>JAQIUQ010002660.1:410000-1115183 GCA_030378365.1 Hybognathus amarus | reverse complement strand
AAGTTCACGTATCTAAAGATGAACTAGTTCACGTTCATTTGTTAAATGCTTTTTAAGATAGGCCACCATCTTACTCAATTGAACCTCTTTACCATCCATTACCAGCTGCAAATCACTGCCACTCCAAAATCCCCCTGCCAGCCATCCCCCTGACTGTCACCACAGTTCTCTTCAGCTTTTTAGTGTCCTCCAGCTAAGTCCGCACAGACAGACGGACTTCCGTCCTTCCGACCATCACATAAAAAAAAAAAAGAAATCACATTCAGTAACAAAAGCTAGTGACGAAAGTGGCACCTTTCAGCGCACAAGGCGAACCTCTTTACCATCCATTGGTCCCCAGTGGACCATGGCAGCACACAAGGCAACACCGAAAGTGCCACTCCTCCACATGGCATGGCAGCGTATTTGTTTTCATTTCATAATTTTGAATCTTCCATGTCATAATTTTGACTTTTTATATCATCGTTTTCTGTCTGTCTTTCTTCTTGTAATTAATTTGCTTCATTCTTACAGAGTTGTGCTCTGTTCGTTTTTTTGAGGGATTTTATGTGATTTTGCATTTTGCCCTTTGATTTTGCCTTATTGTTATTGTGTTTTCTTGCATTAATGAAAAAAGAAACAAGCTTTTTTATTTATTTTTTCATTGCAGAAAGACATAACAGGAGGAGACTAACACAAAGAAAAATATATTAAAATAGTCGACAGAGAGAAACATAGTTTCAGAATTTTCATTGTAATTTTGAATGATTTTAAACTCATTTGACACTTAAAATGTATATTACAATTGGCAATTCAATTATTTTCATTTTAAAATATAAAGAACTTGTAAGCCTAAAAAGTATTTTTAAAGTATTTCTGTAAAAGGCTAGGGACAGAAAAATGAACATTTCCGTAGAATGGCCCATATGAAATAAAAATGATTTTAATGATTTTTTTTAAACGCATTATAAATATTATATATGTATTGCTAAAACATATTACAAAGCCTGAGAACTGTGAAGTACTGAAATGTGCAATTAGACCGTTAAACAGGGCTCTGGTATCAGCTAATATCACGTCATCCATCGCAGCCCACAGGCGTTTGAGAACAGAGGTAACTGCTCATTTTTACAAGATTTTGATAGCTTATTTTATGTACTTGTCTGCTTTTTTTATCATTCAAATTTGGCTGGGTGGCTAATAACACATTTTTCTGTGGTGTGACAACTCAGAACACATACTTAATTTTGACTTTACAGGGACTTTAAAACAGAAGCAGACTGGAGGGCTTACATTTTTTTTCCATTTTCAAGAAAAAAGAAACAAGCTTCCATGGTAAAGTGGTGTGCAGAACATGAAATCCACAGGAGGAGTCGGATCCAGATCCAACTCCTCCCACTCTTCACATGGGAGGAGTCGGATCCAGATCCAACTCCTCCCACTCCTCCACATGGCCCCCTGGGGACGGCCATGGCTAAAAGTAAAAATCGAAAAGTACTAAATTGCGCATAACTCCTAGACCGTTCGAGCTAGAATCACGATTTTCTGCATCACTGCGATCCCTGGCTCAAGCCGATCAAGATGTATATATCCGATTTCCATTTCACGGACCATGGCGTCCGCACTAGGACACGCGATGAGGGGCACGCCTCGGGCGGGTGCCATGGGGACCATGGCCTTAAACTAGGATGGACGAGATGGATGTCTCTTTATTTATTTTATTTAATTTTTTTTACCTTTGGCCTTTCGGTCCTTCGGCCTTTCCGGTCCTTCGGCCTTTGAAAAAAATAAAATAAAAATATCTTACTTCTGTCCATCCTTCCAACCGTCACATTAAAACATCCCTCCGCAGGAACAGCCGTAGCTGGAGAAAACTGCAGAGACACCTGGAACAAAGACCAACACACACCAACATTCCCAAATTGAAAAATAGCCACATCATACAGTACATGGTTCTGGAAACACAAATCGGTGTCAAACGGCACATTAGCAGCAACTACATTCTTACTGGGAAGAACGCTGTAGACCAGAATCTGCACTGCTGGAGCCATATCGACGCTGACAGACAACTGGAACGGACAATCTGGGAAACATCAGAACAAGATAAAGAACTGACCAACCACAAGACAAGAAAAATAAAGCATCACTCACTTGGCACAGGACTCAACTTTCAGTCCCATAACTGCAATGCTGTAGGTCTGCGGTGTGTTTACGGTCACGTCAGACTTGGGCAAAACTAAACCAGAAACAAAGCGCTTTAGGTTAAGGCCTCAGATCTGTCATTGAACTGCACATACACAACAACTTACTTACCGTATTTTTTTCACCTCAAAAACTTGGGAGACTTCTCGGTCAGCAATAAAAGCCTTTAGTGTGTACATCCCCATCTGAGCCTCTGGGTTTAACTGAGAAAGCTCCAATATCAGCTCCGTTGAGGAAACATTTGTCCACTGACCAATCCGGTTATTATCTTTGTCCTATTAAAACAAATTAACAGCTCAGAGAAAATCTGCAAAGAAAGAAAAGTGCAAAAAGCTGCATTGGCTCCATTCAAAGTCTTACACTCGAGCAAACTCACCTTCACCCTGAGCTGATCGTACTGCAAGACAGAATAATAAGATTAATAATAAGAATAATAAACATTTAAAAGCAGTCATTGAAGTTGAAATTTCTGCATCTTAAAAGAACCTGCATTTAATTTGCTTTTCATTTATGGTCAGAACACTCAAAATGGTGAAACATCTGGTCTTACCATTTGATCAAAAGGCACAAATTTGGGATCCATGGAAACAACTCTGAAATTAACTGCAAAGACACCAACAAACTCACATATATTGCATAATGCATTTGAAGATGATAGCTTCAACCAAGGGTCATTCACAGCTCACCTGTTTTTCCTGGATTGTAAATAAGTTTGTCTGTTTGGATGAAGGTCAAAGGTAACATCTGAACAGGATTTTGCTTTCTTCAGTCGCTCTGAAGACCTTCCCTTGAACAAAGAGGAAGATGGCCAGCAGAGACACCACCCCACACTCAAAATCCAACATACACACACAAACACAGTGGGGAAAAAAATTAACCACACTTGTTCAGTGATCCAATAAAAAGAAAATACACAAACTACTCACATACAAAAGATTTTACACTTGTAAAACAAAAGTACTCAGGGAAGCTACTCTGAAACTGTAGTTTGACAAGCTACTCGTAAGTTAAAGTAGTTTAACTACAGTCAAGCTACCTGTTTAGAAATGTAGTTAGCTACACTACAAGTTACAATCAAAAAGTAGCTAGCTACACTGAAACTACTTTTGCTTTTTGAACAACATATATTATAAATAACTGAATAAGTGTCTGAGGAATGTTTTAAGTAACATATTTAGTGTTTAAAACAAGGCAATGCAATTGCGATTTCAAAGAGTATCGTTTTATTACACACAACACTAAAATATCTCTAACTGTTTGTCAAAAGTGCAACAAATAGGCTACAACATTGCAAGGACGAAATATACATCCAACGTAAATTGCATGTAGAACATTTTCTCAATGTAGCAATGTAGCTTTTGCTCGCGCTACACCGCTACTACTTGCTGCAAAAAGTAGTTAGCTACTGGAAAAGCTACACACTGTTTAAAAAGTAACTGAGCTACTGCTGAGCTACTGAAAAATGTAATTAAGTTAGCAGAGCCGGACAGTATTGGAGTACATTTACTTGAGTACAGTACTTAAGTACAATTTTGAGGGATCTGTACTTTACTTCGAGTATAATTTTTGGGGAGTACTCATGACTTTACTCAAGTACATTTGAGATGGAAATATTGTACTCTTTACTCCACTACATTTCTATTCATAACTGTGAGTAAAAAGTAACTACGTAAAAAAAAAATGGAAATAAGAAAAATCTCAGAAACCCTCAATTTGTTGTTTCGCTCTCAAACGTGATTGGATTGTGCAGGCGCCTCTGATTGGAACAGCCTATCAGCAGTCACCTTCAGCTTTTCGCCAAAGTCAACTCCATGGTCAGATTTAGATAAGAGACGAAACAATGGATGAAGACGCAGCAGGTCTATCCCAGGAATGTGCCGACCAGTGGCCCCACCTCGCCAGACAATTTCAATTTTCTGAATATTCTAAAATTTTCTTAAATGTTAAAGGTGCAATGTGTAAAAAAGTTGAGTATCTATTAACAGAAATACAATATGACATCCAAAACTATGTTTTCAGTGGTGTATAAAGAACTTACTTAATAAACCGTAATGTTTTTATTACCTTAGAATGAATATGAATATGACTTGATTTTACTTTAAATTCCTTTTACATTCTCCAAGGTATTGACATTAACATTTTTCATAAGGCCATGTAGGATGTTTCTGTTCATAAATGTAAGCACTGTGGCAGTAGTATTGCAATATTTAGAAAATGTACTCCTGTACTCTTGATACTCAAGTACTTTTAAAAACACATACTTCAGTACTTTTACTCAAGTAGACATCTGACTGTAGTACTTTTACTTGTACTTGAGTAAAATTTAGCAAGGGGTATCTGTACTTTTACTCAAGTAATAAAGCTGTGTACTCTGTCCGTGTCCGCCTCTGTAAGTTAGTAGCTACGCTACTTGTATTTAACTACAAGCAATTCAGTCTCCCGTTAACCAAGAAAACTCTTTAAAATACGGAAACTTACCTGGCGCAAGGGCCAATGCACACCAGAGAGAAAACCACAGGATGTATCTCAAACACACTCACCACCTGACGTTTACAATGGGCAGGACCCATTGTGACGCATACCTGGCAAACAAACCACTCACATTTTTATACTCCCCAAACTGACCACAGGCTCACAGATTTGGGCGGGGGTACACGTGTAGCCCCGCCCACAATGCTTCTCATTGGTTAGAGGCAAAGTGCTGACGTCGATTGAGGTGGAGCCGTGGCCGTAAACTCATGACGTCGATCAAAAATAATTTTCTATCCTAATCTATCTATTCATCTCTGTGTGCCTATTTATCTCTACCTATCTGTCATACCCATACATCTGTCTGTGCTTGATAAACTATATTGCCCTCAAAACTTTTAGGATAGGCTTGCTCAAGCCAAATTAAATGTTTTTATTTAGAGTTTATATTCTTCATAAACAATTAAGTCTCTTAGGTACTTAGGTACTACAGACAAAGCCAATAACACTCAAGTGTATCTTGTCTAACATTTTCCTATATAATATGTTGAACATGTATAAAAAAAGAAATTCCTTGTATGACTCTGTACTGATAATGCCATTCTTCAAAATGATTCAATATTGTTTGTTCTGTATTTTATCTAAATTAGGTGTTGTGAACTGGAGTGCAAGAGTTCCAGGGGGCTGTTCCATAAAAGCCGCTTAGAAAAGTGGGGATTAAAGTCCAAAACCTGACTTGAATGAGCCGAGCTAAACAGCCGTGCTTAAATTGGTTCCATAACAGTAAGTTGAGGATCATCATAATCAATCCAGTCAGGTTTAACCCTTGTATGGTGTTCGGGTTGCTGGATCCCGCTTTCATTTTTTATCAAAAGAAAAATTATACGATTAATTATTTTTTCAAACTCAAACTCATTGGCCTTGGCTCATTTTATGTGAAGAACATATATCAGAACATCAGAGGGATGTTCAGGTCTAATGGACCCTGAGACTAGTGAGAGTGTGGAAACTGTAGGTCCTGTGTACCTTTACTTGTCCTCCTCCCTGTCAGTGTGTGTGAGTGTGTGAATTTTGTGTTTCTGCACCTGCCGTTCCCACATAAGGTCAATACATTCTGTCTGCTCTCACATTTCCACACATTTTACCCTCTGCCATTAATTCTTAAAATGTGTGATTGCTAACAAAGGTAAAAGAGAAAATATGAACCATATATACTGTTTATATTGCTTGTAATTGGGATGAAGGAAACATCTGTTGAGACTGAAAAAAAACCTAAACCTAATAAAAACCTTCCTTTTGAATCCTTTATTTGCACTTTTCTCTACATTCCTTCTGGAAATTGTTGTCCCTGTGTGGTTGTAATGTCACAGTTGTCATCAGGAATTCCCTTGACTTCTTCCATCACTAGTTCAATAATAACTGTATTAAATGCTCTTTTGTGATGTGTTGAGTAAATGTTAAGTGGTGATTGTGACATCAGAATCCTTTTATCTGCTTCTATTCAATTCACTTACAAATTGATATACCTATATGTAGGCTAGTGCAATACTTTGGTAATTCTAATTGTTGTATAAGTACATTAACATACAGTTCATATGCATACTTTTTGCAGACATGGAATATTTGTGTGGGGGAAAAAGTTGAAAGGTGATTAAAATAGTGATCAGTGACATTGTAAAATATAAACTTATAAGACCCAAAGAAATTGAAAACCAGAAACTTCAGTAAAAAGTTGATTTATATGTTTACACAGTTATTATCTATATAACAAGCTTACAAAGTAATGTCAACAATGGTCAATGTTCATTTCCTGATTGCCACAAGTCATGTGTCAGAGTGTCAGGCTGCCAGCTCAGTTTTGTCATCGTGACGTGCGAATATCTTCTACCTCCATCTGCCATTAAAAACTCTGAGAGCTAAGGGCAGATATTGGAGGACATATGTTAGGATGTGGACTATAGGGGAATGAGATCAGTGACAATAGACACATGAAGAGGATACACACACACTCAAATAGGTTTATTACCTTCAGTGTAGTCCATGTCTGGTCGTGTAGCAACAAACACCCAGGCCAGTCCAACCAGAAGAGCTATGACCAGGTTTACCACGATCCAGGGCTGTAGAATCTGATGCTCTGACCCTGGGGGCCTAAACAACAATCAGTGAATGCTGATTTAATGAAGTATGATGAATTAATTCCACTTAAATAATGATGTGGTGATTGTTTCAATATGTTTTAAGGACATTATGTTAAGCGTGACAAACTAACCAAAGTGTTTCATTGGCTGTGGGGTAAAGATGTATACGATCACTGGTCATCTGCTGGCTCTAAAGACAAAATGAGAGCAGCAAAGTAGACTGGGACAACCAAAAAAAAAAAAAAAAAGACAGGTTACCTTATGAATAGTATAGCCCATTCTGTTTTAGCTCTGAGTTGTGTTATTAAATTAAATAAAAAAAATTACATTTATTTTATTTTATACCATGGTCTGTCTGAATACTAGATTCTGATTGGCTGGAAGGTGTGCCGCTGTGCAATAAAACCGTTTAATGCACAGGTTGTTCCAAGTCATATTCTTCAGAAACAAAGAGGTAACATCGCTGTTTTTGAAATTGTAAAACTCACAGCTTCATTGTTAATAGAGAGACACTGCCTCGCTTTATTCACATGACTTGTACAGTATTGGCCATTGGAACAAATTATCAATAAATAAATCATTAAACAAAAACATAAATGCATTTTTATAAACAAGAAATAACAAGAAAATGATTTATACAATTAAATAATAATTAAAAAATCTTTGCACATCTTTACTCTCTCTCTCTCTTTCTCTCTCTCTCTCTTAAATGCTGATTTAAAGCTGGCAGAATGCTTAGATCGTAACTGTAATTAACTGAAAATAACTGTAATTTTTACACTTTCAGACAAATATTGAGCCACAAACAGCTTTAAGTTGTCAATGTTGACAAATGACCATGGTATAAGCGGATGATCCATGGCTAGCTGTGGATTAACAATTTGAATGACACCACGTCGTGCATTAAAACAGTTTAATACACAGCTAGGAGTGGATCATCCCTTATGTCAGTTAATGTATGGTAAAATTCTATAATAAGGTCACATTTGTTAGAATTAACTCAATTTTTTAACTATCATGAACTAACAATGAGCATACTTTATTGATGTTCACTCACAGAAGGAAGCAAGAGCCGCTGGATCAGGAGTAAGAAAATCCTCGTAGAGCCATTGAGGCTTTGGCCAAGTTCACCCTGATGTGAAGATGGTACAGACAACTTCATTTCACAACTCAAATGCTATGAGCTACATCCAAACACTAAAAAAAAATAAACAAAACAAAACAAACAAACAAACAAACAAAAAAATATATATATGCAACAGATAGTTCTGCAATATACTATTGGCAGTTGTCTTGTACTGTATATCAAGGATTTGATCTTAGAGCAAGTTTTCTCAAACTGGAATGTGAGCTGATGAAAAGCAAACACACAACTAAATAATGAAAATGTAATATGAATTATTTTTTAAACAAAAACAATTAAAATAAAACACTTACTAAAATGTTTACCGCACATCATGTGACCATTCTAAATATTTAGACACATCTAAATATTTTAGATTTTAAACTTGGCTGAGTGGACAGACAACATTTAGTAATATTGGAATAAATGAATCTGCTCAATGAAATAAAAATGTTAAAGGGATACTCCAGTTTTTTCATATTAAACTATGTTTTTCCTTTTACTAAGACGAGTTGATCCACACCTCTCATCTCATTGCAAGCACACAATCACTCTGACGTACTTAGACACTTTGATAGCGCTTAGCCCAGTTCATTAATTAGGATCCAATCGAGAGAATTGACCAAACACCTCCCACGTTCTCTCTATTTAAATACAGTTACACGAGTAGTGTAACTCGACCAGGAATGGTGACACAAAATATAACGTTGCACTTTTCTAAGCGTGTAAAGTGGATAACTATAATGTATGGCGGAATATCACAGCAAGTGTTTGGTAGCACTTCGACTTCGACTAAAACGGTTGAGTATCCCTTTAAATTGTTTGGAGTTTGATTATGTATTGTACGTAGAGTTCGTACTCTCTTACTACAGGTCCACACACACCTGTCGAAGGCAGACACGGTGCTGATGGCCAACAGGAGGTAGAGCAGAGACTGTGCTGGGTAAGCCAGACTGTGGTACTGCTGGAGCAGGTTGGGTAGTGTGGTCATCTGCTCTCCAGCTAACACATACACAACAATGATGTTCCACACCGCATATCCAGACAGAAATCCATGAGAGAAGAGTCCAATGATCCTACAAGAACCACAGATAAAAAAAACAGTTGAGCTCCTATTTGGAATGAACCGAACGTTTGCACATTACATGTCATTAAAGACGCCTATTATGCCTTTTTACAAAGCTCTTATTTTGTTTTCAGGGTCTACATAAATGAGATTTTCAGTGCTTTAATGTTCAAACCAAGCGGCAACATTCTTAATCTGAAAGATAAGCCTACCGCAAAGTGCGCTGAGAAAAATCGCTAGAGGCCGGTCCCAAAAGGGACCAAATATCCATAGACCTCATGCTAAAATTTTCACAGCATAAATTCATATGTTTACAGTTTGGTCCCATGGACCAATAACTGTGAGGGGTGAATTTTCCCATAACTGTGAGGGGGTGAGTTTTTTTCTAAAATCTCGTTATATTTAGATATAAAATTGTATGACAAATAAAGGGCGGTTAAATTTGATTGACAGCTGAGAACGGGCTGCGCCGAGTGAATTTGAATGTCTTGGCCATGATCTGACACAACACATCATACCACCTCTGTATCCTTTCTGAACATTTGTATTTTGTATTTCCCAAGATTTTCCATTATGGTGCCGCCCATACCCCCCATAAACAGCCTCAAAACTGTCCTTCAGAAAGTCTATGGGTGACGCCACAGACGCTCAGAGCCGGAGCAGTATTGGAGTACATTTACTTGAGTACAGTACTTAAGTACAATTTTGAGGGATCTGTACTTTACTCGAGTATCATTTTTGGGGAGTACTCATGACTTTACTCAAGTACATTTGAGAGGGAAATATTGTACTCTTTACTCCACTACATTTCTATTCATAACCGTGAGTAAAAAGTAACTACGTAAAAAAAAAAATGGAAATAAGAAAAATCTCAGAAACCCTCAATAGGCTCTATGCACAGCTGCACTACTTCCTGAACTTCAGCCAGCTCCTTGTTTCCTGTCTGCCATTATTGGACAATTTGATTAATTCAGGTGTGCTTGACCTCAGTAGTCACGGCAACAATAATCAGACACACCTGAATTAATCAATGTGTCCAATAATGGCAGACAGGAAACAAGAAGCTGGCTGAAGTTCAGGAAGTAGTGGAGCTGTGCATAAAGCCCATTTGTTGTTTCGCTCTCAAACGTGATTGGATTGTGCAGGCGCCACTGATTGGGACAGCCTATCAGCAGTCACCTTCAGCTTTTCGCCAAAGTCAACTCCATGGTCAGATTTAGATAAGAGACGAAACAATGGATGAAGACGCAGCAGGTCTATCCCGGGAATGTGCCGACCAGTGGCCCCACCTCGCCAGACTATTTCAATTTTCTGAATATTCTGAAATTTTCTTAAATGTTAAAGGTGCAATGTGTAAAAAAGTTGAGTATCTATTAACAGAAATACAATATGACAATATGAACTATGTTTTCAGTGGTGTATAAAGAACTTACTTAATAAACCGTAATGTTTTTATTACCTTAGAATGAATATGAATATGACTTGATTTTACTTTAAATTCCTTTTACATTCTCCAAGGTATTGACATTAACATTTTTCATAAGGCCATGTAGGATGTTTCTGTTCATAAATGTAAGCACTGTGGCAGTAGTATTGCAATATTTAGAAAATGTACTCTTGTACTCTTGATACTCAAGTACTTTTAAAAACACGTACTTCAGTACTTTTACTCAAGTAGACATCTGACTGTAGTACTTTTACTTGTACTTGAGTAAAATTTAGCAAGGGGTATCTGTACTTTTACTCAAGTAATAAAGCTGTGTACTGTCTCCGCCTCTGACGCTTTGTCTATTTTTTTTTACAGTCTATGGTTCAAAACACATTATTTTTTCACATATTTTACAATGTTGCAGCACCTCTGTCTCTTGGTTAGCTGGACAAGTCTGTTGTGATTGGTTCAACCTCTTCAGTGTGTTTCAGAAATGTCATGACTCTTACAATAGCCGTGAGTTTCAGCACACTACTAACACAACTTTTTGTGTATGCCTTGGGCAGAGGATTCTTTTAAAACGAGGAATATTCTGATCGTGTCCGTTCCCAGGTACAGAACTCGAGACTACAATGGAGCCATTTCAGGGAGTTCAGAAAAACAGCTAGGAGAATAGGCCCCGTTTGGAGGGAGTCTTTTGTGTTTTGTAGCTTTGCAGACTTATTTCATCCTCAAACAGCACCAACACAAGCAGCTAAGGAGAAAGTTAAAAATGTAAAAAAGCACCTCAAGACTAGGACATTAAGCCCCACAAAAATGAAGAGCCAGGGTCATATGATGCGTACTGGACAAACTAACTTTAACTCGAGACTGAAAACTAAAAAGTTAAAATAATAAAAGAAAAGAGTCTGTTTGGAAACTGAATACACGTTTAGTTGAATGAGCATTGACAAGAGCTATCAGACCATCTTGAGACCATCTCCCAACTGACTCTCACCTGAAGCCGTGCTGTGGACCCTGCATCGCAACATGCAGTGCTATTCCACATGGGCTCTGACCTTCCATGTACTCCTCCCAGATGATCACCGGATAAGTACAAACGATCAGTCGCCTGGAAGCGGCCTAGGTTGGATGTCATATTTTATTGGTAACATTTATATATAATTTAAAGCTACACTGTGTGATTTTTACCCCCATCTAGCAGTGAAAAGGTACAGTATATGACCATCCACTGAATATTAGTTTCTGTTCCTCTCAATTCCAATTTCGTTTTAACCCCTACGGTGGCCAATGTAGTCCAACATTAAAGGATTAGTTCACTTTTGAAAAAACTTTTGCTGATAATTTCACTCACCCATGTGCATCCAAGTGTCCATGTCTTCCTTTCCCTCAAGTCGTAAAGAAATTAAGGTTTTTGATGAAAACATTCCAGGATTTTTCTCCATATAATGGACTTCCAGTGGGAACCAGACAGTCCAAGCTCCAAAAGATCGTTAATAACAGTTTCAGATGCAGCTTCAAATGTCTTTCTCAGATTTTACACCAGGCGTTTTTTAAAGGTCACGCGCGACGTAGCTGGAAGTACAGAGTCAGAAGTTGAACACATAGGTTGAACGTGCAAACTAACTCAAACGCCGTTTACAAAAAAAAAAAAAAAGGAATTAAACGGTAAAATGAGGATGTCAGACGGGTTGCTGTTCTGTTGCTTCCGGCTACGTCTGCGCGTCACCTTTCGAGCGTGATCATCGTGTTCGTGAGCCGTTACACCGTGCCTCCAGAATAGGGCTAGGCTACCATTTGTCACTTCGAAAAGCTACATTTTTGGGAATAAGTTTTGAAATAACCCATCGTTTCGCATGATAAGACCCTTATTCATCGTCTGGTGTCGTTTAAAGACATTTGAAGCTGCATCTGAAACTGTCATTAGCGATCTTTTGGAGCTTGGACTGTCTGGTTCCCATGGAAGTCCATTATATGGATGAAAATCCTGGAATGTTTTCATCAAAAACCTTAATTTCTTTTCGACTCGAGGAAAGAAGACATGGACATCTTGGATGCACATGGGTGAGTAAATTATCAGCAAAAGTTTTTTCAGAAAGTGGACTAATCCTTTAACATGGCTTCCAGTTACACCTCATCCATGAGTGTTAACTCGTACGTAAACGTGAAAGGCGAAGCTTGATTAAACGGGTATGTCCTCTTTGGCTAATGTACTTTCAGGATGGAGGGGCAACATGGCGACCTGACATTAGAACCCCTTACCCATATGTATTTTCAATGGCATATTATACACTCAAAGAATACTTTATTACTTGAACGAAGTAAATACTACATTAATGAGCACATCTATTTTTTGAAAGAACTAAGTGTTTGTAGCTAAGAATAAACTAAAAGAGTTACACAGTGTAGCTTTAAACATAATACTTTTATATATTACTGTATTTATCTGCAATAATAAGAATATGAGTCTTTTTTCTAAAAGTGGAACAACATTGAACTCTTCTTCCTGTAAAAAGCTGTGGGGAAAGTTGGGGAAAGCTAGTCCAAGTTACTTTATCTACAGTATTTGTGCAATTCTTGATTTTCTGACCACTGATTTGTCATTAAAATGGTAAAGATCACCAAAAAGAACATGGCTTGGCCCATTTTGTTTGCCCTGGAGTGTACTTCAGAAATTTCCCCCATATCAAAATTTAACTCACGGTTCTTTTCGACAAACACTTTTCCCATTGGATGACTGTGACCGAGAGGGGCTGAGAAGTAGAGAGCGCTGCGATATGGGTGCGTGCACATCAGTGATGATGTCATCTTCCTCCACACCTAGCTCGTTATGAGGCTGGTTTTCCGTTGTCTTAGCCTTCCTTCAAATAGAAGGGAACATTACTCCCACTAGAAAACAATACAATCACAATTGCTACGAAACAACTGCTTTTAGTTCTATTTCCTTTTTTTTCTAAGTATTTGCCTCTCACTTTTTTCGCTTGCTTTTTTTGGTGACTTCCTCGCCATCTGTATGGGGCTCTGGAACATCTCCATTTGGATGGTCTTGCTGCTCACCCTCATGATCTTTTAAAACAATGAAAACAAGAACAATCCATTGAAAAAAGAAAATAACATGCAAAGTGAATATCATTCAAATGAATTAATTACCCAAAGTATGTTGTGCCTTCTTTTTCTTCTTCTTTCTTTATTGGTGGATTGTCTTGAGGTTCAGGGGTCAAGAGGCTCTCTGATTTCAGACTGTCTGCAACTCTCCAGACCCTCCATTTCTATAGCTGCCTCAGGCCCTGCTGTTATATATAAAGGAGACAAATGCTGTAAGGAAACAAAATGACTAATTACAAATTTGGTCTAGCTTATATTAAGTGTCTTTAACCATTATTATATTTACATAAAAATAAAATAATAATTGTTAGGTACAACGTACTTACTTATTGAGTTCATGTTGTATTGCAAAACACGTGTGCTGCTATTGAGGTGGTTGATACTAGTGAGTTTAGGGTTTGGTTCAGTGGTATTGGTAGGTTTAGGGGTGGGTTAAGGAGTATTGGAGGTTTCAACAGTGTACTGAAAATTATAGATGCAATTACATAAAAATATAAACACAAGTACAATGTAAAAATATATCCAATAAGTGCATTGTATTCAGTACAAAGTGGTTAAAGACACTTAATAGTCAATGGGACCACAAAATGTGCTAACAACACTAAGCCTAAGGTATTTGAACTATTCCACTCCCTGCCTGCAGAAGGTCGATGTTACAGCATAATTGGACTTTCATAAGAATGTTTTTGCTCAGCAGTGAAAATAAAAATATACAGTATTTGATATGACAATACTCATGATAAGAAATGCGATCTTTTTAAGATCAAATAAGTAGTTTATAATTACCTTCTGGTTCCTCAGACTTCATTGAACTCCTTCTTGATTTTCTTTTTCTTGGCTCTGACACTTGGCATTTTGTCTATGTAAAGGGCAGAAATAGGACATTCTGCTTAGTCTTACAACAATTACACTAGTCCTATAATTAGATCAGAAATCAATAGGACTCAAGTCAAGTACAATAGAAACTGTTGACGAGTACAGGCTTTGAAGATTTACTAGGGCTAAGCCAAATAATTAAATTGATTTTATTAAAACTTCCGATGATCAGATGTTCAACAAGGATAACTGACCTCTGGTGTCTTGACGTGACAGACCCGAAAATCAGGACTGAATGGAAACAAAATGAAGAATATCAGACTCTTTTCACTTCTTCCAATTGAAGTCAATATGTGTGCGCATACAGTGAGCATGTTCCTTTAAATTAGCCTCATGCTGGATGTAGCTCAGTCTTTACTGAGAGAAGATTATGAGGCCAATTAGGTAAACAACACTGAACTGTTTTCTTTCTGCCTGACTTAAGCTCTCACTTTCAACCAGTTAGCAAGTCAATGACACTAAAGCTCGCTGATAGCACACGTACATCTCGGAGACATTTATTTGATGTACGTGTTTTCATCTGCAAGATGTTTTTTTTAGTGTTTTTGCTCATCTGCAATAGTCTCCAAGACATTTCATGTTCGATGTTAAATAGACATTCATAAAACATCTTCAAGATGTTTATTATTTAGAATGTATGTAAAACTGACTTTTTAAAGATTTTTAGACTTCTAGATGTTTGTAACCATATTCTTTTCATGTGAACAGATATATTGGAAACATATCCCAGATAGCACAAGTCTATTGGATGTAATGTTTACATCTGGAAGACATATTTTTAAGAGTGTTTGCTCATCAGCAATACGTCTATAGGAAGTTTCCTGTCAGATGTCAAATAGACGTTTAGAAGATGTCTTTAAGATGTAATGATTTAGGATGCACGTTAAACTGACATCTTCCAAACGTCTATTTGACATCTGACAGGAAACGTCCTATAGACGTATTGCTGATGAGCAAACACTCTAAAAATATGTCTTCCAGATGTAAACATCACATCTCTCTACACAATCACACACACAAACAAACATTTTTATAAGGTAGAAACTGTTTAACCCCTTACACTAACCTACCCATACCATAAAACTTCTGCAATTTTACATTTTCAAAAAATATCAGTTAGTATGATGCAATGGAAATGAAAAAAAAATGGCATCAAAAAATGTCACCACAAGGACAAGGATTTCAGATATTGTCATCCTTTTAGGGACATTTTGTCCCCATATAATGTAGAGTTTACCAGGCCACACACACACAGGCTACGCACTGTAGTTAAATCTTGTCTTGAGCAATGTGCTAATTATACCACATTATAAGTAGGTCACATGGTCACACAATGTAAACACATCAGTATGTAAACACATCTGCCACATATTAAATACACAATAGCCCAGTTAACAAATTAATGAGATTTGTTAAAGAATAGGAAGTATTAAATGGCACTATAGTTGAAGTCCATTATGTGTAAAAGTAAACAGACCATTCAACTAATTCTGACAGATTATATTTAATATAAAAACCTATACTAATATAAGTTTACAAATAAATCGAGAGACGAATTTTACACACATTAGTTAAGTATAAGACTCAAGCACGAGACCAACACATTATCCAGTAGCCTACTCTTTGTCTTTATCATGTTCACATATTAATCAAAGCTCACGCTGCTTGTCATAATGACTGATAGGATCTGCTATAATCGTCTGTGGCGTTACTTACAGTTTGTTTTCTTCCCATTCTTCTCTGGCTGCAGTCGTGGTGTAGGAGTTGTTGGTGTGAGAGGAGGAGAAGATTCTTGTCGTCAGGCTTTCTAATCCTGAGCTTAATCCTCACAGACGCGTATCGGCCATGCAAGAAGGGAATTAGTGAGGCATAGATCGGTGAATGAGTGGAACAGACAACTCCCCACCTTCTTATCTACACACCAGTAACTACCTAATGTTACATCATACACATTATCCAGCATGTTCAATTAATTTGTCCAAATTAATAATGTTAGTAGGGCTACATAAACAAAGTGATCGAAACAAATAAGTACACCCTCAGTGTTCATTTTTAAAACGGATTTATTTTTGAAAAGAGATCCATTTTTCTCAATATATGAAACTGTTTAGATGACATGCCAACAAAATAGGTTGGCTATAGCCAAATATTAATATGATAAGAGATGCTTAATGAATGACAGAAAGAGCAGATTCATAAATATCTATAAAGCAAGTTAAAATGTCTTTGGTTAAAATGTATTTGGTATATTCTTTAAAACATCCACAACAAAAAATATTTCCTCCATCCAGTAGGCTAGTTTTAAACATTAAATTTACTGAAAACCAAGGCTTCCATTTATAAATACATAATCTACCACACCACAAAATGTTTATTGGAAAAGGCTAAATGATTAATCAAGACAAAAAAAAAAGTTTTGTGACTGTTCTTGCTGGACAAAAAATAGTTGCATTTACATTTCTTCATGTAGCTAACACTTGTTTAAGTTCTTTTACGCCAGTGTAAACAGTTTAAATCACCAGAATAAAACTATATAGATCTCAAGATAGAAACAATTTAGATCTCAGCGAAACCATGGATTTTATTCAAGGACTAAACTACAAAGAGAGGCAATTGCTTTTTTGAAATTCAGTTATTTTACATTCGTTATAACGATTAAAAAATTCCCTGCTTTGTTCTAATGTGTGTCATGGATGAGCAGGAACAAACCAGCTGGCAGGAACCCACTGTGGTTCTTCTTGAGCATGTTGTATAGCTGTGAACAGATCCATGCATGAATCTTGCAGGATCTGTCGTTCACAATCACGCCAGTCAAAGAACTGACGGTACTTGCCCTCCATGGCCCTGCTTGCTTCCTCGATCTCCTCAAAGTCTTTATCCTGAGAAAGCCAGAGGAAAATGTTACATTACAATCAAAATGCATGAAAACATTCTTTTCCTTTTGTACGTAGAATCTTATCAATCTATTATTTATTAGAAAGAAATGTGGCAAATGCATTTCTTACATGAAAGTATCTCTTAATGTAGCTGTTGGCAATAAAATGTGGGTCTTTCTTGTTTGCCTCATGCATTCAGGGACGAGGCCGCACAAATATGATGTAAGGCTTCAGCTGCTTGGTTCTGACTGAATTAATGCACTGGAATAAAAAGAGACATGCATGTGCATTACTGTTTGCAACCTTACTAATGACAAAAAAATAAGTTTTTCATAAATAAATGACTTACATTAGGTTCAAGGTCAATAACACATATTTTCCCATTGTCCAAAACATCTTTGACTGAGTCTAAGCTGGTGCAGTACATGTGTCCATTATCCTCTCCATACTCGAGGAATCTTGACATGGTTAAAAAAAACACAAACACACATTAAAAAAAGTTAAATCCCAAGACCAGATCATCATTACATGTGTTTTGTAGAGCATTTAAAACATAAAAGATAAGATTACTTGTGATTAACCACCATGTGCGCAAACATTTCCTTGGACACAAAATGATATTCACGGCCATTCTTCTCACCCATATTTTGGGGCCGTGTTGTGTGCTGGAGAAAAACAATAGACATGTTGTATATTGATTATTTTGTTAAATAATGTAAGGTGCTGTAAGCAATTTCAGGCGATCACATGGCCTCTCTCCAAAACCCAGTCCTCCAAACTATGGCTGAATCAAAATCGCTCCCCTATACCCTCAAATAAGGCATTATTTGATGGGACAGCCATTTGTAGTGGTGTTTGAAATCATAGTGGAGATTATTGAGAGCACTAATTTAATACCACGTTGCACAGAAAAAGTGCACAACCGATATACACGCAACAAATGTCTGAATTTGCTCACTTCTTTTCATTTATTCCTTCAAGTGCGCAGTATTCAGTGGACTGAACGAAGTGGGCGATTTGGATTCAGCCTATATGTTTGGATTAGCTTACTGCTCTTTGTATTTCTGCAGTATATAATATGTTTACTGTGCGTACACAGTATGCAATCTTTCCATATGCATGGACACCCAGATGACTAATATTTTCACCGAAATGAGATTTGGTATACGACATGAAATGTTATGTGATGAATGAACTTAACTTTTACAGTTTCTACTATTACATTTGCCGAGACTAATTATTAAAAGTGTTGATTACAACATTATATCTTAGATCTGTTTCCAATGCATAATACGTTTTAGCGCTGAGCATTGTAACCTATTGGTCAAGTCTGTTAAACACAAGAATGCAATGATCTCGCCAATCAAATCCAGTACAGTGCAAGATTGTGCAGCGTAGACAACTTCATTGATTGATACAGGATTTTTAAGTCGATTCATGACCCCTTTAAAAATAATGGCAGCCACAGTTTTTATTTTGACAACGCAGTGATATTTGAGGGTAGTAGGGACATTGCATGATATTCCCAAAAACTTGCTTATAACAATTTTAATTCATAGATTAAAGGGACCAAAGAGGGCACATACGAGATATTGGTCCCTGGTACGTATTAGGGTTGATTTTGATCAGCCTCCTGCGTAATTCATTTACACCAACTCCCGATGGACCTGTGGAAAACATGGAAAAGCATTAAGGCACATGTATAAAACTCCAGTCATGGAGGGCCACTGTCCTGCAGAGTTTAGCTCCAACCTGCTCCAAAAACCCAGCCTGGAAGTTTCTAGTAATCCTGAAAACCTTGATTAGCTGGATAAGGTGCGTTTAATTAGGGTTAAAGCTAAACTCTGCAGGCCGTGGCACTCTCAGGAACTGAGTTTGACAACCCTGCATTAAGGCATTAATGGGTCAAACTCAGATCAATCAATCCCAAATATGTCAGTTAATCTATAGGTATGACTGTTAAGAAGTGTATAATTTAGGGGATCCTACCAATGAGCACAATGAGACGAGGGGATCGTCTATGTGGCGCTGGTAGTGGACCACCTCTTCATAGAGGTTGGCTGAAGTGTTATGGCAAATGCCGACTCCGCAGGAATAACACGACGGCTTTTGTCTAAGGTACGATTTCCTCCTCCACACACGCAGACTGTGCCGGAACCCCGCTGTTTCAAACAATTCACTTTTCATATATGTGTATGGGTTTATATGATCCACATGGAAATTTGCCATGTACATTCATTTAGATTTCATACCTATGTATAAGCCCTGCATGTGTTCGCCATTCTCACCCTCCTCTGAAACTAGACAAAACATACAGTTGATCAAAGAAAAGACAAAAGAGTCTACATGTCATAATAACATAAGGTGATTTCATCATAAGCACATTTCATTATTTGTCAGTTTTATCAACTACTACCAATGTCAGTAAATGTATTATGCATATTAAATACATTGGTAACACTCCATTTCATTCTAGACATTCTACTAAAATTCTAGACATTCTACTAACTATAAGTAACTTTGGAACTACATGTCATTAGTAGACTGTCTGCTAACACTTTATCATGATGGTCCCCCAACAGACATTCTACTGACTATAAGTAAATTTGCAACTACATGTCAACTTAACAACAGTCTACTAAAACTTTAGTTAGCATATAGTTGCAAATGAATGAGAGTAAGTTGACATGTAGGCTCAGATTTCAGACGTTGGATGCATAAGGCACACACAAAATGGGAAACACTTCAGGAGTTTCAAAGTAGTCATCTGGTTGGTTGCGTTTTACAGGAGTTCCAGGATACGTGTGTCACATTCTTTAACGGTCCGGAAGATGAAGTGTTTACAAGTGTGACAAGGAACGCTCATCAGAATCAGCTAAATGCTGAATTTTCATAAGTAAAAATTTGCAGCATAATTGTTGCAGTAAACTTGCACATCTTTCCTAAATGAATAATTTATTAGATGCATGCAAGTCTGTTACCGTAGGCACTTTACATTTTCACGCCACTAAACATGATGCGGGACAAAACAAAATGTGATTGGTTGCTTTATATGCCGGTCAGACATCCTCTTGGCCGGTCCTTGGCCAATGAAAGCTGAGAAGTCCAGACCTTCTGCCGTCAGTCTGAAGGTCTGGCTACGCAAGACTAGTTGACATGTATTTGCAAAGTTACTTATAGTAGAATGTCTAAAGTGGACCATCAAAACAAAGTAGCTATTCTCTCATTCAATGAAAATGCTCTTTCCTCAGAAAAGACTTACCTACCGAACTCAAAATCTTCATCTGTAAAGACAAATAAATTAAATGAAAAATTGTGCTAAACTGGTTCATATAGCCCATAATATTTACTATAAAAACTTATTATAAATTATATTTATTAAATATATGTATTATAATTAAATATATTATATATATATATTATTATTTTTTCACGAAGGCAGAAATGGGCTTTCATACATTTCCATACAGCATAATAAGTCAAATAAATGAAGACATGGATTGGTTGGGATAATCACCTGTTTCAGTGTATTTGATCTCATTGGTTACCTCTTCTCCTTTAAAACAAAGAGAGTTACTCTCAACACACTCACCCAGCACTACACAGATAATACAAATGTCTACATGTGGTTAACCAATATAATCAACATAAAATCACAACTGGCCCTATAGGGGTAAGGAAAATGAAACTAAAAGACCTGGTTTTCCGCTAACACAAAAACCAAACAAAGGGAAAGACAGAAAAAGATACATACCAACATCACTCGGGCTCACTTTAGATGTCAAATAAAAGAAAACAACCAAGAATTAGACTTAATAAAGAAAGATTGTGTATATTAATAATATGAAAGCAACATGGTGAGTAATCATATGAAAAGACCACTTTTAGTGCATTGTACCATTTTTCATGCTATTTTTTTTCCCTCTGGGGTCAACTTGTTATATGTAAACATTACTTTTTTTTTCATGTATGATGACTCTCTCTGATAATATAAAAAGGCTGTTTTTGCTACTGTACATTCAAAACATCTCAAAACACTGCATTCCCCTGAAGGATATGCAGAAGAATCCTAACATCTGGTGTTTAGAAATAATAGCATCTAATACTTCTTAATTCTCCTTAATTGTTGAGCGTAAGGAGGACAGGACTAGTCAATCGTCATGAAGGAAGGATCATGCCAAGAAAAGCTCACTTTCAAGCTCCTTTACACTAATTAGATCAGGGTGAAGAGAGGGCAGGGATAAGAGGCTTATGATGCCAACCAACATCTTAAAGAGAGCACAGAAGTTCATACATCTTGTGTGTGTGTGTCTGTATGTGTTGTTAACTTACAGGGTCTGATGCAGGTGTGAGCTTGATAAGGTTGAGACCACCACAACTCCCTTTGCTTACTGCAAATAAAAGGAAATACAATTTTTATCTTGCTTAAAAAATTGTATCAATGACATAATTTTGAAAGAAATTTTGCAAAATTCCAAACTGACGATCTGAACTGGTTAGTGGAGGGGATGAGGCCACAACATAATGAGGCACTGTGGAGTTTCCTGGCCTGCCACCATCGGCTGTCCCTCTGGTCTACAATCTCCAGCAAGTCTCCTTTACTGAAGGCCATTCCTGCATCTGGGCAGGGGATCGCAGGGTCCTGCAGAGGACTGTAATCCACCATGGCTCTCACATACAGCTAATGGGAGACAGACACAACCACTTCAAAACCTTTTTAATAAGCCATATTTTAATCACAGAAAGGGAACTCACTAATATTGAATATCAACTGAATATTTAACTCAATATTGAGTATTTATTAAATGCATTACAATGTCAGTCAAAAGTTTGGAATAATTAAGATTTTTAAAAAAAATATATATATTTTTTTTACTCACATTAAATGTTATTTCTGTGACGGTAAAGTTGAAATTTCAGCATCATTACTCCTGTCTTCAGTGTTACATGTTCTTTCAGATATCATTATAATATGTTTATTTGCTACATTTTTTCCAGGAATAAAAAGTTTAATGACCAACATGTATTTAAAATATATATATATACATACATTTTGTAACATGTTTTTACAGTCTCTTTGATTATTTTAATGGATCATTGCTGAATAAAAGCATTAATTATTAATTTTTATTTTTATATATTTAAAATATATTAAAATAGACAAACTTCTTTCAAAAACATAAAAAAATCATAATAATTCCAAAGCTTTTGACTAGTGGTGTATTTAATTTGATATGTTTGTTTAATATTAAAAATATATTTATTAAATATATTACCAACATTGTGGGGAGTTCATTTTTTATGCAGATATTTACAGTGCACTTACTGTTGCTCGGCAGTTGATGGGTTGTGGTGAATTAGGGATCACTTTAAAAAGAATATTTCCCTGAGATCTCACCTGTGAAAGTGTGGGAAACTGCATTAATGGATAGGATCATTATAGTAAGAAAAGAAGTTAGAAAAGTTCGAAAGTCTTAGATATTCTGGAATGGGGGGAGAGTGGGGAAGGATATAAGAAACACAAAAGGAAGATTTAAGCTTACCCAGAATCTGAATGACATGCTCGGGCTGCAGTCTTTGCACTTTCTGTCCATTCACTTCCACCAGCTTGTCACCAGGATGAAGAAGTCCTAAAAGACAAGTGCGCGTGCACGTACACACACACGTACACACAAAAGAGACTATTATTAGAGTCTACTATTAGAGTACTATTAGAGTCTAATACTTTCATACTGTATAACATCAAAAAGATTCGTTTGTTTTAAAGGATTAGTTAACTTCAAAATTAAATTCTGTCATCATTTACTCTGTCATCATTACCTCAAGTTGTTTCAAACCTGAATGAATTTCTTTCTTCTACTGAACACAAAAGAAGAAAGTCAATGGGGTCCATCAACTGTCTGGTTACAGACATTCTTCAAAATATCTTCTTTTGTGTTCAGCAGAAGAAAGGAATTCATACAGGTTTGAAACAACATGAGGCTGAGTAAATGATGACAGAATTTTCATTTGTAAGTGAAATAATCTTTTATAAGTTTTAAATCCAGAAATACACACTTCACCTTTAAACTTTAAAATTCAATTTTTTTTAATTATCTTTTTGTAAACAATTCATCCATGCTGTTGTTTCCATATGTTAACATTATTTTTCTTAAATAATCCTCATAGTTCCTAAACAACTTGATCCTTCGGTAAAACAAAAGGAAAAACTTTGCTGGACTTCTGCAATCATTTAGAGATGGTCCTCACTGCAGAACAAAAAATCCAGGGGGAGGAGTTGGATCCATATACCTACATCCTGTTGGTTACATATACCAAAACCTACCCATCTCCGCCCCCCTGATCCCAAACACCACCCCTAATCCTACCCATCTCCACCCCCTGATCTAACCCACCCCTAATTCTAGCCATCTCCACCCCTGATCCCTAACTCCACCCTTAATCCTACCCATCTCCACCCCCTGATCCCTAACCCCACCCCTAATCATACCCATCTCCACCCCCTGACCCCTAACCCCACCAATAATCTTACCCATCTCCACCCCCCTGACCCCTAACCCCACCACTAATCCTACCCATTCTCCACCTCCTGATCCCTAACCTCACCACTTAATCCTACCCATCTTCACCCCCTGATCCCTAACCCCACCCATAATCCTACCCATCTCCACCCCCCTGATCCCTAACCCCACCCCTAAATCCTACCCATCTCCACCCCCCTGATCCCTAACCCCACCAGTAATCCTACCCATCTCCACCTCCTGATCCCTAACCCCACCCCTGAATCCTGCCCATCTCCATCCCCTGATCCATAACCCCACCCCTAATCCTAGCCATCTCCACCCCCTGATTCCTAACCCCACCCGTAATCTTACCCATTTCCACCCCCTGATCCCTAACCCCACCCCTAATCCTAGCCATCTCCACCGCCCTGATCCCTAACCCCACCCTATCCTCCACCCCCCTGATCCCTAACCCCACCCGTAATCTTACCCATCTCCACTCCCTGG
This sequence comes from Hybognathus amarus, assembly GCA_030378365.1. Taxonomy (NCBI): domain Eukaryota; kingdom Metazoa; phylum Chordata; class Actinopteri; order Cypriniformes; family Leuciscidae; genus Hybognathus; species Hybognathus amarus. Next base: position 1,090,910 of record JAQIUQ010002660.1, on the reverse strand, counting down.
TGCCTAACCCCACCCCTAATCCTAGCCATCTCCACCCCCTGATCCCTAATCCCACCCCTAATCCTAGCCATCTCCACCCCCCTGATCCCTAACCCCACCCCTAATCCTACCCATCTCCACCCCCTGATCCCTAACCCCACCACTAATCTTACCCATCTCAACGCCCTGATCCCTAACCCCACCACTAATCTTACCCATCTCCACCCCCTGATCCCTAACCCCACCACTGAATCTTACCCATCTCAACGCCCCTGATCCCTAACCCCACCACTAATCGTACCCATCTTCACTCTGCTCCCTGGATGTCGTGTACTGCAAATGAGATGCTACTGATCATTTAGTCAACTTAAACTCTGCCCGTTTCTTACAATCTGACCGCAAGATGGCATTCAGATCTGCATCCATCCAATTAACAACCGATGGGTAGAGCCAGTCCCCGTTATACATTTTTTTTTTCTTTTTTGATAATTCATTTCACTCAGATGTATGCCTCAAATAGGAAGAAATTATATGGCTTGAACCAACGTAACGTAACTTGACTACCAACACTTACCACTGCGATCTGCCAGTCCTCCATGTATCACCCTTGCAATAAAGATGTTCCCTGTTTTTTCATCCTTCCTAATAGTTGCCCCCTAAAAATGGGACAACAGACAAGAATGGTCAACCAGTTTGTTTTCTGCATGTGTCATGTGGTGATTCACACAGAGGATCTTACAGCTGCACGTGAGTGGAGGAAGGCTGTGGGTGCAATGGAGGTCAGATTATGAGGAAATATTAGGAACAGACACTACAGAAATTAGATTGCAGAATGCAGTCAACTCAAACAGAAACATGCCTGACCTAAAGTTTGATAGAGGTCAAAGAGGAACTTAAGAGTTTCAGAAGTTTAGGAAAAGACACGTAGGACTGAAAAATAAGCTTCAGATGAAGAATTAAGTGTTTACTTTGAAGGCAAAGGGATCTTGGCACTCTTGAACAATGTTAACAAACACAAATGAATGAATTGTTCCATGGGTCTTGAGTGTAGATGGGATGAACAAGAGATACAAGTGAGAAAAAGAACAATTAATTGCCTGTTTGTTGTGTAGTTCCACTGTAGTGAACAATTCCATCGCCCCATTGAGTAAAATCAAAACCAGCAAATTCAGCAAAGAGCAATGTTAGTAGAGAGAAGTGGGAAAGAAGTCACTCTTATTTCCTCATCTTTGACTTTTTCTTCTTGCTAGAGAGGCAAAGGATTTTTTCACAGTCATCATTTGGACTGGAAGCCGTCAAAACATCTGATAGGGAAGTCTGTCCAATTTTACTTCCTGGTGTTACAGACCTATTTCTGGTCTGGTTTGATGAAGACTTGCATGATGAGTTGCACTGTGGTGCTACATGAGGAACATCCATGCTACAGCTGGGAGAAGAGGAGGAAAACGACGATGCGGTTGAGGATGAAGACGACGAGAAGGAACATGAGACACGAGGAGTGTTGCTGAAAGATTTCTTGGCTGGCAATATCGGCTGACGGGGCGAGTAGGGGCAGGCTGTTTTTGAGACATGTTGGGGTCTGAAAGCATGTGCCACTTCTGGAGACTTGCTGGTGATAATAAGTCCCTGCAGTTTGTCCACCACTTCCACCAACAGACTCAACGCCTGGGCATTTTCCTGCACGCTGTCCGTCATTTTCTCAGTTACCGCCACCATCTTCTGCCTAAGATCTCGAGCGTCACTAGTACTAGGGTCTATACTACTGGCAACATTATGGACGGTGGACCTCAGCTCATCCAGGCTGTGTTGCTTCGTGAACACCGGAGCTGGATGAGAAGAGCGGGTGGCGTCTATGGAGTACTGGCGTTGAAGCAGAGGGCTGGACGGGGCTGTCTGGGAATGGAGGCCACATCCAGATGGGCAGTATGTGCGCGGATACACTAGAGATGAGGCGGTACAAACTGTGCATGTATGGTGTTGATCTTCAACTAGTCCATCTGTACAGTTCTCTTCAAGTTATGAAGGATAAAACAAGATAGATTAATTTGGTTTCAGAATTAAAGAGCGTAACACAGTGTTTGGCCTCGTCAGGGCATCAGTACATGATGACCCTTACCCATAATCACAGAGTCATAAACGGCCGGAGCAGACAGGTTCAGGCCTCCTCCCGAGAGATGGGCAGTTTGGCAGCACAGGTTGCAGCTCCCGGTGGACTGATACCTGGGCAGTAAGTTTGGCAGTCCTGGGGGTATGGAGGACAGCAGACCTGTGGAAGGACGACAGGCCACCTGTAGACCCCAGGAGACTCTGTTCCCCTGAGCCGAAACGCCTCGCTGAAAGCCAGTTTCTCCACTGTTAGTCGCCTAAGGCTGTTCCAGTAACTGGGTTTCCCCTCTCTGACACTCTTATAAGTGAGAGAACAGTATGAAAGTGTTAACCGACACACATTAAACCAAGAAAAGCTTGGGGATTTTACAATATAGGTCAAATAAAAGTCAAGTAAAACCACAATAAGGTGTGAACTGAAGCCATTGTCTGTATCTTAATTTAGATGGAACCAATAAAAGGCTTTATTTTGCAATAACAACCACCTGGATGTATTATCATATCACATAAAAACCGAGTAAATTATACTTTGTTCTCAAATTGTTAATGTTAACAGCATCAACATTGCGTGACTACATTTAATGCCCTTCAGATATTTATCCTTGTTTTTTCCGCATGGGTCCGGTTGCAGTCTTTTTTTTTCTTTAAACCTCTCTTTTTTCACATAAAAAAGAACCAGACAGTTGATGGCACCCATTCAGTTCCATAGGTTTTTTTTCCTGACTGATGGATGTCAATGTGATTCGAAACTAGAAACAAAGACTCACGATGGGGCAAACAAACAATAACTAGACTTGACAATAAAATGGAACTGGAACATTCACAGACAAATCACAATACTCGCAGAACCAAATGGTAACAAGACGAACAAGCAATGAGGAACAACACCGGGAGCTTACATAGAACACATAATTACAAAGGTACACTGATGAACATTAATACTAACGATGAAAAAGGGGTGTGGTAAGGACACATGATCACAATCACAGGTGACACTAATAGAACATTAACGATCAACGAAAACGAGGTAAAACATAAAGACAATGCTAACACATAGCCAAAAACAACCGGCCATGTGTTAGGGTGAGTAAGTAATGACAACATTTTCATTTTTGAGTTAACTATCCCTTTAAGAACAAAGTATTTGATTTTGGCCACATCTCCAAGGAACACCTTTCTCCCACGCTTAATTTTAAAGTGTCCTTGTTGCAGTGTAAATATACATCTTATAGGCCAATTGACATTGCTAAAAACTCTGAAAAGCTCTGTAAGACGCCAATAGATACAGAAAGGGTAATACAGTGATCCAACAAAACCTGTCTGTCTGTGCAGTGTGAATTTGCCCTAAGTAGCTACTGAATAATATGTATTGACAACGTGAACTTACTATAGTGTTAGGATTAGGGTTTGGTTTAAGGGTTAGTTGCATGTAATTTTTCAAAATTCACTGTTATTACTATCCTGAGTCCATGTAATGTAACAAGGACACTGTAAAATACAGCTGACCCTTTTCCTTTCATTACACTACACTGAAAAATAAGCAGAATTGTAGATTAAAACACATCACTTTGATCATAAGAATGAAAACAGTGAAGTCCAAAATCAAGGGTAGGACTGGTAGGATTTGTATGTATGTGCAATAGGTTTTAAAAGCCCATTATTGCGTAATAATACAGAACAACAATACAATACTTAGATAGACTACACCATAAATGAGGCAAAATAGATTTAATGCTACACACACTTTACATGATACTGCATTATAGTATGAAAAGGGACATTTAAGTGGGATTACAGCTAAGCTGTTCGCTAACATATCTGAAATTGCATTCTATTTATGATCTGATCCTCACCAAAGGCTGTTTGTCTCTTCACAAGGCAAACAATCCTCATGGGCTCTCTCATTGTCAGGCATATTGTCAGGAAGGGGAGGCAAAACTGGACCATAGTCCCTCTGAGCCACTGAATCATGGGCAGAGAGCAAAGCCTGGGGAGAAATGCATAATAAATGGTCAGAAAAGAGTGGCCTAACAATAATAAATGTAATGCAACCTGAATTAGAATGCTAACCTGCATATGAGGGTATTTCAGCAAAAGATAAAGTTCCTGTGCCTCAGAGGAGGGGCTGCAGCCAGTCCCTCGCACACTGGCCATAATCTGTGGGACAGGACAATAGAAGATGATAGGATTACTTCACCCGGAAATTAAAATACTTTCATCATTTACCCACCCACATTTATGGCTTTAGAAGACATTTAATATACTATAGTGCTCAAATAATCATCTACTCAACCTCACAAATGGCTTTAGAAGTCTTTTAATATACTGTAGTGCTCAAACCATAATTTACTCAATCTCATGTGTGGTTTTAGAAGACATGTTTACTGTAGCACTCAAATCAATGGTTTCACAGTAAATTACAGAAGGTTTTATATGACATGGAAGGATCATAGATTTTCAATATCCCTCTAAAGCAGTATAATAAAAGGTCGACACTGACCTCCTGAGATAGTCTTGAGGAGTAAGGCATGTATGGTCTTGGGGCATCTCGACTGTGCAGCACTAGACACTCATATGCCTATGGGAATAAAAACAAATCTTTCACATGCAAAACAGCCGGAAACTCTATAGATAAAGCATTTCAGAGACCAACACTCTGCCTGGTATAATGTCTAATAACTGTTTATTGGGGGAATGTAGTGTAAAGCTGTTTGAAAGAGCATGTTTTACCCTGAGGAGAGAATAGAGCCAGGGAGCACGGAGGAGACTGTACAGAAGATCAGCACCATTAATATCTCTGTCTATGGACAGTCTCACTTCCTCTACCACTTCTGCCAAGATCTGAGCCAGACCTACATCTGAGAAAAAAACAAGACTGAACTAAGATTAAGAATGAAAAATGTAAAATGTGAAGTGGCTTTCAAAGGTCTGAGATTTTGCATGAATTTCAAAATTCTGTAGTATTTGATTTGCTGCTATAATTTGTGCATGCAAATACACTATTTTAATCTAGTTAAGAGTGATTTGCCAAACAACCATTCTCATCATGTCCAGGGTGAGTCATTGGCTCCTCCTCCATTGATTCCCGCATGACAAGCTTCTCTGTTCATCAGATCAGTGCAGCCCTATTAAACGAATCAATATCTAGAATACACAAGTAAACAATAATCCACGTTTCTGTATAAGAATGATAAATCATGGATTATGAGTCCAAAACTGGCAGAACCATCACACACTTAGTTGGCTGCAATGTTTTACAAATCATTATAATCACTTATTCATAACACCTTAAACAGTTTAAAACATAGTGTACTTTATTCTGGATCTCAAATTGAAGTCATCTAGTAAATTAAGTGTTTTTTTAATTCATTTAAAGAATGACATTTCACATTGATTGTGATCTCTGAACTGAAGTGACTCGGTATTACAAAAGCAGGTCAAGAGGCCGCCATGTGAAGATTAAAGTATATGCCACACTTACCTTCTTACACTCTCACAGTCTTCCTCCAGATCACACTGTCGCTTCCACATCCCACGTTTAGACCGGGAGGCTATGGAGCATCTTGTCCGTTTTATAGCAAGGCGATCTTCTGCTTCTGGCCTGCTAACATGCATGTGATTTTACTATAAAATGTCTCTAGAAACTCAGATTGTAATCCTTATCTCACTTAATCCTGCGAATGGGCCGGCCTCTCTCGGTGAGCACTTCAATAGGACCGCCTGCCACTCAAAGCTTCTTAATCTCCGCCTGCTTTTAGAGCTCTATAGACACACTCACACATACACAATACGGTCAAACCAACTTTACAGCTAAAATAGAAAATAAGACATGAAAAACAGCACATAAATCCAAGACTTAACTCAGCCGGTGCCACAGATTTTCTCCTGACATTATCGTTACATAATAGACAAAGATAAACACATTCAACAATGCCAGAGACTTAAAAATTGCAATAAAATAAAAACAAAGCAAATAGATAGTGGAAAAACAAAACAAATCATATTTAATGAAGAAATTTGCATTTTTCTTTTAACAGTAAAAAAATGTCAGAGCTAAAAAGCCAGGACATCACATTGCTAATAGTCAAGGGAACTACAGGTAGATTAACCAACGATAAATGTAATGTATCAACTTTTCTATATTATCTATATTATAATCAATTTATAACTATATAAGCTAGGTGACAAAGAGGAAAACCACAACATAAGAAGTCTGTCACATAATTGTTAAATTATTTGTTTATTTATTTTCATATGAACTCAATTCGAATGCGTTAAACAAATTCATTTTTAAGGTGACAGGAATAATTAGATCAACAATGACAGTGCAATTAATTTATCAAAACCAGTAACCTTCTGAAAACAAAACCAGCCTATGTAAGTATAGCAGTAAAGTTGCTGTCATATTTATGATCTTTATAAGCAGTCTTATTAACCAGCATAGTCATGACAATGACCTAACTAGTGACAGACCGAAAATATTGGGAAGGCCGATTAATCAGACAATATTTAGCCAATTTGTGAGTAAACGGCACCAGCCAACAATTGGTTGGTTTTCAAACAACAAAAAACATGAATTGTCATTAAAAACCCATTTTAGTTTTCACTAGATCTCACACTAAGGCTGTGTGACATATCAGCAAAACTTTTCAGTGCATGTTCAAATGTACTGTACAAAAATGCATTTAAAAGAAAACACTCACTAGTCCTTGATTAGTTTGCTCTTTAAACAAGTTGAAAATATGAATCATTTTCCTAATATTTTATAAATATTATTCCCTTATTGCATGTTGGAAAAATGCCATGGACTGAGAAGATATTACACAAGACTTCAGTGTATAAGCTCTAAATTTATCTTAATAAATTCACTCTGGTACACTTTGATGAGTGTATCAAATTACTACTAAATCAAATGTCATATAGTGTTCATGTCAGTGCGCTGTCAAATGCTGAAATGCAGACCATTTCTTTCAGAATATCAGTTGTTTCAGAGTTACACAGATTATACAGTTAAAATACATCACAACATAATCTGACTTCAGTTATGTCTTCAGTACTGCAAGCCATCTTTACATGTCAGTGCTTCAATGACATTGTTCAATCTCTACTTCCGATTTATAATACCAACATCACAAGACTTCAAATGTATTTCAAAACACAGAAACCCCGTGTAATGTGCAAAATCACAACAGAACTAGTAACCCAAACAGGAGCGGGTTAATAATAGGGGTGCATACATCGGATTTTATAGGATTGTTCACAAGTTTAAAGTAACGATACTATTAATTTGTCTACATTTTTCAGTAATGTGAGAGTAACTGCAGTAACAAGCTATTCATGCAGTAACAAGCTATTTTCACCAAAAACCAATGGCACTGCTTTGCAACCATGTAAGCTATAGTAACAACTTAATCATACATGCTCTTAATCATACATGAATGTTCTCTCTAGCATTGTAAAGTCGGATTCAATTTTAGTGAATTTCCTATGATAGTGATAGTTACTTCGGATTAATCATTTTTATACACCACCATTAAAAAAAAACTGGGATCAGTGAGATTTAAAAAAAGAATTAATTAATAGTTGTATCCTAAAAATATGCATTAAAAATATCCAAATTGACAGTAAATACATTTATAATGATTAATGATGCAAAAGATTTGATTTCAAATAAATGCTGTTTTCCTAACCAAAGAATCCTGAAAAAAATGTATCACAAAAAAGCAGCAGATCTGTTTTCAACATGAATAATAATAAGGAATGTTTCTTAAGCAGCAAACCGTCCTAAATATTAATGATGCTGAAAATTCAGCTTTGCATCACAGGAATAAATTACATTTTAAAACATTCAAATAGAAAACAGTAATTTAAAGTCATTTTTTACCTGTATTTTTGATCAAATAAATGCAACATTTGTGAGCAAAAGGGACTTCTGTCAAAAACATTTAAAAAATCTTACTGAGCTTAAACTTTTTTTATGATTATATGTATGCATCTATATGTTTATGTATGCATCTATAGCAAAATATTATGAATGCTGTTGTACATTGGTACATTGCTGTTGTTCCTTATATAAATAAGGCTGTTGTTGCTTTCACTCTGAGATCATTCCATCAAAACCCCTAGGTACCTTAGTACATAGGACAATTATATAGTTGATTCAAATTAGAGCATTATCATTAGTTGGAGTATCAGATCACAAGTCAGTAACAGTCTGATGCCAAATAATATATAGTAATGAGTGTCAGTTATTACCAAAACTGGTATAAAATATTGAGACATGGTGAGTGCTTGAATAATGATATAGTTATATAACGATTTTGTATAAAACTATTGACGTCTCTTTTCTGTCCAGTTAATATGGATGTTTCTTCAAGTTGTAATTTTACTGTCTGTCAAATGGTCAGTGTGAGAGTATAAAAACATAAAAATGGAAGTCATTTCTATAGCACAGTGCTTAAGTTGAATGTGAGCCTCTTCTTGAGGCCTGAAATAAATGAGCACATCTTGACTTTGACCTGTAAACTGTGTCTATTTAAACAGCACCTACTCCATAAGAATGTGCGCAAGTTAGGAAAGCTGAGCTGCTCACAAACCAACTCATCCCTATGTAGTCTTCTCAAGCTGAATCTGGTTGTAGCAGGCCTAAAAAGCAGAGATAAACAGAGAGAAATAGATTAAAGTAAAATATGGAAAAGAATGAAAGGGGACTAGTGACTGTGTGGAATAAGATTATCCTTAAAATTCAGCTTTTCAATTAAAACAATTAGTTCATAAAACCAGTGCAATGTTTCTTGTCCCTGATTATGTGTGGAAAAAAAGAAAATGTAATTTCATTCTCACTTTGAGAGTTGTCAACATGAACCCAAGCTGTCCCAGCTGTAGAGCTGGAGTCTGTAAGGTCCTCTATCAGACTGACTTCAGAGCCCAGGTTTCTGATCCTACACGTTCACAAGCAAAAGGCTCTTTCAGTGGGCAGACAAACTGAATGTTTCAACTGATAACTTAATTACCGTGAGGTCTATATGCAGTGAAAAGTTTGGAAATGTACCGTGCGGAGCACCACATAGAGGAAGATTGGAAAGAGGTCATCCATGGACCATAGAAACTCCAGCCCAAGCAGTCCTGTCACTTCCTGGGTGACCTCCTCAAAAGTCAGCTGTATCACCTGTAACTTGTCTGAGGGAGTGAATGCTGTGCTGTAGATGCAAAGACAACAATAAAAATATTAGAATCCTGCTGTGTTGTTGCTATTTTTCTCTATCCATGTTACACACAGACTGTCTTTACCTGATTTGTTGTAGGGTTTCAACAGCAGTAGCAAAGCAGGCGTCTTTAGTACTAGGCAAGACCTGTCCAATAAATTCAATTGAACCATTTAAGATTTTTATTTTACCACGAGTTTCATCACTGTTTATTTTATTAGAAATGACAGAAAGGTTTACCTGCTTTACCTCTCCCAATACAGAGATAGAAACTGGCCAGAACTTTCTGGAAAACAAAGAGACATTCATCTAAAAAACTTTAAAAGCCACCGACCTTCCTGGACAGAGGCTTTGATTAGTCATTATTATACTGTATACATGGACAACGGAAAATATTTGGACAATTAAACCATGCATAAAAAAATTAACATTTCATTGCATAAGGAACAAATTTATCAAATATAATATTACATTTCCGAAGACTTATACACTTAATGTATATACACTTTTCTATATGTATAATGCGTTTAGTCATCACTCAAATTACTTCCAAATTTTAAGTAATTTGTATCAAATTACAATCATCAGTCAATCAAATTACTTCCAAAACCATATTTGAAACCCCTTCAAAATATCTTATGGCTGTTTAAGAGGAGACTTAGTCTTTTTTACTTTACTTACAGCAGACAAGGATCACTTGTAAATGATTATGAGATAATACAACATATAAGATTTATTTATAAGGCATTTTGCATGCAATATAAATATATGATTTATAGAGAGTGTTACCGAATTGACATCAAATGATGCATTTTTGCAATGGCTTTAAATTAATCACTAAGGACACATGTCCAAATACTGTATATTTCGTCTTAAATGTAAAGAATATATCAATTGATTTATCAATTAAAAACTACAAAACTGTCAACCAACTGTGTGTTGGCATAGTGTGAATTGACCTTTATAAATCCAATAATTTTTAGGGCCACTATAAATGCATCATACACACTGTAATAGAATAATATTTTATCTTGTACAGTTCCTTTTGTCACTTACTGTTGTACTCCAAGGAAGGCTAGGAGGGCGAGATCAGGCTGTTTGTTGAGTCTTAGCACACAGTTCCAGTACACTTCCTCCTCTCTCTTCTCTCCAGTGTGTAGAGGGTGAAGAGAGGAGGGTAAAGCCTCGGCAGCAACACCGGCAGGAGAAGACTTGAGCTGCTCACTAACCAACTGCAGAACACACAACAACACACGTAAGCCTGTTTAAATCTTATGACAGTATCTATATCTAAGTATCTAACAAAATAGTCCCAAACAGATGTTAGGTGTTCCACTGAGGTTTGGGACAGATCCACTATTTTCATGTTTAACCGTTTCTGAATAAATCTAGTAGCCATGCAAATCTGTAGTTCAATCATGGTGGTGCTCTATTACCCCTGCTGTGGAGTTTCTGAGTGTGTACTGCTGTTAAGAGAGTCTGTGGCCTCATCTGAGAAACTGGAGGAATCCAGAATAAAACCTCCATCCGCAGGAAGACCAGGAAACAGAAACCTATGGGAAATATTTATAACACTTGAAAAGCAACAGTTTTGTCAGGAAAATCAATGAATGCAGTGGTCTATGATAATTGTAATTAAATTAATAGTATGCCCCATTACTACAAAAAGCAAAATTCATTATGTAATAAAGCAGTAATACTGAAAGAAGAACAGAGCCTTCACTACAAGGAGAATGAACTTTGCAAAATGCTTCACTGGCTTTTAAAGCTCTGAGATGTGTGGGAGTTCACCAGTAGAGCAATTACAGAAAAGTGTGACCTTGTTACCTGACTATTTGGAATATGCGCGTTAGGTATGACTGGATCTCCTCCACTGCCTGCTGTAGGAGGCGTCTGTTGGAGCCCACACCAACGTAGGTCATCCTGTACACAGTGACGAGGGTCTCCAGCAGCCAGCCCAGGAGGGTGCAGAGGGGTGTCACAGGCCTAAAGGGAGTCATTACACCCCCAAAAAAAGGTATTCAGACATTTAAAAATGTATAAATGTACACTACTGTGCAAAAGATCTGTGATTTTTTTCTTCTTCTTTATTTTTACAGGCAAGTCATTAAGAACAAGTTCCTATTTTGTATCTATTACTAATACATATAATACTTTTATTTAGCAAGAATGCATTCAATTAATCAAAAGTGGCAGTAAAGACACATAATGTTACTAAAGATTTCTATTTTAAATAAGTGCTGTTCCTTTGAACTTTCCATTTATCGAAGAATCCTAAAAAAATGCATCACCATTTCCACAAAATATGTTTTCAACATTGATAATAATAATTTCTGAGAACCAAATCAACATAATAGAATGATTTCTGAAGGAGCATGTGTAGAAAATACATAATAATATAATATCTTTCACAATATTACTGTTTTCACTAGGTAAGCAATATGAGTCTTCTTTTTAAAAAACTTTTTTTTTTAAGTAAAAAAAAAAGCAGTAGTGCAAGTGCATTTTTATAACAAAATATTTAAATAAATTGCATTTATTTTAAAGCAAATATCACAAGCACACAATACGCTTTATAGTTGTTAAATGTTCAGGCATGAAAACGGGTCTCGGGTGGAAGAGGTGAGAAGGATATTACCCTCTCTAGGGGTTCGGGGGCATGCTCCCTCTGTGAAAATGTTAAATATTCCACAATTAAAAGCCTCAAATCTGATGCATTTTGAGATGCATTTTTGCCAACCTGGTGGAGAGCTAGAAACTTAACTTCAGCCACTGAGTCAAAAATATTATGGCCTTATTTTAATAATAATTTTTTTTAAAAGATTCAAATACCGAATTAATTTACCATCGCAGTAAAAAAAAAAATAAATAACAATAATAATCTGTAGAATTTCTATAACTGTGTGTTGAACTGATAATCACTCTTTTGTGTGTTAAACACAGTCTACTTAATACAGACAACTTCAAGAAAAACAACAACAACAAAAATATGATTCATAACCTATGACAAAAATTATATCATAAACTAGATTAGTGGGTAACTCAGTCAAATTTAGTCTAGAAAAACAATAATTATATAAAATCAGAACATTTAGTAAAAAAAAATAGTGGGGAACAAATATGAGAACAGTAACTGTAGCACTAAATCTGGTAAAACGTTGCACATTGCTCTTTGTATTGTTGTAAAATGCATTCATGAAAAACAAGATAAAAATCAAAAAGATCAAATATTTTATAGTCTACTACAAAATTAAGAATATATATATAGCACAAATGTATAGCACAGCTGTTTAATGAGGCAGCACCATATGCTAGATAGACAGAACAGAACCAAAAAATACTATTGATAATTTTTCATTGCGCAAAAGTATTATGATTTGATTATAAAAGACTCCAATGCGCATCGCTGAGCGCTGAATGATGCGCTTGAGGCAACATGAGTCACAGCGCGCAGCTCTTCCATAGAGCTCTTCGAGTCCGCATTGACAAGTTCAAAGCACAAAGGAAATATATCGATGCATAGTGTATTATACAGTATCTATCTATGCAATAGTTTATTGAGCCTTTTCTTTTAACAGTTTTAAATTTCAGTTACTGTGCGCGTGAAGAACAATGATAGTGCTCTCCAGTGTTGTGATCTAGACACGCGGTAAAGGATGATAAACATGATTGAGGTACTACAGCAAGACAGTCAATGTATACGAAACCATAGAGCTTTATCTACAGATCGTCTATAGTATAATATAGTATTTATCTATAGTATAATAATATTAACATTTAATCATCTTGGAGAGAGATTCATCGTTGCCGAACGTGACGCTCTGTGCTGTTTGAATGCTGATGACTGACGACGCGCTGTGCTGTTTGAATGGAGAATGACTGAGGAGTCGACGCGCTGTTTGTTTGAACTGAATTGAGAATTACTGTCAGCCGCAGCGGAGGGAAACGTTTACGCGAACTTGAATTTAATGACTTAGATATTAATTCCTACCTCACATTATACTATAGTACGGCTTCATTTATATTATACCCCCCCCTCCCTCAAAACATTTTCTCATCGAATCTAACATCGATTCACGTAGGTCACCTATTTTGGTTTCAAAACGGCGAATTTCGCCGAAAGGTGAGTGATTTTCATGTCTCGAATGTTAGTGGAACATGTCTGACCTGTAGTTGCTCTCTATGGACACCTGTAAAAACTATTTTGTATCTATTGCAATGACATGTCCTATTGTCCAAATGAGTATCTTTACAGTTCTGCAGACTTGGTGTTAATACGCTTTTGGAGGACTCACCTTCAAGAGATACCGACGAATGTTGTTGTAGGAGTCTGCAGTAACAGGGCCCACATTTTGAGGAATCACCTCAAGACTCTCCAGCATCTTAAGTCTGAGATCGGCTTCAGCTCCTCTGGACTACAGACATACATGCGTCACTGGTGATTTCTTCACGTGTTAAGATTCTCCATAAACTTACATTCATGTGCATTTGAACAAAGAAGTTGTCTTTTGCGTACCAAAGTTCAAGTTTGGTGAACTACTAAATCAGTATTTTTTTTTTAAAGACTTTAATGTCTTATCTAAATGAGTAGTCAGGAAGATTTTCACATAGTTTTGGAGCAAATACTCTAGGCTATGTGATACAATTTTCAAAAGTCTTGTGAAGAAATAATCAGTATGGGTTTTATGACCTTATTTCAGTGACAATTGTTTTTTCACAAACTACGCATAAATGTCATTATCTAAAAACTACAAAATTTTACATACATGCTACTGACATAGTATTGTAGCAGAGTTTGTGCTGAATACAGTGTATTAATACTTTAGCCATGAAAATGTCACAAGTAACAGAAAAAAGCACACATGTCAGAGCATGTCAGAACCTAAGGGTTAAAAAGAAGGTGACATATTATCCTTCATTATTTGTTGCAGGCTACAAAGCATTTTTGTGTGTTGTGTGCACCTTTACTGGTTTATCATGTGAGTGTACATACGAATCTCTTTGTTGTCTGCGTCTGGCAGTGAGAGGGAGATGGCGATGTTCTCCCAGGCTTTCTTATATAGTCCCCGACCAGGAGTTTTCACAGCCTAGTCGACACCAGCACTCCTCAAACACGGCTTTCCACTTTTCTTCTGCAGGCACTGCATGTTGACCAGCCACACTACACACATGCACACACACACACACACACACATATAAAAATACAGTCAAAATACACATACAGTAGGCCAAAGCATTATTCATGACAAACTTACGGCATCTTGCTTTCTCTCCTCAAAGATTCAAAGGGTTTTGTGAAAGTTCCAGCCACTCTCAGACCAGTTCCCCACTGACCATCAAAGACCCATCCAATGAGTCACCATTAGGCATGAATAGGACGCCCTTCACATCCAGAAAATCACAGGAGATTCAAACACACAAGCACTTTGATGAAAAATCACAAATATGGTTTCAACAGACTTGCTGTCACAGGAAACTGTCACATTATTTCAAGCTCACCTTTCCACACAGAGTCCAGTCTTCTGAAAATCGCCCCTCAAATACTGTGTCATCATCACAGAGAAGAGTCCCATTGCCCTGTATAAAAACATACTGTAGTATGCTACTTAAATAATATAAAATAATAATTAGTATATATTCAATATCAGCAAATGCAGGCATTTATGTAATAGTAGTGTCCCCAACTCAACTGACCAACATCTTGTTATTAGAGAAGTTTCCTTCAAAATACAATCCAAACTGAGTGATGACGACCCGTCTCCATGTTGCTGGTCATCAAGCCACATTCCCATGTATTCTCTCCTCTGGGAGATATGAAAGAAGTTAATGAATTGTTTATAGCAGGAAGATGTTCAAAATCTCAAACTTGGCAAATGCAAAGTGCATACCTGCTGAAGTCATCACACACCCCATAGCCTGTTCTCTTTCCTTGAACCCACTGGCCCACAAACACACTACTGGAGGAAGGAGAGGCCATCTTCCCACTCCGTAACATACCGTGACCATGACGCATATTCTCCTTGAATGAGCCCTCGTATACCTCACCTGAAGCATGCCTGCAAAGACGGAGAAATCAGAACATGGGCAAGGTTTGATATGTTCAGGGTCCCTGATAAACTGATAATCCCAAAAATAGATGGTTTAACACACACACAGTTATATAATTATTACCAGTATGTGCCAAAGCCATGCATTTTCCCTTCCTTCCAGTGGCCTTGGTAACGCTGCAAACTTGTTGAGGGTTGCTGCTGGGCATCACATAATCTCCAAATCTACACAGAGAAGAGCAAAACACATGTGCTTTACAGTTAAAAGTTTGGGGTTGGTAAGATCTTTCAATGTTTTTTTCTTTTATACTGCATTTATTAGATCAAAATACAGTAAAACAATAATTAAAAAATATATTTTACAATTTAAATGAACTCTTTTCTATTTAATCAACTTTAAAATGTAATTTATTCCTGTGATGGTAAAGCTGAATTTTCAGAAGCCATTATTCCAGTCTTCAGTGTCATATGATCCTTCAGAAATCATTGCTCAAGAAACATTTCTTATCATTATCAATGTTGAAAACACTTAATAGTGCTTAATATTTTTGTATAAACCTTGATACACTTTTTCAGAATTCTTTGACAAATAGAAAATTCTAAGAACAGCCTTTATTTAAAATGTGATTTTTGTAACATTAATAAATATTTTTTTCATAGTTACTTTTGATCAATTGTGTCCTTGCTGAATAAAAGCCTATATATATATATATATATATATATATATATATATATATATATTCTATTTATTTATATTTATAGACCCCATCTTTTGAATGGCATTGTACATTCCAAAGAATCTGCAAGCACAAGTATGTTCATCTTCTAACAGTATATGTACTGACCCATCCTCCAACCCTTGCTCTGAATGTGCCACAGTAAACTGTCCCATCTGGCCACTTCAGAATCCCTCTATTTAAAGAAAAGGAGAAAAGAAGGGCACATGTACCACACATGAACTGCAGTAATAGACAAGAGCCATTTTCATTTGAGCTACAACATGATGCTGTTCATCAGTGAATCCACAGTAGCCAGGCACTGCCATTGCTGTTCACTAAAACAAATGCATATGTCAGCCCTGCATATGTGGTTGCAGAGCAATTATTGGAAGATTGTTTTATTATACATAGTGTGAATACAAACAGTGAGCATTTCCATGCACTCACTTGCCGTGAGGTTTGCCTGATAACCAGCGGCCCTCGTACACAGCATCCTTGAGTCGGCCCTTTGCTGAAAGTGTAGGTGGAAGTACAGTGACACAGGAGGATCTCCATTCTGGCTGCTTCTAGACACATGTGTCCTCCTGTTCAGGCCTGCAGCAAGCACTTCCTCAATGGCCTGGTTAATGGCTCTCAGCCACTTTCCCTAACAGATAGGAAGAGGACTGGCAGAATTAACACTAAGCAGAGAAACTGCTTAATCAAACTCTGACTGCATCAGTGCATTACCTTTTCCAGAGGGAAGATGCCAGAACAACAAAGCTATCTTCAGGTGTGGTCAGCTTAAGGGCAATGTCTAGCAATGACAGTTATAGGTTAAACTGGGGCAGAACATTTTTTTTTTTTGTATAAGCTCAGCAGTGTCCTTGAAACTCCAATTTAATATGTGCAAGAGCATTCCCAACGGTTTAATATTTAATGAAATTAGGGCTGTCAAACGATTAATCACATCCAAAATAAAAGTTTGTGTTTCCATGATATATGTCGGTGAACTGTGTATAATTTTTTTATATAAATACACACACATGCTTGTATATATTTAAGAAATATTTCCATGTATATACTGTATATAGATATATATACAATTTATATTATATATAAATATAAATAGAATTCTATATTAATTAATATTTTTTCTTCAATATACATGCATGTGTGTGTATATATACAAAATAATTATACACCAGTGCACCCGCATATATTATGTAAACACAAACTTTTATTTTGGATGCGATTAATCACGATTAATCGTTTCGACAGCCCTGAAATGAAATATTAACTAAATTTAACTACACTAAAATGTACTAGAACTGTTCAAAGATAAAAGATGCTCTAGATGAGTAACTTACATGCCCAGACTTTCATCTGAGATGGGCTCCACCCATAGTGTAGCAAGGGGGTAGATGTAGTGAGATGAGAACTGTAGAAAAAGAGTTTATTCAGTTACGCAAGCAAACCACTCCCTTATCTACAGGAATTAAAACTAAAGCATTTGCATGCTGTGCTGCTGCTGCAGAGTCAGGAAAGAACATTTAAACAGAAAATGTATACAATTTGTAAATATAACAGGTTTGCCTGAAATAAGAAATACATTAGGCATATTGAAGACTTTCTCAAAGAAACTTTACTCAGCCATTCACAGAAACACACACCCATGTACCTATTTAAGTGCACAAGGAAAACCACACCCAATACCAAAACATTTCACAACAAATAAAGCATTAATCAACAAAGTTGAAAAAAATAATAATATCATTTTGTTGAGATAAAAGTATGCAATGACAATATAATATGATGTGAAATGTCACGATGTGCTATGACATGATATGATAGTATTGTGGGTCTTTGTCTAACTTAAATAAATCGGTCACACAACTCTACTTCTTACAGACTTTGTAAAAAGCTGTTATTTAAAGCTTGTGCAGAAAAAGAAGGAATTGAAACATTAAAATGTTGAATGTTTTCAAAGCCTGCGGCATAGGGACAAAGAGAGAAAACAGACCAACCAACCTAAAATGTCACTGCATACACAGTTCAGTTTCAAAAACCACAAAGCAAAATAAAAGAAAATTAAGCCCAGCATACTTGAAAATAAACACACACACACAATGAAAACACTGGCCTCTCTCCCAAATCATCTCTGTTACCTATTCTTTCTGTACATCAGATTTCATCATAGCATAACTGTACTAGAATTTTTTTCTTTTCGGCAGTAATAATGCACTTCAGTTAAAATTTTAAATTAAAAACAGCAAAGGATGCCAGCAGATAACTAGCTTGGGACACTTAAATTAGCATTTTCTTTTAAATATCCAACAATTTATCATAGGCTTATATAGAGCAAAAATGCATTCAATGTCTAAGTCAAGCCTGAGAGTGTGCACTGATTCTGTGTAGGCAGGAACTTAAACACACAATACTCACAAGCTTCTTTGAAGGAATAGTGCCCTAAATGAATGAAGAAAATAAAAAAAAGATCATGAATGACATGAAAAAATGAGTGTGATGAAAATTACAGGGTGGTAAAATTTGTGTTAAAAATGTATTAACCTGTGCATGAACCAGGACATCACTGAAGAGGATGAACCAGCTGGCAGAGAATCTTCCAGCGTTTTGTAACGTTAGAGCTTCATATTACTGCTCTCACAAATCAGACTACTAGTACGGTTATACGCAGAGATTCCTGAGAAAGAAAAGATCATGTAAAGAGAACTGCACACATGGAGACACACAGCACATGTGCACATCCTTCTGCCCTGATCGAGCCACCAACAGGTTCGCACATAAACTAACCAGAAACATAATCTGAAATGTATGTGGTCATATCTGCTGGGATTTAGCCCTGCAGCTTGCTAGCAATTCAATTTCAATTAAAGGAAATAGTAAGTAGGTCAACTTAACCACATTATACAGGGAGTAATATACATTCACAAGGACTGCCTGCCAGTGTGTGAAATGACCACCAGCCAACAAGATGCTTTTTGCATGATTATTTTGCATTATTTTTATTTTTCTTATTTGTTTTTGAAAACCATTCTCAGATTGATCTTTGACAAGAAAAATTATTGCTTAGTAATGACGACACATTTGGTATGGTAAGATGAAAAGTTAATCTTATTTGCTATTTGTTTAGATCTTAGTAGATTATTGCAGCTTAAATGCTAAACAATATGCACACTTAATGCTAATGAGGGTGTTTTCAGTTCTGCTATATTACTCGAAGCAAGAATTTTGTTATATACAGTATGTGAATGCTCGATGCATATCAGCTGTTAGAATTTCATGCTTTGTGTGTTTCATTTACATGTGAGTTATTTTATAGTTTAATTAAAACATTTAAAATAGCTGCAGGTCAAGTAAGCTGAATTTTTTAACAAAAATTAACAAATTTTAACAGCCACCTATTAATTTTTTTCCTTCTAGATATTCAGACAAAACAGTGTCTGCAAACGGCCATTTGCATGACAATGCTTCCACAATGCCGACATATTAGTCCACAAAATACATTCAAAACAGTTTTCAAAATTGATAATAATAATAAGAAATGTATCTCGAGGAGAAAATTAGCATATTATCATGATTTCCTGAATGCTTATGTGACACTGAAGACCTGAGTAATGATGCTGAAAATTCAGCTTTGCCATCACATAGGAATACATTTTAATAAAAATGTCTCAAATATATTTAAAAAAAGAAGACAGTAGTTTTAAATTGTAATAATATTTCACAATATCACTGTCTAATTCTATTTGTGATACAATAAATGCAGCCTTGGTGAGAGACTTCTTCCAAAAACATTTTGAAAAAATCTTCCTAACCCAAAATTTTGTCTTACAAGGGTGTAATGGTACATGCATTCTATTAACCTTTTGTTCAGCTTCTGTTCGTTTACATAACCGAATCGATTTTTCCTGCTGGCAAAATTCGCGCTGGTGCAGCCACCACAACGTTGCACAACATCAAATGGCAAACGTACAGTACGTAATGAAAGCAGAACTGCGCTACTCATTATGTGCTTCACAGATCGTTTATCAGTTCGGACCAGCAACATCTGTGCTGCGGCGAGCTCTAACTCCACGATCAAGCACTGTCACTACACCTGTGCTAAGAGATCCAGTAAAGAAAACATTTGAATTCGCCACTGAGGTAATAACATCGCTGCGAGATCTAGTGAGATGCATTCACATTTCTCTGTTATTAACCGTAGATCTCTATTAGATCAAACAGCGCTGTCATGGAAACCAGGATAAACATTGTGCCGTGAAGGAACTAGTAATACTTTACGTCCACAGACCAAGCAACATTCACCATGGGTTTAATATAGTAACACAAATTGGAACCAGTTTGGCTGGAATGGTGAAATGCTTTAAAGTACTTCACACATGTTTTTCCAGCACTTCAAAATTCAAATATTATATAAATAAATATATATTTAAATGTTATTTTTAATGTGATGACCAAAATATTATTTGTTCATCCTTCAAATATGACCCCCATTTCTAAACCTGAAAGTTTCAAGATCTAGTAAAACTCACACTTATTTAAAAAATTTTCTTTAAACAAATAGGAAATTTCTTTGGCATGTCTTTCTTTTTGCTGTATCGAAAATCAGTCGAACCGTGAACTTTAAATCTGAGGTACGTACTGAACTGTGATTTTTGTGTACCGTTACACCCCTAGTCTTTACAACAAAAACAGCAGCTGTAGGATCTGTGCAGTGACAGCCAGATCGGGTACTACTGCACATCATAGCTGTTTCCAATCAGAAGCCAGGGCTGTAGCTATCCGCTTTATAATTATACAGTTAAGTGACTGCAACATAAGTCCATAATTCATATTCTGTACCATACCGAATTCTTTCCTTTGAAGTTCTTCCAGAAATTGAAAGTGGCCTCAGCATCTTTTCTCTGCTTGCTGACAAAGCGAGCTAAAGCTTCATATTTGGAGCAGCCATTTTGAATCCATTGGTATTCCTCAGTGTTCTAAACAATAAAAGATTAATGTCATGAATTTTCATGCCACTTTCATTCCATTTAAGAGCATAATTAGAAATGGATTATATTCTTACCACTTCAAAACAGTTGGCTAGTTTCAGAAGTAACCTGTTATACCTATGCAGGTGCTGTAAGGGCATGCAAAACAAGCTGACTGAACAGATCACAGGGTGATGGGTTCTTCTCTTTGGACTCTAGCAGAGACTGTATTAACTCCAGTTTCTTCCCAATAATTCTCTGAAGAAACAGATCATGCATTAAACAAGAGTGATTGTACAACTAGAACCTCAGACAATTAATGATAGCGTATATATTATCATGATATGTTAAAGAGTACACTGGCTCAGGTATGACAACGCACTGTGAGGGTTTCAGCAATGACTGGAATCCTCCCATAACAAGAAAGTTTCCCACTGGATCGCTGTACCTGAGGATGAAAATCATCTTTGGTGTTATTATAGACTTTAAAATATACAAGATGCTGTTCTCTTTTTGAGTATGATTAATATACTTGCTCTTTATAGGTGTCAATGAAAATGGCTGTGTTCTTGATCAAGACCAGTGTTTTGATTGCTTTGCCTCGCTGCAGGAAGTTGGTGAGGGATACTGAGTGCTGTCCTGTCAGATGGCAAAGCTTGCTGAAACTACCAGCCATCTCTTGAAACAGCAACATGGAGGACTGACCCAGAGACGAGCCCAAACTCGCTGCATTATGACATAGCAGATACAATCAATATCCAATTATAAAACCCAATCCATAAGATTCGAAGTCGAAGAGTGCAAGTAAAAAGAATCCGTTACATACCACGAGCTAGTAAGGGGCTCAGGATTTGGCTCTTCACCTTGCTGAGGATGCAGTAGAACTTCCTCTCTGACGAAGCAAGCTCGTGGACTGTCGCTATGAAACCCATTGCGTTCTGATTCGGCTAAAGCTAAACAATTCAGTCCTTCCCAAACACTTTGCTCACATAACCAATCTTCACAAAGGAAACAGCAAAATTAGAAAAAAAAATGCTTTACATTAAAACAATTAATCACAAAAATTAAAATAACACAATTACCTTCCAGTAATAGTATACATATTATATATGTATACTATATATATATACACTCACTGGCCACTTTATTAGGTACACCTGTCCAACTGCTCATTAACACTTAATTTCTAAGCAGCCAATCACATGGCGGCAACTTGAGTGCATTTTAGGCATGTAGACATGGTCAAGACAATCTCCTGCAGTTCAAACCGAGCATCAGTATGGGGAAGAAAGGTGATTTGAGTGACTTTGAACGTGGCATGATTGTTGGTGCCAGAAGGGCTGGTCTGAGTATTTCAGAAACTGCTAATCTACTGGGATTTTCACGCACAACCATCTCTAGGGTTTACAGAGAATGGTCCGAAGAAAAAACATCCAGTGAGCGGCAGTTCTGTGGGCGGAAATGCCTTGTTGATGCCAGAGGTCAGAGGAGAATGGCCAGACTGGTTCGAGCTGATAGAAGGGCAACAGTGACTCAAATAACCACCCGTTACAACCAAGGTGAGAAGAGCATCTCTCGAACGCACAGTACGTCCAACTTTGAGGCAGATGGGCTACAGCAGCAGAAGACCACACCGGGTGCCACTCCTTTCAGCTAAGAACAGGAAACTGAGGCTACAATTTGCACAAGCTCATTCGAAATTGGACAATAGAAGATTGGAAAAACGTTGCCTGGTCTGATGAGTCTCGACTTCTGCTGCGACATTTCGGATAGGTAGGGTCAGAATTTGGCGTCTACAACATGAAAGCATGGATCCATCCTGCCTTGTATCAACGGTTCAGGCTGGTGGTGGTGGTGTCATGGTGTGGGGAATATTTTCTTGGCACTCTTTCGGGCCCCCTTGGTACCAATTGAGCATCGGTGCAACGCCACAGCCTACCTGAGTATTTGTTGCTGACCATGTCCATCCCTTTATGACCACAATGTACCCAACTTCTGATGGCTACTTTCAGCAGGATAATGCGCCGATGTCATAAAGCTGGAATCATCTCAGACTGGTTTCTTGAACATGACAATGAGTTCGCTGTACTCAAATGGCCTTCCACCAGTCACCAATCTCTCAATCCAATAGAGCATCTTTGGGATGTGGTGGAACGGGAGATTCGCATCATGGATGTGCAGCCGAGAATCTGCGGCAACTGTGTGATGCCATCATGTCAATATGGACCAAACTCCCTGAGGAATGCTTCCAGCACCTTGTTGAATCATATGCCACGAAGAATTGAGGCAGTTCTGAAGGCAAAAGGGGGTTCAACCAGTTACTAGCATGGGGTACCTAATAAAGTGGCCGGTGAGTGTATATGTACTGGCAAAACAGGGAAAATCTACTAACGAAGTGCAAATTGGCGTCTGGTTTAAGAGATGCTGTTTTGGGGCTTTAAATAACGATGCAAATAACAGTAAATTGACTAGAGCAAACCTTAGTACATCACCTTGCATGATTCATTTAAATACTCTCCTTCCATACATTTTTTGTCTGAAAAAATGAAAACTCTACAAATGCAAATGCAATAAGGTCAGCTGCAAAAATAACTGTCCACACCTTTTCAGCGTTAATTTTTCACTGCGTCTTTAGTAAATTCTGACAGTAGTTTTTTTATGCCTAAAGAAGGTTTGGACTGGCACAAGCTGTTAGTAAATTGGGCCCATAGTGTCTTGTGGAATGTCTAGTTTGTTTAATCACATTGTGTTATTATTATGTATTGCATTTTTTATCATTAATAATAAAATAAAATCTTCTTTTATGTCACTGATTCTTCTATGTCACTGTCAATTGTATTGTAATTATGTATGTTTAACAATATTCACTGAAGAAGAATGGAATAAACTAATTTAAGATTTTATTGTAATTTTACTAACAGCCTCCATAGCAAAATAATGGTCCCACTTTATATTAAGTGGCTTTAAGTACTATGTACTTACATAAAAAATAAGTACAACGTGTTATTGTGTTCCTGTTGTGTTGTAAAACACTTTTGCTGCTATTGAGGTGTGATATGGGTAAGGTTAGGGACAGGTGTGGTGGTATGTGTTGGTTTAAGGGTGGGTTAAGGTGCAAGGGTAGGGTCAACAGTGTAATTAGAAATATAATTACATAAATTAATAACAGCTGTAATTACATGCAGGTATTTTTAAAATGTAAGAACAATGTAAAAACATTTAAGTACACAATAAGTCCATTGTATCAAATTATTAATTTCAATGTAAGTACATAGTACTTAAAGCCACTTTAAATAAAGTGGGACCAAAATAACTATTTGTAAAAATAATGAACTGTTATAACAGTGTATACGAACATTCATGCAGAAGGGCAGAAGGGTGGGCGTCTGGGTGTAGGTCCCAGAGAGGGGATGAGCACTGTCGGTGTTCTCCTGCACCTGCTCTCCGCTATAGTAGAGAATGGGCTGATAACAGTCTCCATCAGCCAGCAGCAAAGTGTGCGTTTGCCCTGCTGCCACGTCCACACACAGATACCGTCAGAGATCTATCGAAACACACACAACTGCACATTCATTTTTATACAAGGAAAGGAATGCCTTAAAAGGGAAGGTTTGCAGAAAAGGTGAATGCACATCATGAAAAAATTAAAGGATGTATACCATGGTGAGATTAGGAACTGTGCAGGGAGCATTCATATGACCAAGCTGCCCAAATTTGTCACTTCCCCAGGAATAAACCTGTGAGAGAGGAGAAATACACTCTGATTGTTAATAAGAAAAGGTGAAAAATAAACCTAGAAATCAAAGATCCTTTTTAAAATATAAACAGACAAATAATGAATTAATAATTTTAAACCAGTGTTGTTATTGTAAACTAAAACTATTAAAAATCAATTTCAGTAAATTAAAATAAAAATGAAATGTAATTTAAACATCAGATGAAAAATTTGAACTTTGAAAATTTGAAATGTTGCCTTGGAAAGTAACTGAAATGAGAGCTAAAACTAAAACCTAAAAAAATTAATTAAAGCTATAAAGAAATATTTAACAATATTAATAATACAAATTGCAATAAATAAATACATACAAAAATAAAAAACTACTTCAAAATACTATAGTAGTGTATATATATATCTATATAGGTGTTTAGTTTGCAAAAAAAAATATATATATATATATTTGCAATGATTTATGGGATGAAAAGTAATATCATCATTTATATACAGTCTTCTACCTTTCATCTTTTTCATGTATATACATTTTTGCTATCAAACATTAGGTTTGGTTCAAGGCTTACAACTCTTTGGAAAGAATTCTGCAGAATCAAAGGGAGAAATATCTGAAGTCCCTCCTTACCTGACACTGAGCCGTCAGCGCCAAGGAGTGATTTGCTCCAGCTGTGATCTTGACAACTTTCTTTTTACTCAAACTCTTAATGCAGAGAGGCTGTAACCTGCAAGGAGAAAACTGTCTTTAGTCATGCACTGTGGTCAAAGAAACCAACAGTTAAACATAAACAAAACACTTATGTGTTTATGAGGGCTATATTGTACCTGGGCAAATAGTCTCCATGACCTAGCTGACCTTCCTGACCCCTCCCCCAACTCCACACCTCAGTGTAGAGGGAAGGAAGGAGATTTCTGCATTCTGAGGTAGAAGTTGTTGTCACTGCACCTCTCAAATAGTTGGTTCGATGACTGTCAGAAGGCGACACTGCAATTAAACAACACAGTGTAATACAAATGTTCTTAAATAAGTAAAATTTCTACAAGAAGTTCTTTTAAGGGTTAGTTCAGCATGAGGGTGAGTAAATTTGACAGACTGTTTATTTTGGGGTCAACTGTCTCTTTAAAGTAACTTTAATAATTTTAGAGTTTCAACAGTGGTCTTGGTACTACGATTAACATTGCTGCAGCATCATGCAAAATAAAAGCTTTCAGTAACTGATGCCATTGTAGAAATACCCTGTGTGCACTCAGCCACAGCCATTTCTTTTGCAAGCCATTAAAGGGGGTTTCCATAAAGTAAGTACAGTAGTATTCGACAGGACATACTTTACTATGTTGGCTGGCCTCAACAATAAGATTGGCCCGCTGAGACAGATTTTAGGCCTTTTAGGCCAATGCTGCATTGAAACTGAAAAGTTTTAAAATAATTGTTATGCCTTGTTATGGTGGTGATGGCGCAGTGGATAAGACACATATGCCCTTGGTGTGAGAAACCTGGGTTCGAATCCACTGTGAGACACCAATGTGTCCCTGAGCAAGACTTAACCCCTAGTTGCTCCAGAGGCATGTGACCTCTGACACATAGCAATTGTAAATCAGCTAAATGAATAAATGTAATGTAAATGTAAATGCCTGCAAATTTAAACCATCACATATAAAATGTATCATTGTATCATGATTAGCAAGTAAAAATGCTGGCCTGATGAAATTCTGAATGAAAAGTGAAATTCAAAATGAATGGCCCAACAGTTGGGCCATCAGAAAAAAAACTGATTGGTTAATCAAGACAATGCACTTTATAGCGACTTTTACATTAAACCAAATAATCAGTTAGTAATTCATCCAATTACTAACAGTTTATTGCGCCATTAGTTAAAGACTCAATCAAACTGAAAAGCCTTCAAATAAACACCTCAATTGATCCGACTGAGCTCAATGCCTCAAACCAAAGGAAATTTTGATCAGTTTCGAAGGGGTGGTGCAGACCTGAAATAATCTAATCAATAGAAAAAAGTGAACATGTAAATGCTTGAATCTGAATATTTGGATTTCAAAATATGGTACACACATTAGGAGTTGACTAACCTGAACCTCCAGATGAGACTTGAACGTGGGATGCTTGTGCTGCCCACAAGGCTTTTGCTCCAACATAACAGCTGATTTTAATCAGTTATTTTGTCTTTGGGGTCATTTCATTCCTCACAGATCATTATAAATATAATATAAATAAAATAGCAGTAGTAAAGATTACATTTACATGAATGCATTAGTTACGAGAGTGATTGTGTGTGAATTATTTTAACCTTGCACCGTCTTCTCTAGTAAAAGTGAAGCTGTGGGATTTAGTGACTAAGAAATGCTAGAACTTCTCCATTACTGAAGCTACTCTATTGTTAAATCACAGAAAAGTTTTGACAATACATTTCTGTGCTACTGAATGTTTCTGTGTGCACGAAATCCATGTGTGATGTGCAAGCTACTCTGTGTGTGTGTGTGTGTGTGTGTGTGTGTGTGTCGTTAAAATGCAGTAGCACATTAGTTTAACTTATGTGTGCAATAAGCTGTTTAAAACATGTATTCTCCCCGATCGATTTTTAGCATCCAGATGGTATAATCAAACATGTCTTGTGGAGTGCTCTCGGAGTATGCATTTACTTGTCATATTAACTGTTGGGAAAATATGACTTTAAAGATTTGTTACCCCTCTATAGGCCATGATCAGTGACTAGTTGACATTATGCATAAAGCGCCATGATGACAGATCATTAAAGTCGACTAGTTAACTAGTCTGTGCAACCCCTAATACACATACACAGAGCCATGATGATGTGAACATGATGATGTTTACATGGGATTATATGAACATGCGTATATTTGATTAGATCTTACATCTTACAAACTAGTCAGTTTAGGAGAATTAATATTTACTAAATACATTTAATGCACATGTAAACTTATATGTGAATGTAATGTTTAGAGTTTATATAAAGAACTTTCTGATTAATGAATTTGAACTTTATTCATTTGGACTGATGGAAATTATTGAATGTAAACATACTTGTAGAATAAATCAAATGGTATAGCCACTGATTTAACATTTTATAAAGACACATTTTAAAAAAGCCATGAGGTTTACCTGGAGAGAAACCAGGTAAAGACCGTCTGCGTCTTTGTGCTTCAGTGTCCTCTAATGTGATGTCCATAAGACTGGTGCTCTTCTTACTTTGCAGAGAATTGGCTGGACAGAAGTCCATTCCAGCAGTGTCTCCGCCCTCCTCACAGGACTCAAATAAACATCCACTGCTGATTAAAAGGTCACTAATGCAAATGCCTCCATCCACACTTGAGTGTTGTGAAGAATCATCAGAAGTGGAATCCAATGTTGGTAATAAACTGAGAGAGTGTTTCCGGTCTGTGACAGTATCTGATGCACTGCGTTGTCTGACAGAAGCTGCGATCCTATCAGGTCTGCTCAGTGTTGGTGAAGAGGGACGTAATGTAAGCTCATCACTTTGGTCTGATCTGGAACGGACACGTGAGGGATGTCTGACGGCTCGGAGGATGAGAACCTCCTACTGAGGTGGCCTCGGCCTGCTCAGCGAGGGTCTGGTCCGAGATCCTTTTGAGGTAGTCTTTCAGAGCCTGCTCATCAGGGTAGGGAGTGCTATTGGTTCGTGCAGACGTACATCCCCAACTTCAGATACAGGAAGGTCTAGTTGAGTCTCCTGGCTTGTGATATTTTGCTGAGATCCAAATGAGGATCCCTGGCCTGCACAAATGTTATTCGAGGTGAGAGGGGATACTTGGGAGTTGGGGGAGAAGTTTTTGGTTTCTGGTGTCCGAGCTGGAGAACTTTGTCCTGATCTTTGACCTTGTTTAGAATCAGCCAGTTCCACTCCAAGTGGGCAGTAATGCTCATCGGAAATAATCACATGGTCATCCTTTTCAGTCATGGTGAAAAGGCTCTGCTTACACTGCCCACATCTATCCCGAGTTTGCTGACTGGCCTCTGGGAAGGAAGAAACTGAACCAGAGCCAGGCTGTGGAACCCACCACAAGCAATCTGAATCACATATCTTCCCACTAAATGCTCCACCTTCTGGGGTGTCCATACCGGGAATACGCTGGTAACCAGTCCCAGCTGACAGCCACTTCCCCAGGCCCACACCTCATGCTTTCTTGACAGGGCCAGAGTGTGCTGCGCTCCACAGGCCACGTTCAGGACTTGGACCAGTTGCGGTGGATGGGTCTCACCATCCACCACACTGACAGGAGTGGGATTGGGTACCTGCTCCATTCCAGAGATGCCACACTGGCCGTGGGAGTTCTCACCCCACATGTGGATGAGGCCATCCACTGTTACAGCAGAAGAGTGATAGCTGCCCGCCGACACGGAGATCACATGCTGTTCTTTCAGTGCGTCTCTCCAAAACAGGGCCGGCAGGATGAGAACTGACTCGTTTCCACGGCTGCTCGCCAAAACTATACACATGCCCATCTGAGAAAGGAAAACGTTTGACAATTAGTCTGTGTTCAAAAGATTTCAAGAGAAATCTCTTTATCTCACATATATACCCAATTTTCCAAAAGAAAATTGACATTGGTATTTAAGAATGCATTTGTTTCTAACTTTCAAAACCAAGAGAACATCCTTCAGATTCTTAAAATTGCTGAGAAATACTGTAACCAAGCAGTTCAAATGGCTTGAAAGTATTATTCCCACAGACAACAATTACATGTTTAAGGGGTTAGAGAGAGAGTGGAAAAAAGCCATGAAATTTTTAAATATTACAGATTTATCCACATACAAAAAATATAATACTGTAGTATACATAAAGTTAATTTATATATAAATTATATATGTATTTATATATATATATGTACATACATATTCACATACATATTCACCCACGCATGTTTGTATGTATGTGAATTTGATCCTATGAAATATGATAATAGTTGCAGTCATGAGTTCATTTTGCGCCATCCTTCAGAAACTAAATAAAATACTTGCATGTTTTCCAGAAAAGAAAGTAGCCTATAATTTACTCTGATCATTGTATTCAAAAAAGTTTTCTCTTGTTGCATTGTGTTGCTTTATTGAGCATCAGTCAGAATGTTTGACCCTTTTGTAATGGTTATGAGATCCATTTTCCTTGATGTGATAAGATTGATTCTCAAAATCATACAGCTTGGTAAAAAAAAAAAGAGTTCAAATAGGCAGAAAACAAAGCACAAAGCAAAGAGTGTGCAGGACCTGGCTTCTCAAACAAGAAAAAGTGTAGGGCAGAGGGGAATTTAGGATTGGATGGTTGTGGTTTGCTATTGCTGTGATCTCATGTGAGTCTAAAACTTTAGAGAAGAGATGTCACTACAAAAGAGGGAGAGGAAGTTAGTTGATGAAAATATTACAAGGCCACATAATAGGTAAGCCAAATAGGCCTGTGTGCACGACCATTGATAAATAGTTTATAATAAATACTGCAATATTACATTATAAAAACTCACAGTCCTGAAACATGTACAAAGTACTAAGAATCAAGCATTTGTAAACTTTTAAATGGGACATCTGTATAACGTTAGATTTGGTTATTCTTTTGGTCTTGTGGACTATCTCATCTGCTATGTGAAATAGCTTATTCAAGGTAGTACTAAATAAAAACAGCAACCAATTTTATGATTTTGTTAACATGATTAACATTCTGCACATCCTGCAAAGTGCGTGTAAACTTATGACCACAACTGTATGCACCTTGTTGTTTCATTCTCAGTTCAAATAGAGATCTGACCTTCCGTCAGCAGAAGTCCAGTGTACATTCCCCAGGGCAGCATGAAGCACAGGCCTGGACAGAAGCAGTCTCTCTGGGGTCACGCCGCAGAAATAGCCCTGCCATCTGTAGAGCACACCTTTCTCTCTAGAGCCCTCATCTTCGCCAGAGCTGGAGGAACGATAAAGCAAACAAACGCTTAAATGTGTATGTAAAGAGGTCAACATCTTTCAAAAATCAATTTTGAGTTCAACTGTGTGGAAAAATAACAGCATACGTGTTTACGTCACGAGGGAGAACAAGTAATGACAGAAATTTTATTTTAGACGTATTTTTCTTATAAAAAGTACACTTTATAACAGAAATTTGCAACGCACCTGCTCTGTTCCTCCATCAGCATTATTTAATGCATTATTTTAGACGGTGTGACAGCCACTACAGTAACTAAATTCAGATCAAATGGTGAATTAAGCGGGCTTTACAAGCGAAATTTGCTGACTCGAAATCACATTGAAACCGCCCTACAGAGCAAAAAAAAAACAGTAGTTTACGCTCGCTTAAGTTCAATAAGTCTATTTACAAAACTTTTCACTGTATTTTTCGTGAAATGTTTGACATTTAATTTCTGCAGAAGCTTAAGGGAGAGTCGGCTTTTGATATCTGAAAGTACGTGAAAGCTCGCGACTGAAGTTGAGTTGACAGCTCTGTGAAGTTTGTTTTGGGTATGGAAAGCGCGGAGGGTCAAATAGTTTCAAACGTTCAGATTTACGTAACGCGGATGTTGGCTGAAAATCCTCTAAAACTCTGATCAAATTTCTTTAACTTTAGTAATGCAACTGTGTTATGTCTTACAAGATAATATTTAAATAGTTATATGATCAAAGCTCTGGTAAGTTTTAACTTTTCCAAACATAATGCAGTGCAATTCAATGACAATTGAGAGTACTACAATAAACAATCTTCTAAAGACTCATACAGTATATCATATTTGATACAAACTTTTTTAACATGATTTAAAAAACATGATCTAAAAAACATGATTTAACATGATCTAAAAAATAATAAACAAATGATGTATGGATAAAGTTGCTTCTGTACTGTATATAGTGAGTGTTCATCTTGAAATATTGCAAGCAATATAAAAAGTTATTCTTATATTTACTTTATATATAAATCAGTAAAGATTTTAGCAAAAAACATGAGTACAGCGATCATGAGGGCGATTCTCTTAGAATTATAAAGGCCTTTTTACTTGCTAAAGACAATAAAAGAGGCATGTATTAGATTGTGTAGAAATGTATACAACAAACTTTTTCAGCAAATATTTTTTCTTTATCATGCATGTTAATCACTTAAAGGCCTTCAAGATTTGCATGAGGGTTAAGACATTTTGTTCATCCTTCCTTGACTACAACATTTAACATATATATTCATGTACACTTTACATTTTATCAATGAGACCCTGTGTAAAAATACAGTTCATCTCATCCTCATGAATGGCACAAGATCTGCCAGTTCTTGCAGTGAGATGTTACTCCACTCTTCCACCAAGGCACTTTTTTTGCATGTAAAAATGCAAGGTGCATATGCAATAATTGTTTATGGCTCATTGAAAAACATTGTTTAAACCATTTACAATAAAGATATATAAAGCTTATTTAGATTTTACTAAATGATCTTTAAAATGCAATATCCTTTTGCTGAGTTTAACTTAGAGAATCAATAGCATAAACTGTGTGGAAACTGCAATTAGTTTCACTAACCAGCAGGGGGCACAACAATACTACTGGTGAATTCACAATAGCTGTTCACGATTCACAACTTCAAAGTATGATCATGAACTATCCTGTAATGGCTTCATGGCTAATAACCTTGAAATAGTGATATGGTGCTCCACACAATGCTAAAACCTACTTTGTGTCATGACTTCTAAATGACCTCAGTTTTTGCTCAACAAACCAAAAAACAGCAACAAAAAAGTAACGATCTGTCTCATAGAACAAGACTCAGACAATCGCACTGTGAAAAACCATAATGTCACATAAAAGTTGGCTTGGAGGAGGAAAAAAGGTCAACAGCAAGTAACATAAAATAGAAAACAGTAAAACGTTTTGGGTTTGGGCAGGAGAAACCACGAGTAGTAAAAAAAGCCAGCGAAGGATTGGCAGGTATAAGATATCTCTGCAGGACACCGCAGGAGCCCAAGACTCTCACACGCACACCCTCCACATCTCTCTCCTCGAAGCTCTCCTTCGTGATCTCGGCTTGTTTTCGCTTTTAGTGTTTTCTATATAAAACACACAGCTTTGCCCTGTGGAACTTGGCCCTGCATTTTAGTATGTGTGGTCATAAACACTTAACACGAAATGGTGGGAGAAGAAAGACGTGTGTGTAAGAGAGTGAGAGGGGGCAAGGTTGAACTTCACATCACATTCATCCTGGTTCTGTCAGTGAACTCATCCGGCTGTGTAAAGACTCATGCATGTGTAATGGTCACCTTTTCTGTTTGGACCAATTAGTTAAGTCTGTCTGTCACTCTCAGCATGTGTCAGGCCTTGTTTGACCTCTGCATCTGTTCTGTTTCAGGCTGTTAATGGAGAATTCATTGATTTAACAAGCCATGGATGAGAATTTTAGGAATGTTTCACACTCATTGCCAAACATTTCTACTATACAAGTCTTGTATAAAAAATAAAAAATAAAAACAACAGCTTTAAAGTCACCATGGAATCAAAATTGACAATAAGGGTTTATGGAACTTTGCAGTATTTATTATAAATGATTTATCCATGCACACACACACACACACACACAAATATATATATATATATATATATACACTCACCGGCCACTTTATTAGGTACACCTGTCCAACTGCTCGTTAACACTTAATTTTTAAGCAGCCAATCACATGGCGGCAACTCAGTGCATTTAGGCATGTAGACATGGTCAAGACAATCTCCTGCAGTTCAAACCGAGCATCAGTATGGGGAAGAAAGGTGATTTGAGTGACTTTGAACATGGCATGATTGTTGGTGCCAGAAGGGCTGGTCTGAGTATTTCAGAAACTGCTAATCTACTGGGATTTTCACGCACAACCATCTCTAGGGTTTACAGAGAATGGTCCGAAAAGAAAAAACATCCAGTGAGCGGCAGTTCTGTGGGCGGAAATGCCTTGTTGATGCCAGAGGTCAGAGGAGAATGGCCAGACTGGTTCGAGCTGATAGAAGGGCAACAGTGACTCAAATAACCACCCGTTACAACCAAGGTGGGCAGAAGAGCATCTCTGAACGCACAGTACGTCGAACTTTGAGGCAGATGGGCTACAGCAGCAGAAGACCACACCGGGTGCCACTCCTTTCAGCTAAGAACAGGAAACTGAGGCTACAATTTGCACAAGCTCATCGAAATTGGACAATAGAAGATTGGAAAAACGTTGCCTGGTCTGATGAGTCTCGATTTCTGCTGCGACATTCGGATGGTAGGGTCAGAATTTGGCGTCTACAACATGAAAGCATGGATCCATCCTGCCTTGTATCAACGGTTCAGGCTGGTGGTGGTGGTGTCATGGTGTGGGGAATATTTCTTGGCACTCTTTGGGCCCCTTGGTACCAATTGAGCATCGTTGTACGCCACAGCCTACCTGAGTATTGTTGCTGACCATGTCCATCCCTTTATGACCACAATGTACCCAACTTCTGATGGCTACTTTCAGCAGGATAATGCGCCATGTCATAAAGCTGGAATCATCTCAGACTGGTTTCTTGAACATGACAATGAGTTCGCTGTACTCAAATGGCCTCCACAGTCACCAGATCTCAATCCAATAGAGCATCTTTGGGATGTGGTGGAACGGGAGATTCGCATCATGGATGTGCAGCCGACAAATCTGCGGCAACTGTGTGATGCCATCATGTCAATATGGACCAAACTCCCTGAGGAATGCTTCCAGCACCTTGTTCAATCTATGCCACGAAGAATTGAGGCAGTTCTGAAGGCAAAAGGGGTCCAACCCGTTACTAGCATGGGGTACCTAATAAAGTGGCCGGTGAGTGTATATATATATATATATATATATATATATATATATATACACACACACATATATATATATATATATATACACAAATATATAACCACAATCATCCAATCAATTTCCAAGTTGGATAAAGTCTAAGTCCTGCCTTTTTTTTTCTTGATGGGAGAAGCCGTTTCACGCCGTATGTGAGAAGGAGGGCTATATCACAATAAGGTACGGTGCTAAAAAATCCAACTTACATTTTGTTTTGAAAACTTAAGTTTTTTAAAGTTTAATCAACTATTTAACATGAAAAGTTTGCACAACTAATGACCCTAATTTGAGAAAACTCAAGATTTCCTGCAGCTGGTTGCTTAAACTTTAAGTTTTCTCAACAGTGTAAAAACGACAATCGCAACTTCAGTTTCATGCTGACTTTGAATATAATTACATAGTTCACTGCTGCACTATAAAATAAATAATATTAAAAAGATTTCTGAAGATTTATTTAAAAAAAAAAAAAAAAAAAAATATATATATATATATATATATATATATATAGTACATTTACCTAAAAAAAAGCCTAAGATATTAAGACTTATTTTCAGAAAATACACATTTAAATTCATCTTGAAAAAGTTACTTGTGAATTGAACTCTTTTTAACTAGTTTTCCAGTAAAAAAATAACCTAAAAATGTTTAAAAAACTAAATGAATTTACTCAGGAGGAACACATATTAACACTTAAAATTAATTATCTATAAAATCAAGGTAGGCCTAAGTCAAGCCAAATCTTATTTGACATATTTGCTCAAGTAAAAAAAAAAAAAAAACGGCAATTACAGCAATTCTAGACATACATTCTGAAAAATATTTTTACATGTGATTGTTGCATTACGCGATCTGGGGATAGTAGATCCCTCCTGTGATTATAAATGTTTAACTGTTGCTTTCTGCTGCGCCTTTGCGACCATTCATCAGCTATATTAAGTCACTAAGTGTCTGTCGTCATGCTCTCCTACAGCCTTTTTCTGTCCTTTATTCTATCAGCATGTGGTTCTAATACAGCCCCTGTAACAGGGCTCTATTTGCAGCTGGTCCTGTGCTGTATGATCATCTGTGTGGGAACAGAATGTGTGTTCAATGTGTTTCAGCATTAATGTGCTGAGTTTGAGCTGCAAGGAAACTCATGCACTGACTGTGGTCCAATCTAACAAAGACCTGAGCCAGTGACCTTGCATGAGCCAAATAAAGCACTTAACCAGTACTGAAGCCCACCTGTGCTGTTTCGTGTATATTTACTGGTACTCTTTTGATGAGACTTCAGTTTCGCTACATTTCCAGTTTCAGAGAGCTAGATGAAAAATAATGTCCCACTGAGGAGGAGAAGAGTGATATAACAACACCGTGACCAGAGAAACTTCACATTCTCTTCTTAACAGGAAGCAGCTGTGGTTCATCAAGGACGTTTTTGACAATAGAGCCGGGACAGGACTGCAGTGACCAAGCATAATCTGCTCTCAGAAAACCTGGAATTTTTGCTAACTTTTAACACTGCCCTGATGAACAGACTCTCAAGCCTATTGCTGGTTTAGCTGGTAAACCTCAAAAACTTGTGGTTTACCAGCAAAAAACAATGCAATCAGGTTAACGTGTGTTACATGTAACACTTTTTGAGGAGACGGGGAGTGTTGTAACACTATTTAATATGTTCATTTAAATTGCTTAATCCCTTAATTGCCACGTCCCACAGGTGGGACGCTTGCCATTATATTTTAAAAACAATATCTTAGAGAAAGACCTTAAGTAATATTGACAAACTATATATCATTTGAAAGCTTACAATCTCTAGTTTCCATATTTGGTGACTGATTTTCAAAATAAATTACACAGGAGCCGTAATTTATCAATTTGCAACAAGAATATTTTCATACTCATAAAGCGTGTTCAGACCTTTATTTTGAAATAGCAATGAACATGAAAAATCATGAAAAAAGGTAGAAACCTCAGTTTGTTTTCATGCCAAGAGTTCAAAAGATTGCATCCATTCAATTATTTTAGAAAAAAAGGTCTGAAAATGTTTTAAATATTAAAGAAAATAATAAATTCACCATTTGTGATGTGGCAATAAGCTATAAAGCACATATGCGTGTTCTTTGTATGCGTTTCTTAGAGGTTGAATTCATATCAAAATCTGCCAAACTTCCCATACTACTTCTGAATAGGATCTCTACTTCATAAATTGTATGAAAATTGTGAAAATAATGGCTTCATATCACTCAAAACACATGTGAAATGGAGGCACCCTTATATGGGCAGTAATGGAGTCTGATTGTGCCCTAGTGAAAAAGTTTGGTACTGCTGACTCAAACAAAATCTCACAGAAAGCTCATTTTTTGAGATATCAAACTAAAATTTTAAACACAGCTTGTTCAGATTTTTGGCTTTGATTTTTCTGCAATTTTAGAGTAGGCTAGCCCAGGTTTTGAAAATATATATTTTATATAAAATATGAATAATATTTTTTTTTACATTGTACATTTCCATAAACTTCAAACTTCTAGAATTTTTTTTCTTTGTTTCAATTTCTTAATTTATTTCACTTCTACAAAAATCTGCCAAATGTCTTCTTTAAAACAAGACCAATCTTACATCTATATTCCAAAGCATTCTTGAATTACAACCATTTAAGTTTGAAATGTGCATTTCCAGTCTATTCAAAGGGGTGAATCGTTAAGAGGTTCAGCTCATGAAATCAAAGACTGACCATTCTTCTTCTATGTAATACTGCAGTATTTATATTTATAAATGATTTATCTGTTTCATTATCTTTAACCTTATCCTTCCTCTTGACTTCTCTCTCTGATGATGTGCAAAAAATTATAATGAAGATATTAAACAAAGTGTTAGAATCATCCTGATGAAAGACTCAACAGAGTGATAAACAAAGTGTTGAAATTTGACACAAGTCCATGCGTTTCAATTTGATTTTGTTCTCATTTGTTGGGACAAATGTGTCCCAAGACAAGCAACAGTCTTTGCTGCTTGTCTCTCGTCTTCCAGAAATGTGGCCTTTGCATGACACAGACAAGATTTCACATTACACGATGGACCAAAATCATTTGAAAATCGACTAAAATACAGGCTTATTGCACAAGGATCAAAACGTGGCATATTTATCGCTACAAAAAATTCTGTGTGCAAAGCATTTAACAGCAGCATGATGCAATAACCACAGGAGACATCATTTCAACAAACGCTGCTCTAAGCAAATTGGTAAGAGATGCGCTGAACGCTCTGATCCTGCTCGTTTTCATCATTCTGCAGGCAGAGGAAGCAGCTGGGCTGAGGTCTCTTTTGGGGAACCAGGGGAAGATCCAGGCCTTACACCCATCACAGTCCCACAGCAGCAGCTCAGTGATCAAAGCCAGACATGTGGATTGGGTGTGATGGGCAGAGGGAAATGAGGTGGGTTGCACGGGGCCCTGATGGGGGTGGATGATGTACCGTGTCAGGCCTTGGATTTGAGAGGGGTTTGTGGGTGTAGGAGAGCCGGTCTGAGGATGAGAGCATGGGGTAGAGGGCTAAACAGGGGCCTCGGTGCAGCACTGAGGGGACAATTGTGAGGACATGGCTGTATTAATTCCCTTAAGTATGGTTTAAGACAAAGAAAATAAATAGGTCTTTGGAGAGTGTGCGTGTGTGTCTGAGTTTTTGAAGAGAAGAGAGAGAGAGAGAGAGACTTAGTAATTTAGGCTAAGGGTGTTTACATGTGTGAGTTGAGCTCTGATTGGGACACTGTTCCAAAGAACAAATATTGGAAGTTTACAGTTCAGTTTTTCAACTACATTAAAGCTGCATTCCGTGACTTTTTTGGGGTTAAAAATTATCCAAAGAAATTTTAGAGCAAGTACACTCTTAGAAAAAAAGGGTTCTATATATGAAGCATAGGGTTTTTTACTCAACTGCAAAGGACCTTTTATGCAAACAAATTATGATAATGACAAGAAAGAACCCTTTTGGCACAAGGTTCTCTATAGGCTATTATTCATTCATATATTACATTATTCTGCAACATTTTACAGTTGTAATTAAATTATTGTAAGTAAGTACTTAATATCCCATTTTAATCATGCTGATTTTTGAAGGATAAAAACTGAAATGGCACTCTTCGTGTGATATTGATTGATTACATTTTTAAACCCCCATATCTTGAATTTTGTGATCATTCATGCATTGCATTTTAGGGGTTCTAAATATCAGCACTTTAGAACCTTCTAAAGGTTCTATATAGAACCTTTTCTTTAGAGTGGCAGATCCAGCCAGTAGATTTAGACCATCCAAGTTAGACTGACCATGAGTTATAAGGTTGTGAAACTAAGATTTTTGCTGTTGAAGCTATAAGTTTGTACACTGCTAAAAAAATTTTTTTTTTACAGAAATATACTGTATTATTTTACAGATATTTTCTGTTTTTTTTAACATTACGTGTAAATGTCATTAAAATACAGAAAAAAACTTTTGTTAAAAACATTAACCATAAAATAAAAGTAATAATCTGTAAATTCACATTAAGCACATATTATAGTTTATTATAGTTTTTTTTTACAGGATTATTCTTTGTTTTATTGGCTTTGCATGTTAAATTACAGTAAGTTCTATGTAAAAAGACAAAAAAAAAAACTTTTTTACTGTGAAACCTTAAATTTAAGGTAAATTCATGTAAAAAAACAATCGTAAAAAAAAAAACGGTGAAAAGTCTGGCAGCAAAATCAAATTACAGTAAAAAACCTTAAATTATTCTACAGAATAATTCTGTTTTTTTAAATACAGATATTTACTGTAAACATTTTCTGTATTTTTACAGTTGTAGAATGAAAAGAAAATCTCATTAAAAAATGTCTGTAGAACGTTAAACAAATGAATAAATCTGCATATAAACTGGAAATTATTGCAGAAATACCTTAAAATTATACAATTAAATGAAGTACTTGTTTTTGAACACTCTGTATCTTGGTATTTCCAGTACTCAATCAACCTTGTTTAAAGAAAAACATGTTTTATCCGCGATCTTATGAAAAAAACTACACTACCCACAATCCTAAGCGTAGTAGCAACATCTGCTGATTGGCCCAACTTGCTGTTACCATCGAAACGTTTACCTTACTGGTGAACGGCTAGAGCTACCAGTGTAGTGTTAGTGTGTAACATCATTGTAGTGTACCAGGTTGCTCTGCATCAGGACCTGATCAGGCCATACATCAGCTTCTACGCTTTCCCACTTGAGAGTTTTCATTTACCATCCAAACCACAGCATTGTCATTATGTGACTTCAGGCAGGTTGCGGGGAGAGGTATCTATTGGACTCCACCATTGTAAAAAGCTACCCTGGAAGAGCCGTATCCCTACTAAAAAACATAATTTCTGTCTTCAATTTTTTTTGACATAGGCAAATTCAATTTTACCTAACATTATTTCATTTATCCTTTTTGAAGGATATTGGTACAATCTGATACTTCTCACTAAGCCAGGCACTCTTTACACCTCTGCTTTTTTAAATCAGTTTTCACTGGAATTACTGGAATAGCCAATTGTTAATCAGTGCTACATTTGAAAGTTTTAGGACAGCATAAAAAGAAGAAGAAACAGAAATATCTTTCATTAATGCCATTTTAAAACTATCCCAACAAATGAGTCTAAGGGTGAGGAGGCTGCCTTTATTATATGCTGGGGTTGTTGGACTAAAATGTAAATAATTGTGAGCAATCAAATTAGACTCTACATTGAATCCAACAGTATACAATCCTTTATTGATGCTTTTCTATTCGAATATGACTGGAGGTGTTTTCCTGAGCACCAAATATCTTGATTTATGGTGTGTAACTGAGATGCAGTTGGCTTAACAGCATAGCTGTCATTAGTCTGGACAGTCGTAAACATATATAGGAGAGCCGGAGGAATGAATTGAATGCATGCCATGCATTTGCTTACTCTTCATCATTTGTTCTTGCGGCGGCCAGGGATCTTGAAGGGCCCATAAATACGCAGTTGCTGGAAAGGTCATGATACAGCTATCCAAATAAGAGTAGATGTTCTTGACTGACATTACTGCAATGCTTAGTCCATTAATTTATATATGTGTGCGAATGTACAGTCTCTGCCAATTTATGGAGAAAAAGTGTGCCTTTCATCAGCTTCCAGACATGTGTTTTCAATGTACTTGAAAGAAGAGAGTACATGTGTACTCTTTTGCCAAAAGCAGCCTCTTTATTTGAGCAGCAAGACTGTCTGTAACAAATGAGCTACTTTTACCTTTAGTTCAATTCATTGATTGATTAGGTTTTTGATCCTGTGAACGGTCTTCGTTGAATCATCGTGTTTGGCCAGATGCCATTTTTAAAGCAAACTTTGAGTAACTACGAATTTAGAATGACTTATAAGCTACTGCAGAGGCAAATTTGCCATGATTTTAATTCTCAGGGAACTTGTTAGAAAGATCAATATTCTACAATATTTGTATATTAGACCCATATTAGACCCAGGTTCACGGGATAAAAAAAGAGCCAATAATGACCGAATGCTTGGT
The DNA here is from genome assembly GCA_030378365.1 of Hybognathus amarus. Classification (NCBI taxonomy): domain Eukaryota; kingdom Metazoa; phylum Chordata; class Actinopteri; order Cypriniformes; family Leuciscidae; genus Hybognathus; species Hybognathus amarus. The sequence continues at coordinate 1,049,782 of JAQIUQ010002660.1, read as the reverse complement.
ATTGAGACATTAATTTCTCTGATTTCTCAAATTTTTCTTAATTCACAGGGCATCGTCTCCTCTTCGTGACTCGTCGCCTGCCCTATGCCTGGCCTTAGGTAGACCGTTCATTGCTGGGCTTGGTTCAATCCCTGCTGGCACATTACTGCTCTCACACAGCACACACACCACCTGACAACCTCGTAAAGCCCATGCACTCAGGCAAAAGAGGGTTTGGACTGGAGGTTTACAAGTTTGGATGGAATTCTTGAGCATTGCGGGTCACTGGAGCATGAGGGAAGTACTGCTAATACCACCTCAGTTTTAATCAGGTCTAAAAGTCACATCAACCACAGATGTGCATTCCAAATGTGAAAATAATGAGGTGGACAGAACAGAAAAACTTCTTTTAACCTCTCTGAGGGAACCTTGGTGTGTTTTACTGGTATGTAAGGTCTACACTTAGACCATGTAGACCTTACATTCCTCAAAATTATTTACATCTCATCATAACAATTCACAGCACATTTAAAGGGGATGAGGGTTTATCTCACAAAAATATCCAGATATGATTTATCACGAAAGCAAATTAAAAAGTAAAAAAAAAAAAAGAGTTTTGTACTTTTTAATGATTTTTTAAATATTCAAATTACACTGTAAAAATGAATATACTTTATCTAATCAAAAATTGTGGCAAAAGATTACAAGCAATATTGTATAATATAATAGTATAATACAATATTGTAATATAAATAGAATTAAGTAATAATTAATAATACATTTATTCCTTAAAAGTTAACCATTTAAAATGAGTAAATCTTACAACAACACCAAAAAAAACATAAATGTAAGTCACCATTATGGTGATCAGTGTTTGTTTCAGGTTTGTTTTAATATGACGGTTTTCTCCTTGAGTGATTTTGCTTGTTAACATCAGGTGTCTTCAATGTTGGCAATATAAAATGAATAGTTCTTAATTAATGTTTGACGTCTGTCTGTTAGTGAGATATTTTTGTTGTTATTTTGTTTTGTTATTTTTTGGTGTAAACTTTACTCATTTTAAATGGTTAACTTTTAAGGAATAAATTTGATTATTACTCAATTCTAATTTGTTAAATTTAATTAATAATATTGCTTGTAATCTGTTGCCACAATTCTATTGATTAGATAAAGCATATTCATTTTTACAGTGTACCGCCATAACCATAATATAGTAGTTCAAGGAAACACAATGCCTAGATTTGCACTTTTCTTCACTGAGCTCTCTGTTTGTCTCATGACAGTCAGAATGACAGTTGACAGATGTGAACGCGATAACTTATTGTTACCGTTACGGTAACAGAGTCACACTGTGTGAGAATTATTTTCATGATTTATCACAAATACTTTCTTTTGTCAATTTAACTTAGGTAATTGTGGTTCATATAACTGACATCATATTTTGAGTTTCTATTGATTACGTCAATCTTCTACATTGTTTTAACTCATTTTTTTTAGGTTAACTTCTCAATATTTTAGGGCAACCAGGGAACTTAATTTTTTAAGATTTTTTATTTATTTATTTTTACAGTGCACTAAAGACCAATGGCCACGCTCTGGATTTTTGTCAATATGTGCTTGTATTGTTTTTCCATTTCTTTTTTGAGTGAAATATGAGCTGTGCATGTTCTTGATAGGTTTTATAGGGTTCACCCACTGGTAATAGAATCATATCTACATTCAATTTATGATTATGTGATGTCACAACCAGAACTAAAAAGGTGACTGAGCTCCTGGCAGTGATTCACGACAGCTGGCCGATGAGATAAGGCTAAAGCCTGACCAATATCCTAACGACTGAACGGTAGGAAACTCTGGCTTTACAGGAAGTGCTGATTTAGTATGGATCATTTAAACTCTGAAGTATGACTGTGCCTCAAGCAGTCGAAATCAGAGAACATATGGCATGAATCAATCAGAAAGTAATGTACCCAAAGCAGGTAGTAGAAGGCAACCGGAGACATGAAGTTCTTCTCTATTGGTGAGAAGTCCAGTAACTTCCAATAAAAAAAAGAGACCTAACTATGGAGCATCATTCGGTGTGCTCGGGTTACACGTCAGCTCAGCAGAGAGATATAGTATGCATGACAGGTGATTTCACAAAGCCATGTTTCAGAGAGATGTGTGTATGTAGGGGAAAGAGTGAAGGAGAGGTAGCGTTGAGGCCTCTTTTCTGGGCCGGGGCCCCTCTGTAGATTCTCTTCTTTCATCTGTGCACCTGTTTCCTTATTTCCTGGTCAGGCATGTGAGGGCTCCATAGTCGGAGTCGTCCACACGGCTGTCAGAATTCGCCAGGAGACCGATCCCTTGCCTTCCTCCAAGAGTGTGCCCAATATACTCTTAAAGTGTCTAATTTCCATGCCACTAATGGCACCAAAAAAGAATAACAACAAATAATGTTTTCAAACAAGTCTTTAACACTTCCCACTTAAAGGGGTGTTTGATTGCGATTTCACTTTTTTCATTTTAAATAGTGTGTAATGACAGTAATGTTGCTGTTGGTGCATGAAAATTATCCGCAAAGTTGCAGCGCTGAAAGTTCAGTGTCAGCAAAGATATAATCTTTTAAAAATCAGAAGGTTTAAAGGTGTTTTAAGCGATGTCACACGTTTTTTAGGCCCAAAATTTTTTTTGTCACATACAGCAAACATCTCCTCACTATCCGCTATAGCTGCCTGTCCCCTAAACGCACTGTAAAAAAACACAGTCTATGCAGACAACCCAGGCTCAACAAATGGCAACAAAAACAAACTGCTGCAACCCGCTTCACTGAAACATAACAAACTGTCCTCCAAGCCAATAACCGACAAGAAGGCCCTGGGGTGTGGTGGTTTGGTTGAAAATACTTTGAACGTCAAACAAGAAGTCACTGTCAACCATCTCTTAGAGAACGAATCGAATGGGACTACGACGGGTTTTATACATAACTAACTCATACAATTGTGCTCAACCTCCCTCCGGAATATTCAAAAAGGGCATGGCCATATTTCTGCGGTTTGCCGAAGGTGTGTTATGTTCATCCAGCTGTCAGGTCTTCTGTGTTCGAGCTTCCCAATTTACGTTGTAGTCTCGCAACATGAATACATTTTATGTTTGATTATGTTCCTGAAAATCACAATTGTAATTTAGCTCTATGTGCTGTGCATTTTACGCAGACAGCTTCCAGCATCTCCATGAATTCAATGCCGGATTTAATAAGAAACTGTTACTAAAACATGAAACAGTTCCAACTTTAAAACCAGAGTCAGCAGTTGTTGGGCCACAACCTGCAAGTAGGTTAAATAATTGAAATGTATTTGCATGTATAATTTCAGACGTAATGTTTTGGTTTTAGCAAATGCCAGCGCTGGCTCTATAGCCACTTATGCTATGTTTTGCATGTTTATGTAAAATGCTGAAGACATTTTACCTGAATTTGTATATGTACGAATTTTGTAAATGCATTTTTCATGCATATAGGCTTTATGACGTTATTTTTCGATTCTGATCAAGAACGTAAATCAATGCCAACGCTGTTTGTGTATATAGTAGCCAGTCAGTTCAATGCTATTGTGTAAACAAACATGTATAAAGAAAAAAAATATATATATAGGCAAATTCCATTCAGAAACGTTTTCTAAGAGCCGTGTGTGGTGAGGTTCTGCTTGACTCTCTTCATCGCCACTTTCTGGGTCTGATTCTGGCTTATGCTGATACTGCACAACACCATTATGTCATTTGAGAGGAACGCATATGCAACTTTCACCTGTAAAGGTAATGTGCGTGAAGAATCCGGACAACGGTGCACTATAGGTTCCAGCCAATCACAACACACCAGCCCAAACTAACCAGAATCTGAGCCCACTGCCTGTTTCTGAGGGAGGGGTTTCACAGTCAATCGTCGTTCAAATGACAGAGGAGAAGCGGCTTACAATAAAGGTGAAATTTATGAAAAATAAGAAATAAAGAAAAGAAAAAACACAAATACATGTTATATTGCACCCCATAAACACAATCATGCACAGAATAAAAGCAGTAAACCACCCCTTTAAAGGTGTAATGTGTAATGTTTCAATGTATCAGCTGGAACTGAAATCGTGCCGTCTGAGGTACAGTTATGCATCGAATGTCAGACGTGGCTATGGCTCTGACAGAGGTTTCTCTAAGCTCTTTCTCTAAGCTGGATACTAGGTGGTGATTGTCTTATATCTCATTTAGGTATCAGCTCTGTCTTGAGATGTCTTCAATTCTAGATACTGAAACTGTCCTTTAAATACCATTATAACATTTTAGAATATCAAGGGTTATAGTTTAAATTTATCGTCAGTGACTATTTATATATTTGATTGAAAAGATATGGATGAATCAGATTGAGAACAACCCAGAAGGAAGAAAAATAAAAAATGACAACTCAAACATCTCAATAGTTTCGCCTAGACTGAAACGAGGTTACATTACCATCAAATAGAGACTTTTGCATGAGTCTCCTGCTTCTCACACTTGTCTCCTGAGACAAAAACTCTAAAACTCTTACAATGGTCTCCTTTAAAGTTTCAGAAGAGACCTCAACAAAATCACACACTGTTTCAGATTTTTCTGTTTAGCTTGAGACTGGATCTCTCCACTAAAGTTTTAGAAGAGACCTCAACTGCAATTACAAACAGAATATTGTTGTTAGTTCGAAACTCTCACACTTGTCTCCTCTAAAGTTTTAGAGAGATAAAAAAATTAAATAAATTCAGAGCCTAGTGAAATATAGAATTAATCTTAATTGCCGGCATACAATACAGTGTATGTGCATGGGGCACATCATTTGTTCTTGGTAACAGGAATGCTACTGTACCTGGTGCTTTTATCAAAAGCTGACTTACAGAAGTCTTACAGTAAGGCTGAATCCCAATTCACCCCTTGGCCCTACCCCTTGTTTTCGAGTGTACCCCTTGGCCCTTTTAACGGAGTTATAAGGGCCAAGGGGTTGAAAGTGTGCCCTACGAAATGGAACAACCCTTCATGAACCCGATACATCATCAGTCGTCGGCGATGGCTCTGCCGTTACAGAGTTTTACAGGATTTCTCCATGACAACAACTGACAATCAGCGCAGCTGCTCTTAACTTTGAATAAACATGATGATTATAACATCCCTTCCTTAGAAATGTATGTCTTTTCTGATTAGAAGGTATACAATTTCTTAATTTAAACGTCTATAGTGTTATTATAAGAGTAAATAAAGTGCGTTCGTAGAATCATCTGGCGCTAAATTTAAATGTTTAACCGTTTGCGATCCATCTCGCCGGTGATTTCCGATGCATTCAGTGAACTTTCTCATAGCCCTCCGTTTGGAGTGTGCTTCTGAAAAATCTCCGTTTCAAAGGCTATGTAGCCCTACCCCTTCGCCCTACCCCTCGATCCCAACAGAATCGGGACACCCTACCCCTAGACGTGAACGCGCAAAACGGATGGGTTAAGGGGTAGGGCCAAGGGGTGAATTGGGATTGAGCCTAAATGTAACCCTGGGGCTTTCTTTGCTGGAAGGCACATTGAATCCCATATGACTCAATCCTTGAGAAATGACTCAATCCCGGAGAAATATCTGAGCATAGTAGGCGTCATAAACTGACGCTTTTGCCAATGCGTATACATCCAACGCACGTGCCACCCTTTAGCATCAATATGGGACGCAGATTATATATGGGCCAGAGGACGCCTCCTAGTGGTCTAACCCTAACCCTACCCCAGACCTAAACCTACTCATAACTGAAGCATGTTATTGACACTAAGGCTGCATTTACACTGCAAGTCTTGATGCCCAAATCCGATTTTCTGCCTATATCCGATTTTTTTGACGACCTGCTTACATCATCTTTAAAAGTGACCCATATCCGATTTTTGCATTTACACTATACACTGCTGAAACTACCAAATGTAGACGTTTTGACCCAGAAAATTAAGTAAAACAGCACGAAATGCAATGGATAGAGATGTGATAAAAATTATCCAGTGTTTTTCTTTCCACAATATCTTGAAAAGACATCAAAACATTGGTCTTGTACGGCAGAGAAAAAGAGGAGAGGTACTATAGCCACGAGCACTTAAAACGATGCCTCATATCACGTGAAATGTGTTCAAATACGGATTTATTTCTGTAACAACCCTGCATTTTTGCCTGCACTCTTCGCCCCAAACACTCAAAAGACATGAAACCTCCGCATTGCTCCACTGTGTGTATCCTTTCTTCCATCGCGCCTGTAATCGCGCACTTTTTAATGACGGACGACTCGCATTTACTTGAGAATATCCGATTTGTCTGCTTACATGGCACACGCAAATGCACGTATCCGATTCATATCCGATTTATTACCACATATGAATGAGGCCTGAATCCGATCTGAGAAAATCGAAATCCATGCGTTTTTTTCCTGCTTACACGTTTCACGGTCATATCCGATCTGTGCCACATGAGAGGAAAAAATCGGATTTGGGTCACTTGAACCATGCAGTGTAAACGAGGCCTAAAGGGTGCCATGTGCGTTGGATGTATACGCATTGGCAAAAGCGTCACTATATGACGCCCTGAGGATGAAAATGCGTTGGGGATTTTTATTGATCACCGAGAGTTAGGACCTCGGTTTAACATCACATATGACGTTAAACGTCACATAAAAAAAAGAATTGTCCATTTTGATTTTCATGGTGACTTTAAAGGGATAGTTTACCCCATCATCATTTCTTTACTTGCCCTAATGTCAAACCTTTCTGACTTTATGACCCCCATGGCCTGTTTGTGAAGCTGCCTGACACTGACATCTAATGGCAATATATCTAATGGCCCCTATATCTAATGACGTTTAAAATGTTAATAAAGACATTGTAAAATACAATTTGAATTAAGTGTAGATCAAGTCTTGGATCAAGCTCAAGTCTTCTAAGAAAATATGATCTCTTTATAGCAGATATAATTAGGCCCTAACAGATACAATTTTGGTCTATAGCCTAAACAAGTACATCTAAAATGGTAAATGGAAGCTCAAATGTGTCTTCATTCCATAATCTCCCTTTTTGCACTCTATGCTCTATTGTGATATGAATTATACTGCTATAGGGAAAGCGTTCAAAAATGCATGTGTAATTGTGCAGTTCAACAGGAGAGGGCAGAATACATGTGACCACTGGTACACTGAGCAGTTGCAGAGGGCAGTGTGATTGAGCCCCCTGCTGTGCACCAGTGGAATACTATATATATATATATATATATATATATATATATATATATATATATACACACACACATACAGTGAGATTACATTACAGTTCAACTCAAGCTCAGCCGCAGCTCAGTACACTAATACAGATGTCCATTTATCTGTTGTTGAAAGGAAAGCATGCTGGTAGTAAAGCAATGTTTTCTCTTTGGTTTAGAGTTTAGAGAACTTGTGTTAGCTTGTTCTCTTTCTCTATGCCTTTCTGTCATTCTCAAATCTGTCATTTACTTTTGCTATGTGTGAGCACAACACATTAATCATACAGAATGCTTTTTTTTATTATTCTAGGTGTTGACAAGAGGAACGCTCAATAATACAGAGACTTTCAGATCAGCTTGGACGTTTCTGTCTCATTCCTCCTCTTACCATACATACATGCTTATGTTTTTCTTAACGGTAGAGGAAAAACAAGGATGATTTCACTGTTTTCTCTCGCCAGATCCCTGGCTCGTGTTTTACTGTTGTTGCAACCACAGAGGATGGGTGTAAGTCGACTGTACATCCATATATAATGAAACACCTACACAAAGTAAAAAGACACTGAGAGCACAGAGAGAAAAATACAGCTTTCTCAATAATTGATGACAAGATTCAAATGTTAAGTCATGAATATGACAGGTCTTGCATCGTTCAAAATATACACAAGATGAAAACAAGCATATGATTTATAGATGTGTACTTTTTTCAGTATACTACAGTACGGGTGTGTGTTTGCAGGAGACAGTACAGGAGTGATCCATATAGATGTGTTTGTACAATATAATAATAGCCATGCTGAAATTCAGACAAACAGCACAAATACAAATGTCATACTGCTTTTATAAACAATATCAATCTAAGTTCAAAGTAGGGACATATTTACTTCATTACTGACATTGTAATTGGAGTGTAAAGCTATTTTTTTATTCAGCACAGTACATTTGTTTTGCACAATAGGGGACTATGTATTATCAAGTTATGTATTATGTATAAGTATAATACACTGACTTTCAATTCAAACATTTAAACTGCTTAAGAGTGGGTGTGAGTGATTCCACAAAAATCTTAAACCCTGTTGTTTATATGCGTCATTTAACAGAGGCAGGAATACACATCACCAAAAAATAATTCAGCGTGTTACTAAATATACCGCTACTATATAAATTGTTCAGAACCCTGCAGATTCATAATCCTCCATATCACCATATAACAGTGCAAATCACAAAATATTACATTTTATAATCATCACACAATATTTCAGTTTATAGCATCATCTCAACTGCTTGATTATTTATATCAGCAACAAATTTAAACTATCACCCTATACATGTGGACAAAACTATCACCCTATCACATGTGGACAATTATGCATTACCATCATGAAACTCTGCAAAGCTGATTTTAAACAATGTCTATTGTGAAAAACGCCACACAAATAAATTTGACTGCTTTTTTTTGCCCAGAGAATGTTGCAAAGCAGAATCAACACACAACAGCGGTGTCTCACCCTTGAATGAATCTATTTTTTATCAATTAAGTGAATCATTCAATTACTCATTTATAAGGAGAGGCATTTGTTTCTTTCTTAATGTATTATTGCTTTGAACAAATCAGTTGAATGAATGATTCAATTATTCCCTAATAAAGAAAGTCAATGTAAACTGCAGGAAGAGTCACTGTATATTCCTCATCACTAATGCACAGATTGACAGTCAGATGTACATCAAAGATGTGCATAGTAACACAAACTGTCAATCATTATATTTATAATCATTATAATATATAATGATCAATTTTCATCCCCTAATCCTAAACATAACCTTCACTTCACATAAACCTTTATGCATTTAGATTTGGCATAAAAAGCTGCTTTCCTTGTGGTCTACACAATGTAGGTGATTTCAGGTTTACTGTACATGTTAAGACATTTGGCCCTGTCTAGTAAAACCTGACCTACACACACACACACACCCTAGCCTCTCTGTGCCCTGTCTCTTATAGGGTGACTGGCATGGCTGCGTAGGATCTCGGCACAGCCACAAGCATGTGTGTAATTTTATACAGGCGTTTTGTTCTCATTGCATGCCAGTTCACACATCCGCCATTTCAAACTGCTTGCCCTGTAAAAATGCATACGGACTCTGGATACCACAGAGCGTTCACTTGGCACGCAAACCCCTGACACAGTGCACACACACACATACGCCTGTCCGTATCTTGCCCCTACATTTTCTCACTTACTATAGGCTTAATCTGGGCCAGACATGCTTTCCATTTTATTCACCATGACATCACAATTTCCAAATAAGCAGATGATGTTTCAGGGTGAATGAAGAGCAACTGGGTTTGACATATAATGATATCCTGTTGAAATAAAATTCATCAAATGGTAATTACACTCAAACATTGAGCAGTTCAAAGTTCATCTCTGGAAATTGGAGGACTGAAATTAAAACTGATTGAAAACACAGAAGCTTCAGGAAAGAAAAACACTACACATTCATTTAATCATGCAGATGTTGCCACGATCTAGCTAGGTGCATGCTAGAAGTTTGTCTGCTCTATGTAGTTAGATATCAATTCTTAAAACCCTCAAGAATCCTTCCAGTCTTGTGGGAGAAGATATCAGAGGAGTTTATTTTTATAGCTCAAGTGAGATTGAGCGAATAGTGAAGCTCAATGCTCCTCTCATCCTTTCAGCCGTTTTGTAAAGAGCTTTGATTTTCTCCAAGGTTTCTTAAACACAAACTAACAGCATTTGTGTTTGGGGTCGTGAGGAGTGTGTCTGTAATCATACAGTATAGTATTAACATCAGGTCACAGAGATGTTGGAGTGTGTGGCGAGGAGCCAGGGAGGACAGAAACCGCTCGGAACACAAGACAGGAAGTTGTGTTACTCACAGCTGGTCCGGGAATGTGAAGCGTGTGAGATGGCAAGAAAAGAAAATACATGGGATGCTGTACGGAAATAAATGTAGGCTATACACCAACAATGTACACTCTTAGAAGAAAAGGTTCTATATGGAACCTTAAAAGGTTCTATCAGCGCTACGTATTTGGAACCCCTAAAAGATTCTATACAGAACCCTTTTTAAGGGTTCAATGATAATCAATAATAACAATTCTTTGTAACCAGGAAAAAGGTTCTATATGGAACCTTTTGGGTTCATTCATTATTATTTGTTTTGTCCTTTCCAGATTAATATTTCATATTATTGACAAACATCAAGACCCTAAAATGTTTTTATGAATGATCACAAAAATGAAGATATGGGGGTTAGAAAATGTATATATTTATATTTTCATCAATATCACACGAAGAATCAATAGATTGTAAGAGAATCAATATCACACGCCATTTCAGGTTTTCTCCTCCAAAAATCTGCATGATTAAAATGTGATATTAAGTTACTACAACAGTTTAATAAACAACAATTTAATTGCTCAATTAACTACAAAATGTTGCAGAATAATGCAATAAATGAATGAATAATAGGTAACGCTTCCTTTTACAGTACAGTACTTACAGGGTACTTATAGTGTACTTACCTAGAAAGTACTGGCTAAAATAAGGTAAGTCCATGGAACAGGGTTAGGTTTAGGGGTAGGTTCAGGGTTAGTACTAGTTATTATCCAGTAATTGTAGTTACTAAAATAAGTACATAGTATTTACATGGGTAACTGGACAGGGAAGCGTTACCGAATAATAGCCTATAAAGAACCTTTGTGCCAAAAGGGTTCTCTCTTGTCATTATAGAACCCTTTTTAGCATAAAGGTTCTTTGCAGTTGAGTAAAGAACCCTGCTTTATATATAGAACCCCAATTAACCCTTTTCTAAGAGTGTACAAATATATCTTCACATATAGGTCCTATTAACTTCAGAGCAATACAGTTATTTATTATTCATTGTTAATGTTAGATACTTTAGATTGTTTAAATATATTAGTAAATGTTGAAATTAACATGATCTAAGATTAACAAATATTTAAGAAGTATTAATTGTTAGTTCAAATGTTAACAAAAATGGAGCCATAATGTAAAGCGACTTCCTTCTTATTGTCAGTGGGTCTCATTGTGCTGAATGACAGATCTGCTCTGATATGGTGAAAATAGGCAGCCAAACCATCTGAATCATTCTTGCTGAAAAGCAGTGGAAAGCACACTGAAGTTTATAAAAAAACTTTGTAAGTAACTTGCAGTTTTATGTTTCAACCACAGAGGGCAACAGAGAAGCCAACATTTTAAATAATAAGGTCATTGCTTAGTGTGCTCAACGTTTAATCAAATCCCAAAATCACATTATGTGACACTGTAATTAAATACATTATGTCACATTACAGAAGTTAAAGTAATACTTATCATTTACTCACCATGTCATTCTAACCCTATATTATTTTCATCCCTCTGTGAAACACCACAAATGAACACTAGGCAGAGTGTCCAAGTCGCTCTTTGCAGCCAAGATGTAAAACAGAAAAAAAGTCACAAAAAAAAAATCATCATACAAGTTTGTTTATGTGTTATATTCCAGTTCTTCTGAAGCTTTGTTATGTGCAGCAAATCGAAATGCAAGTTCAATAAAAAAATTGCGTTAATGGATGCGTTAATTTCAACAAACACGTTCCTGCTTTTGGTTCTGTTTGGAGCTTGTCTGTGTAAATCATCATCCACTTTCACAGTATATGACAAACACAAACTCAAGTTGCAACTAATCCTTTGAATGTGTTGCGAAAGCCATTCAATGTTTCGGAGCTACAGAGGATTTGCCATTCATTGCACATGTGTGAAGTATTGCCTACAGATTTACGTAAAAAAAAATCAATGGATACAAAAAAGTCCAAACATTCTCTGATGCTCATATAAACACACACACACAATGCACAGCTTATGTCCTGAGGGGCAGTAATAAAACATTTAACAATAATGATTCTGTAAATAGCATCTGGCCAGTGTTTTCCCTCAACATAAGACACCCTGTGTACATTTCATACAGATCGTGCAAAGGTAAAATGGAGTGTGTGTGAATGATATGAGGGCGTTTGGGCTTGTACAGCTGGAGTCCTGGTGTAGACGCCTCAGAGTTCCTGTCCAGCTGAGCGGAGGGAGGAGAAGACTTTACACCTCTCTGACACACACAAACAAACCAGCACTCTAATGCTCTCAGGCAAACAAACACAGAGGGCTCAGGATATCATCCGAAAAGAGAAAACTGAACCCAGAGCTTTTCAAGGGTTAGAGTTGAGCTCTCTTATGTCTTTCACTGCCTGTCTCTGTGTATATCAATCACTCCATCTGCCCACATGATCTGAATCAAGTTCAGACTGACCACCTCTCATCGAATGAGGCCGGCTGGCCATTCAATGGAAAAGCTGACACGCTGGGTGACTGTGTAAATAAGAAACTGTTTAAGTATTTAGATGTCTATGTTTGTGAGTGTGGCTGGATGGTATGTGTGAACAAGTGTGTGAATATTAATAAGAGAATATTTGTGTGTTGGAAACTGTGGAAAATGTGGTGCAGAAAAAATAGTTAGCTAGCTAAATCATTTGCTGAATCATAAATGAGTTTTCCAGCATCTGGTTGAACACTATCATAAGCTGCACGCAAGTAAATGAGACAGTCGCTTCCCTCTGAATCATGCAATAAATATCATCCTTTGCATTTTGATAATCACACTAAGCCATATAACAATTGCTGCGTCCGAAATCTCCCATTACTCACTATATAGTGGACTATATAGTGAGCTTCGCCATTTTGTAGTGCTGTCCGAATGTATAGTGAGGATTATTATACCCTATATAGTCCACTCAATGTATCCCAGAATGCATTTTGAAAAGTAGTGAACAACCGATGGTCACTAACCTAAGTCCTACATACCATCATGCATTGCGCTGATCGTAAAAATAAGTTTTAGTCATATGGCGTCATATAGGTGACGCCATATGACATTTAATCAAAAACCTTCGGATGAGTCCTTCGGATGAGACGTTAAAACGAGGTCCTGACTCTCTGTGTTCACAAAAAATCCCAAATTTGCCCCTTGGCCTCCGTCCATCATGGCCTCCAAATAATCCCCATATATACCAATTGGCTTCATCACTGTCTCCTCTCCACCAGTAAGCTGGTGAGTGGTGAGCGTTCTGGCGCACTATGGCTGCCGTCGCATCATCCAGGTGGATGCTGCACACTGGTGGTGGTTGAGGAGATTCCCTCTCTATGTAAAGCGGTTTGAGAGCCGAGAAAGCGCTATATAAATGTAATGAATTATTATTATTATTAAAATACTATGCATATGGCACCCTTTAGGTTCAATATAACATGCAATGTAATGGGTAGGTTTAGGTCTGTAGTAGGGTCTGCATCTCATATTGATGCTAAAGTATGCCAGTCACCTATATGGAGCCTTGGGTTCTGCAGTGTTATATTGACACTAAAGAGAGCCATGTGCATAGTATTTGCGAAATGTCATATGGCGTCACCTATATGACGCCAAAGGATGAGAGACGGGCTCGAATAAAACAGCACAAGATGAGCAAACTTACGTTAGCCAACATATCAAATCTAAATTCACCCTATATACTTTCTTAATACTTATACTATTGTGCACAATTTATCTGTGCATGCTATTATAAAACAACAAAATATTTGTTGCCATAGTCTTTCATAAAAAAAGAATGGCTTCTTCTTCAGCTGGTCACCAGTTGAATCATTCTGGTGTGGCTATTTTCACAATGATGAGTAAGTTCCACATCACATTTTGTCCCATTTCACACTGATATGCTGAAGTAAACTGTCCTGCAAATGCTATTTCATAATCAACCATGAATGATACACAAATTCCTCCAGTGGTTTCACACCTGATCCATGGAAACAGAAGGACTGTGCAATGCTTTTCTGGTGTAAATAGTTGTGTGTATGTGACTCCACAACAGTGGCATGTGTATAGTAGACTTGTAATCAAGACCGCCTTAACCGAGACCAAGACACTACCAAGACCAGAGGGTATCAAGACCAAGACAAGACCAAGACAGACCAAGTCGAGACCAAGACCAAGACACTACCAGACCAGAGGATATCAAGACCAAGACAAGACCAAGCCAGACAGACCAAGTCGAGACCAAGAATGAGACCAAGTTCGAGACCAAGACCGAGACCGAAAAACAGACTAGTATTGTTGAAGCTAAGCAATAATTTGTAAGATTTTGTTTTGCATTGCCTGTCTATCTCTGCCGATTTCGAAGTCCCCAAATGAATCCATTCTCCAACTTTTAAATACATAAATATTTGAAAAAACAAAATTATAAGCTTAAGTGCAGGAACCGAAAGTTGGTTGTTTTGTCGCTATGGTTACACACACACACACGTTGGCTGTGCGCTCAAAGTCATCTGTCAGTTGTGCAGTTACCCAAAATCATGTCATTGATAGTGTTTTACTAAATATGAATACATCAATAACTGTACATTATGTGTGTTTTTAAATCAAGTGCGCGTTGCCACTGCGATCAGTGTTTTCTCGTGTGGCTCGCACACACCGTGTCTTCACTCAGACACGCGCCTCAATCTGTTGCGGATCTCGTTGCGGATATTGTAGTATTGTATTTCTAAATCCCCTGACCACTATGTCGGTCTGAGACAGCGAGACCGAGACAAGACCGAGAGGTCCGAGACCAAGACAAGACCAAGACCAAAGACCGTCAAGACCGTGACAAGTCCGAGACCACGTGAAAGTGGTCTCGAGACTGGTCTCGAGACCAAGACCGGTCTCGAGACATACATCACTAGTGTATAGTATAGACTATAGTATAGACAGAAAAATCCAGAGTAAGTAAACAACAGTTCAAGTCAAGGATAACCACAGAGACATTACAGAAAACTGACCTCATGTATCTCATGCTGCTCTCATTGATAGGGCAGCATGGCGATTACATTAACCATCAAACAGAGGGTGTTTTTGCTCTCTTGTTTGGATGTCTGGTGTTCACCACAGTTTGGTGGGATTAACTTGATTAATGGCACTAATAGTCTCTGCACTGCAACAGTTCTGCAATGCAGTATTTCTCGCCATTATCTTGACCAAGTTATTTTGAAATGATTAAACACAGCCCTTCTTGCCAAACACATATGAATCTGTCTTCTTAATAAGGTTCTGGTTTTATTCAAGGGCTACATTATATTTTATTGTATAGGCAAGAAAAATCAGAAAAATCAGAAATCATTCTCTTTACAGTCATATTTCTTCACTTTTTTGTATCCAAAGCCAACAAAAGAGAATAATACGAACAGAAGCAGCAAAGAAAAGCCTTTTGACATCTCACGTGTCTCCGCTAGAGTTTTAGAAGAGATTCAAACAATGATTCGAACTGTGCTTTGATTTGCCAAGATATCAATGCTGCAATCAAAAGTCAGAAATCTCAATATGAACTTTATTATACAGTCCTGTTTCCTATGTACATATTTACAATAACTGGTTAACTTACGCTATCTAACTACGTTTACTGACTAGAGGCCCATAGAGAAGGAAGTGAATAGTTGAAATAAAGTCATTATTTTTGTTTGTTTTTGCGCACAAAAAGTATTCTCGTCGCTTGATAAAGTTAAGATTGAGCCACTGTAGTCACTTTGAGTATTTTAACGATGTCTTTAATAACTTTTCAAGGCCGGCAAGTTTCAATTCCTCAAGAAGCCTATGGACTAGTATGCAGCAGTGATCCAGCTCTTAGATTTCTTCAAAAATATCTTTATTTGTGTTCCGAAGATGAACGAAGGTCTTACGGGGTTGGAACAACATGAGGGTGAGTAAATACTGACATAATTTTTGGGTGAACTAACCCTTTAACCAATGTATTTACATTACCCAGTACTTTCTTAGGTAAGTACACTGTACAAGTGCACTGTAAAATAAAGTGCAACTGAACTTTCTTTTGAAGAGCTTTCTTTATACATCAAATACTGTTACTGTCTTTCAATAATTCTCTCATTTGTGTCCATTTTGACACATTATAAAGGAATGGTTTACCTCAAAATTAACATTGTTATCATTTACTCACCCATATGTCACTCCAAACGTGTGTATGAGGGTTTGTTTACACGACAACGATGTACTTTGTACAAGGTTTTGCCCTTGTGTTTTTTTTTCACATACAGACAATAACGATGTCAAAACGATCCCAGTTCACATGGATCCGCCAAAACGATTAAAAACCTTGTATTATGCATGCCAGGCCAGTACTTGGCGATATCAACTTGTAGAGAAACACTACATAGACTGAAAAGGTAATACGCATGTATTTGTGTTTTTGTACAGGCTAGTTTACACGGAGACAATAACAGTGTCATTTTCAAAAACGTGCACGTTGAAACCTGTTTTCAAAAGTTCACGTTCAGGCCCCCAAACGCTTTTGTTGTGTAAGTGAATGGCCAAAACACTCCCGTTTTTGTTGAAAACGGTGTTGTGTAACCGGCCCATAAGTTTCATTCTTCAGCAAAGGAAAATATTACAACGAATGATGCTAAACAAGCAGTTTTGCACTGACTTCCAGGACAAAATAAAAGAAACCAAAACAGAGAGACTTTCCTCTACTTATCTTCTTTTTTTGCTCCACAGAAGAAAGAAAATCATACAGGTTTGGAATGACAAGAGGGTGCAAGTTTTCATTTTCGGGCAATTAGAGCAAAAACATTTAATAAACAATGAATATTTAAATGAAACATAGTCTATTGAGTCTCTACTAAGACTACTACTCTATTACAAAAATGTCTTTTGGGCATGCATTTGGTCTTTTGGTGTATGTGT
The DNA here is from genome assembly GCA_030378365.1 of Hybognathus amarus. Lineage (NCBI taxonomy): Eukaryota > Metazoa > Chordata > Actinopteri > Cypriniformes > Leuciscidae > Hybognathus > Hybognathus amarus. The sequence continues at coordinate 1,032,751 of JAQIUQ010002660.1, read as the reverse complement.
GTATTTGGTGTATGTGTGATGTATGAACTTCCTCTTTCCCAAGTTCTCTTTGTCTTTGGGAATGTGCTGTACTGCTGGAATCAGAGGGGATGGAGTGTGCTGTGGATCATGTAACAGAGCACATCTATCACTTAGCCTGTATTTGTGCAGGCCTCGACTCTGAGCACATGGAGAGGGAAGGGGAGCGCGAGGGAAGGTGGGAGAGAGGAAAAGAGGGGGGTCGGAATGAACAGGAGCGTCTTTGTAAAGCACCCGGGCATTCCGTGCTCCGAGTGCTGTGACATCCAACCCCTCACAATGGGGCTCCTTTAAGACTCCAGGAGCGGAGCTTAGGGAACATGGAGGGGAAATGAGTTAGTACAACTCTACAATCCCACATCAAATTCACTGTCATGGCCTCCGCAGGGAGCCGCGCAGCTTGGGCCTGGGCCCAAACGTCACCCCGAATTCACCCAAATCTTCTATTTTCACATACCATTAAAGGCAGTAGCCTGTGACTCTATAAACTCGTCTGATGTAAACCCTCGTCCAGAGCTCAGAGGGTGGTAATGGAAACTTTATTAGAAAGTTCAAGACTTGAAATTTCCGATCATTTACTTCATCCTGACCCTCCTGTAACTAAGAATTACCACATGTATTTTTTGGCAGATGGCAATTTCAAAAGTGTCTGATTTTGACCTTGTAGATTAGAATGACTTTGTATTTAGAGCTCATGTTAACTCACTCAATGATCCAAGACTAATAAATGGAATATCCATCTTATAAAGAAATATTATTGGAACACCAGACTGAGTAAGTTGCATACTGATCTAGTTGGTCTCTGTGTTATCTTTCTATGAAAATGGGTTAAAGGCGAAGTATGTAAGATTCCATAAAAAAAACATTCTCTTAACACAGTTTTTTGTTCATTAGTTTGTCAATCAGTGGGTTTGTCATCATCCCCAAAAAGTGTAAACATTGAGCCACCCAGGTACCATCAAAACACAGAGAGCGGGCCACTCAGATCTGTCAATGTCTTTCCAGCTCAACCTATAATAAGAGTTTGGGGTGTGGCTACTGCAGCAGGCGGAGCCAAAGCTGATGTGGGACCATGGCTGACGTGTTCCATGTTCACTTCAGTCACAGAAGCGCAAGCCACATTTTTTAGCTTTTAGGCCTTCAAAGATTAAACAGGTCATGAACACTTCAAAAGTGACTGGGGCATTGTGATGACCTTGAATAAAGCATGCACTACAATGGGCATTTCAATACAGCATGCACCCATTCAGAATGACAAATGTTCCAGTTTATAATGTTTGTTTTGATCTGTCTAGTGTAGACTGAGACCTCAAACATTTGTAGCACGTCATGTCAAAAACTTTATAAGCGAGTCGCTTATATACTTAACAATACTGTTGAACCTTTTATTGAAAGTAACCTGTTGAGACATGCCTTCACAAGCACCCGTAAAAGCTGTATTTGTCATTTTTGCATGGTATTTATATTAAGTACATAAATATGTAAAAGTATTTGTAGTATACTTAGCATAAAATAAATGTATTTTTTTATTTATTTATTTTTTCACAAGGGTGGCGAGGCATTCAAAAGGGGCGTTTGCAAAATATGTTTTATATTTGAAATTCTGCTAGGTGCTACTAATGCCGGAGGAACTGGATAATTTACCTTTAAAGGGATAGTGCACCCCAAAAATAATATTCTGTCATCATTTACTCAGCCTTATATCATTTCACAGTTTTTTTGTCCATACTAAAAAAGTAAATTGGGGCAAAATGTATTTTGTGTTCAAAAAATGAAAGTATTATATAATATAAATAAGGAATAATTGACGATGGGCCGTTGAATTATTAGATAAATAAAGCACACCTGAGGTGGATGTCTAATAATTATTGAATTAGAGAGAGCGATTAAGCATGTGTGAATTACATGAGTCTGTCTGAAATACGTCTGCTCCTTGCTAGTGAGAAACGTCATGCAGCTTCAAGTTATTCAACTATTTTACTGCTATAAACATCAGATAAAACATAATATAATCGAGCAGCAACCTGCCTGTCTCTCTTGAAACCAAAACGAAAGTGACTTAAACTGCAATTCCTTGGAAGGAGTCAAAAGGAGTCAAATCTGTTTCTCTAAAATGGCCAACTTTACAGCAGAAAATGTTTACAGCCTGGTGCAAAACGTGGTTTTTGCCCTTCATGACAACTGTGAGTTGAGTGAATTTCTTTATAACTCATCCGTTTAAATTATATTAAGCCTTAAAGAATAATTAAGGCCGTCGTCACTTGAGTGACAGGTGGATTGCAGCTGCAGTCATTACTAGCCATTTGTCTGCTGTTGTTAGCCATGTCACCTCAGCTAATTCCAGCTGCTGAACTTGGCAGATTGTGCTTTTTTTTCTGGATTATTTTATACAATTTAATACGCACATTATACCTTTATTATACTGTTGTTGTTGAGTATTCGAGTGAACAACCAGTGCTGTTTTTCCTCTGTAAACATGCACTCATGGATGTCTGACAATTTCGTTGCTTTTTGGAGTTTGGAGTTCAGATTTAAAAACATCTATAGATATTGAGGCTACACTTGTTCTGCGATCTTTGCTCTCACGGAACAGATATATGCTTTTGATGTAACTTTTCAGTTAAATAAAAAATACTGTCAGACGAAATCCTGCAGGTGTCAGTGCTTTCTCCGTCCATGCAATAAATGCACATCCTTGAATGGAGCGGATTTCTAGTGCTGTAACTGTTGCTATGAAGGCAAGAAGACGAAGATAAAAGGTTTCCAAGATAATTTAACAATATTCCACAACGTAGTACGAGATATAGACAGCTAGTGAAGACACAACCAAACAGATACAAGACCGGAAAATGAACATCAGACAAGCAGGAACCTGTATAATTAAAAACAGCTGAACTAAACTAACTCATAATGATGCGTGACCATGGAGACCGGATACATGGGATGAAACAAACTAATAGTCCAAACTAACAGAACTGTGACAAGCACATTTACTTGAACTTCTTAGGTATCAATGGTTTGACCCATTTGAGAGGCAGCCAAAATCAGAATTTAAACTGGACTGAATAAAGCTTTACGAACTTGAGATGTGCTGACTGACATGTTGTGCACACACACACATCAGAGCAATATTGTAAGTTACTGCCATAATCATTTTTTAACTAGCAGAATAATACCACATCACAATAAACGTGGTCTCACTTTTAGCCATGTCTTTTAACTATAGTACTTTGATGGGCTAAAACATTACATCATCAAGTCAGCTGTCACTTTAGCATGAGGCCCCGTGTGGTCACTCACATGGTACTAGGGTTGGGTATTAGAATCGTGTATCGATTAGAACCGGGACTAACTTTCGTTTTTCCTGGAATCATTCAAAAGTAAAAATTTTGATTCCTAGTTTCGATATTCACAGTCCGCCGACTGGAAGAAGAAACCGCTGAACAACACCAACGAAGAAGCGTCTACCGGAAGTGTTGGCATAACCGCGCGAGTTCGAACATGGGTAGCTTATGTCGGCGGTCCAAAGTGTGGCTTCACTTTTCTAAAAATAACGAAATCTCTGGCAAAATGCAAAATTTGTGACAAAAGGAGTATTTGTGACAGGAGTATTTCCTTCAGAAAGACCGTTGGTTAGCAAGGTTAGCTAAACTTATTTTGACCATGCCTTTAAAAAGAATTGGAATCGAGAATCGTTAGGAACCGGAATCGAAAAACAAGGAATTGGAATCAGAATCAGAATCGTTCAAATTTAAACGATACCCAACCCTACATGGTACTGCCAGTAGCATATAGCATTAGCTCCTTAGCCTGAGCAAACTGATCACGTCGAGCTAGGCATGGTTTCAGCAACCAGGCACCTCAGCAGCTCCCCCAAGTCCCGCCTCTTTGCCCATTTTCTGTCATCCGGTGTGGTGAAGAGATGAGTCCTAGCTTAGGACCCAAGCAATCCAATTGGTTCAAAGCTAGTTTTATGGGTAATCGTTTAATGCCTGGTTACAAATCAGAGAAAATCTAAAAACTAAATTTCGTGACACAATAATAGTACTTTTAAATTTCGCTGTCTTTTCTCTGCTATTGACACAACCTAATATGAAAAGCACTATACAAATAAATGTATTACTTGATGGCAACAAACTGCTTTTATCTTTTATTTTTTATCTTATCTTGCACATAGCAGCAGGATTTAGCATTCAAGCAACACATAATGCCAAAACAGCTCACGTTAGCTACAAGTTATCGCAAGAACAGATTTAGATCAGGCATAACTGGCATCCTATGGGGTCCTAAACTGGGACCCATCTCTTTAGTGGGACTCATCCAAGGGGGTAATCCATAGAACGGAAGTTGAAGCATTGCGGAGCTGCCATCTTGTGGCAGAACTTCACTTGCGTTAGCATTTCTATTGACTCCTATTCATTTTGGCGTCACTTTGACTAACTTTGACTGGCGTCACTTTGAATAACTTTACATCTGAGGCGTTTGAAGACCCCATTTGTCCTTTATTTATTTCTAAAGAAACACGACAATGTATAAAATGCTCCATTACCTTGTAGCTTATGTTATGGCCACGTAGAAGCAGTTTTTTGTAAAAGTAGGCTAACGATTGCGTCATAACCAAGCGACTCTCTGTCGCACAGTAGAGAGATTACCGTATGGACAGGAGGAGAAGCTTCGGAGGGCAATGGGAAGACGTGGAGGCAAAATGACAAAATAATTAATCAGAATACCTAGCAAAAGTTTCTCCTGCTCCTAGCTCATGGACAGCTCCTACTCACACTCTCCACCTCTGCGAGTTTCGAAAGGGAATGATTCAGATTTCTCATGCCACAGCCACCAGAAGACAGACGGGTTTGCCATGTCACATCTACGTCGTCAAGACTCTGTTTGAGTCGGTTTAAGTCTGCGCGTCAGGAACTGAAGTGCTAAAAAAATCGGACTTCACTTGTCTCAATGGAGTTCTAATGAGATGGCTCTGTCCACTTCTTATACTGTCTATGGACTCATCTCTTCACCACACCGGGAGTGACTCGCAGTGACGCACTGCCAAGATGGCGAGGGTCTGCTCCATCAACTTTTTGTCTTCAAAAATGCTCTTCAGAAACCTACGGGTGACGTCACGGACACTACGTCCATTTTACAGTGTATGAATATAATAATAAAAATGTTTTGCTTGCAATTCGTTTGTAAAATATAAAATAATATTTTAACTAGAAAAAATATATAGAAACTAAGGTGGTAATTATGGCGGATATAACATCAGTCATGCTCTTGCTTCATTGGACTTGATGGTTACTTGAACACTTGAACTTGGGATAACTCAAGCTCAGTGTTCTAACCTGACTCTAGTCTCTAGTCTCTAACCTGACCATGGAATTATGGAATGGTGATGCTGAAGTGGAAAAAGAAAGAATTTACTATGAATTGTCAATCTTAAAGTCAGCACGAAGCAGAAATTGCTTCCATCTTTCTCCCATTTTGATGTGAATGAATTATAAATAATTGTCAATTTAGAATTTCATGGTGAATTTAAAGGTGCACTACGTAAGATTTAGCTCTCTAGTGGTTGAAACATTGTGATTATTTATGTACTTGCTCAATAATTGATTTTTGCACATTTTTAACCCTCCCCCCAAAAAATCTTCCATAGAGCACCTTTACAAAACACAACCTCAATCCTGGCAATTTCATTCGACTGGTTGAATGAGTTGAATGTCCAGAGGGCAGAGACACTCACAAACATGCTGCTGGTGTTTGAAATGCTGTGTTAACATTCAAAACTCCATTGTGACTGTCCTTTGGGAAAGAGAAATTCAAATTACTTTCATTTTAGTTTCTACAGTGGCAGCTGGAGCCCAGAGTCAAATCCCAATACAACCAGATGGCACGGCGCTTGACAGTACGTGGATGCGTGTTCGTATTTGTATGTGTGTGCGGCTTAATGTGTGGCCTTCAAAGCTCTTCTGACTGCTCAGAGGCAGCGAGAGATAGATGAGAAATGAGAAAGACAGAAGAAGAAAATGAAGAAATAAATAGGGCGGAGGATGAGAGGAGGGAGAGGGATAGTTTTGGACACAGGTTGTTTTAGTTTGATTAAAAGGACGCTTTCTCCTTGTTTTCGTATCCACAGTTTTAATTAAAGGGACCCCCTGGAGAAAGGGAACACTGCATACCCTGACAGATATTACTGGTGAGAAAAGAAAGGCAGTCAGTTACAGAAATGTAAATATAACAGGGCTCACAAAAGAATATGCAGACACTTAGCCTGCCCAATTAATGAGCTCTAACTATGATTTCTTTGTTTGTTTCCATTGCTCTATCCATGAGCCAGTCCTGTGTAAACAACAGCAACAATAGCATAACTAAAAAACATAGGCCTATTTGCATATTAAATATTTTTAATAGGATAGTTACCTCAACAAATTTTCTCACCTTAATGTGAAATGCGGAACAAAAATTAATATGAGCTGAAATTCCAACAACGACCAATTAGTGAGTACAAGTTGAGTACAAAGTGGCTAATTTGTATGAATTCGTACGACCTTACTTGTACGATTTGTCTAAACCCCAGTGATGGGTCGTAAAATATGTACGATTTAGAAAAAATCTGGGTGAGGTCATATAAATTCAGTACGAATTAGCAACCGTAAAATTAGAACGAATTGCCATGAGATTGGGTATATGCATGTGCTCAAACTTGTGTGTTACCAATATGAATTTTGTTTTATTATATTACTGGCAAGATCGTTATGGTCATGTGACCATGTTAACATCAGAAGAGCCATGTACAGTTCATTGATACCATATAGCTGTAAAACCCCTCCTTATACCAATTAAAGCACACTTGGTTTTCTTTCCCCAATGCCTTATTTTTCTGTTTAGCTCATTATTATCATCTTTCTCCTACTCTAACGAGATGAGAAAGTACTTGCTCAGAACGTGATCCTTTGGGAGAGCAGAGCGGGGGGAAAAACAGCAGAATGGAAGCAGGAGAGATGTATAAGCGTAGGTGAAACAAGATAAAAACAGCCAAGGTGAAAGCTCAGATTCACAGTGAATATGGGAGCTGTGAACTGTGCTCTATAAAATATATATCTTTTTATATTCTGGAGACGAGATGTAAGAATGCAAAGAACAGACTGCACTGCTCACACATTAGTCATATCTCGTAGGGCTGATTATTTGATTAGGACTCTGTTTGTGGCTCCAGTCTTTACAGAATATTTCTCAAGCAGCTGAACCATATTTCAAAAACTTGCAAAGATGTAAATTCCATCATGAGCGATTCACGTTTCAAAGGATCTTTCCCTTTATGACCGCAACATTAATCATCGGTGGCCTGGCTGTGGGTCAGGACCGCAAAATTGTAAGAACAAGCAAGCAGACAAGGAAATTCTGATTCAGCTTTTCATAATCCAAACTTCTGAACTGCACTAGATTTTGAGAATCTTACCACTGTAGTGTATTATACGGAAACCTAAAGAAGAAATAAAGTCACACTGTCAAGTATATATTTACAATTACAAGAAATAAAGTCACAAGTGCGAGACATGGTCACATTAGGCAAGTTTACATGTACTTTTTACTAATTTACGGAATTTTCCATTCTGATTTTGCATTGTGAAAGTTTACAACGTCCAGTCACTGTGTGTTCAGAACTGGAGAAAGCTACCACGAAAATGTCACTGCAGCAACTTGATGACATTTTTGCCTTTATGACATCTCTAAAAAGAAAGCTGACATATAGTATATCAGAACATCACATTTAGTAAAAATTCAGTCTGCACTGACCAATTTATAAATACACATGTATAAATAATAAAACACATGTAAACACATGTAAACACATGTGTGCAATCAGACAATTGTCAGATTCAAGTGTTTACAAAATTCATTTGTTCCCCTCATCTTCAGATAATTTCAGGTCTACACCATCCTTTTCAGTCTGATCAAATTAAATTTGGTTTGATCAAGAGTTGGAATTAAGGAGTTTGCATGAGTCTTTTCAATCTGATTAAGCCATCAATTCGATAATAACCTGATATTTTGAGTGAATGTACAGTTTACAGGAGATGTAGTCACATTATGAGCACTAAAGTCCCAATTACAAGAAACAAAGCTTCAATTTCAAAATATTATTGTGAAATGAGAAATTGTGATTCATGTGTTTGCACAATGCTAACAATTCATATCATGCCTCACACATTTTGAAGATTATATGTGAAGAGATCAAGTTTTGTTTTATTACTTAGAAAATCGGGAAATCGAATCATCGATCTTTTGGCAAGATCATTAGTGCTGTGGAGAAGGAACAGTATAGTTGTGGTTAAGGGCAAGTGACCATGTTAACGTCAGAAGTGTCATGTACAGTTCTCCGATACCAGACAACTACTGTAAAACCCTCCTCACATCAATTAATGCACATTTATATGCAGCTTTGTCCCCTTTCTCCCTGGTTTTCACCCCTGCATGCATTATTTTTTATGTATAATTTGACTTCTTATAATTGGATTTCCACCGAGATGAGAAAATACTTGCTCAGTACTTGCTCCTTTGAAAGAGCAGGGCAAAAAAGAAACAGTAATAGAAAAAATATTTTGTCTCCATGATATGACTGTGTTTGTCTTCTCATGCACCATTGACAACAATGATCTCAGTTCTCCAATGTCCATATCAATGACCAGCTGATAAAGTAAACATTAACCCAATGATGACAGTGCAACTTTTGCAAACCTGGCACCCTGCTGCAAAGCGCATCTGCCTGACACACACTCACTCACACACTTGCTACAGCTGGGTATACACACTTGCTCCACTTTGATGTTCACGGCCGCTGCATCTGTGCTCCAAATATAAATGCAAGAGCTGCTTGCCACTCTAGAGACACATATTCCACTAAGTCACCCTGTCAATCCCCAAAGAGCATACGGTAAAAGAGAGCGTAGACCCCAAGCAACAACTGAGGCATGTATATATATATATTTATATATATTTTTAAAGGGTAAATACAAGAATCCCCAGAATACAGTTCACTTACAATGAAAAATAAATGCAAAATGCAAATAAATAAATAAAATATTAAAGCTGCAGTCTGTAGTTTTTCCTTTTTGTCGCCAATCTGTTCGAAATCCGCAATTGCAGTTATTCGTGAAATTATCAACTACACACACAAATACACACTACTCCAGCATTTCTGCTTTTGAACCATCCAAAAAAGACAATTGATTGTATTTTTCATTATTATTATTATTATTATTATTATTATTCAACCATAAAGCATATTTGTTGTAAAAGCTGGAGAATCATGGGTTATTACTGTTTCTGTACAGTAATATAAATATATAATTGGCTGTTCCAACACATGCACTCGACTGTAAGAAATATGATCTTTAAATAACATCAGGCACACGCTGACGCTGTCTAAACACAAGACTGAGGATGACTGCAATGGAAAAGCATAATATTGATGGTGAAATGGTTGGCTAGATTATTTAAGCGTCTGCAAACATTTTAATAGTCTGATTAGTCTTTAATTCTAACTGATTTTACTGTTAGTGACTGGAATTTTCAAATGGAACAGAAAAAAAAGGATTTTTACTGAATTCAGGAATAAAACTCTTTCCACTGCAATCAGTGCATCAGCACCACTGTCATTTTGCCATCTGCTCTGTTCTCTTGTGGTTTTTAGCTGTGTGCTGGTGTCCTTGTTGTTGTGCTATCCTCGTGATAACACTCCCAGTGGTTTCAGTTGCCCCAAATTGTACGAGTTGACTCATCTTCTCAATTTATGTGTGTGTGGTTTGTGTTCGTGTTCTCTAAACAGAGTCACACTCAATTAGATGTGGTTAAATGACAGCAGCTTTTTTTATGCCAGGCCTCATCAGACACCGTGGACGGCATCTCTCAGGAAAAGGAACCATCATTACAGAGAGAGAAGAGAAAAGTCTGGTTTTGGGAATATGGATGGGAGAAATAAGTGCAAGCATAAATATGATAATGAGTGGAGGACGGCAGGGAGAAGGTAGATATTAAGCGACAGCTCATTATCACAGTTGAGACATCAAGCATCTCTCTCTCCTTGTCTGGATGTAAGAATCAGACCTTTGGCAAAGCATCCAAAAGCAGACCTTTGTCAGACGCCTCTATTTCTGACTTTGCTGGGATTTTTTTTTCCCATGTTCACTAAATCCTTTTCACCTGTCTGTAAGTCTTTTTCTCCTCTTACAACACACACACACACACACACACACACACACACACACACACACACACACACACACACACACACACACACACACACACCACACACACACACACAAAGCATGCCTTTACAGTAAAAATTAAAATATTATATTAACGGTATATTATATTATAAATGCAATATACAATTATAATTTGCTGACTTTAAAATTATTTTTAAGGGCATATACAATTCAAAGACTGACTTATTATCTCAATTATATCCACCTAACAGTATTCTCACATTTTTGCTATGACTACATCTTATATCATAAATGCAGTGAGATCCAAAATAATGAAATACTTATGTTACAGCATTTCTAGAGTTCTCAAATTAGATTATTAGCATAACATTTTTAGTAAAAAAGTTCAAATGAATTTAGGAATATCATATTTGTTTTGTACTCCCTTTGTTTGGATTTTTTTTAAATCCCCAAACTTTGTTTATTTACAGCTTTAAATTAGATTTTGGATGTGGTTTCCGACGTTTGGACCATGTGTCACAGAGGGGGAGGATGTGGAGGTGGATGTTTTTCCCCCTCTCTTAACAAGCATTTCATTCATTAAAACACGGGAACAGGAGGGATGCAATTTATCCCATGTGCCTTTGTTCTGTGAAAATGAAACACTCTGTGAAACATAACTGGGAACAGCCTCAGAGGAAAACACACACACACTAAGAAAATACTCTGCTGGGCACATTACCAGAATATCAGTTCAGATTTGGGGGGTAGGACTGGTCTCAGATGTTTTGTGTATCTATATCTGTGTAATGTAAGAATAAAAACCCAAAACATTTCTGAGGATGAGAGGGGAGGAAGAGGAGATCCGGCTCATAAGCAGCTCAGCAGTTCTGGAGAACATCCAGGGGCAGAAAGACTCAGAGGGTACATGGTCTCCTCACCGTCTTGGAATGCTTGAAGCCCAAGAGGGGAGGAGGGTCAGCGCCTGTGTTAAATTCAGACCCAAGGCCTCATTTTGGATGGAAGCCATCCGAGCATGTGCAATCATCCAACCTGCACGCACCCCAGTGGTCTGCATGAGCTCTTACTTTTGATAATTAGCAAAGCCCGCTGCTTCTGTCATGGCTGCTTTTCCAGCACTCTCTCTATTCCATGACTTTTCCCAGCCCGAAGGGCTTTCAGGGACAACTCAAACAGACAGAGCTTCCTAATGAGGAAAAGTGCAGGTCTTGTTGATCATGGGGGGTGGGGGTGGAGGGCATGCATTATATTATATATCTTTTGTATGTGCTCATTTTTTTTTTCTTTACTTACTTACTGATGTTTTCCTTGAGCCTGGAAATTAGTAACTGTGAAGATGAATCACAGTCTAAGAAAAAGGACTAAAGCAGATACCACTCAGAGAGCTCACTGTGAAAAGTGTTTAGTCCTAGTGTTTAGAATGGAATATTTGCATATGTTCACTGCTTACTGCACACTATAATAGCATGTGAAACAATTCACATCGGCTGCAATAGCATACTCTGTTGAGTAGGTACTTATCTTGAATAAAAGAAAAATTACTTCACAACCCAACATGACATCATGACTTTCGAGTCAAGTGGCGTGTTATCTCTTCGCATTTTGAGCTATCCGCGTGTAGCCATTGACGTCCGAGATGATTACGCCTGTCCGTACACGCCGTCAAATGTCAGCGCGTATATAGGTCATATATTTATATATACAGTAAGTCATAAACACGCTGAAAAACGATTATGCGTGTTGATAGCACGCCAAAAATGGAAATACGAATTGGCGTGTCATACACACGCTACTTCATGAGATCAGTCTGCACAACCGCTAAAAAAAGTATGTTCTATATAGTATGATTGTGTGTAGTATGAATGTCATCTGGACGTACTACATTCACCATGTGCATTATCATTTGACCTACCAGCGTCAGTTACGTCCTTTCACTGCCATTCATAAATCCTCTCCTGAGGCCTTTTTACTTTACTCTTTTGAGTAACTTTTTGAGTACTGGGAACTGTTTGAGTACAATTTCGGAAGCAGCCATCATCTCACGATAAACATTTCAAACATTAGTGTTTTTTGTTTGGTTCAATGTTTACCTTGTAACAGAGTGATATACTATAGTTGTTAGTCTGGGAAAACCCAGACAACTTCCTACAAATTTAGATTTGCTCTGAAAGTTGTGTCTGGCAAAGAGCTCATTCAAGCCCATTTCCAATCCTTCGAAATCGAGCAAAGAACAACACTCAGAGATGTTTCTCCATAACTTAGTAACAACTGAGAATGGTCTGGTTTGAACCAGGCTATATAGTTGTTATATCAAACATAACATTTTTAGCAGTTTTGGATGATCAATAACAAAATGTTATGATGGTGACATTACTTGGTTCATTCATTGTGCTGGTATGGAAGGTCATGTCAACCACATTGCATTGTACAAGTATACAGTTTTCCAGCAGAATGCGTTTACAACAGTAAACAAGAAGTGAATTTTAAATAATTTACATTTAAGGGAACTTATTTCTAGTTATATCCAGTGCAGAATATTAGTGGTGTTTCGTTTCTCATTGATTCAGTGTTATTTAACCAATTCATTTGGTTAAGTTAGTGATTCAATGACTCTCTCATAAAGACAGTCAGTTATTTCATTCCTGAATGAATAAGGGATTTTGAAAAATGTATTTGGTTAACTAAACGATTCAATGATTCACTTATAAAAACAGTCACTCACCACCTACAAGCTTACAATCTGAGGAGTCCACTAATATACAGAGAGACCGTCTGTCTATAACAAACACAAATAAGCGGCGTGAAATCCGATCAACCACAATTCATTCGCTTCTTTTTTAACATGACATTTGAGGATAGGGTAAATTTAACTGTACAGAGACAAATGGTACCTCAATACTAGACTGTACCTCAATAATAGACTATAATGCGGCAAAATAGTTGCTCAAACACTGGCACAGCAGTTGAACAGTTGTACAAATAATACCAAAGAAATGATTGGAAAATGTGTGTTGGCTCTGTAGTCAGAATTTCCTTCTGTATTAAAGTAATACAAACTGATTATTTTAATAAGTACCAATTATTTGTGTAAAGCCAGCCAATCAGATTGGAACTAGTTTGATCCTCGTTCAAGTTCCACTTAGGATTAACCAATTTATTCAAATTCATTTTAGTTTACTTAACATCAAGATATCTTGGCAGCCCATCACAGTATCGGTTTGTATCAAACCATATCACTCTTTTTCCACAGCTTTGAGTACAGAGGGGTGTCACACTGTAGCAACGGGAGAGAAATGCAATGTTAAAACCACAAGCGCTATTTTCCTTTGTTGTGGAAACAGACAGGACTACAAAAGTCAGCATCAGGGAGAAACTCTTTCTTTTGTACACTGATCTGAGGAGCCGTGCTGAAACACTTAAACTGCATTCTACTATTTTGACTGCAATGACATATAAATATACATAAACACACATATACGCCTATTTGTTGCGAACACAAGTTTGACAGACTTACTGCAACATTATCCCCAATGTCACGTTCCATGCCACGGATTTCTGTTTATCTACTGCATTTTTACCTTGTTTGTATGAAATAGTTGATGTCCCATGACTTCAAACGAAGGGGCATTTTTGGAAAATTGTGCTTTTCGCTTTGACTATAGATAGATATCTTACCAATCGACATCCGCCGCCTGCCTTCATTTACCACCCGTGACTACAGGCCAGCCTGTATTTCCTTGCTTTCTGACAATCCTTCTTCATTAGATCAGTATGTGGGTGGCCTAGTCAAACAGCTGAGTCTGCTCTGTTGTCTGAGAAATCGCAAGGGTAATTCCTTTCACACATACAATTTTTGGCCCAAGGGAACGCTGCTGGTCAAACTGTGACCCAGAGACACCAACAGACGGTTCCCTCTACAGCTATTTTAAAACAAATCTTCACACGCTTTATTTTGCATTATATCAGACTATAGTGGGTAGAAATATATAAAACATTAAGTGACTACAGACAAAAAAAGAGGTTACTGACTAGCTTACTTTTAATTTATCCCCTTCATTGAGTCTTCACTGCTCTGGGTTACTCCTTAAAGGTATAGTTCACCCAAAAATTAAATTTCTGTCATCCTTTACTCACCCTCAAGTTGTTTCAAACCTGTATGAATTTCTTTCTTCAGCTGAACCCAAAAGAAGATATGTTGAAGAATGTCAGTAACCAAACATTTGATAGACCCCATTGACTTCCATAAAGTGGTAAAAAATACTATGGAAATTCATACTGATTTGGAACAACTTGAGGGTGAGTAAATGATGACAGCATTTTCTTTTTTAGCTGAACAATCCCTTTAAGTCCCAGTCCTGACCTTAAGCTCAGAGAGATATAAACAAGGGTGAATTATTTCAATAGGACCAGTGTCCCGAGGCCTCTCACTGCCTGTGATCTCCAACAGATCTCAAACAACACTTAAAGGAATAGTTCTCCCAAAAATAAAAATTAAGTCATAAATTACTCACCCCCATACTGTACCAACCCCGTAAGACCTTCGTTCATCTTCGGAACACAAATGAAGATATTTTTGATTCAATTTGAGTGGTAGATCACAGCTACATAGGCTTCCTAAGCGATTGAAACTTGACGGCTCAGAAAGTCATTGAAGAAAATGTTTATATATTCCATATGACTACAGTGGCTCAACCATAAGTTTATCAAGCGACGAGAATACTTTTTGTACGGAAAACAAAACAAAAATAACGACTTTATTCGACTACTCCTTTTCTTCCTTTTCTTGTGGGCCTGAGACGCGAGTTTAAGAGATTTCCACGACGCATGCGTGAGAACTGTTCTTCTTCTACATGATAAACTTATACTTGAGCCACTGTAGTCACATGGAATATATAAACATTTTCTTCAATGACTTTCTGGGCCGTCAAGTTTCAATCCCTTTGGAGGTGTGATCCAGCTCTCAAATTTAATAAAAAAATATCTTCATTTGTGTTTCGAAGATGAACAAAGGTCTTATGGGGTTGGTACAGCATGAGGGTGAGTAATTAATGACTTAATTTTCATTTTTGGGTGAAGTATCCCTTTAAATGTGTGCAGAAAGAAGAAATGTTATTTATCTCCTCAGCACAGTTCCTTCTGAATATCTTACCGCTAGATTAATGTATAGTAGTTTACTTATTCACAATTGCAATGTATTACGCATATTTTATTTATCATAATTAATTACAATGTAATTTTACACTTTTGCTCCGAAAAGGAAAAATCTCATTTTGTTTCATGCCATACTAATATATTTAACAAATATATATATATATATATATATATATATATATATATATATATATATATATATATGTAAGCAATAAGGTACGAGAGGCTGTGCTGTATCGTGAATAAGCAACGGCTCAAGGGCGTTGTTAGGCACAACGCGAAGCGGAGACCCCCTTAGCCGTTACTTATTCACGATACAGCACTTGCCTCGAGTATCTTATTGCTTTTATAAAACGGTTGCCACACAATATTTAAGTAAAAAACAATGTTAGTGCAACTTTCTTGAAGTAAAATCACTAAAAGCCTACCTTCCGCTGGAAAAAATAGTCCCCGAGTGTGAACAGCAACAACGTTCCAATGTGTAAAATGCATGAAAGCTCAAATAAAAACAACATAGAACCGCAGTGTTGCGCAGCGATCAATAGAACCGTTGGGTGAAGCGGTCAGTAGCCGTGTTTTATCGTGAATAAAGCACAGCTCTTGACCAATCAGAATCAGAGGATTCGAACTAACCGATTTATTTATATATATATATATATATATATATATATATATATATTTTTTTTTTTTTAATCCCCTATGGGAAATATAGTTTCTTCAGCCTAAGTTGACACTGTTGCATTCTCTCTGTGCGTTTTATCTCTCATCTGCAATATTTGTTACATTTTGATTTTACTGTATATATTGCCATTTCAACTTTACACTGAAAAGTGAAATGGATATATATTAAATTCTTTTGTCTCAGTAATTAACACATTGTCAAATAGACACTGCATGATAAACATAAATATTTCAACAAACTATCATAAATCAGAAAATAAATACAGTATGTGCTGTGAAACAAGCGTTTGATGTATGACACAGACCTTGAGTGATGACAGGAAGAGACCTTCAAAGAGGATGGGGACTTCGCAAGATTTTACTCCATCCTTGCATCGAAAAGTCTTCTGGAAAACAAGAGCCAAAACATAATTTTGAGTTAGGAAATGTATACTTTCGGTTTTTCATTCGCTCCTTATTTTACCCACAGACCTTTGCAGAAATTCCCAGCAAACTTTTGTAGAAGTTTTGAGGACTTCTCATATTCATTTTCACCATTACATTTCAATGAATCTGATACATTTAGAAGAAAACCAACAGCAGGCCGAGCTTCTGGAGCACTGGGAAAATTCCACCTGTGGGCTGTGGGCCCAGCAAACAGAAATATATATGTACTGCATATATTTATTAAACCCTGGACCAGGTTGTTTGAGTTTGCCGGCCAAATGATTCAGTTTATGAGGGAGAGGAGAGTGGGAGGGAACATTTATAAATCTAACTGATGTGGGCCAGTTAACTGATCCAACTTTGATCCAAGAATCCAAACTCCCCCATTCCTCATATCAGCTCGAGTCTCTGCGTCACTGACATGTCATTGTTTCCAGCACATCTGCAACAAAAACATCTGAAAAATAACCTCTGCAATTTTTTGGAAAAACAGTTTCCAAACCAAACCATTCATTAGTTGAGTCATTTTTGATCAGTTCCATTTCATACAGGCTGTTCAAACAAAAACATTGTGATATGGTTTGATGTCGCTAATGGTGCAATAAATACACATCACCTTTGAAATTTTCAAAAACACTTGAGTAAAGGCCAAAGATGCAGGTCATTACAAAAAGACACTGTGACATTTAAAGTAAAGTGAAACAGGACATTCCACAGACTAAATAAAGTCATCCAGTGAATGACCGTTTAAAGCCAGCACTCTTTATTTAACGCACTTATTCCTTACATTCCCAGAAGAGCTGTCATTCATTGTCTTCTTAATCAAGACCTTATATGAAGACCTCACCATGCACCCCTGTAGAGGGGGCTGAGGTCCCAGGCGTACGTAAGTGTGTGTATGTGTGTGTTTGCCTGCTCCTCTTAGACAGGATTATTAGCCAAATTGGTTCCAGTTGAAAGAGATTAGGAACGCAATTATTTAGGAGCAGGGGATGTGTCTGTCTCTCTCTATCTGGCTCTCTTTTTATCTCCTTCACCGTTTTGACCAGCACAACCACTGGGGACCATATGAATGCCTGTGAATGTATCTTATAGTTCAACCTTCCAGAGATTTCAGAGAGAAAATAATGAGATTTTAAGGCTAAAGAAAATCCAATCACATTCCTCAGTGTATATCTTTCCTTCAGAGAACCGACTGCTGCTTTTGATGCTGTAATTAGTGTATATATTGACACCGATGTGGGTCTTGTTCATTAATCAAAAATGAAAAATGAATATTTGAACAGTGGTGTAGAAAAAATACACTGTTCATTTTGGTGTTGCAGCAAAAAAATAGACAACGGAAAAAGAAAAACATTTAATACATGCACGAACACACACACAATGATTTTCATACTGTAAAAACTGTATTTTCTCTCACCATATACTAACCCTACCTAAACCTACTTATCACAGAAAACGTTCTACATTTTTACAATTTCATTTTTACTCTCTCTCTCTCTCTCTCTCTCTCTCTCTCTCTCTCTCAAACGCACACACACACACCATTTCCATTTGTCTCTGTTCTCTTTATACACAATACCTTATAAGGTCCAGTACTGGGAAAGCTCATTTCAAACTACTTTATCAGGCCACATGCTAATGCTGTTCATCATTTAAAATAGATCAACTACAGTTATGCTACCCCCTCTGAAAAAGAAGTGTGCTTAATTGTATTGAAAGTTCAAATCTTAAAAGTATATTTAAAAAAAAAAAACTGTAGATAATATTAACTATTAATAAAATAAAATGCCATTTAAGTGAACCGACAGAGTACACATTCTGTCTGTTTATCACTTCAAAAAGTGCACTATAGTCAAATAAAAAGTTAAGTACATTTTCATCGTTTGTCATGCTTTAAAGAAGTACACTTATTTTGATCACATACCAGCCTATGTAAAGTACAACTAATTGCATAAAATAAAACATGCAATAAAGTAATTACATGAAAATGTAATTGTAATGTGACACATTACATACAGGTTGTACATGAGTATATTATTTCAGTAATCTTTAAAAGTATTTTTTAAGTATACTGAAGTGTACTTCTTTGCAACGGAAAAATATTTAAAAATAAATAAATATATATAGTAATAAACAGTTAATAAACAGCTACTCGCAAGCTACTGAGAAATGCATTTAGAAGTATCACTACTTTCAGTTTGTTACACTCAAAATGTGCATTTTTTGTAAAGATTTATTTTAGTGTTTGGTGCCTTTCTAGCAGTGCTGTTTGCAATGCAAAATTAAATCTGAAATGAATAATGGCCCATAGCAGACAGCGGTTGAGAAGGAGGATGAGGAGAGATGTGAGCAAGTGTGAGAGGGAGGCAGAGATCCAGAGACCCAGATATTCATAAGTCAGTCATAACTCACAATGTGTCCAGAGCCCTCTTAACATGTCTTCACCCCTTCACTCATTATCACGTGGAGCTGAGCTCTGTAATCCTGGAGCTGTGCTGTGTTCCTGTCCAACTCTGGCACATTCATCACCTTTCATCACTTTGAGCTTTACATCCCTCTCTGGACCACATCTCCCAAGCATGTGTGTGTATGCACTGCTGGTGGATTTGGGGTTTTAAGAAATGAAGGCAGCTGCTCGGGCACAAGTAGGCGAAGAGATTACCAATAAGAATGATGCGTTAAGAAAAAATGATGCGACCAATAAGAAAAAACTGCGTTTCGTTTAAAAGCGGAGAATTAAAACGAATACGATCTCCGTCCACACCAGTGTTTTATCTGCGTATTAGAAATGATCTCCGTCCACATTAAAACGACTGAAAAAGCGGATCACGTGACCATCCACCAACACTGGGCATGCGCGCGCCGGTGTAAATCAGTGTTTGGCGAATCAGGGAAGGATACGGAACAGCACTTTATTTATTTTAGGAAAGCACCAGAGTGGCTTGTGTTCATGTCAAGAACCTGAAACAGTGAAACATGTTGTGATCTCTTGTAGAAAGTATGACCGCCAAAGACAAGATCTACTCAGAGAATTGCAAGTAATCGGCTTGAAAGAAGTATCTCTTAAAAATATTTTGGAAGTAGGGTCAAGCTCAAGGGGAAAGCAGTATCTATTTAATTTTTTAAAAGACACTGGATTATATAATCAGATATAGTGCACTTAGGTGCTAGTACCAGAGATGGCAGCAATACAACTTATTGGATGCCGGCTGCCATAAAACCCAAAGAAGAAGAAGAAGAAGAAGAAGAAGAAGGGAAGGATACGTCATGACTGATGACACCCAATCATAGAGCCGAGCGTCAGCCTCTGCGTCAGCGTTTCTAAACTCCGTTTTCCGTTTTGTCTCGTCCACACTAAAACGCCCTACTGGAGATTCAGAAACGGAAAACGGAGCAGCAGCGTTTCTAAACTTCTCCGTTTTAGGTCTTCGTTTTTCCCGTTTTAGTCTGGAAGGGAGGTGCAACGTCAGCAAAAGGTCTCCGTTTTTAAACGAAAACGCAGTAGTGTGGACGGGGCCTTATTGTGTAAAAATACACAGCGATAAGACTCTGCCTCTTTATGGCTCAGGAGGAGAATCGGAGGTAGAGATCAAGCCCGTTAACTTAAACCCCTTTCACACAGAGATTCCGGAAAATACATGAATAATGTGACCCGACATTTGTCCCGGGATTCTTTGATTTCAGTTCATTCACACTGCCAGTGATTTGCCGGGATCTATGAGTGCGTTCACACCATAGACTGTAAAAAAGATGAACGACGCCCCTTCGCTCTTTTCCATCAGAGAGAACTGAAGCCGCCAGTGTCTCGATATGACGCTGACATCTTGGGACCTGAGTCTGCGCACTTGCGTGTTTCGGGACCAGTCATGCGCAGTCGTGAGCAGGAAGTAAAGTCGCGAAATCAAGGCCGCGCCCTCATTCGCGCTGAATCAAACGCAAGCACACACCCCGCACTTTCATTAAGTGGCCTCTGTCTGCTTCGTTCTTCTCCAATGATGTCTGCTGATTGCAGAACCTCGTTAAAATAAGGTAAATACAACTACTAGCCACATAGTCAACATTATGAAAAAAGTCCGCTGGTGCTTCAGTAACTACCTCGCACAGAGAACCTGTCAATCACCATTTTTATCATCTCATAACTAACTAAAAACAAACTTATTTTAAAAACGAACACTTAAAATTACATCAACATGATAGAAACTACAGTAAATGACAGAAACTTTGGAAAAAGGATATGTGAAGTGTAATTTAATTGTTTAGTTGGTCTCGCGTCCCATTGAATAACATGGGGAGGCGGGGGTTATGAGCTATACTAGGACCGGTCACAGGGGGGCGATCGAGACGTTTTGGCTTCACTTTTGAGGGCTTGTGTGGCACACTTGGTTGGTTCACACACAACCCGTAAAGATCCCGGAAAGACACATGACATCAGGATGAGACGTGTAACGTACGCATCAAAACATGAACACGCGCATACCGTTCCACAGCTGGTGAATGATCTCAGCTTCAGCGCAGATCGTGAGGAGCTCCTGATCTCTGCTTCGTTCTAGTTTGCGGACATTTGTTCGTCCTTTCTTTGTTGAAGATGAACACAAACTTTCTTCTAAAAGCAACAGAGTCACACGATGGCATGAGCGTCATCATTATGACACACCCCTTACGGCAGTTATTCTCTGCCCAACCTGCAACCCTAAACCCTACAGTAGCCTCTTTACATTAACAACACGTCTATCTGTGGTACCTGGGTTCCACAGTATCCAACAACCATTGGGAAGGTATAATCAATGTTTGCACCTCTCATTGCTCCTCAAAATCTGTGTGTACCATGCGTACTGAACACCTTATTATATGCAAGTGAGACATGCACAACATACAGAAGGCGCGAACATCGCCTCATCCATTCTCGCTGCCTTCGTTTCATACTAGGTGTATGCTGGAAGGATCATGTGCCAAACTCAGTCAAACTTGAGAGAACTGGTTCCAGTGACCTGAACACCATCCATCATGATTTTTTTTTTTTCAATTGATTCAAGGGCTCGTTTGAACTTTAGGCAATCTGGCAGTATCAGTGATGGGATAGTTGGTCTACAAATAAACATTCTTGCTTTGAGTGCAAGAGCTCTTGAGGTCAAACCCGGCTAAATGTAAATATTTTTTATATAAACAGCTGCATGCCATTGATTGCATAAGGAGAGGGTTGTATTTGTCCCTGTCCTTAAAATGGTGCTATCTTATACACTTGTGACATATAAGAGCTGTTTAAAAGGGATCCAGGTTCAAGTCTGACCTAGATCACATCCAGATGCCATTTCCCCTCCCTCTCCCCGATTCACTCCCCTGTCTGCCTCATATTGTCCATTAAGTGAAAAAGCGAGAAAAACAAAACACATACAATGTGAACCTTGAATGCACTGTAAGAGAATTCAAAAGTGTTTGCTACACATAAGCAACACTGGTTTGCATTAGGTTGTGATATCACTGTAACAGAGAGTGGGTAAAAATATATATTGTAGGGAGAGAACACTGCTGCTCTATAACAGGATCCGCCACTGGTGACAACCACAGCGAACACACAGCAAAACATTAAACACTTCACATTCCAGCGCTGACATCGGCCTAATCAGACTAACACACAATAACTCCTGCGACTTTTTCTCTGCATTAGATGCATCCCTGCTATGTACCAGTTTATTTTTTATTGTCCACAGAAAAAAAAGTGGTAGGGACAAAATCAGTTATGGCAAAGAGTGATGGGGATGTCTCCCTGTTGCTCCCACTGAAAACGATGCCTGTGGCAATAATCATATCCAGATGTGCTTTTGTTTAAGGCTGTGACTGTATTTTAACAATGACTCTATTTTTGAGGTAAAGACTGCCTGCATTCACTTTTTTTAAGGTGTAGGCTTGATGTAGTTATACATTTTATGTATGTGGGACTTTTGTTTTTTGTTTTGATTCTATTGGCAGATAGAATGAACATTTTTTAACATTGCATTAAATATATACATTTCATCATTTTATCATTTCATACTTTCTCTCTGTGCAATGGCTCTTGCCATTGCTATGTGTCATAGTCATTGACTCCAAACCTCAAACAGTAGAGCATAGTGTTAGAAATGTCAAGTCAAGGTCATGGGTTTAATTCCCATTGCATATATGTCATAAAATCATATGTCATATCATAAATCATAAAATTCCTTCAATTTTCCCATTGCTAAACTTCAATCATATAAACTATGACAAATGATCAGAAGATATTGGGATATATTGTTCAGTTTGGGGTCAATGTGATTTTTTAAAAAGAAAATTAATACAAGGATGTATTAAACTGATCAAGATTGACAGTAAATGTAGACTATTTGTTACAAAACTTATATTTTAAATAAATGCTGTTCTTTTGAACTTACGCTCTAAAAATGCTGGGTTGTTTTAACCCAACTTTGGGTAAAATATGGACAAACCCAGCCATGGGTTAAATTTTTTAATTGCATTTTTAACCCAACGTTTGGGACCCAAACAACCCTTGATTAAAACAACCCAGCAATTTTTAGAGTGTATTATTCATCAAAGCACCTCAATCAAATAAATTCCGACACAGTATCTATGAAAATGTTTTCAACATTGATGGTAATAAGAAGTGTTTCTGAGCAGCAAATCAGCATATTATAATGATTTCTGAAGGATCATGTGACACTGAAGACTGGAGTAATGATGCTGAAAATTCAGCTTCACCGTCACAGGAATAAATTACATTTTAAAATATATTACAATACAAAACAGTTATTTTAATTGCCCTATATTGCAGTCACATAACCTATTAAAGGGATACTTCAACTCTGGAAAGATGAATGTGTATTTAAAATGGGTTAATTATGTAGAAGAAATATGAAATTATTTTTGAATTTGGAGACTGAGAAAAGCCAGAAAATGTACTGTTTGGCTTTTGTGGATGAAAGACAACAACTCCCAGAATGCACTTGCTTTGCTGCCCTAGGAGGCCACGCCTACCGGTAACAGTAGTTAAACAACAAGTCTAGGCTACTAGTAAGTCTCCGTGATGAGTCTTGCCCGAAAATGTGTTTCGAGATCGCACAAAATGTCTGGGATTTGGTTTTGCGTTCTAGTCGTCATTCATTATGTTTACTGTGGCGAGCAGGGACGAGACTTGGATCCGCGTAGAACGTCACAAGGCCAGTGGCACTTGTTTAGTGTTCATGTAAACACTACATTCAGATTCACCAATCACAATGAATTCAGTTCATTGAATTCATTAAACACAGCACAACAAAGCGTGTCCATGTAAACAAGATAAATGGCGACTGCAGAAAGCAAAAGCTAAATCCCGAACATTAGACGGCCGGACACGTCAGGGAAAAAGTGGAATGGAAACCCCTCCTTCTCAGCTTTCTCCAAAGAACATTTTTTGCGTCATCTGAGGATTTTTTTCCAGACAAAAAATACACAAATATCTCATCATCAGGGGGATATGAGGGTGTAGAGCATGGTAATCTGAAAATACCACAGGTTTTCTACTAATACAAGTGCTAAATGCTGAAGTATCCCTTTAAAACGTGAGAGTATATGGAGATAGAATGTGAGAAATGATAGAGGAGAGAGGAAACAAGAGAGGCATGATGTCATTGATATTCCAAAGTCTGGTATTTTTTGGCCCTTAGGAGAATCAGCTGCTGTTGAGGACTCTGCAGTGCAATAACCCCAATGTTCAGATTCATTCAGTACTGTAATAATTTTGTTTTTCACACAGACTGAATCTATTAATGAAGACAAACCTCATTTTTACTGATCTTCTGAGATTATAAGTTTGGGCCTGTTTGGCAGTCAGACAGAAAGAGAGGAAGATGAAGAGGGTAGAGGATGGGATATCTGACATGTCTTTGAACTGGTTGTCGTGACTCAGGCAGGGCCTGTCACCACTACATTACAGTCTGGCAAAAGTGCAAGCCCAATTAAAATTTCTGAAAAATACTCATATTCAATCACTCTCGAACACTCATATACATTCTACTCTCTCACTGGCATAAACTCACTTCCTCAGAACACATACAGTGTCCACAGATACTCTGCACTTATGTACATTTCCATATCTGCTGTCTTCCTGCAAGTGGGCAAGACAGAAAAGTGCTTTAAATTATTTCATTAACAATGAAAGATTAAACTTTCTTTAGCTTAGCCAGCAACTTTTCACGAATTGTGAGGTTTTTATGATTTCATGAACCTCACAGACTTAACTTTTAACCAGTAGGCCTACATCAAGGCAGAAGGGGATCATATTGACTATCCAATAGACCCTTTTCAGTTGGTAAATATGGTGACGTTTTTTTGTGGGCGGAGCTTAGGTGGAGGCAGAACAATCCCTCTGGCCGCTTCACTAACGCTAGTTAGCAAGTATTGTTAGCTTGTTTTTTAACAATGACTGGAGAAAATCCGATTTTATCTTAATGTGTAAGGTCACTCAGTGTCCAGGACCACGATTGTTATTTCCAAAAGTAATTTTTAACGGACGAACCAGATCTGGCCGACCCGTAGCCGCCTACACGCTCACTCAATGCATGGACGATCTGACAGGATTAACGTTACGTTACCTCGGTTGAGTGGCCTGACTTCTACACCTACCTTATAAAGAAACCGATCATAAAGAGAAACTGAGGGCATATAAATCTTTAGATGTCTATATGGTCCTGTACAAGACTTGTGTGTACGATCCGCAGTTCTGCCTAGCCAGCGCCAAGACAACGACAATGTAAGAGTGACATTACGGTGCAGATTTTAATGATGTGAATATTTTCTAGAAATAAAAATTCCAGAAATATCACATTCAATTTTCATCAATTCTTGTGCCAAACAACACAACAAGATGACATTTAATAATAGTAACAATAATATAAGCTCCTTATGTAGCCAAATCTGTGCTGGTTTGTATTGGCAGCCTACAGTTTTCACTTTGTTTTGCCTCCAGCTAGTGCTGTGACGTAACTGTGACGTCGGCGCAAAAGGGGTCTATAACCATATACTAGTAAAGAAGAACAATACTTCTTTTAAACTTCTTTTCTTATATTTTTAAACTTTACATTGCCAAAATTCAAAACTTATAAACTTTTACTAAACTCTGAAACTGTGATTCACTAGAAATGATGGTACATGGAGCTGTTTTGAGAGTTAATTTCTTGTGAGCTATGTAACAATATCACATTTTCACTACACAATTATCCAGGCCAAAATAATTCACAATAACGGTCCAGTCCCAAATGGAACCCTAAACCCTCACGATCTTCCACCAAGTCTTTAATATCTGGAAGAACCTACAAGCATCTGAAAATGAGTTATGGCTAACTCGGATCACGTGTGCCTCTGATCACCAATCTCATTACAGCCTTGATGCCATTTAATTTCATTCAGAGTTGAGCGTCAGCCAATCACTGTTTGCGGGTACTATAGAAATGTATGAGAAGTTCCAAAAACTATCATACCCATCACGTAATTGTCCGCACATTTTGTAGATTAGCCGTTGGGCTGTTGATTCATTAAATGATAAGCAATTTCCTCCGGTTTATTCCGCATAGTGAAGCCTCTCCTCCATTGGCATCCATAAATAAAAAACAAAGAGAAATTATTTTGTATTTTTGAAATTAATTAATATTGTTTTTGCTATTATTTTACTGAATATGCCAATACAAAAACAACAGATGAACACACATAATTTTAATGTAAGACAATATCTAAATAATTAAATTACAATGCTGCTTGTTATCTGTTGTTGTTTTTTAACATTCATGTAGCTATTTTGGGACAGCAGTGGGTGGCTATAAAAGCCTAAATTAGAAACAACTCAAATTAAGTCACTGGTGACCCCATGGTGATGAGATTCCCACTAATTTGGAGGGCCACATTGTATGCTAACATTCCCCGTTAGCAATTAAAAAGCCTGAAAACACATCAAACAGCTGTGAAACACAGCGAGTCCATTGGTGATGTCCAATTAGTTTTGAAGCTCCCGTTGTTGCTTTAGTTAGTAAACAAGCATAAAAGCGTGCTATCAGCAATTAAACATTGTACAGCTATTTATTTACAATTGACTTTTGAATGCAGCTTCAAGCTAATCTCAGCATATCTCGACGGCTGATCTTTGTGTGGTTAATTTAATTGTACTAACAGCTTCATTTGCATATTAATTTGATGAGGAGCTACACAGGTGCCCTCCCAGTAAAGCAGTTCAAGAGAGGGTGTGAAACAGCTTTGCACTGCACGTTTTGCTTTCGCAGTCGTCGTGGGTGTGACGGAACCAATCAGAAGCGAAATATGACAAGATGGTGTGAGGGTGGGAGTGTGTTTGTGTGTGTTGGGGGTTTATAATGGGCACCGCTGGGACATGAAAGTGGCCCACCAGTTGGTCACATGATAACAGCGATTGATGATTCTCTCCCCAGGGGTCCTGTCTATTCCTGGGTAACTCCCTTGATGGGTAAATAACAATACGCACATTTTTGTTCTTAATTTAGGCTGGCAGTAAATTTCATCTGTATGCAAATGCAAGTATGAAAAGAGCTTTACAGGTTTCAGAATGGGTGCGTGTTCGGTGTGTGTGTGTGTGTGCAAGTACGAGATAGCGGAACGAGAGGCAGAGAGCAAACGAGGAGATCTTCTCCCTCTTTATAAGTATTCCGCGCTGCGCTCAGATGCAGATTGCTGTGGGATTCTGGTTCTGACAGGCTGGCTCACATCAAATGCTGCCAGATAATGTTGTTTAAGAGAGAATCAGCCGACACTCATTCGCCAGCAGCCTCACAGGAGAGAGAAGCACCTCATTAAACTGAGCTGCACGTCTGCATGTCCTCACACAGCTAGAGAAGCGCAGATCTCGCTCTGTGATTAAAAGGGATCGGCGCTCCCGCTTGGCAGAGCCATAATGGTGAACAAGTGCTGTGGAAATCTGCTCACTAGACTACAGCTTAACACATGAGGAGCCCTATTGTCTTGACAATTACAAATCAGTTTCATCTGCGATTGTAATAGAGCTGAGACGTTTAATAATACATAAATCTACAGGGCTTCCGTCAGGCCAAAGGCTGCTTGATGTAGCGGGTTTCAACGCGTTCTCATCCTTTAGCGTCATATAGAACGTTATATGACAAAACGGCCTTATACTCTACGCACATGGTCCCCTTTATCGTTTATATAACACGCGCTGTGATGGTTAGGTTTAGGTGTGGGGTAGGGTCAGAGTAGTCTCATATTACGCTAAAGGATTTATGACGCCTTGAGTTCGCAGTGTATATAAACGATAAAGGGTACCATGTGCGTAGTATAGCGCCGTTTTGTCATAAAGCGCTTTATGTGACGCTAAAGGATGGGAGCGGGCTCCAGGGTTCACAATATGCCATTATTGATATTTGAATATCTTTAAAAATTTATATTGATATTGTATTAATACATACACATATGATTGTAAATAATGCAGCAACTGGTAATCTGGTTGACAGTCCTGCAAAGTAGGTTGAAGAATTGCACCTTAACACTGCTGCCACCCATCAGAAAATGGAAAGGAAAAAAGATATCATGCTATTAAATACCAATAACTAGCCAGACAACTT
The DNA here is from genome assembly GCA_030378365.1 of Hybognathus amarus. Classification (NCBI taxonomy): domain Eukaryota; kingdom Metazoa; phylum Chordata; class Actinopteri; order Cypriniformes; family Leuciscidae; genus Hybognathus; species Hybognathus amarus. The sequence goes on along the minus strand of JAQIUQ010002660.1, from coordinate 1,004,640 downwards.
CCTACAAATTTAGATTTGCTCTGAAAGTTAGTCTGGCAAAGAGCTCATTCAAACCCATTTCCAGTCCGCAGAAATTGCGGCACCAATCAGAAACGTTGGGGCAGGCTTTACACGATCATGACGGCGCTGGGATTTTGAAGCAGATTTTGTAGCCTACATTACAAAGATGGATGCCGTTGTCGAACATCACTCGTTCGAATCAGCTATTGCGTCTGTTTTAAGCGATTTTGAACGTTTCCTTTTTGTTAAAAAACCGAGCAAAGAACAACACTCGGAGATGTTTCTCCGGCGGCCGCCGCTCTGCATACGTCATCTCCTTCATCGTTCTGATTGGTTTTAGGTCTACCCGCGACGTCCGTTGGTGATACCCCTCTGGAAATGATTTGTCTATGATGCTTTTCCAACCATGACTCAGTTACAACTGAGAATGGTCTGGTTTTAACCAGGCTAACCAATAGCAAAAAGTTTTTGTATGGTTACAAACTCTCTCTTGCCTCCCTACACCTGTATGTTGATTAGTTGTGATTTGTTGGCCAAAAAAAGAGAAAAAAAAACTAATTAAACAGAGTTTGAGATGAATTTGACTGATATCTTTATTTACTCATTCATTCAAAAATGTAATTCATGTAGTAACAATCAGTGTTACACTTTAGATTAGGGTCCAATTCTCACTGTTAACCAACTGTTAACTATGACTTATGCTTAAATAAACTCCTAATTTCATATTAATAGTCAGTAAAGTAGTTGTTAAGTTTAGTTATGGGTATAGGATAAGGGATGATGCCTTAATAAGGTATTAATTTGTGCTTTATAAGTACTAAAACAGCAAATATCCTAATAAGCAACTAGTTCATACACTGTAAAAAGTTAATCCTGTAAAAAATGGGAAACTACTGGCAGCTGTGGTTGCCAGCATCATATGGAAAAATACGATATGTTACTGTTTTTGTCAGGGATGTTTTCCTGCTTTTTTGTCCTTAGCCAATCACATGCCTGTTTTGTGTTAGAGCATATAGCTGTTAATTTAATGTTTTATACAGTAGCTGACAATCCGGTATTTAGCTGATAATTTCAAAAACAGTAACAGCGTATTTTTACGGTATGATGCTGGTAACCACAGCTGCCAGTAGTTTATCTTTAGTGAGAAGTGAACTATTAAACTAAAGTGTAACCAAAATCTGATATATAACATGTCTGATATAGCCTTATTTGGTAGTATTTTCATTGGCAAGAACCAAAATAAATGAAATAGCAATATTAAGCAAGCAAGATTGCTGTTTTTCGAAGATCAGCACAGGTTCACTCATTCAACTCATTCAACTGATTGATTAATTGATTATTTTTAAATGAATTGGCAAATAGTGTATAATTGATGACAATGAGGGAATAATTCTGACTAAGAGTAGTATGTTTAGATCGCTATTGCAAATTCAGTTAGTCACTTGTTAAATACATGAACAAACCAGTACAGTTCTGAATAAATGGGTGAATGATGGATAGCCCCTAACTTGTGTTGTATCTGAATTAATAAGCGATTTTGAACAAATCGGTTGAATGCATGAACCGAATGAGTCCCTCATTATGAACCGTCATTTGCCGCCACCTGACGCTATAACCGTAACCTGCAGAATGAGTCAGTGAAAATCCCCCTCACTAATACACAGACTGACAGTCTGGAACAAGCAGCAGTGATGCAAACAGTAGAAAACTGTGATGTTGACCACTCATGCCAATCAAATTAGAGGCTCAGAACCAACTTTTGTTAAACTGCTTAAACATATCAAACCCTGGGTAGAGACACAAAACAAACCAGATTATACAAAGTAGCTTTCTGTCTGGGTAAACAGTGCAGTGAATTTACATCCCTGAATTTACATGCTCTTCACAGCCGTCTGCATGGTAAATGAATCAAAACTGTTTGCCTCCAATTAAACCAGTTAGTTTATCATGTGTATTGTGAGTGTAATTGGTGGGCTGCAACAGTAAGAGCTTCCTGCTTTCATCAGGCCAAATTAAGACAAACACATATCAGTGTAGTGCTAACTCCATCTGTTGAACTGCGTAAATCTAACGGTCCTGGCCACCTGATCCATGTTCTCACCTCTTCTGTGGCCCATTTGGAGGAGTACCCAGGTGGAAACACACACACACACACCTTTATCTGAGCCAAGTCTAATTCACACTTGGGGAGTTTGGTGTCAGGCCAGAGGTCATGCATTACAAAACATGACTGCATTTCTTCTTTTGCCCTACAGAGGTCTCTCCGTTTCCTAATACGGACTTGCATCTCTCAACCTCTGTAAGTGATTTTAGCTTTTAATTATTTACAGCTCAGTCCAGTAATTGGGTAAGAGTAGGTTCGCATTCTTGTGCATTGTATGGAGATACAGTGTAGCTGTTTTGATTAAGTCACAAAGCCACAAAGGGGAAATCTAATCATGAGAGTGATTATCTGCTGTCCCTTGCGCTGTGCTGTCGCGGAGATGTGTATTGAGCTGGCTTTGATGAGAGAGCAAAGTTTTAACAGCGGTGCAATCCTGGGCCTCTCTAGCATTCATTTACGTGCCAAAGGTGCTAATAGCATTTGGGAGTGAAATGAGTGATCAGATTTCACACAGATGAGAGAGAACGAAGAGAGATCCCATCAGAAAGTGATAAGTCGGAGCATTGTTAGTGAATTTTAATGAAGTAAAAACATTAACATCAAGATATGCACTGTGATTGAGCATTCCCTTAGACATATCAACACTTCAGATCTCTCACTCTTATGAAATCTTGTAACTCCTGAAGCCAGGATTTATAATATAAAAAAAATTAATACAAAAAAGGTATTCAGAACGTCACAATCTTAAAAATATCTAACAACTTAAATAAATTTAGTTAAATAAGCGTAAACTATTTGAAAATGTTTTGTGTGAAACAGATATTATCAAAAGTGGGAGTATTTGTTTTGCAAGGAGACAACAATGTTCAGCGAAGAGCAGCTTGAGATGAAACGGACAGTTGTGCGAGGAAAATATTTTATACTTGTAAACAGGATATTTTTATTGTGCATTACAAAAAGTGTGAAAACATTATTTAAATACTATTCTCCTAAAGCATTCTCCTTTGACAAATTAAAGTAGCGAGAGTGTGAAAACGATCCAACTACTATACAATGTATTATAACTGTGGATAAAATTATTCATAAGCACTTACAACTGATTATAAGGTGAATTAGAACATATATACTATACCGTTAAAAAAAATTGGTAAATATTTTTAATGTTTTTGCAAAAACAGGGTTTCTGCAGGTTTCACAAAGTCAAATTTAAGACTTTTTAAGACCTTTTTAAAATCATTATGAATGACATTTAAGACCTATATCACGACAAAAAAAAAATAATGTACAAAGGAAATGCGTAACGAGTCTCAAAATTATTCGCAAAGTAATTTAATTTATTCAAACTATACATTTGGCGAAAATCAGTACAAACGGTCACGTGATTTTGGAAATTTGTTCTGTTTCTGTTTTTATAAAATGCCCTATTCCAAAGCGCGTAATTTAGGCCATTTTATCTTTCCCGCACCTGAAGGAAACATCGTTTGAAACAATGTAGGACTGGTGTCATGTCGCCGTGTGGAGAACCCAGAGCACCTCTGCTATTAGTGTTGGCTCTGATCAAAAAGCAAAATCCAAATCAGCAAAATCAGATCCTAAATTCAGATTTTTCTTGCCAAGTATCGCTAAACTTCCACTTCCCCATAGCTGAATGAAATCCGTTTTATGTCTGTCTGTGGTATCTGAAATACCCGCCAATAACACAAAACCTCAAAACTGATTGGCTGTTGCATGTTGGTCTATTTTGTAGTCATAATACAGGGAATTAAGAACTACAACTAATATAAATAAATAAAAAAACATTCCAAAGTGCTACAGGATCATTTCAATGAGATTTACATAGACATAAGAAAATTAAGACCCGTTTAAAAAGATTTAAGACCTAGAACACAATACTTCAGCAAATTTAAGACTTTTTAAGGCCTTAAATTGTGATTTTGAAATTTTAGACTTTTTTAAGACCCGCGAAACCCTGAAAAAGTCTCATTTATTTGATCCAAAATACAGCAAAAAGTTTTTGAATATATTTCTATATTTATTCCTGTGATGGCAAAGCTTGAATTTTCAGCATTATTACTCCAGTCTTCAGTGTCACATTGTCCTTCAGAAATCATTCTAATTTGTTGATTTAATGCTCTTTGTTAAAATATTTTGTGGAAACCATGTAACTTTTCTTCAGGAATAAATATATCTATAAACACATATATCCACATGCACATGAAATGGCAGCAGGTTTATTTCTATCTCTGGTTCCATCATGCGTCATGTCTTAAGCCCGACTGAGGGAGCCCCGTGTGAACTTGACCCAGTGGAGCGGCTCCCTGAGATGCTGGTCAGAGTGTAACCGGATGATAAATCATAAAGGGATACGCTGATGGCCATATGGCCCCAGGCTGCTCTCTGCCCTCTCTCCCTGCAGGACCCACCACCACACAGCATGGACACACTGACCCTCACTCCAGAGGCCTGGTCCCTGCCTCGGCCACCATTAACTCTCTCAGACAAATGGCCACATTCCCTCCCCCCGACACACACGGTACCTATTTACCTCTTGCTTTTTGTCAGCACTCTGCCTCTCTTCTTATTATCTCATTGATACAACGTATTTTGCACAAATGCGGCACAGCGAGCGCCATCAGTTGATGGCAGGTTTTGAAGTTCCTCAGCTCATTTTGAATAGATGCAGTGTTTTTTGTCGTGCTGTGGAAAGCGATGTGACAAATAAAGGAAAAATCATGTATCACTATTTTTTTTATTTTGTCAGTACATTCAGCTTTTAGACTCAGAAGCTGTATAAAATGGAAAAGTAACTTAACTAAAAATAAAAAAAAGTTTGGTCACATTTATGTCAGGCCCATTGTAAACATTATCTTGGGGGAAACATGACTGAAGAAGTCTCATTGTGATGCATTCCTTCAAATTACTTTTTCAGCAATTAGCATGTCAACTACAAGGCCTCTTTCTGATGGAGATGGCAGAGCCCAGTGAACTAAAGTGAGTAAAAAACTCTTTTGTTGTCAGGGATGGCTCTGATTGGAGTTGGTGGGGGAGAGAAAGACCACCAAAAGCACCTGTTTCCCCTTCAAAAAAAACATCAACACATTTTTTCTTCTTTTTTCCAGTCAGCTTTCGGTCGCAGGTGAGAAGGAAATACAGGAATGAGCAGCGAGGTGGAGAGAGAACAGAAGAGTGGAAACAGAGGAAGCAGGTTTGAGTCGTGTCGTGTTTGTCTTTCACACTGAGTGCTGGCTCACAGCAGATGGGCTCCTCAGTGGGTGGAGCAGCGTCAAAGAGACTGAAGGATTCCCCCCTCCTGAGACCCTCCACCCTCCCTCGCACATTACCATACTCATCCCAAGGAGGGGTCGAATTCAGTACTGCGAGCCTTCAGGGCCTGAGCGGTTTCCCACCCCCAAACACTAATCTGTGAGGAGAAAAAGATGCCAACCGCATCTGTTTACAGGACTGTAAATAAACATAGCTAGATAAACAGGGATGCGCAGGAAAAGCACTTGATTAGGGAAGACTCCCAGGGACTGTTAAGTCATTTCTTTATTTTTAAAAGCAGATTAAGGTGTTTTCTGAGTGCCACTGATGCAAATGTTACTCATCCGGACCACACGGAAGCGGTGGTGGAAAAAGTTCCACAGATTCCATAGCACAGTGTTGGGAATGCTCTACATAGGCCCTGTTCCTTGTGTGTTTGGTTATTAAAAAATGTGGCTAATTTAATTAGAGTGCAGCACTATTCAGCCTCGTTTACACCTGGTATTTCGCCAATCCGATCACAAATGGATGACGCTAAATACAGCTGTAAATGGGTCTAAAATATTCTGAGCTTGTCCACTTTCGACCACTTCCAGAGTTAGTCGAATACTCAGTTCAACCAGATTGCTTTCGACTGTAAAAAAAAATATTGTTGGTTTAACTTAAAAAAGTAAGTAACCTGGTTGCCTTAAAATTTTAACTTGATTGAACTGGAAAAAGTGAGTTAATACAATGAAGGATATTGATTTAATCATCAGAAACTCAAAATAATAAGTTATCTCAACTAAATAAATTATTTAAGTTGATTTGACAAAAGAAAAAATGTTGTGATTACAAATCTTGAAAATATTCGTAAACACTATGGGAAGCGAACTTGCCAGACAGGATTTAAACTTTGTCAGCTGAAGACCAAACTTTGGATTGATGATGAAAAACGTACCAAGCTCAATGTTCTCTCACCATTCCTGATTTCTAACGTACACTCACTGCGTTCAGCATGGTCTTGGGGCCGTCAGAGCGGAAACGCAAGCTGCTGTTCTCCTTTTCTTTTTCATCGTCTCCTGGCGCGTTCATATGTAAATTATTGCGTGAGATTATTTTTTCCATTTGATCGAGAGATCTGAAAAGCCCAAACATTTACCCGCCGATAGACCCTCCCCTAGAAGAAATCAGGACATATGTGGCTGAAAGTGGACAAAAGAGACGGATTAAAACACCAGGTGTAAACGGGAATGTGTCTGCTTCCTCTACTTGTGATCCGAACAACCAAAACACTTCTTAGTACCAGGTATAAACTGGGCCCAACACATTTTAATAATTTTAAATCAATTTCCATCATAATCAGGGTAAACAAAGTAAGCATAATCCATCAAGACATACACAATTAGACATGACGAATTGAAGAGAGATAACTGAAAGCTAATTCCATATACACCCATAGGTCAGATAAAGTCCACGTGGATCTTAAAAGTAAAATTCTGTCACCATTTACTCACTCTTAAAAATATAGGTTCCAAAAGGGGGGTTTGTATTTAGAGCGCACAAGGATGAAGAATGCAAGGAAATAGTCTTTTTAAATTCAATAATCTATATAGCCTGGCTAACGCCAGACCACGTATCATTGAGAATGAAACTTGGTCTGGAAACAAACCACATGTTAAATTTCTCATATTTGAGGCATGGTTTACAAATGCCCAGAGTCGTATTATTGGGTGCTACGAATTTAGAGTCCTGCGCGGGACTGTTATCTTCATCCCGCTCCCGCCGCACCCGCCGTATTTCTGACCAATCCCGCCCGCTCCCGCAACGTATGCATTACACTCCCGCCCGCTCCCGCAATATGTATGTCCACTCCCGCCCGCACCCGCAAAACTCGGAGAATTTAATCCCACACAATACCAGAAATGCATTGATTTTGTGTGTTCTCCCGTCCCGCAGGAAAAAAACACGTATTTGTGTTGCTATTAAGAGATTCATGGGGTTGTTTGTTACGTTTTCCTGGCCTGCATGTATTCTGATGCACTGATCAGGAAGATGAATAGTAGCCTGGCTATCGGGGACATCTATAGGCTACCGTGCATTTCTTTAGACTTCAAGTATTTTAATTTTAATTCCATCATATTATGGTCCTGGAGTAAATGTGCAGAAAGCATGTCTGAAAGCAGCTAGCCACGGAGAACACAGGAAGACAAAACACACATTATAAGGCGCACTTTAAGCCTTTAATTTTCTCAAAAAACGACAGTGCGCCTAGCCTATATGGATCAATTAGTTAACAACGTTCCGCGTTATTAAATTCACCCGCGAATTTGTGCTCGTGTCCATCTTATGCCCGCTTTGTCACACGGCCAGTTCAACCTCGTATAAATCAGGTTATGTGCGTCTCCCGCTCACGAGAACAGCGCGGGGACAGTGTGTATGTGTGTCTGTTCGTGTGTCTGTTAAGAGTGAGCGCTCGTGAGCGGTCACAGAATGTTCATAAAGCGCTACGCATTCACAGTAACCGGGTCGTCTATTCAAAACAGCCAGCTGTTTGCTATCAGCGAGCCGCTTAGGTTTTGTGCTATAAATACCTCGTTTGAGGTTCTTTTCCCACATCATTTATTGACATCTCCATCATGTCGCTAGGCTACTTCACAATCCCGCAGGTTTTTTTTTGGCCGCCCATTCCCGCCCGCAGCAAAGTTCAAACCGCCCGCTCCCGCGAGATTTGCGTTGGGTTCCCGCGGACCCGGCGGGACTCAATCCCAATGCAGCTCTCTACTACGAATGTCTATAAAATCCGCCTGTGCTCCCTCCCCGTTCTGTGATTGGTTCCCTATTTCAAGGGAAAATTCATGGTATCCAGACTGCCTTGCAGCGCGAATAAAATCGCGCAGCGGCAAAGCAGAATGTAAAATAACAATTTCTTTGTATTTCATTCATTTTATTTATGAAGTTTCCCTGAAAAAGAACCTTTAGATGATGGAAAGATTTTATGATGATGAAGGTTCCTCAAGGAACAGTGTCAATAGTGTCTAAACCCGTATGAATGATTTTCTTCAGTGGAAAACAACAGTAGATATTTTGAAAAATGTCTGTTTTGGACCCCATTGATTTTTATTATATGCACAAAAAACTGCTGAAACATTTCTCATAATATCTTCTTTTGTGTTCCACAGAAGAAATAAAAGCATGCAGGTTTGAAACAACATAAGTAGGCTATTTGAGGGTGAACTCACCCTTAAAATGTTATCCAACTGAATATCAATCACAATTTACAAATCTATAGATCATTCAATTACTTCTATTAAACTGCTAAGAACATAATCTTCACCATCAAAGTTGTTCTTTTGGATTTATTTGCTAATATTGAGCTAATTTCAGAAGAAACAGGAAAAGAGGTCAACTACAGGAAGCTGTAGGTTTTTATACAGACAATTGTCTGTCATATTAAAGACTTCCACATCCTTTATCAGAAGCTTGGAGCATGTCCAATCTACAATACAAACAACAAATTAGAAAGATTGAGCCCAGATGAACAGAGAAAGAGTTTAGTAAACTGGTTCAGATCTAGAAAGACAGTCATCTACATTATAGATTCCGATCTGCTGTGGAATCTCAAACTAGACACGTAGCACTTCATCCCTTATCATGGTTAAAAATGAACACATTTAAAGCAGCAAAGAGTCTAAGCGTAAATAGCAAAGATAGATGGGCTGTGTGTGTGTGTGTACTGCAGGGTCAGCAGCTTTACATGGAAGAACACTGTCCAACCACCCACACACACACACACACACACACACTACCCATACATGGAGGGTAAGTATTTATGACCAGGTTGTAAAGCACTTTGTCACATTTCAGCAGGAGGCTTTCAGAGCAGGAAGGAGTTCTCATTCACCTGAGAGAGAACAATACAGCACATACATTTTTTGGGGAGTAAAATTACAAAAGTACAGTAGCACATGTCATTCATTATAATACATGTGTTCATTATAATTCAAAACAGCAAAAAGGGAAAGATATGGTGAAAATAGTATAAAAAAAGTTTTACCAGTAAATCAAGCAAGATTCTACCTTTCTGATTCATAGTCTTGAAAACTATATAATTGCTATTCTGACTGAAAAAAAGTTTATGTAATGTAATATTAGAAAAAATGATATGAACCTATAGTTATTCCAGGCCATTCACTACTTTTAGGACAAATGAAGGGGGGTTGGAACAGTAAATGAAATAAAGTGAACTATTTCACTTTAAAGTCTTACAATATTTTTTAATTCATGTTATTATTGTGAAAAATCCATCCATATGTATATGTATACTATTCTTCTTTTATGACCTTTAATATTTAGTTAAAAAGTAATAAATATTGCAATACGGGTGAAATTGTCAAGTGCTACTTTTTTCTTACATGTAATAGTTATTTATGTGCCACTAGTGGTACCACAGGGAATTGCAAATTGTCTTTAAAGGTTTTCCCAATCAGATAGATTTTCAAATATTGTCCCCCCTTTCACATATTGTGTATATATATATATATATATATATATATACACACACACATATATATATATATATATATATATATATATATATATATATATATATATATATATATATGTATACACACACATATATACATATACATATACATATATATACATACACACACATATATATATATATATATATATATATATATATATATATATATATATACATACATATATATACATATATACATACATATATATATATATATGTATATACTGTATGTATGTATATATATATATGTATATTATGTATGTATATATATATATATAGAGAGAGAGAGTAATTTTACTTATTTTTATAATGTTGATATTTACGCTTTCATTTCTACATGATTGAATTGAGTACTACTATAGAATTTCCTTTTTTTAAATTCTTACCTGAACTAACTTTTTTCATGTAAATTGCATTGTTTTTCTGTAGTACTTACTTCACCACACAATCATTTTTATCAGAAGTAGCATCAGATAAGTTTTATCCCACTGTGGAAAAAAACTATAGGGAAACACTGAAATAGAGAGCGAGTGCCAACAGGTAATGCAATTAAAAGAGAGGAATATATAAATATAATTTTAAATTGGTTAACATATTCCCTATTCAAGGTCCCAAACCACAATCAAATGGACAATACTTCATTGATTACATAACCCCACTCATAGCCCATAATCGCCACTGTGTGCTTTAGGACCAGATCTAACTGTTTGATTAAGATGGCTTTATCACACTCATGCTGGGATCATTCACACATCTGATCTCTGACCTTTTATCCCAGTTTTCTGATTCTCCAGAGAAAAGACCAGCTCCAACTTTCATCCCACTACTGGAACTGTGCTGTGATCATTAATCAGATTAAACAGAAGCAGAGGCTAATCTAGAGGGCTTTTTATGATTTTTTTGCAGGAGGGATTAAACAACTTTGAAAGTGATGAAAACGGGATAGGCTATTGTTATTTTATTGTTGGGCACAAAGGCATTCCTGCTATGAAAATCTGGCTAAATACCTTCGTACCATTGTGTGAGAAGTCCTACCACCTCCCTTTTATAATGTTTCACTGAAGCTGTTGTTGTTGCAGATACTTTGAGGTAGAGATGATGCAGATTTTTCATTATTTGATGCCAGAATTAAAAGAACAGCACCTATTTTGTAATCAAAGCGAAAGTACACTAGTGCCAAGGGTAATTTAACTGGGTAAATGAATTCCTTCCACACTTTATGGAATGAAATCCAGGGTCAGGTCCAGTAAGCTCAAGATGAGCGTAACCTGTTTGGAGATAAAGCAGTAGGCAGGATTACTGGAGCACAAGTACTGCCCCAGTGGCTATGCAGAGGCATTCCTCCAGTCTCAGACACAATGCTCTGGCTTTACACAAACCTCTGAGGAATGCCTTTTAAGTGCCCTGCTCCGGTCCTGAGCTCAGTCTGCGAGGAGCTCTTCTATAGCTCACCTCATATGGACCTATGTGGTCTCATCCATAATATTATATTATCTTTCTGCAGTGTGTATAGCTATATCATTAGCTAGCATAGTAAAGTACAGTGAACCTAAACATTCCATCACTTGCATGTTTGGCCTTATATTTCAAAACACTGCTTATCATGACAAATAATCAGAAAGTGTCCTACTTTACCTGCATTCCTTCATTTGTTTGCCAATAGTGGTGTACATTCTGTCAGTGGTTCACCTATATATCCACATGCATGTCAAGCAGGTAAATTGCTTGGACCTATAAACAGTGCTGCTATGAGGTTTACAAAAGCAAACCCATACAATGATTTGAAATGAAGACAAAAACACACCCTCAGAACAGTTACTGCATTAAAAAAAACACCATAGCAAAACTAAATTGTATGATGTATAAATGGACTGATTTCAGGGAGCAGAATTAAATCAGGTTTATGATATTCTATATTCAGCAACAAGCATTTCTTTAATAATGAAAAGCATAAGGTAAGGCTATAGCAGCTTTTCTTGTGACTTGATGTGTTCAGATAAAGGTCTTGTTTATTCTCATTCTCAGCTCATGCGAGGACAGATTTCAAGGCTGCTCTTCACACAAGCACGATTTAACAACATCCCCCTTGTTTTCTACACTTGTGCACTTTCTTGATCCTTCCTTTTCCTTTCTTCTTTTCTCTATATTGCCAACATTTTCCATTTAGCTTCACTTTTAGCTGAATATTATAAATTTAAATATGGGTTTTCTTTTTTTTCTTTTTTGTAATCTATGCTAAAGGTTGAGACTACAGGATGTCAGGCCATTAAAGCTCAGTGTGAGATATATGGAGACATGAAGACATTGGTTGTGGTTATGTATTTTAAGGGTCTGGAAGATTCAGTTTATGAGATTATTTAGCCTCTGATAATTCCAGAGTTTCCCATTCGTTACATCTGTCCTGCCACAACTGAATGAACCAAAACTATTCGTCACAGAAACTGTTTTCCACCAAATTAGAAGCTCAACTGCAATAAATAAATCTATTTTGTACTATAGAGTGTTTTGACAACAAAAACTAGTCATATATATTCTTCAGAAAACTATTTGCACTATTTTTGTTTAAAGAAATATATATTTTTCCTATGACAAAATAATTATATAACAGTTTTCCCATATTGCAGCCAATAGCACATTCCAACATTCACATAAATAACATTTTAATGCATGCTTGCTGAATAAAAATATAAACTGACCCCAAACTTTTGACCAGTAGAGTAGAGGGCTGCATTAGGATTGAGTCCCGTGGGACCCAACGCAAATCTCGTTGGAGCAAGCGGTTTGAACTTTACTGCGGGCGGGAACGGGCGGCTAAAAAAAAAACTGCGGGAACGGGAGGTAGCCTAGCGACATGATGGAGATGTCAATAAATTATGTGGAAAAGAACCTCAAACGAGGTATTTACAGCACAAAACCTAAGCAAGACAAGTCTGATATTTACTGAGGTTTTTCTGATATTTACCTGGAATAACTATAGGCCTAATATCCGAGGTTTACTGCACATTTACTCCAGGACCAATAAAGCCTATGACAGAATACTTCAATAGCTAAAATCAAAGTACTTGTCTTGAAGTCTAAAGAAACGCAGGTAGCCTAAGTGTTTCAGATGTCCCCGATAGCCTTGCCAGGCTACTATTCATCTTCCTGATCAGTGCGTCAAAATACATGGAGGCCAGGGAAACGAAACAAACAACCATATGAATCTACTTTAATAATAGAAATACAAATATGTGTTCTTTCCTGCAAGACGGGAGAAGACACAAAATCAATGCATCTCTATTATTGTGCGGAATTAAATTCTCAGAGTTTTGCGGGTGCGGGCGGGAGTGGACATATGTATTGCGGGAACAGGCGGGAGTGTAACACATACGTTGCGGAAGTGGGCGGTAATGGTCAGAAATTCGGTGGGCGCGGGCAGGAGTGGGATGAAGAAAACAGTCCTGTGCAGGGCTCTACAGGAGTGGATTCTGGAAGGGAATCCTAGATAAACTTCTGATCATTTCTGTTAAATTTCTGTTAAATTGAACTTCTGTACATTTTACACTGAAGTTAACAGGCTCAGTTCTGTCACGAGAAGACAGGAAATACCAGAGGGGGAAAACATTTAGTTTTGTGGGGAAACACAAACGCATCTTTGATTTCATTTGCTTACATTATTTACGCCGGATAACAACAAAACGGTAGCCTGACTTCGTCATACTCCTATTCTATTGAGAATATGAGTCTGAAACCGCTTCATTGGGCTTTGACTATGAGGCGTGTCTTAACCGAACCAGGAAAAAAACAACAACTCTGCACTCAATTGGATAGTCGGTAGACCTACAACCTATCAGAGCAACGCAGTTAGTCAAATACTTTGCATTTCACAGTTGTCAACAGAACTTACTTATTTTAGAAGTAAAATAACGAGTGTTGCTTCTTTTCCTTGGTCCTTCATGAGTGCGACCAAAGGAGAAACCACAACGACCACAGGCTTTTCATCGCGTCCCATCTTCTTCAGCGACCGTCAGAGCTAGCTGATAAGTTACACTTGAAGGACGGCAAAGATATCTTTCTGATCGACAAATGCCTTGATTGCAATTTTCTGTTTGTCTATTAAAATGAATGTGCTGTCGATTCAACAGATGCGATGCGCGGAATCTATACATCTCAATTCTCCAGCTGCAGTCATCTCTAAGAGAAACCAGTTAAGCGCGCCGCTCTTTGATAACGTGATGATTACGTCCCCGAAGATCACCTGTCCATCATTGTATAAAGCCCGCCCTGGCAATTTAATTGGCCCGAACGTTTTTTGCCAGATCATAATTACTCCTCAATGGATCGAGTCCAGACCAAACTTCCCGTCCAAAAAATGTTGTGGGCGGAGTTCGGGCTGGCATCCAGGCTAACAAAACGGGTAAAAACTATCATTGTTTCCATGTTGCAGTTTCTAATAAAGTTCCCAGATAACTAGCATATAACCCTTATTTACTCAGCAAAACAACTCGGCGCCGTGATTTTGGTCTTTTCAGCAATTTAACAACAATTCAGCAGTGGTCAAAACATATTGAGGCCTCTCTCCTCTCTTCACGGTTAGAGGAGTTTTTCAGTAGAAAGCAAGGCATGATGGGCCAGGGAGGGTGTGGGGCCAGCATTTCTTCAGAGGCCCGAAAGCAGGGAGAGTGGGGTCTCTTTGAGATGCAGAGGGGGTTAATTCGAAGCACAATGGAATGAGCTGACAGAGCTGGGGACTTGTTCCAAAAAGTGGAGCCCGATGCCCACTGAGGTACCGAAGGGCCAGCGAGGTCGTGTTCAGCCTGTTGTGCCATTGAGCTAGGCAAGAGGGGGTGGCCGGGGGAGCGGGGAGGGGTCGGTGGAGGCCCACGCTGTGAGGCAGTGGGGGGCATTTTAATCCCCTATTACTTGGACAAGAGATTAAAAGATTCCTGCTTTATTTCTCCACATGTCCCGCTGCTTCTAGCAGTGCCTGGATGACGGCAGTTTGAGGACAGGTTTTATTTTTAGCTTAAACACACAGAATGAAGCTAGAGCCTAAGGCACCTTTGATTTGGGCCACTTAGCTGAAAAATTTATGTCATTGTTCTGAGGGCTTTTTGAGGATTGTTCACAAAAGCACGGCTAAAGTCAAGCTTAGGATTGAGGTGTTGATTTGAAAAGCCACTAAAATTGGGAGAACAGGGACAAAAGGTGCATGGCGACAGCAAGAGAACTCTACGTGTGACTGTGAGGAGGGCCGTGTGGTGCGAGAGAATTGGAGAAAAATACGAGCGAGAGAGGGGGGTGGGCGCAGAATGGTCACAAAATGGGGGAAATTTGCAAGGAATTTGGCCATGATGAATGAACTCTGCTCAGTCCCCACAAAAATCACTCAACGGCAAATAAACATTCCCATCGTTGCTGCTGTGTCCCCTGGTGGAGGCCCGCATAACCTGAATGTCTCAGTCCCATTTCAAGCCTTATTTCAAATAACAGCCTGTCAGATAGTATCTCCCCGTCAGCTCAACCTACACACAGCCGTCCCGCTCTCAGCCACACAGGAGCCAGCGTGGGGTCAAGAGCTGCTAGTCAGGGTCTTGTTTCTTTGTTGATCCAGAAGGGCACCTCGATGAGAGCTCTACAGCAATGCAAACAGTCTTGTGTTCCTTCTCTTGTAGATACCAACAGTCTGTGTGCATTGTCAAAGAATTTACCTGCTGACCCTGGATCTGTCCACGAAATGAATGATGAGGGACAAGGACTTGTTAAATGCAAACACTGCAGGCTACGTTGAGAGCCAAGAGGAGCGCTTGTTCAAGACGCTCATGAACAGGCCAGGCGTCACTTCACTGAACTCATCATTCATGACATGTAAGGATTGCAGCATTTCAAACCCATTTTATGTTAACATACTTTACAGCATTAACTCTAATGCATGACACAGAATTTTAAATGAATGCACAAAAGTGGTCAAAATGACCTGTAGATTCATTTTTCTTCAAAAACAAGACACAACTAAACAAAGCACATAAGACAAATACATTCAAACAAAAAAGGCATTGTTTTCATCTGTAAAAAAATAAAATGATTCCTTTCTCAAAGAATGCTCAAATGTATGACTTCTTCCAACACGTAACAAACTGAGATTTGGAGTCCATGGAGTTTTAAGGAATATTACTGACAAAACCTATGGGGTTAGTAAAATTTACATAGAAAATGCATGAGGGGTATTAAAATGTGGAATAATGTAGAATCAGCAACTCATTATTGCAAAATAAACCAGGCCTGATCTGTCTGGTTCTTTTGTGTGCGTTTGTGTGAGACAATGGCTAGCTGACTGTTCAGCATTCCTTGCATAAGTTAAATTACTTAACTTGATGTTACATTATAGATTCTTCTGATCAGTGAATTGGCATTGATGTTTTTAAAGGGGTCATGTGATCTGTGATCTTGTAACAGTTAAGAGTTTGTTATACTATAAAAATACCCTGCAAGTTTCAAAACTCAAAATTTCCTAACCAAGGCCAGAAAACAGGATCTAAAAAGTGGAGACTTATGACATCACAGGGCAGCGAAAGACTGCCTTTGCAGAAGAATATCAACGCCTACATCTACATCACAGTGTATTTGGCCGCCCACTGGCATGTTAGTGAATACTGACATTTTGACAAAAAAAAAGATCAATAAAACAATTACCAGATCTGACCTAATGCTAGGATAGTTTCAACAATGTGAATGTCTCAGCAGTGCATTATTTGTTTGTATTGGGTGCATTTCACTGGATTATTTGGTAAATTTTGGGACAGCCTATGCAAACAGATTTTACGATATGAATCTGCCAGCAACGCCACAAACATGCAAGTAGTCTAATGCCTGATCTGTGATCAGTGATTTCTGATTCAGATGTATACTTATTAAAGTTCAGACAGATTGTCTCTCAAAATCATTCAAAACTGTTTATGCATCAATAAAGCAACCCAGTGACTAAACAAATCAACTTCACATTGTTTCTCTTTGTAGAACGAAAATAATCTTATTTAAACTGTGATTAAATTATACACAGAAAGCAATCAAAGAACGCTCCCTTTCCAATCACAAGCTGTCAATCACACAGTGCAAGTTTATATGGACACTTGCCAAAACTCGTTATGAAATCAGTGATGCAGTTACACTTCACAAGAAAGCTCTTACATCATGTTAAATTGTTATTTGGTGAAAGAATTTGTGAGAGTGCAGAAACTACATTGCAATAGTGAAATCTCTTAATTTCACCTTTCAATTATCAATACTTTTCACGATTCACGTTAATCTCAGAAAGCTGTAATAGTAAAAGCGTAGAAAAAGTTTTTGAGAGAGTTCCACATGTAATACTAGATATTTCATATGCAAACATGTTAGCCAATCACAGCAGTGGGCGTTTACACTGAAGTCTCACAGCAGACACGCCACTTGAAACAGAGCGTTGAAATCAGAGGCAGAAATCAGGTTTGGAAAAAGATTATTTTCCTTTTTTTCCTTTTATTTTCTTAACTATGACAATGTTTCATGTAAAAATCATACTAACATTTTAAGGGCACCCCAGGAAACATAAAATAATAAAATAATCCAGTTCATGACCCCTTTAAAGAACTTGACAAAATGTTTTTCTTGAAAAAGTTATTTTCAAGATATAAACTGTTTTTGTACTAACTGGACCATTTATTTTTAAGGTGTTGGAACTTGTTTTATCTCACCACATTCCAACAGCAGAAACTACATACGAAACTGATCTCAGATCAGCTCTTCAAGGTTGCTCTTCGCCCTCATGCCGTCTGTCTGAACGACGACTGATACAGCATAAGTGCGTGGGGGGTTCCCCTGGTCTGTCTCGCTCACATGATGTGGTCAGGCATTTCTGCATTACCTGCAATAACACTCATTCCCCCTCGCCATGTGCTGCCGTCCAGGCCTGCAACCCCCCAGCAGCCATAGACTGCCACTCAAACCTACTCTCAGGACTGGATCAAAATAACCCCAGCGGGAGCAGGTAATGGATCACTCATCTTAGTCAGCACAGAGTCATGATCGAAATGAAGAGCTTCACTGACCAGACAGCTTGAAATCCTACACAAACATGAAGATTTACCCAACAACTAGTTAGCAGACTGATAGCAGGGCCCAACATCTCAAAATAGTTCTTGATCCTTAAAATTATTTTAGCCTTAAAGGGTTAGTTCAACCAAAAATGAAAATTCTTTCATCATTTACTCACCCTCAAGTTGTTCCAAACCTATATGTGTTTATTTGTTCTGCTGAACACAAAGGAAGATATTTGGAAGAATGTTTTAATCAAACAGATCTGAATCCCCATTGACTTCTATAGTAGGAAAAATACATACTATGGTAGTCAATGGGATTGAGATCTGTTTGATTAAGACATTCTTCCAAATATCTTTCTTGTGTTCAGCAGAACAAATAAACACATAGAAGCTTGGAACAACTTGAGGGTGAGTGAACGATGAGAGAACTTTCATTTTTGGGTGAACCATCCCTTTAAGAGGAGGCTAAAGTTTTCAAGTATTGAGAATACTTTTTGCACTGTGAAGGTATGAGCTGTGCACCACAACCTAAAGTTGCAGTCACATTCACAGCTGTTCTTTGATTTTTTTAAGGGCAAAAGCTCTCATTAGGTCTCAAAGGATTTGCTATCTACTGATCGTGGTTGTATCTATTAGTGTAACTTGATCTTAGTACTGCATTTGATACTATTGACCACAACATTCTTTTAAATAGACTCGAAAATTATGTTGGCATTGGAATTGTATTAGCATGGTTTAAATCATATTTATCTGACCATTATCCATTTAATAAATGAAGAGATGTCTTCAGTATGGAGAGAAGTTCAGTATGGAGTACCACAAGGCTCAGTACTAGGACCATTTCTGTTGCAGTTGTACTCTGGACATGCTACCTTTAGGAGATATCATTAGGAAGCATGGCATTAGTTTTCACTGTTGTGCTGATGATACTCAACTCTATATTTCTTCATATGCCCTGATGAAATGTAACAATTCCCCAAATTAGCGGAATGCATAGCTGATATAAAAAACAGGATGACTAGTATTTCCTGAAAAAAAGTATCTTAAAAAAAAAACGAGATTCTAATTGTTGGACAAAAAACGTCATTTTTATAATACTGTCTAACACTTGATGGCTGCTCTGTCAAACCTTCATCGCCATGACAACAACGCAGTCCTGAAGTTAACTAGACAACAACGCAGTCCTAAAGTGTCAACTAGGTTTGCGATTTTTAATGCTTGCACAGAGACATTTTTCTTTCCCCAAGTCTTGCATCTTGAAAAGTTTCAAGGTTTGCATTCTCGAGCCACCAGCCACTGTTGTGCGAATGAGTGGGCCGGAGCACGGTCCCACTCAGGGTTTTGTGTTGAGGCGGTGTCGAGTCAGCGGTCCCTAAGTTAATAACTAATGATCTTTGCAACAGAAGTGAATCAATCAAAACTAACTTTAGCAGGACAATAACTTTATTCTAGAGCTGCTGTAACAATCTCTGTTACTTTAATTTCCTATTATCACTGAAAAGCTGCTTTGAAAAAGACTATATTGTTAAAAGTGCTATATAAATGAAGGTGACTTGACTACATGTATATATAATTACCAATAAAATGCTATTCTTAGTCGAAGTAGTTGCCCTCTAGGTTTCAAAACATGTCTGTTACCATTTATATGAGTGGAAGTTTTCTCTATTAAATAATTTCTTTGCCTTATCTGAAATTTGGTAATGCTGCTTGTAAAAAGTATGGAACAGGAAGTGTTTCCAAGGACGGTTTACTTTTCTTAGCATGTGAATGATAACACATTTTAGCTCTCATCTGTTCTCAATGAGTACCTTAGGAATTTTTCCTGCCAGAATTAGCTTCCAAGTGTGTATGTGTGTGTGTGACTATGTGTAAGAAATAGCCATAGAGAGAGGAAGAGACAAGGAAAAGACAGAGGGATGGAGGAAGGGAAAGGAAGAGACAACCCTTGTCATGACCCCCAGCTGAGCGGAGAGGCTGCCCAGGATTTAGTGTTGTTTATGCAGCTGCCGAAAGCACCCAGGAGATCACGGCAATGGAGCAGACGTATACACCCAAATTCCACACCTCCACAAGTCACAAAATCACATCAAAAAGCGTTCAATGATGAAGCAACCTTTTGTATTTGGAAAGATTATTTTGACTTTGTTGTGTTCCAGTATAGACTGAGGAGGTGATTTCTGATCCTCATCACATCATTCAACACTTCAAAACTTCCATTGTTGCCACTCAAACTCAGGCCTTTGCCTGTCGTTAACATCTGAATTTCTCAATCACATTCTTGGTCTGTCTGAATAGTGATACACAGACTACAAACTATTTGCATTACACTCTTTCTATTACACATTGGGTCTAAAGTGTAACAACAAGTCTGGAGTGGAGCTAAGGAAACAGGGTCTATAACAAACAATGTTTGTCTAAGTATTATACATCTAAGGAAACATTTTCCACATACTGAGCATCCCTGCTTACACCAGGCATAACACGCGAGCTCAAACATGAAGTAGCTTTACGTCGGACGGTCCAGAAGTGTGGCTTCACTTTTCTAAAAATAACAAAATCTCGGCAAAATTTATGACAAAAGAAGTATTTGTGACAGAAGGAGTATTTCCTTCAGAAAGGCCGTTGGTTAGCAAGGTTAGCTACAATTTTTTGATCCTGCCTCTTAAAAGAATCGGAATCGAAAATCGTTAGGAACCAGAATAAAAACAAGAAATCAGAATGGAATCAAATAGAATCAGAATCGTTAAAATTCAAACGATATCCAACCCTAATTATCAATGTTGAAAGCATTTGTGCTGATTAATATGTAAATGTATGTTGCTTTGTAAAATACCAAAATAATAGTTAAATATTTAACTATTTAAATTGCAATTGAAATGGAAAAGGTTGTGGGTTACACAGCTGGCGAAAGTCTGCAACTCATTTTGCTTTTAATGCACTATTTTCTGTTACATCAAGCTTCACTGCCAAAAACACTGCTGCAGGAAAGAATCTTGAAGATGGAAACAGAATCCCAGATGAGAGCTTAATGTAAATGATGCTGCTAAACATTCGTATAAACATCCTAATGTGTCCTAATTATCTAGTGTAAAGTGTCTTTCAGTATTTTGGAAAGTGCTGGATCGACTGAGCGCCAATCCAAAAGTCACAGCCTTAAATAGAAGACTCACTGCAGCTTGGACACCGAAAATGCTTGACATAGTGTCTAACAATGACGTCAGTGGCAAATGTTTATCTAAGTTATACCGAGGCATTTATTTTAGTCTACTGAATATGATACTGGCTGGCTGTCAATCCTTGAAAAGATGTGCATATGTATATGATCTCCATAACAATAATAAATGTTCTGAGCATATTGCAGGAATGTTCTATTCAGAGTCATTGTTAACCAGACCTGACATTGGTAAGGAACTGTGCTGTGATTTGGAGCTGGTCTGATTTATTTGAGGGTAAATATAATCATATTTCTGGTGCTGCAGGAGGAGTTGTGAGAGTGGGTGTGGAGATGAGACATCCCCGTTAGCAGAGCACTATTTTCGGGATCAGGCTGTCATGTGCCCAGAGGCTCAGAGTATCTCCATACAGTTTAGCTGTTTGAAGAGTCTGAGAGAGAGAAAGGGAGAGAGAGGCATGTGAGACATGGGCCCTGTCAGTTAACCTCAAAAAGACGAAAATAATGATATTCCAGAAAAGTCCCAGCCGCCAAGACCACAAATATAGCTTCGAAATTAGACAACATGCCCTTAGAGCATACTTGAAACTACCTCGGTTCTAAACAACAGCAGCGGGAAGCTTTAGCAAACCTGTGAACAGCCTAAGAAACAAGACACAAAGAGTGTTTTATTTTATGAGACCAGAAAAAGTAGCATTAACATTGGCAACCTAATCAGAATGTCAATTTTTCAATTTTAAAATTTTTCAATCATCAATTTTTTCTTGATGAATAATTAATGTTTGTTTAGAACATCCAACAGCCTGACATTGGCTAATGGCAAAAGGGGAGTGGCTAGAAAACCAGCTTGAAAACAGCAAATTATATTATATATACTATATATATTTTAACAACTAAACTAAATATTTTACTATTTGCCAATACTAGAGAAATGACACACTTCACCTTTAGAGTCACCATAAAATAAAAATCAACAAATCTTATTTTTTAACATAATGTTGCAATGTTTATTATAAAATGATTTATATGTGTGAATGATTATTCTTTTTAAAATGTATGTACACTCGTAATCTTTGATCATAAATGTAACCTCCCTACCCCCTCCAAACAGCATGTGTTCTCTTCATGACGAATGTCACAGCGGATAGTGGGACTAAATATCCTCCACATCTGACTGCAAACTGCAAACCATTCAGATCTGCATCGTTTCAGTTGGCAACGCCCAAATTTTTACGATCCAATCAATTCCTGAGGAACAAAATCAAGCCCCGCCCTACATTTTTTTCTTCTCATTTCTTCAGTTTCTCTCGGATATACGTCACAACAGGGAAGAAAGGACTGTCGAAAATTTCGTTTCATGCCGACGTTAAAATCCCAACCCACCTAAACTAGAATGACACAAAACCCCTTCATCAGACCACAGAGGAATTTTCTAGTGCAGTTGAGGGACTGCATTCAAAAACCAAAACACATTCCTCAAAGCCTCAGGATATATACATTCAGACAGGCAAACGTGACAGACCTACCAAAAGAAGACCGTTTGTGGCTTTACTACACATACACCATGGTATAAACGCAAAAAGGCTACTTAATGCAGTATATAAACAAAATTCAGAACACTTTCTTTCCCTATTTTACAAACAACAAAGTTTGTTAATTGGCGTTTAACAGATCCAAACTGTTAGTTGAAACCTCAAATGAGCTACTGTTGAACCTAACGAAACCTGTCAAGAACATTTCTGGGTCATATTTCATCCTCAAGTAAGAAATCAGAAAATACATTTAACTTAAAGACAATTAAGCATTTTTTGAAGGACAAGATGTGTTCTTTTTTTCTTTTTAAAGCTGGATCACACAGAATTAGTTTTTGCAATTAAAAACGTAAGCACAGGGCAATGGAAATGAAAAACAAGATCTTGAAACACATTATTAAAACTTATTTTAACTTGAGTGCTATTTTTAGAATGGTGTTTCACTCGTGAGATGGTAAAATATGTCTGTCTAGTGGAGGTTTACAAAGAAAAACAATGGAAAAGTAGCACTGTAGAATGCTAAAAAACGCATTCTGTGCTTTACAAGCCTTACCGTAACAGATAATCTTTGCCATTAGTTGAATAAAAAAAGTAAAATACAAGTATTTATGCATAATTCTAGTATTTGCTTAGTTTGGTATATAAAAATCATCGCATCACTACAGTAATGACAACACAGGAGGAAAATGTGACATTAATTTTTATCACAATGTGACATTAACTTAGCAAAAACAAACACCAAATGATTTTATTGTTATTTTAATTATTTTACTTAAATTTTCACTTTTAAATAAAAAAATGAAATGATCTGGAAATGTTTTTGTGAGATTCACCCACCAAAATGCTCAGCACGTAAATAAATATTAGCCTGATATAGCGTGAAAATAACATTGTGTATGCTTTCAAATATAAACTATTGTTTAGAAACCTATAATCCATTCTCTTTTGAAATCTGAATCATAAGAGAGGAAACATTTAAAAGTGTCCAAGGTTTTACGAAAATCTTAGACAAAGTTGCGACACTGAGAGATGAAAGGACATGCGAGGAGCAGAGGGAGAGGAGTTGGAAAAACACATGAAAATGTTGAAAAGATGAAAAGTACTCGGGGAATGTGAGGAATGAACTGGGTTTTGTCCGTCACTCACTCCAAACTCAAACGAGAGCTCTTTAACCAGCAGCGGCACCCCTCCCTCTTTCTGTCCGTCCACAACAGTCCCTCAGCCATTGACTCTCTTCTTTCACTCCTTCCTCAGCTCCTCTTCTAAAGAGCTAAAGCTCGCTCTTTTCTGCTTTTGGGATCTTGCTCACAAACACACACCGATTCATTTGACTTCAAAGAAGCACCACATCGACCTCTCTCTCCCCACAAATCACTTTCCTTTCTATCCGTACTCTCCACCCTTTTATTCTCTCTCCCCTCATTCTCTGGAGTCCCACAGCCCAGCAGCTGTAGTGTTACAAAGTGAGACGGTGAAGGAGGGAGCGATTTAAAGAGATTGCTGAAAGACAGTGCTGCTTTGAAATAAAAGGCTTCGCGGGTAAACAAATCTCCATACTGTCGACAGTTTTCATCCTCTAAGCTTTAATTAGTCCTTTCTCTCAATCTCATCACCCGTCTATCTTTCAGTCACCCTCACCTCCAGACATTCCTGCACTGTTAGTTGCTCTCTATCCCTCAAAGAGAGCAAAAAGCCCAACATGGCTCTGCTTTGGCGTCCTGCTGGGAAAGATCAGGTATGGATGATGAGAAGACTTCCCCTGTTTAGCGTCTCATGCATGGAGTGTTTAACCTTCTTATGCGGGCACAGTCGAGGATAAAACAGACAATTATGCACGATCAGAGACCCGCCCGGTCAGCAGCACACCATACAAGTGGTATCTGAGACATATACATGTTAGGGTGAGTTTCTCATTGCGAGAGGCGCTGTATTTAAAGGCCCCCTGAAATCAAAATGTAAGTTTTTTAGCTTAGTATGAATATATTAGACTTAAGATTTATGAATAAGTGGGTGTGTTCCAAAACAATGACAAAATTCGCATTTAAGAGATATAAGCATTCAAAACTTGTCTCTCACTGTCACTGTCTCTCACTTTCGCTAAAATGGATCATAGACTTTTTATACCATCACTGCAGACTTCAGCTTCTCATCACATTTTCTGCCCAATCAAATGCTCTCTACAATCTAAAGCGTCCCGCCCTTTGGTATAAATACCACATGGCCAAAGCGACCGTTGACAGTGACACATCACAGAGAAATATGGGTTGGAGATGTGTGTTTGGTTGCTCAAATGCAAGTTTGCAATTAACTAACTTTTAACTACAACTTTTGCTTTAAAGAGCACCTATAATGGATTTTTGAAAATGACTGTTCATGTGTGGACTATAGAACTAAGGGAATGAAAACATCCTGGAAAGATTTATATCTGAAAGTGCACCGTATATAAAGTTATTGTCTTTCAAAGTGAGAGTCGACTCTGAGTCTATGAAATGAATTGTTTTTGAAAACGAGTCGCTGTTTTGTAGTGACGTAGACGAAACATTGGCATATTGACCGCACCCAGTTACTGCGCGCGCAGACGGGAGTGTAAACTTGAAGTCTAGAACACATTTAAATACTTCATCATAGCATCATGTCGAGAAGACGCTGTATTCTACAATGCAAAGAAAGTTCAGCCACTTGTTTTCATTGCCCAGGGACGAGCAAGTGAAGAATCAGTGGTTAGAGTTCATATTTGCAACGATACCACAACGTAGAGCCCGAACCGTTCTCATCATTTTAATGACGAATCATTCAAAAACAAATGAATTCAAGTGTGGATTTGCAAGCCGGTTGTTCCCGAAAAGGGCTCACTATCCAGTATGGATCAAGTTTGTCCTCCTCCGAATCACAATCTGTAAGTATTATTAATAATGTTTGTTATGTTTTCTGTAGCAAGCACAATATAGTTATATTTTGTTGTGTGTGTTGTGTACACTCGCGCAGCTTCTAATCGGGGTAAAGTTGTTTTGTTTTTGATATTCCCACACATTCACTGAAAAATGGCAATTACCTCCTAAACGACTAGCCAAAAAGGCAAGGTTAAAAATGTTTCACAAGCTTAATTTTCCGTATTTTCTCTCTATATAATAAGCTCTGCCCCTCAAAAGTCACCACAATGTGAGTTTCGCCGGGAAAGCTCGCTCTTGACGGAGACGTGAGTAAGGGATCGTGTGGAAAGTGCACTTTTTCTGACACGTTTGTTCACTGTATACAATTTTTAACACTTGACAAGCTATAATCCATTAATGGTGTGGTTGTTCCATTTCCGACAATCTCTACCTATCGGTTTACCAATAACAACTGACTGGGCCATTTGACCAAACGCCGCAGACTCGCGTCACTCAAAGGAGGTGTTTGGGAAAATGAATCGACCAACGAATCATTTGGGAGTCGTTGAGCAAATCAGTTAAAAATAAATGCATATTATAAGGCAAATAAAGTGTTTATCCTAGCATGCACGTTAAACTGTTTTGTGAGAACTCCCAAAACATAAATAGGAACATTTCAATTGCTATGATAGGAGCTCTTTAATAAACTCCTAATTACTTCT
Source organism: Hybognathus amarus (assembly GCA_030378365.1). Lineage (NCBI taxonomy): Eukaryota > Metazoa > Chordata > Actinopteri > Cypriniformes > Leuciscidae > Hybognathus > Hybognathus amarus. Next base: position 978,394 of record JAQIUQ010002660.1, on the reverse strand, counting down.
CATTAATAGTTAGTAAGGTAGTTGTTAAGTTTAGGAATTGGGTAGGATTAGGGATGTAGAATATGCTCCTGCAGTTCTCACTATTAAGTAGTTGCTTATTACCATGCATATTATGTTATATTATAGGATATTGGCTGTTTAACACATATTAATGCCTTATTCTGCATGGGAATGCCTTATGCTGCAACAAGGAAATGAACACTGAAAAACGACTTTGCAAATTCAGCATTAAGTGAATCCAAATGAACACCAAGTCCCTTAAATGTCTTCTAAACAAACTAACTCTGGTGACATTTCAGCGCTATAGTGGTCCTGCAGCTCAACATCAAAATCATAATGTACCAAATCAAGTGTCCAACAAATGCATAGATGTAATATCACATTGCTGTTCCACCTCTAAAAATCAGTTTCAAAATGTTAAAAATACAAGTATGTTTTTAGAAGAGTTAACATACTAAACTTAATTTTCAGAACTTATATCAAGCCAAAACCTCAATTTTCTACAATAAAAAAGCATAACCCATGATGTTTAATCATCAATTACCTTTGTTAAAAGAGCTGGGGTAATTAAGTATAACATAGGAGCAGCTCTAAGTGGAGCCATGAGAAAAGCACAGCTTTCATCATATAACTGACACCACTTTCGTACCACTGATCCAACAGGCTCCTCCATATCAGAGTTCACACACTGTTTCTCAGGCTCAGACCACATGAATGTGCCTTCACCAGACGCACTGAAGCGAGCACAGCCACACTGAGTCCAGCAGTGGAATTCGTGTCTCTAGACGGACGCCCAGCACAGCAGGGTGGGCTCCAGATAAGGGCTGTATAGAGAAACAGGTATCCACTGCCACAGGGGCCTCTGTGATAACCTGATGGGACCTTAGATGGAGCAGAGGTCCTGAAAGAAAAGAGTTTGGCTTTCAGCAATGGCTGAAGTTTCATCTTTGTCAAAAGCTGATCTCACAATGGATAAAAAGTGGGCCAATACTGCTGATAAGATGTGTATCTTAAAGAGACAGTACTGCAAATAAACAGAAGAAAAACTGTGTTACTATTAACCAAGTAACATTCACTTTAAAAAAGACAGCACAAACACTTACAAAGCCCAACAACACGGTTCAAATTAACAGGGTTCAAATTAGAAAACAATAAATAATGTTAACAATTAAGACAAAATGTATTTGAACACTTTTAGAAAGGCACAGCTCACCTGTGTGATCCTGAGGGACAAGGGTTAAGTAAGGAACTGACTCTTTCAAGCTAGTTGGTCATTGAAAAAAAAATGGCTTAAAAAGCCATTTTTCTGTTTGCAGTGTTGCTCACTTTGATATTTTACAATAAAATTCATATAGTTTGTAAATGTGATTTAAGGCCCTGACGCATCATGGTATTAAAATGTGTTTTGGTTGATCAGATGACATGCAGACGAGGCAGACACATTCCTGTTTACACCTGGTGTTTTTATCCGTCTTGTCTACTTTCAGCCACATCTTGTCCAAATGTTTTTTTTGTTGTTTTTTTAGATCATTTGATCTAATGGACAAAATAATCTCATGCAAATTTACATATAGACACACCCAAAACATACGGAGCAACTTTGGTTTTTGCTCTGACAGCCGCAAAGCCACAGTGAATGCATTGAGTGTGTGTTAGAAAACAGGAATGGTGAGAAAACATTGTGCTTGGTATGTTTTTTGTCTACAAACCAAATTTGGGTCTTCAGCCAACAAAGTTTAAATCCCACTTGGCTAGCGTGCTTTCCATCATTTTTACGTATTAGGTCAGAAGGCAATAGTTTACGCATTTACGCATTAGTTCTAATGCATTTTTGACTACTTCTGGAAATGGACAAAAGTTGCCAAGCTCAAACCGTTATTTGTCATATTGTTGATTTCATCAACTGGTTATGGTACTCATATTGCTTTAATTAAATATTGTAATTAATACATTTGTAGAATACAGTTTTACAGTTCACTGCACTTTGTCATTCTTCGGTTATTTACAGCTAATGAATCTGTGGTATTGCACATTCAGAGAAAACAAGCTTCCTTCCTGCAATATAAGGTGGATGCTTGAGAGGAAGCAGCATCTAAATACTTTCCAATATATATATATATATATATATATATTTTTTTTTTTTTTTTTTGAAAAAAGGAGAGAAAAGGGTAGAGAAAAACTGTTCTCTTCAAAGAAACATTACACAATTGAGTCAAAGTCTCTATGCTGCAACCTATGACCTTCCAACTCCCCCAGGGTCATGACACAGAGAGGAGACCTCAACCACTCGCTAGCCTGTTCCCAGAAAGAGAGCGAGAGAGAGACCAGAGAGGAAGGAAAAATAGGGGTGAAAGAGGGAGGGGTGGCTGCCAGTTACCAGTTTAGTAGCAGTCTCTGAGTTTAATAGAAAGGGGTGTTGACTGATTAATATTAATGAATTTGGGAACAGTTGTGTTTTTGTGTGGGACTGTGCTTTTCTCACGCAAGGTGGGACGGCCAGGGGGAGGAATGCATTACCACTCTGAAGACCGGGGAAGAAAGAGGAAGACAGAGCGCTGAAAGAGAGATGCTGGACAAAAGAGGGAAAGGGAGAGAGGGTCTTCACTGCCTTTCCGTCAAACGAGAATAAAGAAGGCGACAAAAGAAAAGAAGTAGGTCCCTGAGAGGGGTGATATCAGATTTCTCAAACGTTTGAGTGTTGAGAGGGCTGAACATGATCCAAACTCTCGCCTTAGTGACAATAAAAGTCAGCACTGGCTACAGTCATTCAGACCATTAGTCATCTCATATGAGTGGAGACAAATATTAAATATAGGCAAACATACCATAATAGATAGCTCATCTTGACGTGCTGGTCATTAATTATAAGAAAACAAAGGCTAACAATAGGTTGAGTATGGAGACTAATTTCTTTGACAACTCACTCCTGTCCAGATAGATGGCCTTTGTGAAGTACATAACACACAAGACTTCATTTAATCTTGCATTAATAAGTCATTTGCAACACATTATATAATTAACAGATTATTAGTTCATGTTGGTTGCACTTTATTTTGTAGTATGTGCATTTTCAGTGGAGTTACAGTGTACTTCCCAAGAAAGTACAGAGCAATATAAGGTAAGTACATGGGTTAAGATTAGGTTTAGGAGTAGGTTCAGGACTAGTAGTTATTACCCAGTTAATGTAATTAATTTCTACAACAAGTATATATAACGCTATTTCATCGACCAATTCGTACGAATTTGTACAACCTCACTCGTACGAATTCTAAATCGATTAGTCTAAACCTATGTGATGGGTAGGTTTAGGGGCGGGGTCAGGGGTAGGTAATGCCTACGAATTAGCCACCTCATAAAATTGGGTTGGTATATATTATGCAGAGATGTATAGTAACGAAGTAGAACTACTTAAGTACTGTACTTAATTCATTTTGCTTCGCTGCCCTAGGAGGCCACGCCTACGGTAACCTCGCAGTATGTAAACAACAGTCTACTAGTGATTTTCCTGATGAGTCTGTCCGAAAATGTGTTTCGAAGATCGCCCAAAATGTCCGCTGATTCGGCTTTTGCGTTCTACAGTCGTCATTCATCATGTTTACTGTGGCAAGCGTAAATCGAGTGCGAGCTGTATGTATAACGGCGCTGAGACAAGCCAGGTCTTACTGTGTCGACCGGGACTGAGTGCCGGCTGTCTGGATAACGGCGTGAGACGAGCCAGGTCTACTGTGTCGAGCCGGGATGAGTGCCGGCTGTCTGCATAACGGCGTAGAGGCCGGTGGCGTGATTACCCGATGAGCGGCACCTAAGCACGTAAGTTACCGGTCTCGTATCTCTCTACTGGAGGAGCAGGAATTTTCTTAGAAATGTTAAAACGCATCAACCTGATCACTTGTTTGGCGTTCATGTAAACACAACAGTCAGATTCACCAATCATAAGGAATTGAGTTAGATTGAAACAAAAGCTGTAACTTACATGTAAACAATGAATGGCGACTTCAGAAATTAAAAGCTGAATCCCGGACATCGACGGTCGGACATGTCCAGGAAAAGAGGACGGTAACCCCTACTACTCAGCTTTCTCCACAGAACAAGAGCCTGCTAGCTTAGCGTCCAAAAAAGATGTGTAATGTTAATCCCAATCCTCCATAACGCATCCGTCAGCGTATTCAGTAGTTTCGTCCACATTTTCAAAACGTTTCTGCCAGTGAAATCAAACGCATTGGCACTGATCTGTGATAGGTCTGTTAGCGCAATAGGTCCAACCCCCTATTGGCGGGTTTGAAGGGTGGGGACTCGGGCTTGTAGTTTTTTACTGAAATCGCCTCTTACACTTCCGCCAACAATGACGTAAAATGACGATTTTTGCGTCATTGTTGGAGGAAGTGTACTAAAATGCTGTATCTGTACTCTACTAGAGTATTGTTTTTTTCTCATACTTCTACTTTTACTTAAGTAGATATTTTCGATGAATTTGAATACTTTTACTTCAATATTTTTTTAATGTTCTGCTAGTTACTCGTTACAATTATAAAAATTTTACGAATCATTCGTTGCAAGTTGACTTTCATGCTGCCTAAATCGCACGCCAGTTTTATAGGGTAATGGTATTGATTGACACAACATTGACAACTAATGCAGGGGTTCCCTTTCGAAGGGAATGGGAACAGGGAACGAGACAATACGTCGAATGACGCAATGGGGACCGCCATTGCGTCATTTGACGTATTGTCTCGTTCCCTGTTCTCAGGGAACATAAGTTACAGTCGTAACCTGAGACGTTTTCTTGCAATGACATTTTTTTGGCGCCGCCAAACCAAATTTGTATACCGCCAAAGTGCCTTATTTGATTGCTAGTTTAAACTTTTGACTGCTTTCTTTAATAATTACATGACACAATACTTGTACTTTTACTTTTAGTACTTAAGTAGTGAATTTTTAAATAAACTACTTGCAATACTTAAGTACAAAAAATGTTGAAGACTTTAGTACTTCTACTTAAGTGTGGTGCTTAAAGAGCACTTCAACTTCTACTCAATTCACTTTTTTGATAGAGCACTTGTACTTTTACTCAAGTCCGGGTTTCTAGTACTTTATACATCTCTGATATTATGTACATGAGAAACAGGAGTGTAAAATAAAGTGCTATTATTCATGTTCATTCAAATAACAATAGGCAATGAAAATATATAAATTAATGAAATGCACCAAGGACCTGTTAAGCAATATATGTAAACGTGTTTATAATTAATGAATGTTAGTACCAAGTGTGAGTGCTTTAATCCACAGACACTTTTAAATTAAAATATTTTTTTTTATCAAAATACAAAAATGAAGCAAGCTAGATGCAACTGATAAGATTTATGCAGTTTTGCCTGTTATATAATTATAACAATATCTGATTAAATATTTGTTTCAGTGACAGTATATAAATACAACAAAAAATACACTATTATAGTATTTTTTAAATATTTTTTATTGAAAAAGTATTTATTTTAATTAAGGTTTAGTAAATTTATGTACTTTTGAAATATGTACATTTATAATTTTTTAGCTTTAATTTATTTTTAGCTTTCAGTTTTAGTTTTTATTTCAGTTTCAGTTTTTAATTTAACACTTAAGCTTGTTTCAGTGAGATGTGCTGGGACGAAATGACCAGTCAGTAAACCCGATTCGTGAATGAATCAGACTGGCTTTGTGAATTGCAACTGATTCTCTGAAAATATCTGATTCAAAACAATTATTGGTTTAATCATTGTAATATTAGTTTAATCTGTTTCTCACACAAATCTATGGCTTCGGATGACTCAGTGTTTAAAGCACATTAGGCATAATGTATGACTACTTTGATGACACATTTAAGGGGTCATTTTCAACGTGATAGAAGTCCTCATTCACTTACTTTCTTCAATTATCCTTTTGTGTTCCACAGAAGAGAGAAAGTCTTACATGTTTGAAACATTACGGTGAGTAAATGATGACAGAATTGTAATTTTTGGGTGATAAGTAAAAAATGGAAGATTGAAGAGGGATAAATCTTCTCTTTTCTTCCTTTGTTCTTTCTCTCTCTGTGAGCAGCCTGGGGCCTTGAGGTCTGGCTTGTCTTGTTAATGACCCTGAATGATGCAGTAATGGGATGTAAATACCATTGTACTTTTTAACATACCACCAAAGCACACCGCATTCAAAGTAGCCTCTCCCTATCAATTCAGTATTTCGGTCCCCTCCCCATAGGCAACTCAAGGAGGAGAGTGAAAGAGAGACACTTTTTCATAGAAGAAAAGTGGTGGCACAGCTGAGGTGAGGAAAGAACCTGACGACTGAGGAGGGTCACTGGTTTCTGTGACGCAAGAGAACTAAAATGAGGATCTCTTGTTTAGGAATGCTGGGTTTAAGGGGTAATGAGGGCTGAAGGGTTTTAGGCCCCTCAGTGACACCACAGACAGCAGCTATTTCAGACGCTGTTATATGCCCGTAAAGCCATTACCCACAACTCCACTGTCATTAGGAGATTAGAGACTCTGCCATAACCCTGACAGGCATTTAACATGAAATGACACACATTAGAGGGAAACAGAGAAAATACTAAGAATATAGTGACACAATTAAGATGCAGTTAAATGGGTCATGTTTAGACCAAAATAAGCGTTAGCAGACATACCAGTCTTGCATGTTCTCTGAGCATCTTTAGCACACATGAGTAAACCAATCAGTCTTCCAGCCAATTAGTTCAGTTTTTCTACTCATCTAATCCTCTGGAAAGCTGCCCAGTGACATGCTTTTCAACGATCCTAAAATTCTAGAAAGTAAAAGAGCCTAAACTACAAAGAGAGCATTAAAACATAAAAGCTTCAAGTAAAAATGTTGTACAGATAAGATACAGTGGATGTGTATAAATATATAACACACACACACACACAGTTATAATTAATTCCTGAGATGGTAAAACTCAATTTTTTAGCAATCATAACTAAAATGCTGATTTGTTACTGTAAATTTCCAATTTATCAGTGTGTGATGATAAGACATGTAAATGTTTATTTAAATTATTGACTTATTGTTATGTTGATATTAAAATTTGTAATGAACAATATTGCATTCTTTTAGAAAAGAATGCCAAATAGAAGCTTTTCCAGTATATTGTCTTTTGCTGTATGTCTGTAAGAAATATCTACGTTCATACTCATCATTAGTAGCAGCAGCAATCCAAGATGTGGCTTATCTTCATCTTACTTTCTGCACCCGTTAAAGGACATGAAGGGTTTATGATGGGCGTAGCTTGCTAGCCTTGAGGACAGGAAGCGTCTGGCCAAGCACGCGAGACAGATCCCGCACTGACAATTCTCAGGGTATGAAGGAAGGATGCCATCAACATGAGGCAGAAGAAGAGAATTTGAGGATGGAGTGAGGTTTAGAGGACATGACGGAGGAAGGACATCCAAGATGGAGTAATAGGGAGGAGTAATAGAGATATGGATGGATATGGCTAATGAAAGGAAGAAAGGAAGGGGGCCAGTCTCCTGCTGGGGGCATCCTAGCTGATGGTCCTCACCATGGTTTCATCTGTCCTTTCTTCCTTTGTTTCACCCTCTTCCTCCCTTAATTCCCTTTATCTCTATGTCATTCTTTCTCTCCGATGACTCTTTCTCCCTCCCCTTTCTCCTAAAGCAGAGAACCCTGTTCTATCCAGGAGATAACTCCTGGAGACTTCATCAGATGCTCTTTGAGGTGTTTGCTAAAGCGTACACATGTGGCTTTAGCTATGTAATTCTTTTCCATTGATTGAGATGTGATTATATCTTGAAAGAACACAGAAAAAGAGCTCTGTTTCAGACGGTTGCATCAGGCAGCTAGGGTGGCTAATGCACCTATAGTGCTGTCACAAAGCCATATCAGTAAAACTAAAGAACAAGAAAGAGTGGTACAGAAACAACACCCTTACAAATGTTAATACGCAGAATAAAATATTAGTCATCATGATTTGTCACAAATCAGTTAAATATAGCACAGCAACCATAACAGTTTTGATTTACCATAAATCAATTTGTGTGATTTATTTAGTTGCAACATTTGGAAGGAGGTGGGTAAAGAAAATATTTTTAAAAATGCATTTCTAATTTAAAAAGGTTATTTAATATGACTCAACCTCGATACACAAATAATAAAAAAAATAAAAAAATAAAATAAAAGCACAAAAAATAATCCAAGTGTTCGTATCCACACATTTCTGAGTAGATTCGACTGCATTGCTATGTGCAGTGCACCCAAAATTCTCTATTAAAGTCTCTAAATATGACTTGTATCCGTTCTTCAGTAAAAGTCACTGGGATTTTTTTTAAACGATTTGTCTTTTAATATTTGTTCTCTACAGTCTCCAGACGCACCTACTCTGGTGGACACTGCAGAAATCTTTCAAGCGAACTGGAAAGTGAAGACAATGTGAAGTGATGTGCTCATTCAACCAGCTGCTAAAAACATACGGTCGGCTAATCGTGATAGATTCACCTGAACTGAGCTGCAGGCCAAGAATAAAGAGAGAGAGAAAGAGGGAGAAAAGAGAAAGCACAACAAATTAACCACCTCACAAATAACTTGTTTAAAGACTTTAAAAAGTCCATTTAGCAACAAAGATAGGCACAAAAGAAAATACAATGAGAGGCATCTTATCATGTGACCCAAACTTTTCTATACACGTCAGTGATGCTTTAAAGCAGTCTCTACTGTTTCACTTCCACTCTCTCTCTCTCTGGCCCAAAATCATCTCTCATACAACAGAGCCATCGGCCACAGAGCCTGAAATGATAATATATTCCAGCCACAAAGCCATCTGAACAATGCTTCCTAAAGAAAAGGCTCTTGCTGCCTTCCTGAGCAGTGCCCAGCCTCAACCCTGTGTTTTGAGTTTCCCCCTTCTTTAAATGACAAAGTAAATCCTCCTGGCAACCCCCTCTGAGGGGCCCCCACCCCCCTTTCTTACCCCCCGAGTGCCTAAGCAGACCAACAAAAGGGCCCATTTGCACGGTGTGAAGGTATAATGCAGTTATTAGTGTGGAGAACTCCAGAGGGTCAGAAGAGGGGAACCACCCTCCTGCCCCAGGACAATGCAGGAAAGTGGACAGAGCCAGGAGGCTTGGGTGCTGGTCATCTCAACTTTCTTCTGACTTCCATGGAAGTACACTCTAAAAATGCTGGGTTGTTTTAACCCAATTTTGAGTAAATATGGACAAACCCAGCCATTGGGTTACATTTTTAAATTACATTTTTAACCCTAATGGCTGGGTTTGTCCATATTTTACCCAAAATTGGGTTAAAACAACCCAGCATTTTTTAGAGTGTACTGTCTGAATCACGGCTTTATAATTATTTTGATGCAAAATGAAAACTCGTTTTACTCTGACCCATTTCACAATTTCACACAAATAGAAATGCAATCCATTTTGTTACAGAAAACTGCTTGCCTTTGGAACTGAGAATGTCGCCTAGTAAAAAAATACATTGAAGGGAGATCAAAAATAGAGGGAGTATAAAGAGCCAGATGCATTGTAGATAATTAAATTCTAAATACCTTTAGAATATTCAGTTTCTTTTAGAATATACACCACCGTTCAAAAGTTTGAGGTCATTAAGACTTTTTTGAAAGATTAATAGTTTATTCAGCAAGCGTTAAAATGAGCGAAAGTGACAGTAAAAACATTATAATGCAAAAAAGATTTGTACTTACAAAGATGTTTGTACAAATAATTGGTTCTTTTGAACTTCTTATTCATTAAAGGGGAGGTTTATTGCTTTTTTTCTTTGCATGATTGTGTTTATGGGGTGGAATAGTATTCGTATTCGTAGTATTTGTCTTATTTTTCATAAATTTCACCTTTATTGTAAGCCGCTTTCTCCTCTGTCATTTGAACGACCGGTTTACATCCTGATTCTATGACCTAACCACTCCCTCAGAAACAGACAATGGGCTCAGATTGGTTAGTTTGGGCCGGTGTGTAGCGACGAAAGTTGCATGTGTTCCTGTCAAATGTAAATAATGGTGTCGATACTGCAGTATGTGCGGCGATGAAGAGAGGCAAGCAGAACTTCACCAAACACATATCTTACAAAACATATTTCTTTTAACTTTATACATGTTTGTTTTACACAATAACTGGCAACTATATACACAAACAGCGTTGGCAATGGTTTACGTTCTTGATTAAATCGAAAAATAACGTCATAAAGTATATATATATATATATATATATATATATATATATGTGAAAATACATTTACAACATTAGTACGCGTTTGTCGTAGACATCGAAATAGCATAACTAAGTTTCTTATAAAGCCAGCGCTGGCATTTGATAAAACTAAAACATTACGTCTGAAATTATACATGCAAATACATTTAAAATTATTAAGTCTTTCTCACAGGTTGTGGCCCAACAACTGCTGCTTCTGGTTTAAAAGTTGGAACTGCTTCATGTTTTAGTAACAGTTTCTTATTGAATCCGGCATTGAATTCATGGAGATTCTGGAAGCTGTCTTCCGTGAAATGCGCAGCACAGAGAGCTAAATTACGATTGTAATTTTCAGGAACATAATCAAACATAAACTGTATCCATTGTTGACGAACTAAAACGTCTGTGGGAAGCCCGAACACAGAAGACCTGACAGCTGGATGAACATAACACACTTGACAAGCGGCAGAAATATGGCCATGCTCTTTATTGCATTTTCCTGAAGAGAGGGTTGATGCAAATGTATGGGTTAGTTACGTATAATACACATTGTAGTCCCATTCGAGTCGTTTTTGTAGGCATTGAACTTCCTGATTCTTAAAAGACGATATCTCTGCTTACACTGAACTATTAGCGCTGCAACTTTGCAGATAATGTTCATGCACCAACAGCAACATCACTGTCATTACACACTATTAAAAATGAAAAAAAGTGAAAATCGCAAACAACCATCCGTTTGAAGAATCCTAAATAAAATGTATCATATTTTCACATATTAAGCAGCACAACTGCTTTCAACAGTTGAAATAATAAGAAATGTTTCTTAAAAACAAAATCAGGGATTTCTGAAGGATCATGTGACAAAGATAATGCTGAAAATCAGCTTTGCCATCACAGGAATAAACTACATTTTAAAATATATTCAAACAGAAAATGGTTATTTGACATTATAACAGTTTTTCACAATAAACGTTTGATGAATGAAATGCAGCCAATGTTGAGCAGAGCACAGTTTTGCAGTTTGATTGGAAACAACCAAAGAAAATAATGAGATGGTTAAGATTCGTTTCACTTTTTGTGTTTGCTCAAGATGCATTAACACTTACACTACAAATGCAACATCGTGAGAAGCATTTTTGACTACATCTGTATGTGGTTTGGGTAATCTAATGTCAATTTTTCCAGACTCCTTTTACAAGTAGTGCTGTCCACTTGTTGCCAACGTGACTAGCTCTTTTGCTTGTAGTCAATTTCCCATGGCTCTGGTCAGGCTGAAGTTGTTGTGCATGTCTTAGACATCATCAGTCTTCATAACTATGGGCTAAAAGACAGGTTAAACCCATCCTCTGCCCTGAAGCTCATCCTGTCATTAACCCTCTTCTTTACCCTTCTTCCAGAGCGTAGAGACATCACTTTGATCCACGTCTCTGATCTATTTCTATTTCACATTTGGTTAAAGTTCTTGTGACCTGAGAGGAGGTGCCAGGGCGATAAAGACTAAAGGCCGATCACACAGCACCTCATGAGTCTGACGCAGGGTCAGGTAACGTGAAAGAAACCTCAGATGCACATGGGGAACTCATCACTCGCTGCTCTCTGCTTACAACATGGCAAACAAATGCAACTCAAGATCCGCCACCTTTTCAATACAACAGTTATCCGGAAAGATGGTCTCAGTATATGAAGCAGGGTGTGGGACTGTAGTCTGCAGAATATTGAGAATTCTTTAGAAAAATACAGCTTACTTATCATCCATATGGCATGCAAATAACAAAGAGAGCGCCAGTAAAGCATTTAGTGTGTGGAATAAATCCAATGCACTCATCTGAACTGAGTAATGCTTTCAGCATTTGCAGAAAAAAAATCCCTGGGGGTATTGCCTCTTCAATATGGATTTACAAGAAAAAGCAATTATAACTAGTATGTTCCACTATCCAAAGTTACTGAAGAAACAACTTATTTTAACACTGTGACCATTTTTTTAAAATATAAAGTCTTTTAACTGCTTTCCATTAGGAATCTCCCAGCTAGCCTCAAACATGGTGATAGAAAGTCCTCGTGAGCTCTTCGACGAGATTCACACATGCCAGACGGAGCGTCTACAGGTCTGAGGCGTTCTGCTAGAGACAGGTCATATGAAGAGACCTGGCCAGTGTCTGTTAACTGCAACAGTGCAGATTTACAATATCCAGCCTCCTATCTATCCTGGAATCCTTGGAATGCACTTTGGCCACCTTTACAGGCCTAGCGCTATCAAGACAGGGGTTAAACTCAGTCAGTTTATTGATAAAACAGACTCTCTCTCACTCAATCTCTCCCCCTCCACCATTCTTTTTTCTTTCTGCTTTCATCTAAGACATACTCAAGACTGGCCATTGGGACTTTTCCTAATGGGTCAGTAGAGTTGTGGGCTGGCCCTAAATTTAAAGGGATAGTTCACCACAAAAATGTAATCATTTGGGGTGCTTTCACACTTGGTTCAAGCCCTAGTTCGATTGTGTTCACATTATATTATTTGGGCCCAAACCATGGGGCATTTGCATCATCAAAGCAGCAGCCTTTAACCTGTTGCTTGGTAATTATACTGCAGGAGAATTCAGCAAAATGCATAGCGTTGCTCAATGGTCACTTCACATTTGGTTTGATTCCAAAGCGTCAGCACATAATGACACTTACGTGCAAATGTACTGCAAATGTTTTAAAGAACACTGGAGTCAACTTCTGCTAAAGGCCAACATAAATTAGATATACATTCTCTCTGATGATTGCGCTGTATTCATCATGATTCTTAGTAAACAGTCTTAATCATCAATAGCAGTTTATTTCTGTAATTTAGAACAATTGCATATCAGCATATCAACTCATATCAGCAATGAACCGTATCAGAGTTCACATTAACATACCCCAGACCTCCATTTTTAGGCGAAGTAGGGTACAGTTCACAGGTGCGCACCTGAGTTCGGACAACGTTCACATCATTCAAAAGAAACCAAACTCTGATGTCAATGGAACCAGGAAGTGTACCAAAAGTGCTGGTGTGAAAGCATCCATAATCATCCACATGTTGTTCCTGCATGACTTTCTTTCTTAAGAGCAACATTTAAAAAATATATTTTGAGAAATGCCCAACCCGATTTCATGGGGTGGATATTTCATATTAATTTGTAGTGTACAATGTGATTCTTATGGGAACCAATGATTTAAAAAAAAAAAAACTTAAGCATGGAGGTCCGCTCCTAAATCTAACCGCCAGTGGGGTGTGAGCAGAAAATAATAGATTGTACAAATAACCAGCAATCTAGGAAAACGCAAAATAGTTACAAATTGCCATGAGAGTGTAGGAAATATCTGTGGGCTAATTCTTTTTTTAATACAGTGGAAGTCAATGGTACTGTAACTACAGCTGTTTGGTTACCAACATACTTCAAATTATCTTCCTGTGCATTCATACAAGATTTAGAATGATACGAAGTAAATGACAGAATTTTTACTTTTGGGTGGACTATTCCGTTAATATTAATTATTTAATTAATTAATTCAACCATTTTTTTATTTCATTTTTTGTGCGTAATTCAGACATGTTAAAATACTGTGAAAATCAATATACACTAGACGAAACATCAAGCAATATTTTGTATTACACGCATGTGTGCTAGAGGATTACCTGCTGTGGATTGTGATGGTCTGGCATTGGTCCTTGGCTGCTTTTTACTCCTCCCTGAGGTACAGAAGCTGTCAGAAGTGTGGAAGAAAAACAGGGTGAGAGACTGAAGTGCTGAGAGTAAGAATGGATTTTAAAACTTTCAGTCACGGCAGTCAAACTTTCTTTCCAGAACAGTCCAAATGTGAGTCAAACACCTCCTGCAGCAACACTAGAGCAGTAATCTTCTAATCTGGTTTGCAGAGTTCATCTCAATTTTGAGTGTCATACAAAAACAGAATGGATGACAAAAAAATGTAAAAATAAGCCCTGATTGCTTTTGGTATTTAGGGGTAGATTAGTCGTCATGGAAATTTAGTTAGCTGCTCTATGCTTCAAGTATAAGCTGGGAGCAGCACAAATAAGAGGGGTTAAAACTGGAGCATCAGCAAACAGACAGAGACAGTGGCAGGCGAGAATCATTCCATTAGAGAACAACAACAAATCTTCCATGGTTGTCATGGAAACTGGAGACCTGTTGTACGTGTTTTGGAGTTGAGAACATGGGAAAATTCTAATGAAACCACATGTGATCACAAACACACACATGCAGATACACGCCACAAACAAAAGTTACACAAACCACAGGAACCAAACATAGCGGTGGCAAACTTTTTGACTGGGTTATTCCGAAACGTCTAAAAAATAAAGGTTCTTTGCAAAAAAAAGTATGCCTACAGCAAAGAAACCTTGTCTTATTGGCTGTATGAGTTGTTATCTTGAGATCGCTTTATGGACTTTTGGAGATGTAAAATGTCGATGCTACATTATTTCCATCAGATGCATGTGCTTTTAGTTGGGCTCTATTATTTTTGCAGTATTTATGCTGCCTTCACGTGCAATAGGAAATTTCAACTTCCCACTTCCCCAAGTCATGATTACGAGCTTGTCGCATTCAAGTGCTCTGTTGCTCAGACAGAACACGAATCATGGAAGATCAATTTGGGAAAATCTTATTAAAGCAAAAATGCAAGAGTATCAGCATTGTTCTGGCAGGTCACGTCAGTCAAGCTTGCATCAGCGGACTCATAGCTGATACACGTATTGTAGACATACCTTGGAGTAACATCAACCCATTTGGAGCAATGGCAATACAGATTTGGCAATCTGGAAAAGTGTGTATCTGGATAAGGTGTATCCAATCCTATTTTGCTTTGAAAAACTAGTACAAACGTAAGATGGATTACCTAGATCCTAGATGGCAAAACATTGGATTTCCAAATATAGATTATTCTGATCCAGATTAAACTTTTTGAACTACTGGGCCTAGAGTATGAAACTTTCCCAGAGTTTCCCCACTGATAAATGTCTTAAAAGGTGATTTGTTCAATGTTTAACTAGGAAACTCGTAGGCTATTCATGATAATTCTGGTGCATGTGAAGACAGCATTAGTCTTAGTGGCGTGGCCCCCAAAATATTCAGCGCAGAGCAGAGTATGGAAATTATGAGAAAATTCATTTAAAAAAATAATAATCTTGAGGAAGTGTATGTAGCTGTAAAAGTCAGGACAAAGCAATGTTGATACAATCCACCTTCACAATAAAGTACCACAATGTCACGTTTCAATATAATATAGGCTACTAATATGTTCAGGCTAGTAATTAATATAGAATACACGCTACTAATATATATAGCTATATATATATATATATATATATATATATATATATATATATATATATATATATATATATATATATATATATAGTTATAGTTATATCTTATTGGTTGTCTATAGCCAACAGTTTTTAGAAATATTTTCTAATATTTCAGAAATGTTTTACAACAACCGGAAGCTAGTGTGGCACTGAAATTTCAGCAGGAGGCCAAGTGGCCTACAGTTCAAGCACTTAAACAGGGATGTCCTTCTAACAAAAAACAAACAAAAAATAAATAAATAAATAAATAAAACTTGCTGTATAGCCGACTTGGAGACTTTAGTCAAATAACTGGACATGTCTCATTTTCCTACTAACCGCGCCACTTTAGAATCACCACAACATTAACCACGTTACCTGTTTAAGCCAAAGAGAAGCAAGTTCGGCTTTCAACGCGTTTTCAGCTCTCTGTGGCGATGAACAACCTCCCCTCTTGCTCCTGTCGTGGTGACTTTATTCTCCTGTGAATATTCTTATTTCGTTTAGCTGTGTTCGCCGTTGTTGACAAGAGAAATCCGGCTTCGCATATATGGACTGATTACTGTGAACGCGCAAAATGATTGACAGGCAGACTGCGCCTCACAAATCCTTTTGAATGGCTATCAAAGAATATAACAGCGGCACATTTATTTCATTTTACAGAGTAAAAGTATTTTAATACTTAGCTCAAAAATGGGACCAGACTATAAAAATATTTGGGGGTAATTGGAACTATATAATTGGAATATGTGCGTGTAATAGATTTTATTGTGAATGATTCATGCATCCACCATTTAGAACTAAATCCACTTGCATCATCCCATTAACGCACAGAGAAAAACAAACCCAAATGACAGAGGAAAGTGTGAAATGCTCAGAAAGGAAGAGCTGGAACAGAAGAAGAAGAAAGACAGAGAAGATTTGAACAAGAGGATACCTGTCCAGAATTTAGATGTCTTTCCCTGCCTTTTACCTGTCAGAAGGAAGGACTAAAAAGCTTATTGAGGTTATACGGCCCATTTCTCACTGGGTCTGGCCCTCTCTGATCCACTATCCTGTGACACAAACCATTCCCTCTCATCCATCCACATCCTTTCCTGTGACATCACTTCTTCCTCATTAATTTGAAAGGTTAGGTGTCTGAACAGTGAACAAAGTGGATGTTTAGAATGAGTTATATAGAGTGGCTTTTAAATTCCAACCTAATTCCAGAAACTGAATAAAAATTTAATTGAGCAGGATACAGAACTGCAGTGTGAATGAAAATGAAAATGAACTAAATTCAAAGAAAGAAAGATGGATATATGGATGCAGCTTGTGCACTATTACTGGATCTGTCACAGTCAGCATTGAAGATACACATTAACACACACACTATGTTTGTCAGTGGAACACAGCCAGAGGGGTTGTAGCAGCACCCCAGCTCCCCTGGGGCTAATTACTATTACTTCCACCTCAGGGGGATATTTTGCTAAAATAAAACTCCATATAAACACACACAAAGCTAACTAGCGTTCTCACAATCTTGTATACAACATTCAAACTACCACTACCACATTCTGCCATGTTGAAAATCCACACACATGCACAACTCAGCAGCCATCACAAAAACATCTCCCAAGCTGCTTAAGCTGCATGAAACAGCAGCCATGTGGAGCGTAATGAATGCAGCAGTGAATGAAACAACCCCATGCTCACCAACTCATCCCACAGGCCTCATCCCTTTATCCTACTTGTAGCTGCTGTCTTTTGTCTAGAAGTGTTAATATCCCTGACTGTGTAGCTCTAACCTCAGTAGTCCAGCTGTGAGGGGATCAATACCGTACCCCAGTTCTGCTCTAGGTTATGTAAACGCCTCTTGAACTTTACAGTAAAAACACCAGGCTCCATCCCTGAGCTCCACTAAATGTTTTTCTTTTTTCTTAAAAGCCAACTATCTGACAAGGTGAGGCGGCATCCAAAAGTCTGGGTCAACTCTGCAGTGATCAGCTGGGAATATTGATTTTATGTCAAGCTAAGAGCCAAACCTGCCAGGCACAGTTGGACTGGCCGCCTCCTTCAAGGTGAACTCTCCTAGCTGCCCGCTTGGGTGTTTGTTTAAAGAGGCTGATCGATACAGACACCCCTTAGCATCACCGCAACACAAACAGCATCAGTGCAACCTCATAAATCACTCACAAGGGCTACACATCTCATCGGAGACTCATTAGAATTTATATAGATATTCATGTTTACACTTACATTTTTGTTTTGTTTGGATAGACACTAAAACTTTATAAATCACCTGATAATTAGCCAGAAGAGACATTTTGTGAACTAGTCAGGTCTAATTGCAAAACATTCATTTATTTATTTACGTAAATTATAGAGATATAAATAAATTATGAAGATTATATATATATATATATATATATATATATATATATATATATAATCTCTATAATTTATTTATATCTCTATAATTTAAGTAAATAAAAATAAATGAATGTTCTGCAATTAGACCTGACTCGTTCACAAAAATTATATATATATATATATATATATATATATATATATATATATATATATATATATATATATATATATATATATATATAAACTCGGTCAAAAGTTTAGGGTCGGTAAGATTTTTTATGTTTTTAAAAGAAGTCTCTTCTGCTCACCAAGGCTGCAATTTTTTGATAAAAAATACACAAAAAACTCAGTAATATTGTGAAATATTATGACAATTTAAAATGAAATTTTTTATGTTAATATATATTAAAATGTAATTTATTCCTCTGAAAAAAAAAGCTGAATTTTCAGCATCATTACTCCAGTCTTCAGTGTCACATGATCCTTCACAAATCACTCTAATATGATGATTTTATGCTCCAAAAACATGTATGATTATTATCCATGTTGAAAACAGTTTTTTACATTTTTATTTCAGGATTCTTTGATGAATAGAAAGTTCAAAAGAACAGCATTTATCTGAAATGGAAAGCTTTTGTTACATTAAACACTAACCTTTAAAAAGTTTGGGGTCAGTAAGAATTTGTATTATATTTTTGGGGAAAATAAGAAATCTATTCATCAAGGAGAGTTACATTGATGAAAAGAGACAGTAAAGACATTTATAATGTTAGAAAAGATTATAATTAAATAAATGCTGTTCTTTTGAACTTTCTCATGACCGTATATATGTATAAGTATACATGTATGTATACTATATAAATATATATATATATATATATATATATATATATATATAATATTTGTTTAATCACACAGTTGACCCTTCTCTTACCTTTTAACCCACCCTTAAACCCATCCATACCCCCAAGCAGGGACAGCCCTGATCTTACCCGTATCCCACCTCAATATCAGCAAAAGTTTTTTACAACATGAACTCAATAGATACATTGTTGTTTATTTAAGTACATAGTTAAATGTACACCTAATTTAAAGTGTGAAACACGTTTGAATTGAGGTCACATAAGACAGCAGCAAACACAATGCAGTTTGAGATATGATTGAGATACGTTCTCCTATACAACCCCCCTCTACAGTTGAAGAATGTTTGGAGCAGCTGTTTCCTTCAGACCTTTGATTCAACTTGGCTTATGCAGCTGTCAGGGTGCAAGAAATGATATAGAAATATAGGACAGGCACTTCATTGTTTCATCACTTGTTCTTCTGCACTGAAAGACTCTAGCCAGAGACCGGATCGAGTGAAATGGATTTAAAAACCCAGGTGCTTCAATCAGACAGCATCAATAATAAACAATAACACACAGCACATACACACTCTTTCTCCTGAAGCATGTGTAAACAGATGAAGGTCCCTTCCTGCTAAATTGTAGCACATATTGAGATCCTGTACTCCCAGCCATCCAGCCTTGTTTATTAATCCTGTGTAAGAATGCCACTTTTTAAATAGCACCGAGCTCCCAGAGGTGCCCTGGCCTTGCTTTTTTTCTGACATGTGATAAACACAAGATGGCCGCCCCCACCCCAGTTGGTTTACATAAGACTGTTAAAACATCCCTCCGCCTCTTGCCCTCTACACCGGCAGCACGTATACTTCACAGCACAACCCCAGCAGCCAGAAACAGCCCGCTCATTTGCTAGCAGACCATCCGTGTGGCTTATTTGTGCTGCATAAATCATCCTTTCATCGCACAGTTTCTCCTGGCGGCCATGTTTTTTTTCCAGGTTTGTGGAGGTAGCATACCTCTGCCCTGTACTGTAGCGCCTCTGTAAACCATTGACGGATCCAGTCCAGCTGGCTGCCTCCCTGACATACTCGCCCTCTTCTAGTCCTCTCCAGGCAGGCTGACGGGTTCTAGCCGTCATCTACTACCTCTGCTGACCAAAAACAACTTCTTTTTTATGAATCTCCTTTTTCTCACTGACTCTGTAAAATTAAAACCTGAAGACTTGCAAATAAAAGTGGAAACACATGGCTCATGATGAAGACTACCCTTGTGAACATTTTTGAATGTACTAATGTGCAAAAAGGTAGTGAAGACATTGTTAAAATAGTCCATGTGACTAAAGTGGTTCAACTGTACTTTTTATGTCACATGAACTATTTCAACAATGTCTTTATATCTTCTAGGCCTTGAAAGTAGTAATAACGTTTTTTTGGATAAAAGATGGTCTTATAGGTTTGGAGCGACATGAGGGTGAGTAATTAAGGACAGCAATTTCATCATTGGGTGAACTATCTCTTCAATGATTAACATGGTAAAACAAAATGCTTACAATTAAAATAATTATAATTTTAACTGTATATTCGTTATATTCTGTATATTCTGTATATTCTGTATATTCGTTATTTCCAGGACTTAGATTAAGCCAGGATTATTCTTTAGTTCAATAATGATATTTAAGTGGCTTTTATGAACATGCATTAGGAAGAAGAAGAAAAAAACCTTACTGATGTGCATCTTTCATGGGACTAGCTTTGTCTGTGAAACCAGGGGTATATATTTTAAATGTACCAAATCACATCTCAATCATTACAAAAGTGCAATCACAAATATTTAAATCCAAGTAAAAAAAATTATACATAGTTTTTACCTAAATGCTTGTCAGTACATTCAAAAGTACATTTTAGCCATATTTCAAAAACAAAACAATATTTCATTTAAATATTTACTTTTTAAGTTGGTCAAAAAGGTAACTCTAAAGGTAAACTATTTACATATACAACTTTTAACTATAATACATTTTTATTTATTTGTAAGTAACATACAATAGGTGTCTGGAAACATTACATTAAGTTTGTACTTTAGTAGCCTATATGTAGTATATTCTTTAAGAAGAATTAAGAATCCGTGCAAGTTCTCTTTTTAAGTATACTTTTTTTCACTTGTGTAATACCACAACCATCACAATTAGACAACAAGACACTATACACGTATACTGAGAAATAACTGTATAAACTGGAAAAATATACTACAGATATGTTAAATAAAATGAACGATGTTCAGCATTAATAGGTTTGCATATATTTAATTGAAAGTTGTTGAAAATTAGTGCCCAAAATCTCTAACCCTGTTGTAAAACAAAAGCTGATTCACTGGTCTTCCAGCCTGGACAGATTTTAAAGGGGTTTTGACCACCTTTCTGTTGGTCAAACTAGGAAACCAGTTGGCCACCCAGCTAAACATCAGCTTGACAATGAAGACCAGCTTACTGTAAACCAGTTAAGTAACGTAAGTGTGTCTGCAGCCTGCAGACCGCTTCTTTCTTTTCGCCTTTGATGAGCCCACGTTTCTCTAAATTGTTTCCCCTAAAATGTATATTTCCAGATGACTGTTTAGGTTAACAGTATAGCGTGTTTATATGACGAGTACATCTTCCACTGTAGAAAAAAGAGAAAATCTTGCTCTGAATCAAGGGATTATAGGGCAGACGCCTGCTTTCTGACAGCTGGCCACTTGAGTTTTACAAATGACAGACAAAGTCCATCAGTGGAAATTTTTAGAAGTGTGTCGACCAGAACAGGAGGGGGGAAACTGTGCACAGGGTCAGGAAGAACACACTATGAAAAAAGCAGGAGGAAAGAGTGAAAGATAAGACAAAACTGACTTGTCAACTCACAAAATATACATAAACATGTCAAAAAGGGAGTTTAAGAGTAAATTGTGTTCATACCACTAAACTGTGTGGCAATAAAACATCTTAAGCATCACATTCTGGTGCAGTTAAGGTGTGGATATCTGTCATGAAGTCCTGTGGAGACAGCCTGAAGCTATGTTTCCGTAACACAGTGTGATGTTCAGTAAGCTGGATGATCAGAGGGCTAAAACCAAAGCTTTCCTCCCCTTTCCCGTCCCGTGACAGCAGTACATGGAAAGCTGGAGAGGGACGGAGCTCTTGGCACAAAGATTAAATGAGGGAGTTTTAACTGCAAATTAATTGCAGCTCCAGCTCAACACAGTCTCATGAAGATGCGTATCTATACCACGAGTGTCATTTCTCGTGGCATTTATACGCCAAAAATGGTTTTTGCGTGTATATGGTACGCACTAAAAAACCCTGGGTTAGGTTTAGGGGGAGGGGGGTGGGGAGTTCGTGCATATTATACGCCAAAAAGTGCGTATCATATGTACGTGAAAGTCGCGTGCCAAATACACGCAAAAACTGTTTTTCGCGTATAAATGCAACGAGAAATGACATTCGTGAAATAGATACTAACTTTCATGAGATCGGGCTGCCAGCTCACACACACGGACATGCAAACACCCTAAAAATTTTCTCACAGTATTTTCTCAATCTTAAAACACACAGAAATGGACATCCAAAAGCATTTTGTGCATGTGTGTGTGACACATTTTAAAAGGAATTACAAATATTACAAGCTGGTGTTCCTCATGTTGTGCCCCAGCACATGATCTTAGATTCATATCAACAACATTTTGCACCGTGGACGTCATGTTTTTCTGGAGAGGCCGTATTAACCCCTTCCACATTACACTGGGCCGTATTAGCCCAACTGAATAAGCCTCCTGTCATTTATGAGACAGCGCCTGCAGCCTTTCCTCAGGCAATGCTCAAGAGTCCAGCGTAACCTGCATTTCCTGTGGCTCTCATTCTCTCTCTCTCATGACTATCTTCATTCATTCCTTCGGCAGACACCATCCCTTCATCTGCTGCCTGCACCTCTCCCAGTGCATGAGAACCACTGTCATAGGCAGACTTGCCTGGGGCTTTTTAAATATGTATGTGAATCATGATACTCTCTTTTGCCATTAGCAATGGAAATATAATACAAACAAAGGACATTTATATGGAACTGCAATGCTGATGAATGCTGTGGCATTCTTCTGCAAGTCCAGACCTACATAACTTGGGTTATAAAACTGGTTTGTATGTCTTCTCTTACATGCACACTATTAATTTAGACAAACATTTCCTCAAACATGAGTTGAGTAGTGGGTTAATATATCGGCACCACCCATGCAGATACTGTATCTCTGTAAGAGGGTTTTCCTGCAGGAAAAATTTCAACTGAAGAGAGCCAGAGCTTCACAGTCTGACACGGTAGCTAAATGACCACAGTGATATACACTTTGCCCGGGACGATGTGACTGAAAGCGCTCACTGACCATCCTTAAGCGTTTTGTTTGGCTTGCTCGTGTATGCAGTGTTGAGTTATGTACCACAGTCCTCTGTAAGTTAACGTTGGTGCCAGACTACACGAAACCAAGGGCTTGACCAAATCAAAACAGACTCACCCGCAAATTTACGGACCTGCTACTGAAAGAGCTTAATGACCGGGGGAGGGATTTTCTGCTAGCGCCATTTAAATTAAAAAAAGCTTATTTTTTTCATGTAATATAAGTTGGGAACAAAATGTTTGGATATGAAAGAATGAAACTATAGCAACATATTAGAACAGGATATTATTTAGTGTTAATATTTTAGGAAAATGCACGACGAATGTGCATGATAAAAACATATCTGGGACAGCAAATCCAGAAATGAGATTTCCTCATGTACAGAACGTCCTAAATCATGATGCTTTGATGGGGCGAACATCAATAGATCTAACTAAGAAACTCCACACAATCTGGAAAACATGTTAGTTTTTTTTTCCTGCAAAATATAAGTGATTAAAACAAAGCACCAAGGGAGGAAATGTTCTTGGAAAACGAACAATTGATTTCCAAAATTTCCTGGACACTTACAGTTAGTTCTCAGACTGGGTCATGTCAGAGATGTTTCACTTTTAATCACAGTGATGTTGACTTTTGTCTCAAGGGGCGGTAAATGTTGGTGGGTGTATCCGAGCGTCTCCCTTGGGAAATCAACTTCTCTGAAACTATCACTGACTATTAGTAAAAAAACATCATAATTTAAGTAGCTTCACTGACAACTTGAAAGAAAAAAACATAATTATTTTGCAAGACGTTGTGATTCCTTAAAGGAGTAGTTTAAAAAACTTTTGCTGATAATTTACTCATCCCCATGTCATCCAAGATGTCCATGTCATTCTTTCTTCAGTCGAAAAGAAATTAAGGTTTTTGATGAAAACATTCCAGGATTTTTCTCCATATAATGCACTTTAATGGGAACCAAATGGTTCAAGGTCCAAAAGACAGTTTCAGTACAAACTGCAAACTATTCAAAGGGCTTTAAACGATTTCCAGACAATGAATAAGAGTCTTATCAATTGAAATGATCACTTATTTAAAAAATAAATAAAAAAGTTTAAGTTTTATAAGCTCAAACGCTCGCCTTCCTCTGTTCTGTGATGCACGTTACGGACTCTCCTGTTCGAACTTGTTAATTGAAATGAACAAATCTTTTCCTGAGTCAATTTGTTCATTTCGATCGTTGAATGAAATGACACGAAAAAAGATTTGTTCGTTTTGATCAATGAGTTCGAACCAGGAGAGTCACGAATGTGCACAACAGAACAGAGCAAGGCGAGCGTTTGAGCTTATAAAACTTAAACTTTTTTACAAAAATGAGCGATCAAAGAAACCATTTCTTTTCGACTGAAGAAAGAAAGACATGGACATCTTGGATGACATGGGGGTAAGTAAATTATCAGCAATTTTTTTTTAAAAGTGAACTACTCCTTTAAGATAATTATCTCCTCTTTCTAATCCAAACCAGTAAAAGTCAGAAGATTCTTGATTCAAATGTTGTAGAATATTTGTAGATACTATAATGCTTAAAGTATTTCAATTAGAATGATTTGTTGGCACATTAAACAATTAGCTGGGGTTTTTTTTAACGAAGACCTCAGGTGTGTCACTCATCCAAAAAGAATAATGTAAAGACATGCAGAGCTCATACTGGCCCCATAAAACACAGAAAGGACAATAAATATTGACACACTAAAAGCAGTGAGTTGATTTTTTTGTCAGGATGATTAAAGGTCAAATTCAATTAACCCCAAAAACAAGTACGGCCAACAGGTTAATACTCAAAGCACAGCCAAATAAGATTGGAGAGTTGACCTGAGAGCTCCAATGAAGTTCACATCATTTCACAAATACAACAGATCATGTAGTTTATTCCACTACATGGCACCCGTAATCCCTTCATTACCTCCTTTTACTTTCTCTCTTAGTTGAAGTGTAAAAATGTGGAGCTGAGCAGTATGAGAGCTAATAAGGTCCAGTGGGAAACCACAAATATTAATGAAGTCTATACTAAAAACTCATATGAACTTTTCAAACTTCTGTACTAAATCATTTCTTTTTGGCATCTTTCAAGCCGCCATCTCTCAATAATAATAGTCTGCTTTAAAGCTAACTACTTTTGTTGGTCCTATACATTAAAAACACAAAATTATGTAAATTACAGAGTAGCATCGTCAACCAAATTCTGTTCTGAAATTCAAATAGGGACAATAATTATGAATTTGGTCACTAAAACAACATCAGAAAAACTTAAATCCAATAAGCCAGAGCAGTATACTCTTAATAAAATGTCGGTCGAAGTTTTAAGTTGCATGTCAGTTGAAAGATGAAGTGAGTGTACATGCCCAGTGATCAAACATGGGCTGCTGTAGAGCTGTACGGTGAGTTCCTGAATAAGCGTGCTATGGTGCTCATTTCTGAGGCAGCAGCTTTGGGCTCAGTGTGATTGATGTTGAGGTCCAGAGAGCAGATCCTCTCCCTCAGCCCTCACATTTACATACCGCGTAACCAGGCATACAGCTATAAAGCTCAGATCTATTTTAAAACTCACTCAAGCAGAGGGAAGAAGATTTTTTATTTATGATTAAGAATAAGTTTTTCAATAAGCCAATAGCTCTGGCTACCACTGGTACTCAGACACTTATTAATTAATTGGTTTATAATTGTAACAAGTAGTGAATTTTTCGTATTTTTTTGGCACAACTGAAACTCTGGTTGGTTTAGCTTCTTTAAATCTGGACCTTAGTGTATTATTCCACAGAATCTTCCAGACAGATTTTATAGTGTTTATCTTAATCTCTACCTTACATGGACATACTACTCATGTACATTTAATTCTCAGCATGTTTTGCCCTTAAATAGTCCAACTTGTTTAGCTGATGGTCCCCACCCACTCTGCATGATAATTCAAACGAATATAATCAAAATATTTACCATGCTTTCTAGCAAGTTAACTTTCCAAACCAGCCTGAATAGTGGGTCATTCAATTAATATTAAAACTCAGACCATTGTTTATTTCGTAATGTTATACGAACATTTACTCAAAGGAATTTATTTTAGCTCTGCTTTTTCCAATTTATTACATGATTATACTCAGATAACAACAAGAAAACCAATCAGATAAATGGTGTTTACATTCTGTACACTGCTATACTTCTACTATCCAAATTAGTAAACACATTATTAAATTTTTTAATGATACTATTAACATACACACCTCATTTGAAGGGGTTAAAAAGGTTAAAAAGCTGGATTTGAATTGAGAAACTAAAATTGATTGACTTAGTATTAGTCCAGTGCAAGGTTTTGCATGCCCAAAGAATCAGTACACTTTCAAAATCCAGCCTATGGATTTTTTGTCTCCGCCGTAGGAAAGTTTCTGATAGCTGAAACCCACCGCAATTACAACCAATGACCAATCAAAACTAAGACGCAAAGGAAAACAAAACCTGTGATTGGTCTAAAACGCTACTGGTTTCAAGGCGCCCGCATCGAGGGGCAGTGATTTTGAATGAGGGGTGTGTAGAAACCGACAGCACATTATTGTATGTGCGCCTCACTTGCGCTCAAACCTTCCAGTCAGTGAGTAGCGCGTACACCTAGCGCACACGAGAGCGCGCTCTGCTCGAGAAACCCGAATTAAGTTTTCCAACACGACTCTCTGGAAAGCAGTTTCTGAAGTCACTGGATACACAGGCTTTTACCCACAGCATTTGGAGAAACAGACAGAAAACTCGGAAGATTCTCTCAAAAACCTTGAAGAAGAAAAACTATGCGCTCCTTGTGGATTCAGTTTGGATCTATTTTCGGACTTTTGTCAGGGCTTCCTCCACAAATCCAGTCATTTGCTTAACATGATTGCTTTCAGACCACGAGTGTCGTGTACAAGAAGCTCAAGCAAGGAGTTAAAAAATAATTTACGAACTGGTCACAGAGAAACTTTGACTGTGCACGCGCGGCTTATTTTTTTTTCAGAACGAATCAACCGAACAACGGCTTTCCTCAAAATGCAACACTATTGCGGGATTACTGTAAATGTTCTTCTGTTTTTCACCCTGGTCCTGCAGCCGTCCAGCGCTCAGTATCATGGCGAGAAGGGCATCTCCATTCCCGAGCACGGCTTCTGCCAGCCCATATCGATACCTCTCTGTACGGACATCGCCTACAATCAGACCATTATGCCTAACCTTTTGGGTCACACAAACCAGGAGGACGCCGGGTTGGAGGTGCACCAGTTCTACCCCCTGGTGAAAGTGCAATGCTCCATGGACCTGAAGTTCTTCCTCTGCTCCATGTACGCGCCGGTTTGCACTGTGCTCGAGCAAGCCATCCCGCCGTGTCGCTCCCTGTGCGAGCGCGCGAGACAAGGCTGCGAGGCCCTTATGAACAAGTTCGGCTTCCAGTGGCCCGAGCGACTGCGCTGCGAGAACTTCCCGGTCCACGGCGCGGGAGAGATCTGCGTGGGCCAGAACACCTCGGACGCGGGAAGCCCGACCTCAAACCCGACCCCCTACGTGCCAGAACTGATCACACTACAGCCGAGCGTGGTCAGACCCAGCCAGCAATTCACATGCCCGCTGCAGCTCAAAGTGCCCACTTATCTGAAGTACCACTTCATGGGCGAGAAGGACTGCGGGGCGCCATGTGAGCCCACTAGACCCAACGGATTGATGTATTTTAGAGAGGAAGAGGTCAAATTTGGCCGGCTCTGGGTGGGCATATGGTCCATTTTGTGCTGTGTGAGTACACTCTTCACAGTTCTCACGTACTTAGTGGACATGAGGAGGTTCCGTTACCCGGAGAGGCCCATCATCTTCCTCTCCGGGTGTTACTTCATGGTGGCTGTTGCATACGCAGCTGGCTTTTTCCTTGAAGATAAAGTCGTGTGCATTGACAAATTCAACGACGATGGTTACAAGACTGTTGCGCAGGGGACCAAAAAGAGGGCTGCACTATCCTCTTCATGATCCTCTATTTCTTCGGCATGGCGAGTTCAATTTGGTGGGTCATTCTGTCCCTCACATGGTTCCTCTCTGCGGGAATGAAGTGGGGTCATGAAGCCATCGAGGCCAACTCTCAGTACTTCCACCTGGCCGCTTGGGCTGTCCCGGCAGTTAAGACCATCACCATCCTCGCTATGGGCCAAGTGGATGGCGACCTCCTCACCGGTGTGTGTTACGTTGGCATCTACAACGTGGACTCGCTGCGTGGC
Source organism: Hybognathus amarus (assembly GCA_030378365.1). Taxonomy (NCBI): domain Eukaryota; kingdom Metazoa; phylum Chordata; class Actinopteri; order Cypriniformes; family Leuciscidae; genus Hybognathus; species Hybognathus amarus. Next base: position 949,974 of record JAQIUQ010002660.1, on the reverse strand, counting down.
TTCGTCCTGGCGCCGCTTTTCGTCTACCTCTTCATCGGCACCTCGTTTCTCCTGGCCGGCTTCGTGTCGCTTTTCCGCATCAGAACCATCATGAAGCACGACGGTACCAAGACGGAGAAGCTGGAGAAGCTGATGGTGCGCATCGGCGTGTTTAGTGTGCTCTACACGGTTCCCGCGACCATCGTGATCGCCTGCTACTTTTACGAGCAGGCTTTCCGCGAGCAATGGGAGAAGACCTGGCACATGCAGACGTGCAAGCGATTCGCCGTTCCTTGCCCGGTCAATAACTTCGCCCCTATGTCTCCAGACTTTACCGTATTCATGATAAAGTACCTGATGACCATGATCGTAGGAATCACCTCTGGATTTTGGATATGGTCTGGGAAAACTCTGCAGTCGTGGCGCAGGTTTTATAAAAGACTCAGCAATAGCAACCAAGGCGAGACGACGGTATGAAAAAGAAGCGAGTCTGTGTTTGGGTTTGGCCAGGCTATGAATGACCATGCAACTTTTCTCTGAGATAAATGTCTCGAGCGGAGACATGGCGAACCGTTACGCGAAACGAGACTTGTTGAGTGAGTTTTGTGGACACTACTGTGTGCCTAGACGTTTCCACGGTGGAAGCGGACCATCATGAACAGTGTTATCAGCCTGAGTCTGTTTAACCATTGGGTTTTCTCATGTATGTGAAAAAGACATTTGAGTGTATTTCTGTGTAACACGATATCATTTGCATATGTGATCTCTGTAGACGGTAGCCTACTGAATGCTTTGCGCAATGCTCACGGTTCTGTACCTGAAATTTCGGAAGTAATTTGCCTTATACACATAACTGGGGACTTGTATGACTTTCGCAGCCCTATACGTCGACAATCATGCATACTTCATGGACCGTCAAGTACGCATTAGGATTGGGATTCTTATATGCATGTGTACAGCTGTGAATTTATGCAAGCTCCCTTTAAACGATGTAATGTGTAAATAATCACCCTTTCTCAAAGAATATATGTATTTATGAAAATAATCTTGTTGTTTTTTACTTGGTTTTTAAAATTTGGTAAGAGACCTTTGTATCTGTACAGTTTCGCTGAATAAAATGATTAGATTTTTAACGAACTGACTCATTTTACTGAAAAGATGTTATTTTTAAAATGATGAAAACAAAGACATACAGATGTTGAAACCATGCACGGGCTATTCTGTTTAACCTTTAGCATTTATTGTAAGACAATTAAAGTTAACTACAAAATAAAGTCAGCCTTAAAGAATGAGACCTTCATACATGGTAATTTTCGGTGCATTAGTGAACAAATTATTTAGAGAAACTCCTGCATTACTGAGATGAAGTGTAAGAGCGGTGCTTTAGCGCCACCCATAGGTGACTGAAATGTGTCATTCACAAACTGAGTTGACTTTACAGCAAGTATTATAAACTACAAAGACAAGTTTAAGAACGAAACATACTTTATATTCAAGCAAAAGTTTAGGCTATTTAATGTTATCAACTTTACTGTAAAAATGAATATGCTTTATCTAATCAATAAAATTGTGGCAACATTTTACAAGCAATATTATTAATTAAATTGTACAAATAAGAATTAATTTAGAATATTAATTTGATTAACTATTACTCAATTCTAATTTCTTCAATTGAATTAATAATATTGCTTGTAATCTGTTGCCACAATTTTTTGATTAGATAAAGCATTTCATCTCTTGTGCTACTGAAGAGCTTTAATATATTTGAATAGCCTACATTGTTTTATATCAGTCTTGAAAGAAAGACTTATTGATAAGAATAATATCACTATTAAAAAGAAAGGTTCCAAAGGAGGGTTTTCACAGTAATGCCGTAGGCAAACCATTTTTGGTTCCTAAAAAGAAAGTTTCAGTAAACAGTTTTTAAAATAACTTTTTTTTTCCTTTTGTCCAATGGAAAGTTTTAATGGATGTTAAAGATTCTTTATGGAGGCTTATGCAGTTAAGACCCTTTGTCCTAGTGCACTGCAAAGGAAAAGGATCACCAATTATATTGCATATTATATCGTGAATAAAATAAATTAATGTTACATTTTATTTTAAGAATCACATTCTGTACCAATATATTATGTTGCAAACTCTCTTGAATGCCTACATGCTGTTCTGCACCTTTAAATATGTTTAAATCTGTTGAGCCCCTCACATACAGTAGGCTGTTATTTGGATGTGCAAAGTGCCCAGTATGGCACTCACAAAAGCAACTGATTTGTGATATACACATTAAGTAAAACTCCAAGATCTTTTAAAAAATTTCAAAGACAGAAGAAAAAAGATTTTCCTTTTTATTTTTTATCATTTTATCATTTTAAGATTTTTATTTTACTATAATCGTTATTCTTTTTCCAATGATTTCAATGTAGGTCAAGAGCTCAAATGGTGTTGGCAGGTTAATGTTAAATATCCTGAACATTTTGTCCTCATCAACCTGCATCTGCTCAACTATAGGGTTCTGTTCATCGTCAAAAAGTATGATCTCACAGAGTAATAAAATGATTTCACCATGTAACACAAAGCACACCCATGTGGTTGAAGTGGCTAGTGTTGTGGTTTAAAGGCATTCACAGCAGTCTGAAGAAGTCTACCCTGTGATGCTCAGTTTAAACCTCCAACCTCTTGCAGCTTTGAGTATGTTGAAGACACAAGAGCTACCAAAAGTAAAACTTTACATTGGCCTATACTTTACAATATGGTTATATTTGTTAACATTAGTTAAATTTGTAAAATCGAACAATGAAAAAAACGTTTAAAGTATTATTAATGTCAGTTAATTATAACATTTACTAATACATATTAAAATTTAAAAAAAATCAAAAGTAGTTTAGTTAATGAACCTGAGCTAACATGAACTAACATTTGTATTTGTAACATTAAAACATGTAAAATGACTTAAAAACAGTTATAATATATATATATATATATATATATATATATATATATATATATATATATATATATATATATATATATATATATATATATATAATTAGAATATAATTTTGCTCAACTTTTTTCATAAGTGCTTAACTTATTTTATACAGTTAAAGCAATGTAAAAATATAAATCTGTATGTTGTCAAAACGTATTGATCATATCATTTTACAGTCTGTCAATATTATTTGCTAGTGCTTTAGTAGCCAAACTGTCACGTATCCTAGTGCTATTTTAGTATCAATGAGATACTATTTTATTTTTTATTCATATTTTTATATTTTATATTTATTTTTTCATTTTAATTAGTAAAATATTAGCAATTGTGCTGTGTTTGTCATTTTTATACGTTTTTATTTTTAAAAGAATATTTCTATATTTCTTTACAGTTTTAGCTATTTTAGTACATCAAGTTAAACTAAATGAAAATAAGAAATGCTAGTCTTGGCAACGTTTTTTTACATTTTTGATTTGATTTCAGTTAACATTTATTTTATTTCAAGCAACAAAATGTTTTGTTTTTTATAGTTTGGTTACACTTTATATTACAGTATTTGTACCTAAAGTATAGTTTAAGATAAACTATAGAAAGTACTGGTAGAGTAACTACAGGTTAAGGGATAGTCACTGTAAAAATATTGTTGGTTTAACTGATTTGACAAAAAATAAAAAGTTGCGATAACAAATCATGAAAATAAATGTTTACTGTATAGTTATAACCCAGTTATTGTATTAAGCACAGAGTATGTGGAACATGACTGTAAAATAAAATGCTACCTATTATTTTTATTTTAGTTCCAGTTAACTAAACATGCAGTAGCTCTTTATTAAAGGACATCTGGTCTTTTAGTTGTGTGCTTTAACAATTCCCCCTGTTTGTTCTGATTGATGGAGGGGTTTTATGTGAAGGAAGGAAAATGTCTATTCTCGTGGCACAGTCAATAACACTAGGGATGTGTTACTGGGCATATGACAGGACGTGCCTGTCAAGTAACTCACAAAAATCTGTGAGTGGTTATCTTCCTTTGTCTTGGGATGAGACTGTGTTAGTTTAGCAAAGGTAGTCAGAGTTGCTGGGCTGACCAGGAGGGGTAAGAAGTGCTTGGTTGCAACCAAGGAAACAAGAAAACAGTGCTCTGCTGAGGAGCTGTGGACAGCCTAGCAACACCAAAGCTCAGCAAACACTGACATTTGTAACATGGGCCGAAATGATTCTTAGTATGTAAAAGCAGCTGCGAAGATGCTGAACAAACACGCAAAATGCATTCTGAGGTAAAGAGAAATGGTCACTGAAGAGAACTGAGGTACGAGAAACAAAAAAACAGTGTTGAACTGTGAAATTGCTGACTTTTGATTTTCTTTGAAAACCTAATAATATCAATAAGTTATATGACAACATATGTTTTTACATTGCTTTTTTTCAACTTTTTTATAATTGTACTTTTTTATGTTCATACAATATTTAACTCATTATTTTAAGTATATAAATGTGTTGAATTGACTTAAATGTCGAAGATGACTGTACTTAAAACTTTAAGGCAGCAACTTTTCTAAACAGTGATACAATTTCTATATATAATAACAATATTACAAATTTAAAAAGGCCTTTGTGATTTTAACAACTTGTACATGTAATTTTTCAGCATTCATTCAAAGAACATTATCAGCATCAGCAATGAAAGATTTTGTCCTGTCATTGCTGAGTCGCGAGTACGGCCAAATTGTGCCTGATGAAGATGGTAATGATGGAAGATTGGAGGTCTGTTTCGAACCAGAGGTAAATGTTTCTAACATTTGTGTCTATAAGGCCAGTTTCAATGAGTATGCAGTAGAACAGTTAACAAAAACATGATATTTTCCTAACTAGGACTACTTCAACTGGAAATCTCAGCCTTCCTTGCTGGTGTCTACGAGGAGTGGCCGATTTTTTGGAGGCCTAGAGCCAGCACCACCTAAGACCTACAGCACAAGGAGAGGGCCTCTTATTCTGTATTCAGAAGATCTTGCTCTGGCATACCACTCTGGCCAGGTTAACAGGGAAGAGAAGGCTCCTAGCTGCCCAAAACAGGAAGTTGAGAAGCAGCTGCACACACTGCAAGACCTGACTGAAGCAATTTTGGCCTTTGGAAAAAATAAGGTACATTTGTGAAATAAAAGAAATAATTACACTATTCCCCTTCACTGTAAAACGTTTGCCTTAAAATGCCTTAAAACATGAGTAAACTCAACTAAACATGAACATAACTCACAAATAATCAAAATAATGGATTACTTTTTTATTTTTGAAAACGTTTAAAATTCGAGTTCAAAATATAAAACTTGAATTGAGCAAATTTGACTTAGTTCATTTTATAAAAGTGTACTGTCTCCCCAAGTGCAAAAAATAAATATATATTCACTCACCTAAAGAATTATTAGGAACACCATACTAATACTGTGTGACCCCCTTTCACCTTCAGAACTGCCTTAATTCTACGTGGTAATGATTCAACAAGGTGCTAAAAGCACTCTTTAGAAATGTTGGCTCATATTGATAGGATAGCATCTTGCAGTTGATGGAGATTTGTGGGATGCACATCCAGGCACAAGCTCCCGTTGGGTTGAGATCTGGTGACTGTGGGGGCCATTCTACGTACAGTGAACTCGATTGTCATGTTCAAGAACCAATTTGAAATGATTTGAGCTTTGTGACATGGTGCCATTGTCCTGCTGGAGCCATCAAGATGATGTATGTGGTCGCCATAAAGGAATGGACATGGTCAGAAACAAATGTACACAGGTAGGCTGTGGCATTTTAACGATCCCCAATTGGCACAAAGGGGTCTAAAGTGTGCCAAGAAAACATCCCCAACACCCATTACACCACCACCACAAGGCTGCACAGTGGTAACAAGGCATAATGGATCCATGTTCTCATTCTGTTTACGCCAAATTCTTGACTCTACCATCTGAATGTCTCAACAGAAATCGAGACTCATCAGACCAGGCAACATTTTTCCAGTCTTCAACTGTTCAATTTTGTTGAGCTCTTGCAAGTTGTAGCCTCTTTTCCTATTTGTAGTAGAGATGAGTGGTACCCGGTGGAGTCTTCTGCTGTTGTAGCCCATCCTCCTCAAAGGTTGTGCGTGTTGTGGCTTCACAAATGCTTTGCTGCATACCTCGGTTGTAACGAGTGGTTATTTCAGTCAAAGTCGCTCTTCTATCAGATTGAATCAGTTCGGCCCGTTCTCCTCTGACCTCTAGCATTAACATGGCATTTTCACTCACAGGACTGCCACATACTGCATGTTTTTCCTATTCCACACCTTTCTCTGTAAACCCTAGAAATGGTTATGGGTGAAAATCACAGTAACTGAGTAGATTGTGAAATACTCAGACCAATACTTGGCACCAAACAACCATTCCATGACTCAAAATTGCTCAAATCACCTTTCTTTCCCATTCTGATATTCAGTTTGGAGTTCAGGAGACTGTCTTGACCAGGACCACACCCTAAATGCATTGAAGCAACTGCCATGTGATTGGTTGATTAGATAATTGCATTAATGAGAAATTGAACAGGTGTTCCTAATAATCCATTAGGTGAGTGTATATTAAAAAATATATATACTTGTAAAAGTATGACATTCAATGCAATTAAGCAAACTTCTTTTTACAGGGGTAACTATAAAAAATAAAATCCATTTAAAATCAATTTAATTGTATTTAGTGGGTGTTGCACACAATAATGTTAATGCTATTTGCAGAGGTCATGTGTTTTCTGGAAACATCACTGTTCCAGGATATAAAGATTTAATGGTGAAGTTTAAAAAAACATTAGATACTGAAAAGGCAGCTGAACCGAACAGTCGTGTGATTAATGTACCAGGTTACACGCACGTACATGACCAAGTACTGCATGAAACAGTTCGTTGATCTGTCAATATTTCTTCAGTTAAGAGGCCCAGATCTACTACAAATAGACTATTGTGCAGCTCTGAAGTTGCCTCCTGATTGCCAGAGAGCAAGAGAGGTGGAATATAAACTTAAAGGACAGGCCAGTACACAGTAAATCTCCCAAAATTTTACTGCCCAGAAAAGTTGAAACTCAGGTTCAGGTCAGGGTGACAGACTCTGTGGTAGTATTAGTTTACCGACCCTCATTGGCAAACCACTACTCTGGCCAGAGAGGTAACACCATCCTGAAGTCAACTAAGTGAAATGTGGTATATGTTAATTTTACATTTCACTTCATAATCTTTCACTGAGCGCTTAAAACTGCACCTGGACAGGGAAGATAACACTTTCGTCAGTACGCAACACACACACACGGTCAGTCCTCAAAGTGTCTTCAATTTCCACACATTCCAGGTCAATCAAACTGGTGATTTAGCCATAATGCACCATTTGACCTCTGTGAGCTGCAAATCTTAATAAAGGTGTCCTGAGGGATTTCACATAAGCCCACAGTCCACAGTCTATGCCAATTCCCATCCACCACAATCTGCTAATGGTCCACAGCTCTTGACTGTTCCCTCATTATATGCACATTAATCCGTCCTTTCTCTGCGCCCCGAAAATCATCTGTCTGAATGCGGAAGGAGATCAAAAGAATCACCAAATCAGGTGTGCATCTTGAATGAGAAAAGTAAACTCCATGGTGGCTTTCGTTTCACAATGCCCATCTTCTATCATCCAAACATAAACCCGCATGAACCATCAGAAGAGAAACCGTGATCAGCAGGAAAAGAGGAACTTCAATGACACCGACAAATTGCTGCAGTATGCGATCGAAATGGCACTCTCTCGGGGCAAAAGGGGAATGATCCAGGTGATGAGAGCTGAATGCAGTAATCAGTGTGTTTACCTCATAGACGTGAGGGTTTGGACAGGGATTTGGAGGGGATCCAGATAGAAGAGTCTTCAGTGTGGGTGGCCTCTCGGAAGTCTCGATCGGTCACGTTCAACTGCAGCAGAATGAACACAACACAGGTGTGCTCAAAAATGGCTGCCATAGTCATCTTCAGCAAAGCGAATTCAAACAGATAATGTTCATAATTATAAACATAACACCAGTTATTATTAACAAATCTAAATTACTAAAATAATCAAAACCAACACAACTCCAAACAAAACCGACTGAAAAACTATTTTATAAAATTGAAACTTTATAACCCACATGCATTCAACATTTTTAAAGGGGTGATTAACTGAGAAATCAAATTTTCCTTCAGCAAAGAGGTCATCATATTATAAGAATATCCTGTAAGTTTCAGAATTGAAAACGTCCTTGTTAGTCCAATAAAAGCTTTTATTGACACCAGGCTCAGCAAACGACTCGATTTTAAAAGTGGGGAACTATGACGTCAAAGAGGATAAAACACCACCCCGCAGAAGAAGATCAACGCCTACTTCAACACGGCCGGTTTAGCCCCGCCCACCGATTCGTGCATTACACGCATAGCTAAATAACATAGATGCCTACCTCATCATGACAAACTGGATAGAGTGTGAAATTCATTATAATATGCAAAACTGTTATCCACTCACAGCAGTGGGCGTTTACTTCCAAGTCTTCAATGCGAGACCCCATAAAAACAGAGCGTTTCTGAGGTGGGCTCAAAACTAGGGTAGAAAATAGCCTGTTACTTATTCATTTTGATGTTTTTTAATGTAAAAACCAAGCGAACATCATAAGTTGACCTCAGACAACAATATAAAAAAATGTAAAAAGCCAGTTCAAGACCCCTTTAAATAATACCACTTTGGCAGGACTAAAATACAGAACCTATAATAAAATGAAATAAACTTAAACTTTTTTGGGGAAAAAACTAAACTGAAAAGACAAATAGAAAACAATTTCAAAAACTAAATTAAAGATGGCATGAAACAGAAGTGGTTTGTTCCCTATATGGGAACAAGAAAAAACTGTAGCACCAGTAAACACACATCAGAGAAAGAAGAGATATCCCTAAAAGAGGGAAGGGATATTTTGTAAACGAGGACATATGAATAATAAAAGATGTGCATGGAGAGATAATTTATAATAAAAAAGGCAATATTCCATTTTGATTTCATGGGAACTGATTTCAAAGCATTGATGTCTAGCACCTGGTATCTCTTTATTATTATTAAATGTTCAACCCAGGAGATCAAAACATCTCAGTTCTTTTAGATTATTTTGAAAAAAATTGCAAGGTATTGCATCCAAAAGAATTCCTTTGTGACTTCCAGCTTCGCATTTTCATTTTCCACTGACATTTAATACAAATAGGAGGAACCTTGAAAATAAGTGAACCTTGAAAGAAGGTGAACATCATGTTTGAGTGGTTTCAAAAGAGATCGTTAGAGATAATGTGGAACAGTTCCATGTTTTTGTAGAGGCCTAAGAAATAATGAAGATGTGAAAATCAAACATTTTCTTTTTATATGACTCTTTGTTTCTTTTAGGCAAATGTTGGAACTTTTGCTGGTGTAAGCACACCGCTTATTGCCAGATACTAAACATGCTACACAGAACATCCAGAGAAGAAGAGAAGAGAATTATAATCTAAACCAGGTTAAAGGTGAGGATCTTTAAACACTTAAACATTGTGGTCAACCTTTTAAAAGAGTTAATAGGCTTAGATTTTATATTTATTTGTTCATAGACAGGTTTATAGAATAAAGGGTAAAAATGCTTTTACATTATTGTTCATGTTGCATTTAATGTAATTTATAATAATTAATAAAAAAAAACAACTAATGTACCATAAAAACTGTCCATATGACTCATGCGCTATATTCCAATTCTATTGAAACAACGCAATAGCTTTTCGTTTCGAAACAGAATAAACTTAGCCATTTTTACATTTAAATATTGACATAACCAAAAACTTTATGATTTTTTGTTTTAATTTTGGAACATGACACATCCAGTCCTTATTCACTTTTATTATATAAAAAACAGTGGCCCAATTAAAATTAAATACTTTTTTTTAAATAATCACTTATTTTTGGTAAATGGAAGAAAGCAAGTAATTTGACAACATAAATTTCTTTTGTTTGCATGTACACTACTGTTCAAAACTTTTGGGGTAACTAAGATAAAATAAAAAATAAAAAAATAAAAATTTAAAAATAAATAAAATGTAAAATATTTTTTTATTTTAAAAATAAAAGAAATAAATTTGTACTTTTATTAAGTATTAAGCAAAGAAGATTTGTTTTCTATTCATCAATCCTGAAGATATTTTGTTATCATTATTTTCACAAAAAAATGTTAATTAGACATGAGCAGCAGATCAGAATATTATTATGTTTTCTGAAGGATCATGTGACTGAAGACTGATTAAATGTAGGCTACGCTACACTATGTAACATTTTTGTTCAAAATGAACAAAATTGAAATAATGAGTAAATACATCAATCCCCTTTACAAAAAGTGTTTTTGTCTTACCCTGAGTCACTATGGTAAGCCTATTATAAGTGTTTATAATACTCACCCTGCGCGTCTCGTGAAGAAGGCTACTTTGACATGTATGTGGTGTGGGACTAGTAGCAAGAAAGGTTCACATGAAGCATGCCAAATCTCCAACCTTTGAGGAATCCCCACGCTGATCAGAGGAGTTTCTGCTGGCAAAAAAGAAAGCGAAAAGGCTTGTTATTAAACAAGTATCAACACTGGCTTGACTTGATATTGAGATTTGAAATGTTGTAAAATCGAACAGTCATTATTATGACAGTCACAATTAATGGTGTGGTTTATAACTCAACAGGTGATTTTATTGAACAGATAAATGGCCACATGTAGCACTCTAACAGAGTTCATGTAAAGGATTATCTATTGTGAAGGGTCATTGTGGTTGTAGAGCTGTGCTGGAATTTAATTTCAAGGAAGTACCGTGTCTATGGGTAAAGCTACAGTAACGTCTTCAGCTAGTCAGCTTGATCTCCTTTCCATCTAAACTGGTTATACATCTTAAACCTAGTCGTGAACGTTTTATAAGCAGTATGATAACCATATTCATCAGCACAGACACTCGCCGAAGCACAACCAAAACAACGTTCGGTAACACTTTACAATAAGTTTAAAGTAGGCTAATAATTAACATGAACCATGATCAATACAACATTGTTCATTGTTTGTTCATGTTAGTTCACAGTGCATTAACTAATGGTAACTAATACCCCTTTTGATTTTAGTAATGTATTAGTAAATGTAAAATTAACATTTACAAAGAAATGCTGTAGAAGTGGTTCATTATGTTAACTAATGTAGTTAACTACTAATGAACCTTGTTGTAAAGTCTTATCAAATGTTCTTCCGCAAATGCATGCAGTTTTTTTTACTGCTGCAGAGGGTCATCAGTTCCATATAGCACCCTTACATTTTTAAACATAAAAAAATACAAAACTGTTATTTTAAAGTTCAATAATATTTCATAATACTGTTTTTACTGTATTTTTCATCAAGTAAATGCAGTGTTGTTGAGCATAAGAGACTTCTTTAAAGATCATTACACAATATCTCAACCATTTGGATGGTAGATACATCTCATACCTATCATAAAATTATAAATCTCATTGTGTTTCAGGAGAAAAAGCTGAACAGGTCAGATACCAACCACATTTCCTCTGTTCCCTTCGACCCAAAAGGGCCACCCTTGGCCCTCTGCCGCCCATAACGGAGGGTTTGGTACATGTACAAATTCATGAGGAAACTCATGCTGCACCAGGTATAGTTCATGAAATCTAACACAAATGACACTAACGATTAACGTTGACAAAAACAGTATTGAGTCAAAAAAAAAAAAAAAAAATGACAAAAAAAAAATGTTGCCACTGTTTAGTTAAAGTCCATTCAGAAAGTGAATGTTTACATCTTTAGGATCTTTAACACGTATCAGATACTTGCTTCTGAATGAGCTCCATTCATGTTGGACTTTTAGTTTTTACTTTCATTGCCAAAAGGAAGTAAAAAGTGAATCCTAAAATGTAAACCATTTTGATTAGCTTCTGCTCGCTGTGAAACTTAACTGGAAACAGAGAATGACGGTTTCGCTTTAACCTAATGTTGAAATCAATCTTGATTCCAGATGAACAAATGACCTTTAAGACTAAAGTACAGAAAAGATGAACTGAGAGAGAAGCCGAAAGAGAGAAAAGGACATGATAGGAGTCTCCGGATAGCGGTCTGACTCATGGAGAGCTCAGACTAAGTCCAATCCCTGAGACAGAACCTGCACATCAGACTGAAGATAAAACAGTGAGTCCAACAACCCGATTAATCTTCTTTAATATGTTGCTCTGGCTCTTCCGTCTGTTTCCCAACAATGACCTGAAATTCCCTCAAGCCAGACACTTGGAAAGGTCTACTCATTAATAAACATCTGATCTTTAATAGCGTCTGATTTCATTTTTCTTGGTTCGATCTCTGTCACTGATGTAATGTACTGTTGTTTATGTGAAGTATTTGGCTTTTAAACCTTTACAATGAAAACAGAGACCAGAAATGCTAAGGTGAAGTACTGTACATGTGAATTTGATCAAATGTCTAAATAATTTCCACTTTTTGTCCATGTGTTTTTCCAAACTACAAGACCATAACTTCAAAACTTACTGTAGCTAAAGAGCTTTTCATTATTTTCCTTTGACATATACCAGATACTCCCACATCTTAACGACCATCTGAAGGATCTAAATGGCCGTGGGAAGCGCACTTGGATGGAGAGTGGCAATGGTGTTGTAGAGAAGGGCCCCTCTAAGGTCAGTTTATGTGGATTCGATGTCTTTGAATACACAGCCCACTCTCACAGGTCAACTGCTTACGGTGGACACATGGAGGGATCCCGCCAGAGTAAGACAATAACTACATCAGTATTTTGCAAACCATTTAAAGTCCATAAAACACACATGACATCCAAATACAAACTAAAAGTCATAGTTTTAAATGTTCTGCAAAACTGTTTGCTTTAGTTCAGACATTGTGGGGGTGAAACTCACGAGAGGAGAGTGAATAGAGAAACAGATCCCAGCTTCACCGTCTTCCACTTACCAGCCATTAACCAGAACCCGCTGGTCAACTCGAGACTCTGACATTACTTCAACAATGGTAAGAATTGGGTATTTGGTAATTGTACTTGTACTTGAACCAATGTACTTCTTATAAACACAAATATCAAACTTGAAATAAATAAATAAATCTCCCTCTTCTATTTTTCTGCATGTTAACTTCTGTGATATTAACTTTTTGTTAACTTCTTGACAAAATTCGTCAAACATTTTCAAAAGAGAAACATATGTATTGTAAGAACACCTAGGGCTCTTATTGAAGCGCAAACCTAAAATTGACTCTTTACTATAAATAAACCTAAAAAAATGTCTCCTTGTTCTCTCTTTTCTTTACTTTTCTGCATGTTAACATCTACTCTAGCTTCTGTTCTACTCTGAATTACTCTTCCACAAGAGGATATGGATATTTTTGAATCTTGTATGATAAATTGCTTATCATTTTCCTCGTTTGTAATTCACACTCTTAGAAAAAGGTTCATTAGGGTTCTATTTATGAAGCATAGGGTTCCTTACTCAACTCCAAATGACCTTTTATGCTAAAAAATGTTCTATAATGACAAGAAAGAATCCTTTTGACACAAAGGTTCTTTAAAGGCTATAATTCATTCATATTATTCTGGAACATTTTGTAGTTGTAATTAAATTATTGTTTATTAAACTGTAGTAGCTTAATATCTCATTTTAATCATGCTGATTTTTGGAGGATAAAAACTGAAATGTCACTCTTTGTGTGATATTGATTAATTACATTATCATAATTTAATTTGTAATAATACTTCATTGTGAGTGCACTACATTTTTAAATGCTCATATTGTGAAAGTATTATTACAAATTAAATAAACGATTTTCTTTTGCTGAACTTTCAGCATCATTATCCAGTGTTCAGTGTCACATGTTCCTTCAAATCCATTTCTAATATGCTGATTTGTTAGCACATTTTGTATTATCATTATTAATGTTCTGCTGCTTACTGTTTTTGTGGGAATGGTGATATAGTAATATAATTGTTTTTGAATACATTTTTTATTTAATTTGGATTTAATTGCTAACTAAAAGCATAACAAATAATAAGAACCTTTGAACGGTTAAACCTTCCAAATAACAATACCATTGTCTTTTATAAATTCACCATATCTGCAGAAAATGAAAAGTGCATACAACATTATGTTAATTCTTTTGGAATTGTCTTGAAGAATAAACCGGAAATAACAGATAAAAAAAAGGAGCTGTAGAATTTACCACAACAAGAACTGCACTTACATCTCCCCGGCATCAAAGTGGGAACTACACATGAAAAGATCTCTCAGAGAGCCGCTGTGCACAGGAAAGTGCTGCTGCTTTTCCCTGTGCAAACAGAACATGCAGACACCTATCAGCGCATGATAGTATGCAACATCACATTGTACACTTTTACCAACAAGTTGCATAATGTATTAGTTCTTATCTCACATTTTACCATTCTTTCTTTATTGTGCCTTAGATGACCTTCATAGGACCCCTGTTCAGGAGCGTAAGCCATATGGTGATGTCCATTCAGAGGGACTATGGCCAAAGAAGACATGACCTCTCCTTGACAGCAAGTGCAGGATTACAGAGATGGACCTTTGGGCACATCATGTGGTCTGACAAACTAGAAAAAGGGAGGTAGTGATTTATTTATCTTACTTTTAGATTTCACACAGTGTGGCTGCTGATGATGATTTCACAACATATATGGTGAAAGAAATACAACAAAAACATTCCATTATAGCCAAGATCGTTTTTGTGATATGATCTTTTTAAGCGTCCACCTGCCCAGTGTGCTGTGCAACTGAAGCATTACCTGACCTAATTCAAAAAGTGGTGCTCGCAATCAAATTAAAAACTTGTCAAACATTTTCAAACAGTAATATTATGAAATACATATTGTAAGAACACCTGGGCGCAGAACTGAAAATGACTCATCCTGAAAGTCAACAGCACTGCGGTATTGAAAACAGGTCAAGCTGATGAAAAAATATAAGGACACTGCCAAGACTGGAAGTCTGGAAATAGTGATCTTGCTTGAATTTTATAATAACAGCTATATATGAATATGGTTTGAATGTACACTACAATGGTCAAAAGTTTAAGATCAGTAAGATTTTTTTGTTTTTAAAAGAAGTCTTTCTGTCTCACCAAGGCTGCAATTTTTTGATAAAAAATACACAAAAACACAGTAATATTGTGAAATATTATGACAATTTAAAATGACTTTGTTAATATATATTAAAATGTAATTTATTCCTCAAAAAAGCTGAATTTTCAGCATCATTACTCCAGACTTCAGTGTCACATGATCCTTCACAAATCACTCTAATATGATGATTTTATGTCTCTAAAACATGTATGATTATTATCCATGTTTTTTATTTTTTATTTCAGGATTCTTTGATGAATAGAAAGTTCAAAAGAACAGCTTTTATCTGAAATGGAAAGCTTTTGTTACATTAAAACACTAGTTTGGGGTCAGTAAGAATTTGTATTTTATTTTTTGGGGAAATAAATAAGAAATCAATATGAGAAATATCATCAAGGATGAGTTACATTGATCAAAAGTTACAGTAAGGACATTTATAATGTTAGAAAAGATTCTAATTAAATAAATGCTGTTCTTTTGAACTTTCTATTCATCAAAGAATCCTGAAATAAAAATGTAAAAAACTGTTTTCAACATGGATAATAATCAAACATGTTTTGGAGCATAAAATCATCATATTAGTGATATGTGACACTGAAGACTGGAGTAATGATGCTGAAAATTCAGCTTTTTTTCAGCGGAATAAATTACATTTTAATATATATTAAAATAAAAAAGTCATTTTAAATTGTCATAATATTTCACAATATTACTGTTTTTTTTGTGTGTATTTTTTATTTAAAAAAATTGCAGCCTTGGTGAGCAGAAGAGACTTCTTTTAAAAACATAAAAAATCTTACCGATCTTAAACTTTTTAACCGGTAGTGTACTTTCAAGGTAACTGTTGCATTTAAAAATTTAAATTAAACATTGAGGTATACTGGCCTCTCACTCATGCATTACTAATGTTCATTTATAACACTTAAAATGTTAGTCACCATGAAATCTATATTTTTGAATGGAATATTTCAGTATTTATTATAAATGACTTAGGGTTAGGGTTAGCTTTGCATGCACATCATTTATTTATTTTTTTAAATGCATGTTCCCTTAAAATCTTGAATCAAAACAACTACCAATCCCTCTTGCAGCAACATTTCTTCTCTTCTCTGATGATGCGTGTTTACTGGCACGAAGGGTGGAACAACCTGTCACTCACATGACATCACAGCAGTAGCAAACCACAGCCATCCAATTCGATTCCCAATTAACAAAATCAAGTCCCGATTTGTTTCTTGTTCGAAAAGCTGTTTCATTCTGATAAACGTCACAATAGCAATAAAAGATGTATTCAAAAACCTAATGCATATTCATGAGTTAAACCTTCATTTAAAGTCATGCCAATTTATAATATCTCTTTCTCATTTTTAGCCATTTTATTTTTCACGCTGCTGACCGCCTTTCCTCTTCTCATTAGTTGACACATACTAGTATCCTCATCCAGAGCTTAAACAAGCTGTACGCTCCAGGGCTGCAGTGGCTCATACAGTGAAGTCGTGCTGGTAGAGCAAAGCCCCTCTGAGGGCCGAGCACCTCTTCATGTGTGGCTCGGCTAGTGCTTGGCTGCTGCTAAATGAAGTCTTTAGACAGGCAGAGCTGTGGGGAGTGAGGACAGGGGTTGGTGGGAGATCTCAGGGGCTGATACGGTAAATAACAACACAGAGGCTAAGGTTCAGTTGTCCACTAGAGCTCTGAGACATATGCAAAACAAGCCTTTATGAGAATTTCTGAGCATTTCTGGTTTAGTCTGAAGTGAATTCTTTTCCTGTAATATCCATCAGATCAACATCCCCCCCCTTGGTCCATTGCCACCCCTGGTGGGCCGGAGGGGTCCTGGTAAACAGAGCTCCATGGCTGTGTACAGACAGAACCTACATGACCCTGCAGACACAACAGAAGCACAGACAGGAAACACTAGAGGCTGTCTTCCTCCGGAGCTCAGAGGTAGCCGGATGCTTCATAAAGATTGTTAAAGACGGTTCAAAACAAGTTACAAGAAAAGCTGGCCAATTTTTAGCTGGGCACTCTGTCATAGAGTCTAGGGTATACAAGCAGGTCAAGGGTTAATCCTTCATAAAGTCAAAAACAATATTGTATTTATTACACTGTATAATATTTAATAAATAAATATATATATATATTTATAGACATATTGTATAGTTACATTTGAGCATAATATAGTTTTTTTTAGTCTTTCTTATGAGTCTATAAAACTATATAGAAAATATATATATATATATATATATATATATATATATATATATATATATATATATATATACATATATATACAGTATATATACATATATATATATACATATATATATATATAACATATTTATAACAAATGCAGTTGCATTAAATATACATTTTTATGGTTTCATTTTACCATTGCATACACATAGATTAATAATATAAATGTTTACATTATATTCAAATATATATAATATGTTTAAAAATAAATATAATATTAAAATTATAGATATATTTGTATAATTAAATTTAACCAGTAGGCTATATAGATTTTCTTTCAGTTTAAACGATTAGTGTACTTGCTCAAATTACTGTACGAGTCTATATCAATATAATGGTAAAATGTTAATTTACAGACAATATATTTATGATATAAATATAAGGATTGCTTTAGAAAGTAAGTTTGCTTCTAAAAGATCTGCATGCTAAAAGCATTTTTGATGTTTTGCCGTCAATATTGTGCATTTCAGCAAATACTAAAACATACAAACATGAACATGTAAACATTACGTAAAATGCAGAATAGTGAGATTATCCTGATATTAAATATGACAACATAAATCTATCAAGACACTTTGTTTGATATGTCTAGTGCAATGACATGTACTTTATACATTTCACATGTGGCCCAAGTGTCCTGAATTCATCTTGCTCTATTTATGAGCAACTCTCAACTTTTTTCTTTAGATTTGTCAAGTCTGTCTGTTTGAATCTGTGTGTTTTCAGTAATGGGAAGGGGGCAAAGCATTGGGCACCTTAATAATGGGTCTCGATGGCTGAAATCATACGCTTGTCTCTCTGGGATATCGCAGTCAACACCGAGGACCACCCAATAAAGGGTGATGTCACACAAGGTCACGGGTAATCTGAGAGCTTTACTCTGGTTTTATATTGTGCTCATCTAAATAAACACAGAACACACAATGTCTATACTGGCTTTTGCTCTCATTAGCTCTTAAGAAAAGGGAACAGAAACACACTAAAATGTTCACAATATGTTATTCTCAATGACATGTGTGTTATTAGTTATTATGTTGCAAATATAACTTTGTTGTCAGGGGAGTCTGTGTTAGTATTTTACAAGGACAGAGTAGGTACTGGGTAAGAGTTCAGGTCAAATAAAGGTATTCTGAAGGGAAAACACAGCAGACAAAACAAAAATAGAGAGCAGATGAGGTCCGTTACAGACAGAGATGATGTTAACGTGAAGAAATGTACCTCTTTGTTTCCAGTTCTTAAGGTTGTGACTTCTGAGGGAGATTTGGAACACCCTTGGACTATCATTATACAGGACCACACCACAGATGAAGGTTAGAGTTTCCTATCCAAAGCACAGGAAAAATGTACTCTGTGCATTATAATAAATATGAAACATTATACATTCAATTACACTATTCACATGTTTGGGCTTGGTAAGATTTTTTAAAATGTTCTTATGCTCACCAATGCCTGCATTATTTGTAAAAAAGTTAGGGTAGACGTTCAGGCTATGTTTACACGGAAACGATTTTTATTCTTTTATTCCATCACTTTTTATTCTGCGCTTAATACGAGCGTTTCGTGTGGGAAATCCGTGCAAATGGTGACGCAAAAGTGTGTGAAATTCAATGTAGTTGCACTTCAGGTGGCTAGGAGTGCATACTACAACGACACCAAGTCCACGCACCTGCGTACAACCTTCACTGTCAAGCAGACTTTTGCGCTTTTACCGTCTACACGGGAACGCGCGGCGGTAAGCGTTTTTAAGATTTCCACTCTGGAGGATGGTTTCACTTTTTCTGCGTTTTAAGCCTCAGAACGCGCGTCGCCGTGTAAAACGAAGGCACATCCGATAAAAATATTTACGTTTTCACCCGGAATCGTTTCTCGTGTAAGACCGGGCCTTAGAGTCTATACCCTAACGAGCTGAGGATCTGAATCAGGTGTGTTAAACAAGGGAGACATACACAATAGGGGATTATCACGCTGATACGTATACTTCCGGATTCTGTGATCTTTGTGCACTGTCACTTCCGTTGAATCTCCGATCTTGCTGGCGAACTGATGAAGGACTACACTAAGTTTGTTTATACGGCATCCCTGGTAAATTAGTCCGATTCACTAAAGTGCCGGCTGCAAACAAACGCGCTACCTTGTTTTATTTTAAAGTTTTAATCCACTTCTTCCTTATACTCAATTCAGTCGGGAATCCATGAAAACTTAAGTAGGGTTGGCGTTGTTGGTTAGATTTACAAAGTGGAACAGAGCAGTGACATAAATAGCAATTCGTCTCAGGCATTGTTGAACTGCGTTGGAAGTGGACATGCACAAAGTTGACAAATCCCGCCCATGAAACCCGGAAGCGTGATAATCCCCTATATGCAGAGCAGTGGGTCGCGAAGGACTGGAGTTGAGAGCCCCTGTTCTAGAGCGCTAGATGGTGTTTTAATTGGGATCCCAATCAGTCGACATGTTGACTACCTTGAATGTGCAGACGACTGAACTGGAACGTCTCGGTTACATGCATGTAGCCTCGATAACCTGAAGGAGGGAACAGAGACATGGTCCCGTCGCCACTGATTCGGCTGACTCTGAGTTACGCTCAGCTCCTCAGCGAAACACAACTATTGTGTGCATCCACTTCCGTATTATACCCGCACCGGCAGGGCGGAGTGTGTAATGCATTTCATGCACGGCAATTACATTGGCTCGTTTTATTAGTACTCTGAAGATGACAGACTCTCTGTAGCGTGATCCCGATAGGTGGACACCGTCGACTACGTCACCGTTCCCTTCCTTTTCTGTTTTAAGCATATTTTAAAACGCAACTTTTTCCTGTGATGTAAAGCTGAATTGTCAGCATTGTTACATAAGTGTCACAGTGATCCTTCAAAAATCATCTTATATGCTGATTGCTGCCTCGGAAACATTTCTTATTACAATCAAAGAAGAAAATAGATGTGCTGTTTAAAATTTCTGTGGAAACAATGATATATTTTTCACTATTCCTTGATGAATAGAAAAAAAGATCATTCAGAAAGGTTAATTATTGACAAATATCATTTATTTGAATTAAACATCATTATAAATATCTTCACTGTTGTTAAAAATAAAACTATTTTAGCAAAAAGTCTAAGCTTAGACTTTTGAATGGTAGTGCATATAAATATTATTATTTTAACAATAACTGTTAATAATATTCATATAAAAATATTATGTAGTATTAATAATCAGGTATAATATAATATAATATTCATTGTAAAAATGTATAATTTGGCTACTCTTATATATATATAGTTTCTATCAGTAGCTGTAGATGTCTTGGTATGGATTCACTTTAAGATCCTTTCAGCAAATTTGCATTTTTTACATAACCAACTTTTTTAAAGAAATTAGTCCATCCTCAAACTCATCTCATATGGGCCCCAACAAGCAAAAATGAGTAAAAATAGTACAGTACAATGAAAACACAACTACGCATATAAAGCACACGCGCCCTCCCGCTCTCATGCTGGCTGCTCCACATCTGGTAGTGGTTTGCAGCAGTGATGTATCCCGACGAGGAAACCCAATCCCCCCAGGCTGAGGCCTGATCCCAGCCCAGGAGTCTGTGTGACTGACAGAGGCTGTGTTTTCTTAAGCAACGACCTCTGGAGCTGCTCTGTTTCCTTCATCCTGTCACTGGTCAGAGACTCAACCCCACTGACCCGCCTTGGCCCACCAAACCCCTCCTCCACCGGCTCGCCATGTAAGCGCTCTCTTCATTCGCCTTTCCTCTATCCAGGCCCTTCTGAAACAGACACTTTCTAAATAAAGACTGTTGGAGCAAATGGCTATAATCACAAGGGTAACGTCCCCAGTACCATGATATATATCCAAATACCATAGCAAGCATAACTATCTGCTACCATCATTGTACTATGGTACTGTGGAGATCTATTTGTTATTAGTTTAATTTTAAGTCCCACAGGTGCCTTTAACTACAATTAGCATTTAAATTAATCATGTAGTGCAATGCACTAGATTCACGTACATGCCTGTTTTTGCATTGTACTTACCTGTCTGTAATTACATCTACAACTACAGTTGACCCTTCCCTTACCTTTTAACCCATTCTTAAATTTACCCATGGGCCATGGCACAAAAACCTGTCCCTGATCTTCTACCCATCTCCACCTCAATAGCAGCAAAAGTGTCTTGCAAAATACAACATGAACACATTGCACTTATTTTTTGATGCAAGTACATAATAGTTAAAATCATCTTATATAAAGTGTGACCATTGTTCTTAAGCTCTTACCCCAACTAAATATGTCAGTCAAAAGCCAAGTTTTAGTAGCCTGGCATGCCAGACCTACATCAAGATGTTAGGTCTGGGAACTCATCATTGACAGGGCTCAGTCGGAGGGGCGGGATAAACGGTTGTACTTTCAAATTCTCCATGCACGCCATTGGATAGCACTACAACCAATCAGAGCAACGCAGGAGGTGACGCCTGAGTCCCATGCGTTTTCCACCAGTGGAGCAAGTTAATATATTAAAATTTTTTCGGCAAAACTCTAAACACATCTTTAAAAAAAAATTACTCAAGTGCCGTTCTTTGTTCTGGTTTCAAAGAAAAGCCTAAAGGGGTGATGAACTGAGAAATACAAATTTTCCTTGAGCTTTTGACATCTAAGAGGTCATCATAATATAAGAATATCCTGTCAGAACTGAAAACGTCCTTGTTAGTCCAATAAAAGCTTTTATTGACACCAGGCTCAGCAAACGAACTCGTTTCTCAAAGTGGGAACTATGAGCGTCAAAGAGGATAAAACACCACCCTGGACTGGATCCGAAAGGAATGGTGCAACACACGGACTCTGGGTTCGAACATGTATGGGCGAATCAATCCGGTTGTCATTTTACATTACACAACATTGGACGTTTTCAAAACAATTTCCCCCAAGTGCATCGACGAAGTGAGTTGAAACTCATTACAATATGCAAAACTGTTATCCACTCACAGCAGTGGGCGCTTACTTCCAAGTCTTCAGTGCGAGACGCCCATAAAAACCAAGCGTTTTTCAGCTGAGGCTCAAAACTCAGGGTACAAAACTTATTTTGTACTTATTCATTTTGATGTTTTTGAATGCAAAAACCAAGCGAACGTCATAAGTTGACCTCAGACAACAATATAATAAAATGTAAAAAAGCCAGTTAATGACCCCTTTAAGTTCAAATCATCCAGAGTAGCGAATCAAAGCTCGAATCGCAGCAGCAGCCATTCTTTGTTTTCGAGTAAGTTAGCAGTGAAGTCGTCATTATGTTAAGCCCGCCCGTCGATTCTATACACTGATGTGATTGGCCTGATCAGAGTTTTGGTTTTTCCAGCTTAAACATCTATGCAGAGTTGTTTAGACCACGCTGGCTGTGAAAGTAATTTTTGCTGCCGCTCAGGGTGCGTCTAGATTTCTAGGCTAAAGTTTTAGCTATAAAACAGCCAGATGTGTGTTACAGCAAGCTATTCATCCATTAGCATTAGTGCTGCAGACAGCTCTTTACGTTAACCTAAAGCCGAATGCCAATACATGTGTCCTTGTGCTTATTCTGGGATGTTTTATGCTTGTCTGTCTGGACATTGACAATGTGCTTAACAAGTTGGTTGCTGAAAATAGTAGAGAGTGTTCAGAGGTGCCACATAGCATTCTGGGGTGTCTGGAATGCTGGAGACGGGTGGTGTTCATTTCAGATGGACCCTCCACCAGCAGAAGGGAAGGAAGAAATGAGAAAACAAGAGGCAGTAATGCTCCCCTGCTTTGTGAAGCTTATTAATTCAGTGTATATTTTCAGTACCATTTGTAGAAACATTATTTATTTTGACCCAAGGCTGATATCACAAACATTCCATTGAAATAGTAAAAACATTCTAGTCCCTTTCAGACTTCCGCTGACTTTGATTTCTAAAGAACATTTTGTGCAGGTTTTTACATGAATGTCTTTTGTAAGATCAAATTAATGAGCTACATTAATCCACACATCATTAGAAAATCTCATATTTAATAACTTATTAATAATAATTTAATAAAAAAGTGTGACCAGTTTAAAGTCGGCATGAAATGGACGTCATTTGAGTGACAGGTTGAGACCCACCCTCTCTGCCAGTAAACACGCAACAGAAAAAGATGTCACTGTGAGAGGAAAAGTTATTTTGGATTAAATATTACAAGGACACATGAATTTAAATAAATAAATACTGATACAGTTTAATATAAAAATTTAATATAAAAATAAATACTGACATATTTTATCAAAAATAAGAACTTGTCATATTCAAAATTCTGTTATGAAACACTAGATAGCGCAAACTTATTGGTCCTTATTTGTTAGCGATCACATTCGTTATCTACATAACGCAGCTGATTGGTTGCTGTGACATCAGCAACCAATGAGCTTGCTGCTGCAACATTCAAATACTTGAGCATGGTTTGCAGTTAGCAGTCACAGCCAAGCGTGCCCGCACAAGCCCTCAAAAGTGAAGCCAAAACGTTCTCAATTGCCGCCCTGTGGGCCGAGTCCTGAGTATAGCTCATGACCCCCGCCTCCCCATGTTATTCAATGGGACGCGGGGACCAGCTAAACAATTAAATTACCACTTAACATATCTTTTTCCAAAGATAGTTTCTGTCATTTACTGTAGTTTCTATCACGTTGATGTATCGATTTCAGAGTGTTCGTTTTTAAAATAAGTTTGTTTTCAGTTAGTTATGTGATGATAAAAACGGTGTTCTGACGTCATGATTGACAGAGCTGTTGATTGACAGGTTCTCTGTGCAGAGGTAGTTACTGAAGCACCAGCGGACTTTTTTCATAATGTTGACTATGTGGCTAGTAGTTGTATTTACCTTATATTAAGCGAGGTTCTGCAATCAGCAGAACATCATTGGAGAAGAACGGAAGCAGACAGAGGCCACTTAAGCGAAAGTGCGGGGTGTGTGCTTGCGTCTGATTCAGCGAGAATGAGGGCGCGGCCTTGATTTCGCGCTTTACTTTCCTGCTCACGACTCCTGCTTCCTTCCTGCTCGCGAGCCGAAACACGCAAGTGCGCAGAACTATTTCCCAAGATGTCAGGCGTCATCATCGAGACACTGGCGGCTTCAGTTCTCTCTGATAGAAAGAGCGAAGGGCGTCATCACCATCTTTTTACAGTCTCATGGTCACAGCGCTCTTCAGGAAACCCGCCACCTTCCCCAGCTCCACCTGTATAGATCTGCTATGAGGGTTATTTCATGTATGTTATATGTGCAGCAGCAGCAGCATAATCTTACATGCTAGAAACAGCATGTCTGCTGAATGATATTTGGCAGAGTGTAAGCCTATGTACTTTGCTCTAACACAGTCTCATGAAAGATGGGTATCATATACACGAGTGTCATTTCTCGTGGCATTTATGCGGCAAAAATGGTTTTTGCGTGTATATGGTATCGCACTAAAGAACCCTGGGTTAGGTTTAGGGGGTGGGGACTTAGTGTCATGTTTGCGCCAAAAATGTGTGTATCATATGTACCACGAAAATCGTGTGCACATAAACAGCGCAGAAACTGCTTTTGGCGTATAAATGCCACGAGAAATGACATTCGTGCCATAGATACTAACTTTCATGAGATCGGGCTCATTTGCTCTGCTGCAGAAGTAATAATCAACAGCAGCAGCGTAGCACATCTATTACGCCAAGAGCCAAATACATTAAATTTGCCATATCAATTACCATGCCAATCTCTCAGAGAGTTTCCATGACAGACATACTGTTTCATATTATATGTTATATGTCAAAAGAAGTTCGAATCCAGTTAAAACAAACCTAGTGACCCAGTGAGACCGTTATCAAGAAAAAGAGGAGACGAAAAGCAAGACAGAAGAGCATTCATCATCGCTTTTCGGCAGGAACTGTGTCATGCAGGATGAATAATTGCAGTGGCGGGGTGGGTAAGGTCAGGAGGGCGAGGAAAGGTGAGTAGGGTGTGGAGAGACAGAGCAGAGGTCCCAGCTTACAGCGCACAGCAAGAGATGTGGAACCAAATGCAGCCGTTCTCTCCTGAGAATGAGGTCTCTGCTGCATTCACACTGCCTTACAGGCAAAACATGTGAGGCTCTCTCCATCCCCTTCAGTTAAACTCGCTCCCTCGTACTGTCTATCTCCTCCACACACCCGTTTCTTTGCCTCATTGACATCAAAGCGGCACTGGAACCCATTAAAGCAGACAGACTTGGTGAAAAATAAACCATCAGTGACCGGTGCAGGGGTGCAAAATAACTGGCCGCTCTGTGTCCTGACTACAGGCAAAGAAAACACTGCAGATCCTACAGCAGGACACTGAACATGCTCGCTGTCTCATGGTTTAATGCAGAAGACAGAAATCTGGCATTCAAAAGTTTGTGTGAGATAGAAAATGCACTGAACAAGGTGGCAAACTGAGAAGCTGCGGTTGCTATTCTACAAACTAAATCAACCGCAGAGTAACTTTAGAACTATTTTCTCAGACAAAAAGATTTGACTGAGAAATGACTAGACATATAAACATGCTATTATAAATACATTTAGCATGGCAAGCTGAACTGCTGTCATGTGCTGTTGAGGTTTTTGTGAGCGATCATGTTTGGACAGGTCTAAGTTCAGTTGTGCCCCTGGTGGAATGCAGCACTTTTCCATGAGGTTCATCCACATGATTAAGACAACACAAGCATGCTAAACTTTAGTATTACGACAACTCAGTGCATTCATGTCATGTCAGAATCATTGTATTTATAAGCTGAGCACTACCATGAAGTCATAATTACCAGTGGAGATTTACCAGGCCTGCTTTTCCAAGGTGTGTGTGTGTGTGTAAGATTTGTGGCAGAAGAAAACTGGTTTGGATCATTACAAGATTGTGAATGTTGATGGTACAATTTCTTTTGCCATCTTGTTTACACAGTTGATTGAGATTAATTTAAGTTGGTTTATTTCAACTGATAAGAATAAAGACAAATTACAGACAAAGTTAAGGATTAGTTCACTTAAAACTTTTGCTGATAATAATTCACTCACCCCCATGTCATTCAAGAGGCCTTTCTTGGTTTTTGGTGAAAACATTACAGGATTTTTCTCCATATAACAGACTTAAATGGGACCCCATTCGATTCATGACTTTCCTGTTTGAAGCTCAGAGAATTTGGTTCATTCAATGAATGAAATTACTAGAAAATAGATTCATTAATTTTGATGAACGAGTTTGAAACAGGAAGTCACGAGCAGCATCACAGAACAGAGCAAGAAATTAAGGTTTTTGATGAAAACACTCCAGGATTTTCTCCATATAATGGACTTCATTGGGACCAAACGGTTCAAGGTCCAAATGAGAGTTATAGTGCAGCTTCAAACGGCTTTAAAACGATTTTTTCATTTTGATGAATCGAGTTTGAACAGGAGAGTCACGAACGCTCATCACAGAACAGAGCAAGGCGAGCATTTGTGCTTATAAAACTTAAACTTTTTAATTTATTTTTGAAGCTATCGTTACCAGATAAGCGCTTATTCGTCTTCTGTATCAGTAAAGCCCTTTGAAGCTGCACTGAAACTCTCATTTGGACCTTGAACTGTTTGGTTCCCAATGAAGTCCATTATATGGAGAAAATCCTGGAGTGTTTATCAAAAACCTTAATTTCTATTTGACTGAAGAAAGTAAGACATGTTGGATGAGGGGGTGGGTAAATTATCAGCAAAAGCTTTTTCAAAGTGAACTACTCCTTTAACATTTTTGTAGAAAAAATGATGTTTTAGCATTTTTTTAATGAACAGAAAGTTCAAAAGAACTAAAATTTATTTTAAATAGAAATAGTTTGAAAAATTATGAATCTTTACTGTAACTTTTCATTAGATTAATGCATCAGTTCTGACTGAATAAAAGTATACATTTTTTGGTCACACTGTAGATTAGTGTACAATTTTCACTATTAACTGTGACTTTTGCTTCAATAAACTCCTAATTACTGCTTATTAATAGTCAGTAAGGTAGTTGTTAAGTTTAGTTCTTGGGTATTACAATTATGGAGAATATCTTGCAAGGAATTAATGTGTGCTATAAGTATAATAAACAGCCAATATCCTAGTAATATTCAGGCTAAAATAAGTAACTAGTTAATAGTGGAATTGGACCCTAAACTTAAAGTGTTTCCTTTAACTCCTTTAAAAAGTCATGCAGAAACATACTATTTCTGTTTGCAGAGGAAGTCGCCACTAGTACATCTGAAGAAACTACTTCTAACATGGAACAGCTTGACTCTAGTCATAAGGTATGACCTCAAGCAAACCTTTCCATCCTGCCTGCGATCACAAAGCATCTCACTATATCTGCTGAGAGTCAGAGACACTTTTATAATCTAGTATGAAATATTTCACAGTGAGAGAGAATGAATTAACCATGAACTACAGTTCAGTGCACTCCACCTCAATATAGCAAAGTCAGATTAATCTCTTTGAATCAAAGCCAGTTCTGTTCACAAATTAATTACATTTCCATTACGCAGACAAAGTCAGCATGCTTTTCTTCTAAATTATTTTTTTTACTATACTTCAGTGTGGCAGCACAGCATGTGTTGACCAGTAGTTGTTTTTGAATCCAGCAACATGTATGGTGCAATCTATTGTTACATTGATTTACATTGATCTTTTATAATTCAAGGACATTTCTAAGTGCTTTTTTGGCACCAGAGAAGTTTTTCATCATGTGTGATTCTTGACATTGTGCAGAGTAATGGCAAAAACACAAGAACTTTGCACTGTAAACTAATCAGACATTTTCTTTAGGTTTTCATAACTTCTTCGGACAGAAAGCCTTGCTGATCTATGAGTCCACCTGAATTGTTCAGGGGGAAATTCACACCATATTTGTGTGGTGTTTTTATTTTAATAGGTTTTTAAGGACAGTCAGAGACTTGCAGAGAAAACGAATGCTAAGAAGCAGCAGCATATTTTAGGTTCCTACAATAAAACACTCCGGAAGACACAGGTGAGTCTTTTTACACATGTAGACAGCTGAATATTAAATCGACGTTGACATACGGGAATTATAGGATCATGTTTTTATGAAAAATCACGACGCTGCTTTCTGTAGGTTTTTAAGATTCAAAAACACACAGAGACTAATGCAGAGGAGAGAAAGAGGATGAGGAGGAAGAGGAAGAAGAAAACGAAGAGGAAGAAAGAAGAAAACGAAGAGGAAGAAGAGGTGTATGAGAAATGAGGATTGTTTAGGCTCTGACAATAAACTAGTTAATAATGGACAGGTAAGTCCTTACGAATCTCTATGACTTTCTCCATTTCTTTTACATTGTCAACTTTAACATAAAGAATGTGTAATGTTGCTGTTTGAGCATGAAAAAAGTCTCTGGAAGGAGTTATTCTCTCAGATCAATGAACACTATTTCTAAACTCCCTGAAAATGCCTCCATTGTAGTCTTGAGTTTTCTTCCAGGAACGGACACGTCATTTTTAAAAATCCCTGACCAAGGCAAATGCACAATAAAGGGGACGAGGCTTGGTTGCATAAAGAGAGTGTGTTGAAAGTAACTCGTGATTATGGTTAAGGCCATGACATTTCTGAATGCGGTCACACTCAATGCGGTTGACCAATCACAACACGCTTGTGCCAGCCAACCAATCAGAGCACATTGTGCTTTTTGGAAAAAGCGGAACATACAGACTGGAAAGAGAGGGCTGCAATAAATGAATATCACACATGTGAATTTTTCTGTAGGTGTTTAGGAGGAAAGCGCACACACGACAGAATAATGCAGAAGATGATCAGGATGATGTAGACCGTCAGATAACTCAAGAAAAGGTGAGTCTTCCTCTTTCAGCACACTATGGGATTTGGTACAACCAAGTAAGAGTTCACCTAAAGTTTTCAAACTTTGTGGAAATCACAATTAAATATGAGAGATATGTTCTCTGTAGGTGTTTAAGGCCAGATCACGTGCAAAGCAGAGTACCGGCCAGGAGGAAGGAGAATTGTTTAGACGCTGCCAGTGAACTAATCCAGGAGGCAGAGGTAAGTCTTCCTCTTTCACCTGTGTTCTGTCTAGAGATTTGTCACCTTCGACGTCTGCAGCAAGAAAGTTACATCTGTGAAGTCTAAACCAACTTAACCAAAGAGTAAATGAATCCCAGTCTCATCCCAAGACGTCATACAACTGACGCTTTTGACCATACGTCAACATTCGCGTTTCAGGGTACCCTTTAAGGTCAGTCAGATGACGATCCTGGGGCGTCATCCAACTGACGCTTCACCTTTAACTTCAGTTAGGTGACGGGGTAGGTTTAGGTTAGGATTCAATGAACGTCATCTAACCGACGTTAAAGGGTACCCTAAAACGGCGGATGTTGACGTATGGTCAAAAGCGTCAGTTGTATGACGTCTTGGGATGAGACTGCGCTGAAATGAACTCAAAATAAGTAAAGTGCTGTTTTTTGTAGGTGTCTAAGGTCAGATCACGTGCAAAGCAGAGTAATGCTAAGGAGGATTGTTTAGACGCTGCCAAAGAAATAATTCAGGAGGAAAAAGTGAGTCTTCCTATTTCCTCTTCCACCTGTTCTAGTTTAGCATGGTATTATGAGATTAGACATATTCAATCTCTGCAGCCTTAATAATCTGTGAAGCCTAAAACTATCTGCAGACCAGAGGACCTAAGAGTTACAGATTTAGATGGATATAACAAACTCAGAAGTATCTGAGATGTTTTCTGTAGATGTTTAAGGTCAGATCCGTGCAAAGCAGAGTAATGCCAAGAGAAAGGAGGATCGTTTAGACGCCGACAGTGAAATAATCCAGGAGACACAGGTTAATCTTCCCCATTTTACCTTTATATCATTTGGAACACTATTTTAAAACTGATTAACCAGAGTTAACTGTTAGGATAACTGATTTCATTCAAGAAATCATCATTTATTTGATCAAAAACACAGTAATAAAAAGTAATATTGTGATTTATATTATTACAACTTAAACTAAATTTTTTTATTTGAGTATATTTTGAAATGTAATTTATTCATGTGAATCTGAATTTTAAGCATCTTCAGTGTCACATGACCCTTCAGAAATCATTATAATACAATGATTTGCTGCTCAAAAAACATTTCTTATTATCAATATTAAAAACAGTTGTGATGCTTCATATGTTTGTAAAACAGCGATACTTTTTTTCAGGGTCCTTCGATAGATCAAATCTTATTTAACATTATAAATGTCTTAAGTGTCACTTTTGATAAATTTAAAGCTGCACCATAGCTTTTTTGGTTTAAAAATTATCCAAAATAAATTTGAGCAAATAGCCAATGTTCAAAACTATCTGCTTGCCTTTCGCTCGATTCAAAACGGTAAGCTTGTAATAGTGTTTTTAATCCAATGCATGTTTTATGCAAGTGCATTTTTTATGGCACTGGTAGATTTGAGCATGTCTTTGCGTCATTACCGACACATCTGTACACATAAAGTAGGAGTCTCGGCTAGTAGGGCTATATTGCGTGTTGAGGATGTTGGAGATTTGTAGCCTTTTCTCACAGCACTTGATAAAATTAAACATATTAATTTGATGGCGGATCCAGAAAGGTTCAAACAACAATCACCAGCAACAACAGATTCACCCGCTGTAAAATGCAAAATACTTAGGAATGGCAACAGAAAATAGAGACAGCAACCGGCCCATGCGGAAAACAAGGGTACTATCTGAATGGCATTAAATGCAGTCACGCAATGCTGATGTTGGGCATTAACAATTTGAGATCAAATTATAATTTTTGCACAGTTTTACGTGATATGATACAGCGATTGATCAGTGATTTATTCATTAATCATTTAATGCAATGATTTTTTTTCCCTTCAGTTGGTCAGAACCAGAACAAAAGTGGATGTTACTTACTTGTTCAGATTACATTTTCTAGTGAAAAATCTTATGTTGGTCATACTTCAAAAAGAATAATCTGTGATTCTGAATGACAGTATCCAAACCTGCGTGGTGACTGACAGCCGCACAATCTCCTCAAACACTGTGTTCATTTGTGCTGTGCCGTGCCGAGGCACAACTCATGTAAAGTTGATAATTCCGCAAAACTGCAATTGCAGATTTCAAACAGAGATAGCGACAAAGAGGAAAAACTGCGGACTGCAGCTTTAATAGATCCTTGCTGAATATAAGAATCAATGGTCACACTTTAGTGGTACTGCTTCCTTTTACAGTACAGTACTTACAGTGTACTCATGTGTACTTACCTAGAAAGTACTGGCTAATATAAGGTAAGTACATGGAACAGGGTTAGGTTTAGGGTAGGTTCAGGGTTCAGTACTAGATATTACCCAGTAATTGTAGTTACTAAAATAAGTACATAGTATTTACATGGGTAACAGGACTGTAAAAGGAAGCCGTCACCACTTTAAGTTGTTACTTTAACTATTAACTACAACTTGTACCTCAATTAACTCCTAATTACTGCTTATTAATAGTTAGGAAGGTGGTTAAATTTAGCACTTGGGTAGTATAAGGGATGTATAATATGCTCATGCAAATAAGGCATTAATATGTGCTAATAAACAGCCAAAATCTTTAGTAATATGCCAGCCAACAACAAACTAGTTAATAGCGAGAATTGGACCCTAAACTAAAGTGTTACCGAATTTATTTATTTCAAAAAGTATTTTACAAACGGTATGTTAGAGCGATAATGTTTTCTGTAGGTAATCAAGGTCAAATCACATGCAAAGCAGACTAACTCCAAGAGGATGGAGGATTGTTTCAGCTCTGACGGTGAAACTCAGGATGCACAGGTAATTCTTCCACTAGTATAACATGTAGCATGCAATTATAAGTTATCCATTAACGCCTGAGTTTAATACTGACTGAATCTTATCCGTCTCTCTCAAGGTCTATTTACCTGAGGAGAGATTAGAGGAAATGAGCAGCTCCACAAATCAGCAGTTCAACAAAAACGGTAACCTGAAGTTACAGCTCAACACAGAAACATAAAGAGCAATGGGGCTGATCTGGTCTCTAAGCTCTGCCCTATTTTCTACAGTCTAAGTAGACTCTGTTTACCACATAAAAGAATAGAGCAACCATTCTTGCATTTACTTCCTTACAAATCCATTAAGTGTTTTACCTAAACTTCTCTGTATATTCACAGAAACTCTGCCCACAGGAGAGGAGGCCACTGGGGTCCCAAAAAACAAAAAGGAAAGACAACTTTACAGCCGGAAACAGGGGTGACACAGGGTCAAGGAAGACCAAAGGTGCTGCGCCTGCTATCATCCCAAAATCAACACATTTCACTCCCAGATCACATTCACGGAGTCTCTATCTCCTGAAGGACAGACAGAAATCCAGACAGGATTAGCAATGGAAGCCGAGTGAGTCTCAGTCACGTCATACTGTGCTCTTGTGTTTGTGTTTATAAATTCTGTAGTGATGTGCAACACCGGTAAGCATGATTGCCATGCTTGTGTATTTGAATTCGGAAAGCCAAATGACAATAAATTCCCTGAATAATGATCCCAGTGTGCAAATGTAACCCATCTATCCAAATAAATGATACATAAGGGACTAAATTGTTGCAAATGTTTATATTATTTGCTAAATTATGACCCGGTCAGAGTGAAACAATAACAAAATACTGTTTTGGTTTAATGGCAGTTAAAGTTTATAATTATAGTTTATCAGAGAGGGTTTTATAATAATAAATACGACCCAGAGCTTTATCTAATGAATGGACAATCAATCCCCTAAATGTCCTTTTAATTTCCCTGAGCTCCTCCTCTCGACTTTCGCGCGCTTCATTTGTTCTCTTACCTCTTCAATCATCAGCTTGCATTCCCGCCATGTTTTAGGCATAGCACAAAGCAGGTTGTGACTTCGAGTCAGAGGTCAGACAGAGGTCAAACAGCCTGGCTCCAAGGTTTTGTGGACTCATTAATATTCCTGTCTAATCACTGTTTGCATTCCTCTCTGGTCACTCCATCCGTCCTCAGTCTTCAGGCGCTCTTTGATTGCGGCTCAGATTTCAGCCCGAACCCTTCTCAGGCCCTGTGAGCGGTGAGAAAGCCGAGAGGAGATTAGGGTATTGCTTCACAATCTGAGCTCTTATCAGGTAAATCTCTCTCACTCCCTACCTCACTCCATCTGGGCTATGTCTTAACCCCAACACCAGACTTCCGACACTGTGCTCCAGTTGATTCCCATTAATATTTGATATTCCTTTGTTGTTATTTTTGACAGCATGGGTCATTTAAAGAACGCAGGTGGAAGAGAAGATTCACAACACACCCTGGAAAAAAGTAAAGAAAAAGAAAAAGCTTGATAAGCCAACAGTGCAAATCAGAAGGGAAGAACATTCAAAATCATAAAGACATTGAGTCCCACAATACCAGCATCTCAACGTATCCCACTTCTACCTCAAAGAAAAGTGAGTAATATACTAGTCCATATGTTCTCATTTATTTTATACACATTATAAATTATAGTATGCTCTCAATCTGCAGAAGAAAAAGAAAAAGAAAAACAGAAAATAGAAGAGGTTGAGGAAGAAAAGGAAAAGCCTGACAAAGCCCAGAACTCAATAGTTAAAGTTAAAAAGAAGAAGAAAAAGGATATCAACCAGCATTTGTTGTTGGTGAGTTTATGTTGAAATAAGGCTGGCAGCATTTAAAGACTTTGACAGATTTTATGCACACTGTTATATGTACAGTATAATTCTAACCTTTGGGTAAATACTTTTCTCTTTTCAAATAAACGAATAATTGATTTCAGCAAGAATGTGTTAAATAGGTAAAAAGTGATGAACATTTTTTTATGTTATAAATGTATAAAAATCTCAAATAAATGTTGTTCTTTTGAACTTTCCATTCATCAAAGATGAAAATATTAAGCCACACACACCGTTTTCAACATTGATAATAATAAATATTAGAGCACCAAATCAGCATCATCATGTGACACTCACTGGAGACTAGTATGTCAAGAGTAATGATGCTGAAAATTATGCCTACTATCACAAAAATATATATTTAGTTATATATGTAAAGGGATACTCCACTTTTGTTTAGAATGGACTTATTTTCAGACAGAAAATGTAAAGTTGCTATTTTCTAGGCTGATATGGCTGCATAATAATCAAGAGAACTTTACTAAAGCCTTAAGGCTTGTCCGCTTGTCCGGGACAAGTGGATTTTTTGTAGGACAAGTAGAGGAGAAAGTTAGTTGTCGAAACGGACAAGTTAAATTTCAAACAAAATAAAATGCCATGTTATTTCACGTTATATGCCACTCGTTACGTCTATTTTACAGATTTTAATTTTACCTAGGCCTATTTGAAACTGAACACATTTTCGCGCTGCCTGTAAATGGAATGTCCTGAATGTGACTCACAGAAAAGACGCGTCGCAGTATAATGCGCATGCTACGACCGCAGCCAGAAGTTCTCTTTCCGCTGAACGAACAATAACACACAATTAAGCCAAAATGACATTTGTCGAGTATCTTCATAACATAAGAGCAGTCTTATGATGGACAAAGAGTTGTGACTCGTGAGAGAATGAGCCACGTGTGAGATCCGCGTCTCTGTCCACAGGCGGCTCTTAAAGGGCCAGCTACCAATAAAGCGTTCTGTCAGTAAAGTTAATGAAAGAACAAAGGAAACAGAGAAAATTACTCACTGCTCTTGACTAAAGAACTGTGTAGCTTTAATAATGAGATAGTCTATATATAATTTATAATTTATGCAGCGCAACTGTTTGATAAACTTTATTCAATTTCTGTATACCGTATGTCCTACCCTGTTAGACAGTTAATCTTTATCCAGACATCAATGGCTTATTGATCATTATAGGTGTTATCAGATCAAATAGTTGTTATTGCTAATTTTCAGAGAATTATCACTAATCTATGTGTGCATTTCGTTAGAACCAAACAAATTGACTCATGAAACCACTCAGTCTATTATGTTCGAATCGCATATCACAACCACAATATTTGACCTCAATAATCGTAATATGACATTTTCCCAAATCGTGCAGCCCTAGATAAAATTATAAATCTTTACCCGGACAAGTGTCTTTTGTGCATAGACAAGTGAAACATAAATTTACTTGTCCAAAGGACAAGTGTCTCAAAAAGTTAATGTCAAGCCCTGAGTATTATATATTTACAGTATGTTTACTAGAGGCAACTCATTAGGACAGCAATGAAACAGAAAGCATTTCATAAACAGAAAAAATTAAGAACGTGAAAGAAAATATATTTTCATTGCATTTGTTTTAGGAAAACCTCGGCCACAGGAAGCGGAGAGGATGAAAAATTCAGTGGATGAGCCTGAGAGACAGAGTGTCCCTTCAGAGAGAGGTGACAACTCATGACACAGCGGATGAGCTCAACAAGACACTGAGAAGCAGAAGAACAAACCTATGTTGACTCTGAAGACAACATGGATGCTGACACAGACTCAGACACTGAGAGTACAGACACACATGAAGCACATGAACACTCTCCCAGGTCAGTTTACAGCACTCAAAGATCGCAGAACTCACGCATTACAGCACGTTCAGATGCCAGCATTCACAGACTCTCACAGAACTCCACCGGAACCAGCTCAATGGGGGTGGCAGCCCACTGCGGCCTGTGCAGCCCAGCACCCCTGTCCCTCATCCACATGCCTCCTCAGTCAGTACACCCTCTCTGCCTCAGACCCCGCCAAATCTGAGACAGGCAATGATGTGAGTATTTCTCATTCAATAGACATTTGTTTGAATCTACACCAGGGGTAAGCCAACCCTGCTCCTGGAGGGATACCTTCCTGCAGACTTCAGTTCCAACCTGTTGTTTTCAACTAATCCTTAAGCACCTTAATTATGTGGTTCAGGTGTGTCTGATTACAGTTAGAGATTAACTCTGCAGGATGGTAGCCCTCCAGGATTGGCTATCCCTGATATATGCATGTGCTGTGTTCAAAATCGCCGTCACTATTCCTGACATTACTCCACTAATATAGTCCATTTGAAGAATTCAGACACTGAGTGCACTGGAAGGACTGCCGATGTTGTATAGTTTGTGATTGCTGTTTAATAATAATCATTTGAAATGTAACAAACTGGACCCTGGACTGCAGATCCAGTAGTAATGAAAAGATGTATCTTGAACTGTGACATGGAAATTAGCATAAACAATTTAATAACAAATTAAAAAGGAATTTATACCTGTATGATATTACGCTGGACCAGTGTGGGATGGAAAATGGATGGATGATTTGATTCAGTTGCAGGCGCCTGGAATCCATTCAGCTCTCGACTCTCACAGTGCATTGTGGGTATTCTCGAGCTGTTGAGCGTACAACGGTTAAACACTCGTTATTGCGGTGCATTTTGGGATTGAATGAGTGCACTCAATAACGTCTGGACATCACTGACAAACGGCCGCCCCTTCAAATAGTACCCTATTTAAGGGCATATGGGCCGATTTCGGACACAGCCACCGTTTATATCAGACTATATCGCAGAATTTATCGCAGTTTTATTTTTTACATGATTTGCTTGTACTATTTTGCTTTCTCTGATTAGTGGAGATTTCTCTGCAGAATCATGGGTAATGTAGTTTTCCACAATAAATTCTGCTGGGGTTTTTTTTTAAATAATGATAAAAAAAATTATGATAATGATCACATATAATTGATTAACAACCTCGTAGTTAGCTCTTTAAAGTTTGTCTTTAAAATGCATTTTAGTTATAAATGTATTTTTTATTTTATTATTTTTAAAATCAGTTACTGTATGCAGAAAATAAATAAGAAATGAGGTCTCCGAAACACAACATTTTCCACAAAACTTTTTTTTTCATTGAACAATCAAATAAGAAATATCCCATTTGCAGTTGCGCTGTTCATCTGAATATCAGCACTGTTAATCTGAATATTGTTTGTGTGGGATGTTGCTTAAAGCTACACTGTGTAACTCTTTTAGTTTAATCTTAGCTAAAAACACTTAGTTCTTTCAAAAATATGTGCTCATTAATGTATATTTCCTTCGTTCAGTAATCAAGTATTCTCGTGAGTGTATAATATGCCACTGAAAATACATACGGGTAAGGGGTTCTAATGTCGGTCGCCATGTTGCTCCTCCATCTTGAAAGTACATTAGCCAAAGAGGGACATAGCCGTTAATTCAAGCTTCACCGTTCGCGTATACGTTTGAGTTAACACTCATGAACGAGGTCGAACTGGTAGCCATGTTAATCTTGGACTACATTGGCCACCGTGAGGAGTTAAAACGAAATCGGAATTGAGAGGAACAGAAACTAATATTCACTGGATGGTCATATACCTTTTCACCACTAGATGGGGGTAAAAATCACACATTGTAGCTTTAAGTACGTTCATTTTCATAACCCTACCATTGGCTTCACTAGGTTAAAAGCAGTGAGGTGCCAACTAACCAAACAGACAAAAAAGCTGCAGCGCTGGCTGAAAAGGCAGAGCGTCGTCGTCTGGAGGTGGAGAAGAAACGGAGGGAGAGAGAGGAGGAAAAGAAGAGACAGCAAGAAAAAGAAGCGGCAGAAGAAAGGATGAGGCTGGAACTGGAAGAAGAACAGAGGATGAGAGCAGAGGAAGCGCGGTACAATGTTTTACTGCTTTTTGGAAACTAATGTACCGCAAACACTGGCGAGAAACTAACATTGGGATATATGCAGGTTACGGAAGATTAGAGAAGAAGATGAGAGTCGAAAGAAGGCAAGAGGAGGAGATGGAGAGACAGAGGAGAGAGCAAGCAGAGAAGGACAGAGAAAGAAGACAACACGAGGAGAAAGAAGAGGCTGCTGGAACGGCTCCAGAGAGAAAGACAGGAAAAGGAGAAACGCCAGGCTGGTAAATATCAGTGTACAGCCCTTAACACGTGATATTCTTTATTCTATAAAATCTCTTGGAGTGAAATCTTGTAGTGTGTGACCCTGATATTTTTCATTAAAGGGGTCATGAACTTGCTTTTTAAATTGTATTATGGCCCTGTCCCAAATGGCACACTCCGGACTTGTGGACTTCCTCTGAGTCTCACACTTCGGTGACGTCATGTAGTGCAGTCCTATAGGGCCCTTAGCGCGAGTCCGCGAGGGTGCATTGAGAGGTATTTTTGGGACAGACTCGATCGTCACGCCAGAAACAGGAACTCGTTCCTCACGCCTGTGAAAGCCTTATCCCTCTCCATACGAGCTGAATAAACTTAAAGATCATCTCATCAGTCCCTTTATTAGAAATGTATAATAATTATTTTGTAATGATATAAACAAATATCATAAAATTCCAGTCTTTAGCCTCGAAAACAGGATTTATTTTATTTTCCCAGATCTTATCTATGTGAACTAAACAGCCTGCTTTTACTGATCTATAATTGTATATGCCACCTGGGCATTAGAATAAATGTCATGGTTATGTAAATGATAAATACAGTTGTAAATAATAATAGCCTACATAATATTCAATTTTAACACAAAATGAAGAACAAGTTTAAGAAAAATGTATAGGTTTCAAAATGTATACTACGTTTATATGACTCAGTCATTCGGTTCTATTTATGTAATGAATCATAATGCAATCGTATATTCAACAGCTAGGCCTATATTATTACGTTTGAGATACAACCACTGGTCCAATAATATGTTTGTATAAACTGTAAGTAACAACTGGTAAAATGTATGCCTATGTCATAAAAACATAATTAAACTCTTAAATATTCTCTCTCAGCCAAGTTTACAGTCCGTGAGTGAAATCTCCTCCCATCTGTTGTCTGATTGGCCTTTCTCAAGGATTCTTGGGTAGTTAAACTGCATGGAGCCTGCATCTATGTGGGCTTCGCGGAAGACCGCTTCAAGGGTACAAAGGGGCGCTGCTGAGCACACTTCAGAGCGTTAAAATGCCAAATGGGACAGCCTACGGACTCGTAGACTCGGCGAGCACGCGCAATTTAAGTCCACGAGACCGCAAGTCCGCGTGAAGTGCGCGAATTTGGGACAGGGCCTATGTTGTTGTCTGAGGTCAACTTGTGACGTTCGCTTGGTTTTTGCATTCAAAAACATTAAAATGAATGAGTAATAGGCTATTTTGTCCTAACCGAAAACGCTCTTTTTATGGGCGTGTCGCACTGAAGACTTGGAAGGAAACGCCCACTGCTGTGAGTGGATAACAGGTTTGCATATTATAATGAGTTTCAACTCACCCGTCAATGCACTTGGGGAAAATTGTTTTGAAAACGTCCAATGTTGTAAAATGGCAACTCGGAATGATTCAACCCAGAGTCCATGTGTTGCACAATTCCTGTCAGATTCAATATAGACGGCACAGCACCGTTCTTTACTCTAAATCGGTTTAGCAAATCCAGCCTTTTTTTTACAAAAACAATCCTCAGTGAAATGAAGCGACAGACGGACTATGTTTTACCTCACTCGAGTTCTCTTCTAACCTTGTTTTCTTTGCTTTTCTCATCGTCAAGTATCACGTCTGAAATGCTTAGTGCTTCATGTTGTTGTTGATGTGTGTGACGTCGTTGCCGTAAAGCATGTCGGGATTTTCGCAAGATTTGTCGGGGGCGCTCCTCTCAAACTTGCATTGCTGGTTTTTCCAGCAGTGTCCCCCTCAAGCTTTACTGCCAGGATGATTCGCCCTAATTTGAGTTTGTCTACCATCGAAATGACTATGAAGCTGTACATAGTAAAATAATATTCTTTCACTGTGTGCCTGGAAGAGGCGGGTGCTCACGGTGGCTTTACATGCCAAACCTGCAGACTGTTACTCAACAGTCTACGACTTTACGAAGCATTACATCACCTAAGTGTGCAGAAACACATCGCTGATTATGCGTCCTACTACATTAAAATGTAAACATCCTGCAAACATATTGATTTATGAATAAGTAAACAAATGAATGAATGACTTTCCTCATTGTCAGCTGAACTGGAACGCCAGCGTTTGGAGGAGGAAGCTCGTAAGGAGGAGGAGCGCAGGAAGCTGTCAGAGATGGATGATGCTGAGAGACTGGAGTACCTGCGAAAACAACAGGAGGAAGAGGAGGAGAGAAGGAAAGCAGCTGAGGAGAAGAGGAGAAAGGAGGAGGAAGCAGCGATGCACGCTGAACAGGAGGCCAGACTGCACGCTGAGCTGTTTGCCAGGTATGTCACGCTACTACAAACATGTTCATTCAGAACTCCAACAATGTTTCATCAACTAGGTTCCTTCATGTGAGAACAATAACGCTGTATGTAACTTTTGGCTCCTAGTGGCTGAAGCATATAAGTTATATGCGGAGGAACATTTTGGCAATTATGTGTGTTGTGCTTCGGCTCTGCTATGTGAATGAATCTGATCCCTTAAAGGTACGTTCGGCATTTTTGGAGAGGCTAGCAATAGCAAGCTAGCTTTGAAAGCATACAATCCCACCCTCCCTTCAGAGGGTCTCCAAAGCCACGCCTCCTCTAAAACACTTGAACGTGTATAGAGAGCCTAAGTCCCTCCCCTTCGGTTCAACCACCATGGAACATTATTTCGGAAAAATATTGTATGGTAGTCAATGGCGAGAGATAACAAATATTTTGATTTCGTTTAAATAGATCCCTGAATTACACATATGATGTTTGTCAATTTAAAAGATACATTTTAAAGTCAAGAAAGTCACAGTTTGATGTAAAACTGTTGAGATATAAGACTGTGAAAATACGTAATTACAAAGACTACAAACCCCAAAGGCGCACATTTTCTCTCAATGAATGAAGCGAACTTTACTGAGGCTGTCATTGTTTCTATAGTCTTCCGTTATAATCGTAACGTTACCGTCATGAGTGTGTTGTTCCAGACTGCACACACACACAGCAGCTGATCTTGCTCATTGTTTCGGCTCCCGGGAGATGTAGTTCATTGAGGGTTTTTCACATAAAACTAAAAGTTACTCTTCTGTTTTATGACGAACTGCGACTTTCTTGGCTTTCATAATTATCTTTTAAATTGACAAACATCATATGTGTAATCCAGGACACAGTTCAGACGGAATAAAAAGATAAGTTATCTCTCGCCATTGACTACCATGCATTGTTTTTCCGAAATAAGGTCCCATGAACCGGAAACGGAGGGCGGGACTTAGGCTCTCTATAAACCTTATTCAGAGCAGCGCCATGACAGGTATGAAAGTGAGGCTGTGAGGGATAGACTTACTGTGTTTCCAATGGCATCCGCTGTAAAAAGCTGAATAAAGCTCCTATATTACTTATAATTTTCCACAGCTTACATTGTTGGAAGTTTTTTGTCAACTGACATTTCTTGGAAAGATATTTTTCCAGTGTTTCATGAGCAAAACAATCCAAAAACACATTAAATAACAGTACAGCCCATTGAAGAGATGCATGTCTATCCTTCACAGCCTCGCTTTCATTCTCATTAAAAATCAAAGATGGCGCTGCCGCGAATAAGGCGTATAGCAGTCTGCAAAGCATCACAAGACAATTTTTGAGACTGAGTCTTCCACAAAAGATGGACATGTTGTAATATTTAAACCACTTCTATTACTGATTGCTATCAGCATGTAAAGAGTTTCATCCAATATAACAAAAAGTGTTTATAAAAAAAGCCTATACCCTAATTAATTTTTTATATGTTTTAGCTTACCTCCAGGGCATCCAAGATGTAGGTGTCTTTGTTTCTGCAGTGGTTTCAATTTTGACATTTTTCTGTCAAACCGTTGTTGTCTGTCAGTCATATAATGGAGGTCTATGGGGGTCCACCTCAAAGAGCATGCACAGAGAATCAAAATTAAACATGATTGAATGACTCGTAAGTGTAAGTACACATTGACGTCCTAAGACACGAGAAACGAGCGGTTTGTGTGAGAAAACGAACAGTTTAAGTGTAAATCGCTTTGCATTAAAGTAACATAAGCTGTTACATTAGATAAGAAACTTTGACATTCGATAGAGAAAGTGATTTCATGTTCAGGCCTTCAGGGTTTGTTTGATGGTAAGATAATCTTGGTTTCTGGAGCGTACCAAGCAAAAAAAAAAAAACTACTGACATTTTTCCATATAATATTGCAGTATAATATTGCTATTTTTCAAACTGTGCAGGAGCTCATTGTGAAGTAAAGTGTATTTCTCTGTACGACAGGCAGAGGGCAGCACTGGAGCAGCAGTTAAAGTTTCACAGGGGTCTTTTTGTGGAGGCAGAAGGGTTGGAGCAGACGCAGGATATTTCCCGTCCCTGGCTTTTCTCCTATTTCAGCCTGTTGAAGCTGCTTGGCTTGGCTGAGCCAACATCTGAGGACACACTCAACGATGTGCTATGATTCCTTCTTTCGACCCTCACCACACCAGCACTTACAGCTTGTATTTTAGTCCTGTGAACAATCTGCCACATGTGGAAATCTGCTGGATTGCTCACATCATTTCAGATGTCATATGACTCATATCAGCACTTTTGAATTGTGCCTGCTCAAATTAAAATTTAGTCCTCCTAGCCCAATGCATACCCCTAAACCCAACCCTTCCCATTATTATCCCTAAAATCGAGGGAATTGATAGGTGAATAACATGTAGAAGCACCTAGCTCTGGTTGCAAGTCTAAACTTGACCGAAAATAAACTTGTCCCTCAAACTTGACTGATTGATGGAATTGTTGTTCCAGGATTAACAAAGGAGTTGATCCAGGAACAATTTGCAACTGGTGAAATCACTCATACTGTAGAAGGAAGGAGTCATAGAGTTGAGAGAACCACTTGCATTGAGTGAGCAGCGCCCTCTACTGTTTGTCTTTTTAATTTGTTCAGGTATTTTCTCATATGTCATTTATATTTGGCAATTGACACTAGTAGAATAAAAGTATACATAGTTGTTTAGTGTGAAAAGACGAATGCAACAGAAGACATTTAGCTTTAAATATTTCATTTTGATCTCATTCATACTTTTGATAAAAAAATGTCTCCGGTCACCACTGTAATAAATTAAAATAGCAATAATGGGATATGGAAACAAATAATAATACAAATCAATATCACATGAGTCACATGAGTCAATAAACAATGAATCAGTCCT
This sequence comes from Hybognathus amarus, assembly GCA_030378365.1. NCBI lineage: Eukaryota > Metazoa > Chordata > Actinopteri > Cypriniformes > Leuciscidae > Hybognathus > Hybognathus amarus. The sequence goes on along the minus strand of JAQIUQ010002660.1, from coordinate 906,472 downwards.
CCATTGGTCAAAGAGCTCAATCGTCAAACGCTGTTCAGTCACAAACATGGACATTTGTTTTTCTTTTCTCGTTGTTGTATTTCTGACTTCCAACACATTCATAGATTTCCCACTCTCTTATTTAACTGAAGTGTTGTCTGCTGAGGGAGTCAAAGCTGAACAAGAACAAACAACAGGGTTTACATGTTATTTTCACGATTCTAATTGGTTAAAGATGGGAACCAATTTAAAAACATTTTAGATTTTTTTTTTCTGTGCTGCCATGTACTTACCTATGCTTGCAGGGTCCACAATCTGGACTGGAATTGCCTGTCCGTCCTCCAACAGGATCTGTGTGATTCCACCTTCAGCTCCGGCATTAGTCACCGAGGTCACACTCACCAGCTGGCTCATGCCGAGCAGGGTCGGGGGTCACGCAGAGATATGCTTTCTCCACCACTTGACTGGAGGAACTGGGATGGACTCAGCAGAACAGGCTGTGGAGGTGCAGGGCTGGACAGCTCTTGGGCCTCTGGTGGGGGTGTAGGTTGGGCCGTGTCTTCAACTGGACACAAGGAAGGCTGTAGCTGGATGGCCTATCAGACAAGACGAGAGCACTCTTTAAGGATAAGTTTGCCAACCAGCTTTGTGGCAGGCAACAGGGAACATTCTCAGAAATGAATCCAGGCAAGTTATGAACAAACATTATTCCATTAATGTTAATATATCATTTGTTCAAAGTTATATGGTTTTAAATAATGTTCTCAAAACTTTAGCACAAAAACAATGTTTTTTTTCTGAAATATTTTACTTGGATGTTAATCTAACATCTTTTCAAACTGGTTTCAGAATGTTCAGAGAACATTCAAAAGTAACCTTCACATAACGTTTGCAAAATTAAATAGAATGTTCCCTTAAAGGTGCATTGCACATCATTACTGCGATTGCCTCTATAATCCTGTACAATAAAATAAATAAGAGGGATTCGGGTACGGAATTTGAGACTGTGCGTGTGCATGTGGTCCATGAGCGTGCACACCACTGGTTGCAGTTTTGCTTGTCACCAGAGGGGGCATAGTTCTGCAAATACTCAGAGACTTGCGTAATGCATCTTTAAGGTTTGCATTAACCAACAAAAGTTTTTTTAATGTTTTTTAAAAAAACTTAGAGGTTTGGGTTTTTTTGTTTCTTCAATTATGATCAGAACAGTTGATCACCCTAAAAAATAATGCATTAATTTAATAAATGAATAGATCCATTTATATATAAATAAAAAGATCAATTCAGGAACAGGGTCACCTGGAGATGTGCAAAGATCTTGGGCTGCAATGAGGTGAGAGAGCTGAAGAGCTGCACAGCCTCTGGAGAAAGAGTATCACTCTCTTCCACGAGTCCTTCCTTCTGAGAGGACACTGTCAATACAGTACACTCTAGTACACTATATTCTGTGGCAGGGTAAACAATGTGTATACTTCAACTAGTTATGTGCTTTCTTTTTGAGGCAGGACCTTTCCTGTACTCTCTAAATTGTATTGAATGATTCCAAGATGTTAAAGGCTGGAATACACTACACAAATTCTTAAAAGATTTTTAAACTCTAGGCATCATACACGCTGCTGGAAAAACTGGGCATCATACACTACACTAAACGACTGAGGATCACACACTACTAGATTTTCAAGTCAATTTTCAAAACATGCACCTTATTGCTTATGTTGTGTTCAAAAGTCGACTTAAGACATGTTTGATATCCTCCAAATGGATGGAATCATAGACTGAAGCTTAAAGAAATTCATAGTATGCACCTGTCATATGGTGCGGTCCATTTACCTCAGAAGTCGGATATGCTGGTAATGACGTCACACTTCGAAGTTACGTGTTCCAGTACACAAGTTGAAAAAACCAAGATGGACATGTCCAGGAAAACCTTTGTTGTGCTTGCTCTTTCGGAATAAAAAACGGTGCACAGATAATGCTGAAGAATCATGTTCACAAATAGAGGTTGGGTAGCACTCTGCCGTGAGTTTATTGAAACGCAGACAAACAAGTGCTAATAAAGTATGTTTTACTACTATTTCACTTAGGCCGTGTGTCCACCAAAGCGTTTTTCCACGTGCCTGGCGCATGTTTTTAATTGTTTCAATGGGAGTGCCGCGTTTTTAAACGCCATGAGCGTAAAGAGGTGATGAGATGGGGTTTTTTTCCACGTCTGAAACGCCAAGCGCTTGGCGTTTTTTACTGGTCGCCGAGAGTTGAAAAATGTTCATCTTTGGATAAAACGCACCGCTCATCACAGTCACTTTTACCCAGCCGTCCAATCACAGTAGAGGAGGGGCGGGACTAAACCACCTGACCAACTGTTACAACATTCTTTCTGTACAACATCATCAACCAGCAGTGCTAACCGAACAAAATGGATGAAAAATAAATTTTTAGTATGAAACAAATTATCTGCAAAATCACTTTCAAGTAAACTGTGCTGTGGATATTCTGTATCATAGCAAAAAAACCTCTCAATCGGAAAAAACGCTGCGCTGCCAAAATGCTCTCAAGCGCCCAAAGCACGGCATCTTCAGCAGAGCGTCTGGTGGACACACGGCCTAACTGTTGATGCGCTGAGTAGCCATTTTGGATTCGGAAGTCGGTTGTTGTGGTTCCTCTGAGTTGTAACTGCAACTTGAAGGGGGGAGGACGTTCCAGTTAAAAGTTCCTTCTGGAAACTCTGAATTTTCGACTCTCTAGTAGAAATGGACCTCATCAATACACTACTTCTGTGAAATCAGTCAATACGACTGCCCAAAATCTGTTACGACATTCAACAACTGGTGTCTCGTCTTTTCATTAACCATTTCAAGCATATCCAACTTGCGATTTTATGGCCATCTCTTGCCATATGAAAGTAGGTTTCCAGGTCTTTTCCCAACCCCCCACATTACAAGGGTTGGGACTCACGCACATTCACACCTACGGACAATGACTACGTTTACATGCTTTACATATGTCGTTTACATATGGTCGGGTTAAGGTCACTATTCATGTTTCTGAAACATTAAAAATAACCCGTTTACATGCGTGAGCATAGAGAGTTTCTCCTGTATACATGGAATTGCAAAATCCCGATGTAAACGGCGATGTGCGGTAGCGTCTTGACGTACAGATAACCTTAAAGGCCCGTACACACCGGGTCGAATATCAGCGCGCGTTATTCATCAGCGCTTTTCAACGCGTTTTTTGTGTTCATACCCAAGCGCTTTTTCGCTGACGATGAGCCGGGTAACATGCAAATTCATTCCTTGACATTAGATGGCGCTTAATGTAAAACAGAAATAATAATAGAATCCTATACTAGGATGTTCATATTCATGTCTCAACGATGGTCTCAATGTTTTATTATGACATATTAAAAAATACTGAATGAAAAAATGATAGAAATAATGTATTCTGTTTTAGAAAAAGAAATACATAAATAATAAATAACTAAAATAAATGCCTCCAAAAACGAAATAACAAAATCTATTTATATCTTTAGTTTTCATCCTCTTTATCCTGTTTTTCTTCCTCATCCACCTTGTTTGCCCATCTATATTTTGCTGTAGAACCGATTTTCCCAGGAGGGTTTTTTTTGAAAACCAGGACATTTTCATCACTTAAAAACAGCCAGGACAGGATGTGAAAACAGGATATGTAACGCAAAGTTGAGAGGTTGCCCAGAGATAAAAACATAGCACTAGTTGTCGGATGAACAGATGCACGAGAAACGAGAGTTGTCGTATTTCCCTGCGTTTAATAAAACCACTCAAACTTTACACTCGTCCTCATACATGGGGATCGAGCGAGAAAAAAAAACACAAACATACAACCCTGGTCACAAAAGAAAAATAAAATAAAAGAAAGAATACAAAGAGTCGGCAGAGCGGTTATCTCCAACAACAACAGCACGCTGATAATGAAAAGTTCGGGCAGATAGCGATCGCCTTTGTATGCACTGTAATGCTGGTAACGTTACTGACCTCGCTCCAAAGTATGCTGTGCTGTGTCTCGCCATGTTTACTTCCGGTATACTGCACGCGGATTTGCTCTGCGCAGAGAAGTTTCTCTACTCAAAAGACCAAGATTCCTTGCGAATAGGACATGCGCAGTACACAAATCACTATGGAGATGTGCCGATACGCGTTTGCATGACCAAAAATTCGGGTTAGAAAAGGGTACCCAGGTATAATATCCCGGTTTTTAAAATCCGGGATATGAGCATATTCGGGTTTTTGCCGGTGTTTACATGGCCGCTCACGATCCGGGTTATTGCCAATATCCTGGTTTTGAACGGGTTATTGGCTGCATGTAAACGTAGGTAATTTTTAGTGTGTCCAATTCACCAACACTGGGGGAACTGGAGCACCTCAGAGGAAACCCATGCAGACACATGGAGAACATGCAAACTCCACACAGACAGGACTCCTGGTTCACCTGGGACTCGAACCAGAGATCTACTCACTTAGCCACTATGACAAAAGTTCTGTAGTGTATTCCAGCCTCAAGTCATTACAAACTTATAGTTTTAATAATGTATGTCGGATTACAAACAACATTTCAAGAGTATTTTACCATCTACAGTAGCAGAAATCAGGGTCAAAGTCTCTGGCAGCAGGTTATTAGCCTCTGCTTTCCACTGCAACAAAAACACAAAAATAAATGCTTACTACAGAAAATGGTTTGCATATTTGTGCACACCAATCTAAAGGTTTACAAAATATAATTTCTGTTCACACCTCTGTATCCAGAGGTAGCCAGTGGTCCCGCCGTCAGCTGAAGAGCTTTCTGAGCCTCATGGATGTGGTTCTTGATGTCATTGACAGTGGGAAAGTAACACAGATTGTGTCTCTCGGGCACATCCTCTGACTTGAACATCTCATGTTCCACAAACCTCCTGCCAGGGTGTTCACAAAGCAACAATAAATAGTTTTCCAGCAAATAAAATAAAGGAGATTTGAAACCATCTGAGTCATACCTGAGCTGCTTGCGGACAGTGTAAACCTGGTTATGACCTTGTGCCACCAACTCACAGATCTTCTCTGCCACGAGCGGGTGTAGTCGAGAGGGTAGGGACGCCCCATCCTCTATTATGACATCCTGCATGGCTTCACTGTCCAGCTCCTCTGTTTCTTCCTCTTCATCGTCATTTTGTTCTTCCTCTGCAAAGCAGATCTGCTCTGGAAGGGGAGGCAGGTTTGCAGTGTCCACGTCATGGTACAGGTGGGCTTTCTCTGTAGGGAGCTGGATGTAATACCTGTCACGAATGCAAATAAATGAAGTGAACCTTGCAGTCATGTGATGGACTGTGATGGCTAGATGTTTATACCTTACAATGCCTCCAACATCCCATAAACTCTTCTTGAGGTTGAAGAAGGCTTTCTCCTGCTCTTGTCGCACTACTTTCTTGTCCACTTTGGGATCTGTTGGAACCTTGTACTCCTGGAATTTCCGTACTTTTTTGATATATATTCTGAAAAATGTGGGTCTCATTATGAACTTCCTGTACACAGAACAAATATGATGTGCTTGGCCCAATTGTAGGCTGTGTGTACCTGGCAGGGCAGGTTGCTTTGTAGAGGATGTTTTGATTTGTTTCTTGCTCTGACCCTTTTTTAGGTTGAACGCCCTTCCTCCGTGGACCAAACTGGCATTCCATCACACTGGCTCTGCTACCTTAAAACCATATTAAAGATAAAGATAAAATGACTTTGTGTGTACATATTGTAAAAGCATTACATTATCTGCAACAACAGCATTCAATCAAGGCTGAAGAACAAGGCATGTCCCACCTTGACATGCAACATGCTATTGCAAGCATTCTCATTCTAGAAACAATTTGATTGAACAAAAATCTGGACACATTTTTATGAAAGCTTGTTTACAGCATATAATAGAAAATAAAAAAGGATAATTGCAACTAGGGTAATTATCTCACAATTTATTTTTTTCATGCAATTGCGAGTTTACATCTGACTTTTTTTTTCTGAATTTTGTGATATAAACTTTGTTAATTTTGTAAGAAAAAAAAAAAAACTTATCAGAATTGCAAGTTTCACTATTCTGACTTTTTTTCTTGCAATTATTAGTTCATAATTGCAAGTCTTATAACTGTGATATAAAAAGCTGCAAATATCTTTTATATTGTTTTATTCCATAATGATTTGATCTGCCCCCCCCCCAAAAAAAAGATCAACAGTATACATTTTTTTAATTCACTTTTTTTATAAGTCTCTTAAGCTCACCAAGTCTGCTTTTTTAAATAAAAAATATAGTAAAAACAGTGACATTGTGAAATATTATTATCATAATTCAAAATAACTGTCTTTAGTTTAAATATATTTAAATTGAATTCCTGTGATGACAAGAACTCATTCTGTTATTCTAATGTTGATTTAGCTGCTCAATGTTGCTGCTTAATCAATGCCTTCAGTCATTTTTTATTTATTTAATGCATCTTACTGAATAAAAGTTTTTTGTTTTTTTAAATCGTCCCTCCTAAAGTTTCATTTGCTATTTTTGTCAGCCAAAACCACTAACACTCAGATGTCCCCAAAGCTACAAACATCGATTCAAATTCTGAATTATAGTCAAAACTCACAGTTCTGGCATTAAAATAACATTTAAACTACATGACTAAACAGCTTTAAGACTTAAATACAGGTATCTCAGATACACAGATCCCACAAGGAAAAGGGCCACATTACCTGCATTAACAAAGGGAATGCCATCGTAGGGCACATACTGTGATTTCCACATGAGTCTGGTGGCAGGTTTAGCCGGTGAGGGTGATTGGCGGGTGCCAAAACACAGCGTGAGTCTGCTGCTTGTGTAGAAGCTGAACGGCTTCAAGCTCTGCCTCTGTGTTACAGTAACCACGGTAAGATTCTCCTGATCTTCTGCTCCTCGTGAAACAATCACACAGAAAAAAGATTCACAAAGCCACATTAGCTTGACATCATTAGATTGCGTTGCTGTAAATGGATCGTTTGACAGAGGGCTCTACGCACAATAGACAATGCATTTAGGCTATTTCCATGTATATTACACTATTTTTTTATTATATATTTTTATAAGTGAAAGTTTTGTAAAAAAATTAATTAATTAATTTCTCCAATTTCTACTGGACAAACCTCACACCCACGCAGTCTTAGAGCCCAGTTTGGTGTCCCTGGTGGCAGTGGCTTCACTGGGGCTCAAATACATCAGGAGAACTGAAAAGAAATGAGAAGACATTTCAATAAAACGGTCAATAATTTAAAGTACACCTAAACTCCAGGAATAGGGCATGGCCTGAAGTGGTTTCCTTGTTGTTTAAGCAAGGTATAAATTGAGCCAGAACAGGAGTTTAATTGAGTTTGTTTGTCAACCCATTGGATACGCATTTGCATATGAATGCTTTTTTACTAATCCAGTACATATTTTCCAGCTCCATATTTGCATAAGACTTGTAAAATCTGTTTAAATAAGTGCTTTTCAACATTTAAAGCAAAAAAAAATTTAGTTTATAATGGTAAATGGTAATGAAAAGCAACAAACACAACAGGAAACTTCATCTTTCAAATTAGATACAGAATGTGACAGATATAATGATGTGCAAACAAGGCTTACTGACCCTTTTTTCTGAATTTTAATACCAGTGCCATTCTGAGCCGCTAGTGCAGATAAACTATGGGTGCCATCGTTGTCTTTTATGGATGCGATGATTGGCTGTGGTCTTTTCTCCTCAAAGATTCCTATTTAATAGAACAGAAAGAAATGGCAGAACCGGACAGCAACCAATTTTCTTCATTATTCTTTTTATTTTCTGTTTAATTTATTCATTCTATTTATTTTCTTCATTATTAGATGTTAACTATTCTATTTTATATTCATACACACACTCTCATCAAGCACTTTATTAGAGAACATTTGAGTGTGGTGAACTGATGATCTGAGATGATTTGTGCAGATCAACCCGTCTGGCACAAACAACCTCCCCATGTTCAAAGTTACTTAAATCAACTTTCTTCTTCATTCTGATGCTCATTTTGAAATTCACCAGATCGTGACTATGTCTACATGCCTAAATTCATTAAGTTGCAAGAGTTAGGTATTTGCGTTAACAAGCAGTTGAACAGGTGTACCTAATAAAGTGTCCGGTGAGAGTGTGTGTGTCGTGCTGTGTGTATATATAATTAGAAAAGCAATAGTCAGTAATATATTTAATAATGTAGAAACATAATTAATTACCAGATGAGTTTGCTACTTTCAACAGTTGACCGTGAGGCAGTAACATCTGAGGTCCCCCTATAGACACAGATGGGACACCATACAACTGTCCATTTTCCCCTTTCACGATCACCTGAAAAATGCATTCGTCTTGTGAGTTGGGGAAAAACTGTCATAAATATATAGTTCAAAATGACTTAATGGGTTGAAATTTGGAATGCATAAGGTCAAACTCATATTTTAACATTTTGGTATGTCTGGTGACTGAGTCAAGTACATGGGTGATACAAATGTCTTCTAGCGTGAGTAATAGCCTATAGTTTATGGTGATGAATCATAGTGCAATTTCCTTACCACTCGCTCATACTGAATAGGATGTCCGTTTTGATCAAGTATAACTAAGTTGTCCACTTGTTCCGGGACTGTCGAGGGCTTCTGATTGGCTGCTACAATTTCTGGGTCTGGAATGACTGACTGGAAGCACTTGTGCATCTGCATTTTCTTCAGATTTTGGGTTGCCAGGTTGCTGATACATCACAATACAACAATAATAAATAGTTTGATAACAAAACATTGACAGCTGATATTTTACAACAATTTTTTACAGTTCAGATTTATTTAATTCTATTTAATATTAATGATGCATTTAGGTAAAAAAAAAAAAAAAAACAAGTGTCTAAAAAGCCCCAGTTGTATTTCACCAAAAACCATAAGAAATTATACTTTGTATACAGTAACATTTATGAGATTCTTATACTCATTACTTTAATGCAAAAAGTGATAGTTTAAATTGTATTTTCACAGTATTTATCACAGTAACATCTGTTGCACTTTTAATAAAAAAACTGTTTGATAATATTTTATTGTAACAGAGCAAAAAAACCTGTATTACAGTAAAGAGAATAATCAGTTAAAAATGTGTATAGTTAATAATTTGTGGAAAAATTTTGCTGAAAATAATCAAATGAACTTCAATAAAAAATCTTCATGGAAGATATAATACACTTTTATTACATACAATCAGGGCTTTTGTGAGATTCACCCAACTCATTTGTTTGTTTGTGAGTGGACATTTAACATAGGCTAGTCCTTTAGTGAAGAGTGTGTTAAACAAGGATTATTCAGTGCCATACAGTATTTCTAATAGTCTACATTTCTCCTTACCAGTTCAGCTTGTGTGTCTGCATACTGTAGATCCTCTCTCTCTTCAGTCTTAAGAGCATCCGTCACATCTCTCTCTTCCTCCTCCATTTATTCTATCAGACATAGTACAATTCAGTCTAAATCAAGAGCCCAAGCCAGAGATGCACAACAATTATGCAAGAATTGAGTTGTTTTACTATGGGATAATATTTTTGTGAATTTAGTACAATGAGAAAAAATTATTTTGATGGGTGTCAAACTGAACTTTGTTGGAGAGAAAGATGCACACTGCTAGCAACATTTAGTTCACGCATGTGCTATTTTTATGTGTAAGGTGGCCATTAGGTAACTTAGAAGTACGTGCAATGCTTAATGAATAAAGCCAAGGAGCAATAAAAGGAGAATTTATCCGATATTATTTTGCAACTCATTAAATCCTCGTCTATAACATTTTAATTGGAACGTTTAGGCAACAGATATTGTGTTTTTTATGCTTTGCGAGCAATAATTCATGTTTATGGATAGAAGAGCGTTACACAGATGCGACAAATTAACATAATTTTGAAACATAAACGCCATATTGGATCAGTGCTCGCTAGCTCAGCAGTTCCATGAAAACACCCCCATTTAAAAGAAAGAGAACAGACAGATATCTAGCGTTAGACTATATAAATCATGATTTTTAGTCAGCTCGCTCTGACAGCGCATCCAAATGTACGGGATGCAGTCGAGCCCAGGCTTTATATACAGGAAGCGCCTAGAATTGAAAACGAGTCTACTCAACCTCGTCTTCGTCCGGGATTCCTCACGTCAAAAAAAAAAAAACGCTTAAACTGCGCATCATCCGCCTGCAGTTTGAATCCCCGCGGCTTCCGTAGGACACGACGCACGCTCTCGTTCACTTTTGAGCTGTAGATCAGTTCTTTCTAAATTCTTTCAAGGAGAACACGCTCATAAATGTGGAAAATAGTGAAAGAGTCCAATTGAAACCGTTTAACAGCATTTTACTAACAGAGCAAAACCACTGAAAATCGTTAAAAAATATGAAAATAATAATTTGTGGGTAAAATGTGTGTTAGTTATTGCCCTGAAAAGTGAAATCATGGCCTTAAACGAAGACTAATTCTGATCCGAGATTTTCAATTTGATCTGTGAAATGTGCTGTAAGAAAAAACACCTCTTTCATTTAATTTAATTCATAGGCTACTACTAAAAGTCATTTAAAAAAAAAACAATAATAATATCCTAAATTTTATAATATTTGAATATTATTCTTCCATCCATATTTAACGAATAAAATTGGAGTTGGCATGCATAATATGGTTTGCAGAGACTGACAATGTACTGTATATAGTTATTTTAACTTCAAACTTTATTGGCATAAATGTTTTATAATAGCCTATATAATGCACAAAAATAAACAATAACTATTGTTACAAGGAATATTGTTACAGTTACAATAAACAAGGAATGCTTAAAATAAGAAATATATTTAGTCCATTAATGTTTACAGTTATTTTGTTATTTACATGGTGAAGTGCAATAGAATGTGAAAAACATTTAAAATACTACAAAGATATTACACAATACTCTGTAATTCCTTATACGCTGAACTTGGATCAGGCATAGTTAAAACGATGGATATGTGCTCTACTCCTTTTTGCTGCTTTCATTATTACTTTAAAGATTTTTAATACTTAATAATTTTATTAAAAGTGTTATTTCAAATTTGCGCATGCGTTTTGAAGCATCAACATCATTACTGTACCACTTAAAGCAAATACGATGCAGGTGCTTTCAGCATGGTGTATATATATATATCACAAAAAAACTTATATATCACCTTTATCACCTCCCATATACACACACACACACACACACACACATATATATATATATATATATATATATATATTTTTATATGTATGTATGTATGTATATGGGAGGCTTCTTCATGAACCACAGGGATTTGTAATGGGCTACAATGCAAATTCTCTCTTGAAGACAGTAAATAGAGACTGTGTTTTTAAACATTTACATTTGTGGATGAAAAATGTACCCAAGATAATTAAAGTGTTTAAAAGCATTTCATATTTTTTGTCTTTCATTATTATTCCTAATGTGATGTTATCTCTAGACTGGAAGGCTCAACCCAATGATACATGTCACACCAGAATGTGTTGCTGTGAGAGCAGGAGAAAAACAAATGATCCGTGGTCTCTATGTTCTAATCACAGAATATACATAGTTAGCTCTAAGTTAAATCTACGTGAGAGGTTTCAGCGCGATTTAGCGCGTGAGTTTTTCAACCTCATTTCCTGTTTACCGTGCATGGCGTCGACGTCATAGCTGTGCCACTAACCAATGAGAAGCGTTTTGGGCGGGATTGCACATGCAGCCCCGCCCTAGTGCGGCCCCGCCTCGATCGACGTCATCACTTTGTCACTAACCAATGAAAATTGTTATGGGCGGAGCTGCACGTGTAGCCCCGCCCCAGGTGCAGCCCCACCCCGATCTGCAGGCTGCAGCCAGGTGTACTTGGAGAAAGGTCCCATGAACCGGAAGCGGAGGGCGGGACTTAGGCTTTCTATTTAACAATTGTTGTTTTACGTCTCACCAGTAAGGGGCGCTATACGTCTTAATAAAACAAAATGTACCCCATCCCTTCCCTAAACCCCTCAAAAAGGAACTCCACAAACCCTGCGTTTGCTTGAACAAGGAGACTTAAATAATTGTTCTCACATTTTAAGGGTTTGGTCTCTCTCCATTCCTCTATTCTAGAAAAACAAACAGTAAAAGATGTGTGTGTGTGTGTGTGTGTGTGCGTATGTGTTGGACCTGTAGGAGTCTGTATGACTGTGTTGAAGCAGCTGATCCTTTGTCAGGTCTAAACTAACAGGACGGTGTTTGAGCTGAGCCTGTAACAATGAGTCTCTGCATGCTCAGAGCGAAGAGAAACGTGAGGAATCTGGGCCTATGATCCCAGGCTGGGAGTGTGATTAGAGGCCGAGCTTCTCCGGGGCCTCAGTGGGGAGTCTCACACTGAGGTTTTGATGGAACCTGTCAGCAGAACCATTTTGAGCTTACTGGGAGAACAATTTGCAGTTTTTCCCCCGAAAAGATCCAGCACTGGTGCATTCAAGACTTATCATACAATGCCATATAGCGCATTCAATCAGACACCCCCGTGAGACTTAACACACGCCATGTCCAATTATGTGGGCTCCCCTCTGGACAAGCTTTCACCCCTCTTCCTTTTTTAAGTCGCAAACAACAAAAGAGTGCCATACGTGTGCCTGCAATCTCATCAATGGTCTATTTCCTGCATTTCTCATGGTTCATTCTGTCTGTGGGGTTTAAATGCAACATGAGGCAATGAGGTGCTGATGCATTGTGGGATTGATGTCTGCTGACTGACCTGAAATACTGCTGTGTAATGGCCCTGTCTCTGGCGAGGGATGAGGTGGGGTAGGGAGTCACTGGGAAAAGCCCCTGTTTGGACTGCCCTCCGTGTGAACATTTTTGCCCCTACATTCACAAAAGACCTGACAGAAAAAAAAGAGTGAGAGAAGGGAGGGGGTGTCAGTGGACGACGGCTGGAGAGTTTGCATGACTGAACCATTTCAAACACCTTCCAGCTACACTTGTTGCACACACAACTGTGTGTGTGTGTGTGTGTGTATGGCACTCTAACCACAGCAAGATTCATTCATCAGTTCATATGTGTTGTTCTAGTTAGTGAATGAAGATTATCAATATGACTGAGGTTCACTGGTTTGAAATCTGTCCAGAATTAAAAGAAAAATGTTTGTGATTTAAATGTGAAAATTATCATTTTGTAATGGTGATCATATGTAAATAAGCACATATTTGTTCTTATGATTATGGTAAATAATCTTAAATTGGCTTTTTTTCAATCTGTTTTTCCTAGCAGTTTGTGTGAAATAAAGTTAAGAATATGAAAGGTTTTGAAAAAAAAGATGAACAAAAAGTGGTAAATAGAAATGTTTTGCAACATTATACATTTCTTTACCGTCACTCTTGCTGAAAAGTAAGACTTTCTTTAAAAAAAAAAACATCTTACTGACATCAAACTTAATAATACTGTATGAAATTGCCTTATGATGCTATAGCATGTAGACTTTAGTATTAATCCCTTTTGTTTCTGCAAACAGTATTTAATATATTTTTCTCAAGACTTTCCCCCACACCAATCATATTACTAGTTATTTGCCCGAGGACTGAAAAAATGGTCATACTTTTTAAAGACATGCGTCATTACAGCATGATTTCCACTAGGTGGCGTGTGTGAGTCCGTCCAAAAACACATGTTCGAGATCTAGTGCCAAAATACAAATATTTTCATTACTCCACATTGCTTGTTCTCAGCAAGAGATGAAACACATTTTTAATGATGTTTAAGTTTGGAAGGTTTAGTTTAATATTCTTGGGGTCTCTTTGATACCAGCACCATCTAATAATCACATTTCACATCATCCAACAAAGACATGTCATTATTGAAAAAGCGGTTAACCCCACACTCAACTCCCACGTCAAATAACACCCTCACACATTTGGAGCGAGTGCAACTTTATTCCATTGAGTCCCATAGATGTAACAACAGGAGACTACATGGTGTACAGTATGCGCACAAACATCCACTGAGACAAACAGCATACAACACAGTATCCCATCATACATCACTGTCCCCGTGTTAAGGTACGAATGGATAGTTCATATCTGACTGATATTCCGCTCGAATTAGAAAGAAGGCCTCTACCCAGATAAAAGTATATTAATATTGGCCCTACAGCGAGAGATTTCTCTACTTCAATACATATCCTAAGGAGATATACAAAGCGCTTGATAAAACATTATCAATTTGTGTTTGAGCAAGAGACGCTAGGATTCTTGTGCCGTTGCCAGAAGAGATTGCTGCTTTTACATTCCTGAGTACTGATCTACGATAGTAATCACAGGCTGTGAGCTTATTTCAGTTCAAACATGGAGGCCCTGTGCTGATTCACAATGCTGGTATAGAAGTGCTAAAATATTCCAGGTTTATGTTGCATTTTGCTTTAAGTGTTAGTTCACCCAAAAATAAAAATTAAGTCATTAATTACTCACCCCCATGTTGTTCCAACCCCGTAAGACCTTCGTTCATCTTCGGAACACAAAGATATTTTTGATTTAATCTGAGAGCTGGATCACTCCTCCATAGACTGCCTAAGCAGGGACTGGCTCTTGACGGCCGATAAAGTCATTAAAGAAAATGTTTAAATATTCCATGTGCCTACAGTGGCTCAATTATAGAGGGAATGCATTCACGTGACTTTCCCGCCGAAACAACCCCTCTCAGCCTGACTGAGTGGCAAAAGATCTGCTGCGTGACTGGATTTAATAGGGGAAACTGCGAAAATGCGACTAAAACGAACAATTTTATAAATTTAAATTAAATGTTTGACTCAATATAGTGTTCCTTACAACTTACTAAAGATTGTGATCCATGGATATTATTGACATGCAGCCAGGAATCGTGTTGCCTGACATTTATGTTTGCCTGATTTCGACACCGGGGAAATAAAAGCAATATAGACCTAAACATAAAGCAAATTTGCCTGTGAACGTTTTATATAAATACAATATAGGTTTAAATCCGGGTGATTACTTAAATCAGTGTTATATATAGCCTATATATCATCATATCGTCCAGCCCTAAAACTTTATAGTTTTTTTTAGTCAGTGTTTATTAAAAAAACATCCAATTATGCAGAATATGGAATGATACATATTTAATTGACGAGTTGTTAATATATATATATATATATATATATATATATATATATATATATATATATATATATATATATATAACAATACAAAATATATGGGTTTTAAAGCTAAATTCAGCATTTTGACACAAAATGAAAACTGCTATCCACCTTTCGCTGACTGGAGTCCAGTTGTTTCTGTGAATTGCAGCGATCCATTTGCTCCTCTTTCTATCGCAGTCTGTAAAAATATACCTCAGATTTTTTGTCAAATCTAGTTGTAAAGCCAATCGCAAAGCTCTTTCCCACTTTATATGTGTTGTGTTTGTTTTCGCAACATTCACGCTGAACACATATACAGCCGCTCAGTCTTTTTGCCACTCACTGTGAGAAACTGCAGCACTCCGGCCAAAGGTGACGTCACGCGCATTCCCTCTATAAGTTTATCAAGCGACGAGACTGCTTTTTGTGCGGAAAAAACATAAATAACGACTTTATTCGACTATTCCATTACTTCCTTATGGGCGCATGCGCGAGACTGAGATAAGGACGTTCTTCTTCGACTACTTCTTGTTACCGGCTGCTCACCGCTTAGGAGTATTACCGCCCCCTACTGTATAAGATGATGACCCATATATATAAGCACTCCGGATTATAAGGCACACTGTCGTTTTTTGAGAAGATTAAAGGCTTTTAAGTGCACCTTATAGTGCGGAAAATACGGTAATTGAAAAGCGTATGTACAGCGCGCATCTTCCTCTGCTTGTAAACAGAAAGTTTTGCGCTTCCAGCAATATCAGCACGTCATCTTATACAGTAGGGGGCGGTAATACTCCTGAAGCGGTGAGCAGCCGGTAACAAGAAGTAGTCGAAGAAGAACGTCCTTGTCTCAGTTCTCGTGCATGTGCCCATAAGGAAGTAATGGAATAGTCTAATTAAGTCGTTATTTATGTTTTTTTTCGCACAAAAAGTAGTCTCGTCGCTTGATAAACTTATAATTGAGCCGCTGTAGGCACATGGAATATTTAAACATTTTCTTTAATGACTTTATGGGCCGTCAAGTGCCAGTCCCTTAGGCAGTCTATGGAGGAATGATCCAGCTCTCAGATTAAATCAAAAATATCTTCATTTGTGTTCCGAAGATGAACGAAGGTCTTACGGGGTTGGAACAGCATGGGGGTGAGTAATTAATGACTTAATGTTCATTTTTGGGTGAACTAACCCTTTAAAGCTCAAAACAATACCTTCAACAGTGAATAAGAAAAAAACAGGAACTCTGCTAAAATGCCTCCCAACAAAACAACTGTGAGGAACCCCACCCTGCACACAAAGCACAAGCGCACAGAACACGAGCGAGAGATGATCACAAGCCGGAAAATCCGTGACCTGTGCGTTATCCTGGCAACTGAGCTTTAAGCTGGAAATCCTAAATCACTCCTGTAACCGATGCAGCGTTCACTCATTTCAAACCTGTATGACTATTTCTTCCGTGGAACATAAACCAAGGGATTCTGAGAACGTTGGCAACCGAATAGTTTTGGTGACCACTGACTTCCATTGTATAAACCAAAAAAGAACAACTAAACACAGGACTAAGTCGCCTTATAATTCCATCTACAATGACTTCACTGAGCCACAGGAAATGTTTTCTTTGGCCAAGTCTACTTGCATGAGCTGCATAAAACGGCAATCTTTCATCAGACACTACTTGATTTCTTACAAAATAATGATTAAAAACAACTACAGCACAGGAAATCAGAACAAATGCTCAACAATGATGAAAATGACAGCAACGTGAAGCAGCGTAGTTCATTTAGACACAGAAACGGACAGAAAATCTGTGCTGTTTTTAATTGCTTGAATCTAGTGATACACACACACACACACACACACACACACAACACACGCACACTTGACTCAAATTTCCAAGAATGCATGCATAAATCAATCTGGTGACAATAATGTGCTCTGACTTTGTAAACTATTTCATTGGATATCACATGAAACATTACATGAATGTTCTGAATTGGTAACTACTTGGACATTTTATGCGTTGCATTTTTTCAATTCGATTTTGTTCTTTTTTTTTCGAAACATTCCCGGAGCTAAATCGGCTTGATCATTGTGAGAGGTGAGAAAACACTCCATCTGTCTGACTCTGTCCACCCAGATCCTGTCGTGCCCTCCTCTCACTTTGTTCCCTGCTGGGTTTGAAGTTCAGAGTTTGGACCCATATGCATATGAAATGTATTTTACAGCTAGGCAAACAATAGAATCAGGTTTACAGGGCACTCATCCTGTAGCCGTCAAACGTGGCGATTCCTCTCACACTCGCTATTCTTATCTTTAACACCTTTCTGTCTCCTCACCACCAGTGAGAAAGGTAGAGGAGAAAAGGCAGAGAACCGGTCCTCTGTCCCCAGCAGCTTTTGTTGGACTGAACGGAGAAGGCCTGCAACTGTGACAACGATTCAGTCTAAGGAGACCTTCATCAACCCAGAATTCATCCAACCAGGTCTCTTGGTCTCACTTGAAATGACATCATTTGCATTCAATGATGTGCTGGTCCTAGTACGATAGAAACGATTCTCGCAAACGCGATCCACTGCAAACTATTATAAAATATACGTTGTGTCTCACAAAAACGGATCTATGTAGCCACTATTCATAGTGATTCGAGACACATTCTCAGGTTCGCTCTATGAAAGGTAGAGCAATAATATAAAGCTACATACATTTATCCCAAACCCAAAACCCCCAAAATGGCCTCTTTGTTCTTTAAGAACAAGCACAAAGCTTAAAATGTGCATAGCAAAAGGCAACCGTTTCATCTTCTTTCACCCAACGAAGACGTCGTTTATTAATAAACAATTTGTTTTCCAAGAGTAAGATTTTTTTTTATCACGTTCGATTATTGAAATGTGCAGAGTGTGTGGATGCAGTTGCTAGGACGCTCGATGAGGGGCGTGTCTAACTCTCTGACAGACAGGAGGAGGGGGAGGAGCCTGAGGGCTGCTGGGAAAGCATGCAGGTTCTCCGCGCAGACTCTCGGCTCGGGTTCGGGCGTGAGGCGGGCGGCGCTCTGGTTCTTGAGGTTGTTGAGCTCCTGTGTGGGCATCAGCGGTTTGGGAATGCTGACCAGGCAGAACGCGGAGCCGCTCTTGGGGATGAAGTTGACCTTGTTCCTATCTGGGCACAGGAACTGTGGGATCTCTCGTGGAGGCCTGGCCCTGAAGAAAAGAAAAAGGAGAGCGATAAGACGGTGAGAAGCATCGACTCAGCTTTGAAGTCAGTGTAAATCTTACGCTATCATCATTTCAAGGCTCATGCCGCAACACAACAGTGGAGAACTGAGCGCAGAGAGAGCAGATAAAGCAGTGTTTCAGGACTCACTGTGTTTCCTCTGTGAAGACCTTGATTCGCTCGCAGCCCTCGGGTGGCTCGCGTTTGAACATGTAGCTGTTGTTCGGCTTCGGGGATGAGGCGTATTTGGGTAGCGGCGAGATGGAGGTCATGTCTGTGAAAATGGTACGAGAAAAATGACAATACAACTTGGACGGGCTTATCAGAGAAGGTGATAAGTGTTCAGAATTCAACAGAGAGCTGAACAATTAGTTGAATAATCAGTCTTAAGGAAGTCCTGTATAATTACATCCACCAAAAAACAGCTTGATAAAGTGCAGAATTATTTTGAAATTGACACATCTTAACCCTCAATCGGGTCATGGGGTCTATACGACCCCAATAGACTTTTACTTAACGAAAAAAAAAGGTTCCCTTCATCTCAGTGGAATATGATTTTGTGACTTTTCATACATGATCTATCTATACACACAAAAAAACTGGGCTTGAGTCAGTTGTTCTGAAGCTATGTTAAAAAGCCCACATTGAAATAAATGGGAAATGTGAAAAAAAAACCAAAAAAAAAAAAACTCAATATATTTTCTAGAAGAAAAAAAAATCTGGCATAAATCTGAAATTTTTTACACTGAAGGCCTAATACTAGAGCATAAATGCAATGTATCATAAAAAAATAAAATTTTATATGCTAATGCTAAAGCTAATGGTGTAGTTGAGGAATTGTGTGGTATATGGATACAAAAGTACTTTATATCTCCAAAAACACGGCATTAATGAATAGATGAGAAAGAAACGAAGACCAAGTGAAGGTTAAACATGCAATGTTCATAATGTGACTGCGCAGCTTTGACATCCATAAACATGTGAAACAGACAGATCAACAATTACACAGACTGCACAGCTTTTCAACAGAGTAACACAAATATGTAGAATATATATATATATATATATATATATATATATATATATATATATATATATATATAACCTTTTATAAAAAAAAACTAAATTAGTACAAGAAAAAAAATGGAGAAGTACGAATGACAGTCAAACAGCAGATGCTATTAGCATGCTAAATAACTCTGACACTCTTCAAATTAATCTCTAAAAAAATGAGCAAATCGCTAAATATTAAAAATAATATGAATATGTTATTAAAATAATAAAATGAATTAAATAATTTGAATAATAAAAAATAAATATCTAAATAAAATCAACTAGCTGATTGGTGGATAGTAACTTATTTAAAGGGGCACTTTTCAATTTGCGATCACACATACTCGGAGTATGGGGAGCGGCGATACGGATCACATATTTTACAAGATCAGATATTTATCAATGATGCCCAGGATTTGTTGTGAACCAAATCCTCCATGGCCCTATAATCTTATCTTGCTTTCTTCACATGAAAAGTGAAATCTGATGTCCTGTAATGTAACTGACTCCCACAGCAAGCCTAACCATGTCTCTTTAGGGGCTCCGTAGAATGCAGAACTCATTTTCTGTGCCTTTCCGAATTCAGAAGTAAGCTTCAGACACATCCCTATTTTTCAAAAGGCCCTATATTATATTATAAATGACATATTATATTATATTTACATGCGCAAGTGGTCACAGGAGACATTAGAAATGCATGACAATACCAGATGTAATGGTAATGCGTCTTTGGCTGACCATTTGTGATCTGATCACTGAAAACGCCAGGTTGAATACCAGGTGGAAACAGGGCTTCTTCAACATTTGTTTTCTAGGATATTGCATATAATTTGCAGGCCTAAGGAATCCACTTTCAATATGCAGGAGACTATGGGAGAAATATGGAGAGAATGGAAAAATCTGTTTTAAATGTTTGTAGTAAACATTTCAAACTGGATGACCATGAACACAGAGTTTTAGGCCAAACAAATGGAAATAACTGAAAGAAACTGCCGTTCTGTCAGTTCTGCCTGAAGTGAAACGCTGTCATGTAGAAGTTAGAAAGCTGTTGCCATAGTGTTTCATTTTTTCCATGATGCTATTGAAAGGGCAAACTAAGTATGAAGAATCATCAGCAAAGTTACACTTAAATATTTTTATGAAGCTTTTGGCTACTAATAAAAGCGTAGCACTGTCAGCACCACATAACAATTTTGAGCATGTTTAAAACCATTCCACACATTTTCATACACATCAATGCAGAAAAAGCATGTGCAGATCTGTGTGGGCCTAAGGACATCTGTACAGTGTGTGTATGTGGGTGTGAAAAAATGTGAGCTGTACCTTTCTCACAGCCGTCAGCCAGAGTCTCGTCCTCGTGGGGAGATGGACTATCGGTGCAGGGCTCACTTGGCACGTTTAGGAACGTGGGTGAGATGGACTGAGAACGGCTGCTGCTGTTGCTGTGGTTACTGCCCGCTGCGGTGCCCAGGGCGTCTGCGTGTCGATGCTGCGGGAGCTGGCACTGCGTTGGCAGAGGGGCAGAGGAGCCCGATGCCCGTCTGGAGCCTCCTGAGGCTGGGCAGAGAAAAAAAAACTTTAGTTAAACAAACAGTGTCTTTAGGGATTCTATGAGGAAACCTGATTATGTAACAGAGAGTGTACTTGACATGATTCAGCAAAAACACTCACAATAAGCTGCTCCTCTCTGTCTCCTGTGTCTCGGATAATGATGCGCTCAATCTCCTGATTCAGCCCCTCCACGCTGTTCCGGAAACGAGAGACAGAAGACTTGGAGATGGGAATAGAGATCAGGACACTCTTTGGAATAGGAGCCTGAAACAGGAGATAATGAGAAGGTGTGATTATTTGCTGTATGGGATGTTTTAAAGTAGAATGTGTTGAAGCCTTGAACTAGTGCTTTCTGCATGTGCTTGAACACAATCCATCCCACATGAGCTCAATTGAGTCCAAGTTGAGCTGTGTATTTTGTATTTGTACAGTATTTTTTTGTTGTTATAGGCTATGTTACCAGTAATATATTATAAAATTAAATGTGTTGTAGATTTATGCGCATGTGTTTTTTCTAGAGCCCGACCGATAAAGGATTTTGAAGGCCGATACTGATATAAATATTTGTTGGTTTTAAAATCCGATATATATCGGCCGATATATATATATATTTTTTTCAGAAACGCGCAACAAAACATAACAGATTTCCCTAACATTAGTTATTTGTAGTTATTTATGAGTTTTAACTAAGGCCTCGTTTCAACTTGCATGGTTCAAGTGACCCAAATCCGATTTTTTCCTCTCATGTGGCACAGAGTTGGGTATAACACGGTGAACGTGTAAGCAGGAAAAAAAAACGCATGGATTTTGATTTTCTCAGAACGAATTTAGGCCTCATTCATATGTGGTAATAAACTGGATATGAAGTCGGATTAACGTGCATTGCGCGTGCCATGTAAGCAGACAAAATCGGATATTCTCAAGAATAAATAGCGAGTCGTCCGTCATTAAAAAGTGCGCGATTACAGGCGCGATGGAAGAAAGGATACACACAGTGGAGCAATGCGGAGGTTTCATGTCTTTTGAGTGTTTGGGGCAAAGAGTGCAGGCAAAAATGCAGGGTTGTTGCAGAAATAAATCCGTATTTGAAGACATTTCATCGAGATATGAGGCATCGTTTTAAGTGCTCTGCCTCTCCACTCCTCTTTTTTTCTCCGCCGTACGAGACCAATGTTTTGATGACTTTTCAAGATATTGTGGAAAGAAAAACACTGGATAATTTTAATCACATCGCTATCCATTGCATTTCGTGCTGTTTTACTTAATTTTCCAGGTCAAAACGATCTACATTTGGTAGTTTCAGCAGTGTATAGTGTAAATGCAAAAATTGGATATGGGTCACTTTTAAAAGATGATGTAAGCAGGTCGTAAAAAAATCAGATATAGTCATGTATGTCAAATGCAGCCTAAAAGAATATGATAATGCATTTTAAAAAGAAACTCGTTTCTTTTACTGTCACAACAGAACAGACTGATAATAGTGGCATTAGCTAGCTTTCTGTGATAAACCATAATTTAGCAATGGATAACGTCATACAGTAAAAAGTGTAAAACATACATTTTCAATATAACAGGCCAAGGAGAGATGCATACGTCTCATTGCTATAACTGTCACGCGCTATTAAAGAAATACTTCAGTCACATTGTCAAAAGTTAAAAGGACAGTCAGTCAACTACACTGTAACAACGTAACGTAATTATTACTAGCTAATTCCGCTTCACTGTCGGCTTATTTAACAGCAGCAAAACTGGACATGATAGTCAAATTTTGTCATGCTTATTTGAGTTAAGAGAACTGATGGGGATGTTCTTTTAATTGTTATTCAAGCAATGTAGCCTATGTCTCGTGACCAACTCGACGGTGTTCCCAACGGGGACAATGTAGAGTGCCCTCTAGTGGACAAACTATACAACTCCAACACTCATGACATGGTTCAAACGTGTTTCGTCCGTTTTAATTTTATTTTTGAAATATTCATTTATTGGCCATTATAACTGCCCATACTCGATATTATGGAAAATGCCTAATATCGGCCGCCAGATATCGACTGCTGATATATCGGTCTGGCTCTATTTTTTCCCCTAGTTTGTAACAATGAGGGGATCAAGAAACATCAGAAAAGTGTGTGTGTGTGTGTGTGTGTGTGTGTGTGTGTGTGTGTGTGTGTGTGTGTGTGTGTGTGTGTGTGTGTGTGTGTGTGTGTGAGTGAGAGCAGTACACATAACACAGAGAAAAGACCTTAAAATGAGAGCAGATATGCCTCTGTAAGTAAACACTGCCTGTGTGAAAACTTACAGCAACAGCCCTGCATATTCACACACTGTCAGCAGTCTCAGCACACACTTCAGTTACCATATGATGCTAAGAAATAACAGGGTTACGTGTTATCACACCACAGCAAACAGACACATTGCATGGTAAACGTGTTGGTCTCCTCCGCAGATCAGCGAGTTATGTAACTCGGTCTGCCAAGCAGATTCGTGATTCTCGTTCGTGTCTGCGGAGCACACCTCACGACTGTACCGGGACACAGCTCAGATAACATGACATGCAAAGCGCGCTTGCCTAGTTAAATCTAAAACATGCTTTCTATGCGAACAACTGCTATTTGCGATGACTTTCGTTGACTGATGAAAGACTTGAACAAAAACGTCACCTTTCCAGAGAGTCCACTTCCTGTCATCCTGTCAGAGAGAGGTCCGGTCTTCCTCCTGGTCCACCGGTCTCTCTTTCTCTCACTCTCTCCTGTGCTCTGGATTTTAGTTATCTTGGCCCCCCTCCTTCCTGTCTCTCTTCATCATGTCTGCCCCCTCCTCCCTTGTTTTGATCTTTCCTCTCCACTCACTCCCTTTCTTAAAATACATTGCACTGCTCTTGTCGTCTGTCCTACCCCCTCTTTTTCTCAGGGTATGAGGGAACAATGCGAGGGCATTAGCAGGACGTTGCTGAGAGCTGTGTGGCCCTGTGGTGGCCCTCGCTTAAAGCATGCCAGATCTGCTTCATTACCATCTCAATAGAGCAAGCCAGGTTTTAAACTCACATATGCAGCATCACTCCATGCCTCTTTCCTCTCCAGCATGCATGTGTTTCGGACATCACATTGTTTCAACATAAGTCTTCTGGACTCTTTTCTTCTGGGTGGTTTGGTTATTTATCTGCTCATCAGGATAGAAAACAGCTGAGAGAAACCCTGACCCTTGAGGTCACCTCGAAACAATACACAGTTAAGTGATTTTGTCTAGTTTGTCCTAGCAACTTTCTCATGAGTGGTTGCTATGAGGCAAATATTTGTTTACGTATAAAATTTCCAGTGGTGGGCCGTGACATTAACAGAAATAATGTACGGCCTGACCACAATGAAGGATGACTCACTGTCAGCGCCAATGATCTGATTGTCGTCATCTTCAGACATGACAAGAAACCTGGCTCAGCACTTTCGTGACGTCCATAGAGGCCACATAGAATTGCTAACAAACCCATGCTAACCAGTTGAACACAGATATTAGCCATTTACTATGGAGGTTTCGATTAAGGTTCATTAACCACAGGAGCAGAAAAGTCTATGTCTTAAAGGGATACTACACTTTTTTTGGAAATAGGCTCATTTTACAACTCCCCTAGAGTTAAACAGTTGAGTTTCACCGTTTTGAATCCATTTAGACGATTTTCTGAATATTTAGAAGAATATCAGTTACCAGACAGTTTCTGGTCCCATTGACTTCCATAGTATTTTTGTTTTTTTTACTATGGAAGTCAATGAGACCAGAAACTGTCTGGTTACGGGTATTCTTCTAAATATCAGAAAATCGGCTGAATGCATTCAAAAACGGTGAAACTCAACTGTTTACTCGAATCAACTGGGAGTGGCACCAATCGTAAGCGTCATGCAAGCAACTTTTTGAGAAAGTTTCTATGAAGCATGTCCCAAATCAGTCACTGATGAGGCTCCATTTTATTTGGATGCTACCTTAGAATTTAACTACAACTGAAGCCCAAATGTACACTCAAATAAAACTGTATAATAAAAACTTCATTTTGCATGTTCCTTTTAGTTGTATCAAAATTACAAGGATTGACACTCAACTGTAGCCTGCATGCCAGCCCTCAAACTCCGCCCACAACATTTTTTGGACAGGAAGTTCGGTCTGAACTCGATCCATTGAGGAGTAATTATGATCTGGCAAGAGACATTCGGGCCAATCAAATTGCCAGGGCGGGCTTTATACGATGATGGACAGATTGATCTGCAAGTAATCATCACGTTATCGTTTCCCTCAGAGATGACTGCAGCTGTCGCGTCTGTTGTGAAATAAATCGACAGCACATTCATTTTAATAGACAAACAGAGAACTGCAATCAAGGCATTTGTCGATCGGAAAGATATTTTGCCGTCCTTCCCACATGATTCGGGAAAAGTGTAACTTATCAGCTGGCTCCGATGGTCACTGAAAGAAGATGGGACGTAATGAAAAGCCTGTGGTCGTTGTGGTTTCTGCTTTGGTTCGCACTCATGGAGAAGTAAGTAAAAGAAGCAACACTCGTTATTTAACTCTAAAATAAGTAAGTTCTGTAGTTGAAAACTGCGCTATGCAAAGGAGTTGACTTACTGCGTTGCTCTGATTGGTTGTAAGTCTACCGACTATCCAGGAGTATCCCTTTAAAACAGACAATGGCATTCAAAGGATGCAGAATGTGGAAACTGTGTTTACAGTTGCGAAGTAACTGGAGTGGTGACTTATTTTCACCTCTGTACTGTAATGCAGAACAAAAAAGCAAAGAACAAAAAAGCAAAAACCATATATATGGTTGGGACTTGGTCATATCATTTGGTTGTTGATCGGATGAAGGCAGATCTGAATGCAAGCTTGCAGTTGATTGTAAGAAAGGAGTTTAAGTGGACTAAATAATAAGTCAGACAGAACAAAGCCTGGCTTAAATATGAACCCTGTTCCAAAATGCGAAGGCTGTCCCAAATGCTTAAACAGCGCAACAGTATCCATCCACTTTTTCAGCAGTCCTTGCAGTTATGGCTACCAACTACGAAGTGAATCGCAACATTACATTTTAAAAGTTTAAAAGACAAAATGAAAAATGTACTGGCTTTGAAAGAGGGAAACAACTACAATCCCATGAAGCACTTGAGTGAAATTATCAATAATAGATAAATATAAGACTATTGATTTAATTAGCTATATAGAAACAATATATATTAAGAGACTTACTAGTTTTGAGAACGAAGGGAAAATTCATCAGCCACCAAATCCCATGAAGCACTGTGATTGACCTATATTCAGAGTTCTCACGTTTCTCAGATTGGTGGAGCTTTTTGTACACAATCATGGGTAATGTAGTTTCTCCCAGAATATATACCATAGATTAACAACTTCAGAGCTCACAGCAGGTCTGGCTTTGAAGATTTATAAAATTAACATTAAAAATCAATTCCCATGTGGAGAAAAATCAATGGGACGTTTGCTTACGAAACCCGACTGTTGAACTCTATTAAAGTATCGCAACATTAGCATTGAAAACATGTTCTAATACTAGACTCTACTGGAATCAACTGGGAGTGGCACCAATCGGTAAGCGTCATGCGAGCAACGCTTTTTGTGAGTTTTTATGACGCATGTCCCAAATCAGTCACTGATGAGGCTATATTTTATTTGGATGCTATCTTAAGAACTTAACTACAACTGAGGGCCGAATGTACACTCAAATAAAACTGCATATATATATTAAAAAATTGTTTTGCCTTGTTCCTTTTAGTTGTACCAAAATTACAAGGATTACAAAAACTCAGTGTCCATGGACACGCACAGAAGCCTCAGTAAAACAGTGAAAGTCTTCCCGACAGCATGTAAAAGGCTTTTCTTCACTGGTATGGAGGCCTGTATTGGTTACCACAGTCTGCCTTTAAAACGAGAGGTTAGACAGAAGAATCCCTTTGAAAGGTTCTCCAGGCCTTGATAGCTATACTGGGCACTTTAGCACATCAGCCTTTCTTTGACCACTATGGTCTTTATAAAAACAAGAGATTCATGGGGCTGAAGTTGTTGACCGGTGTTTAACTAAAGGTTTGTGTAGAGACTTAAAGGAATGACCCCTCCAAAGCCACACGCAAGCTCGAAATGACTTGCAACAGCATTCTTATGCTCTCTGGATTCACAACATATTCAGGTTCAGAACCACTGAGATCAAACAAAACCTGAGATGTTCCTATTGTTGTGGTCACTATTTCAGTAGAAGGTTAGAAAAAAATACAAGTCACAAGTGATCAAAAAAACTTAATCCATCAGAAGTCTCCTGCCAAATAAAATTCTGCAAAAACACACATTAAGATTCTCAGTAAAACCAAAAAAAGGAGATTAAGAGATTAACTTCAGCCTGAAATATTGTAAATGTTAGACTTTGAAAATGAGATCAAACTAAAACTAAAAAGAGTAGAGGACATAATTTCATCCAAATGCTCTAAGCACACACACACTGCTTCTGCACTCCTCATTTCTGACACTAGCAGGCGCTGTGGACTCCCACACAGAGAATGGTAAGAATGCAGGGAAAGATGTGCTAAATCCTTCAGACACAAAAAACAACAGTCAAACCCAGAAAGCAGTCAAAAACAGTTAATTATTGATCATTGAACACAGCACTCGACAGACAAGAAGGACAGAGGAGCTAGAGAACAAACCCAGAAGGTGTGCGAATTACTAGGATCCTTTATGACTGACCTTTACCCTGCAATACATCACACATGAATGATCAAATTCTGAATGTCATGGAGATCTAATGGAATAGACTACTGGAATCTGCCAAAAATCGACTAGGACTAACAAACTGATGCAAAGGGCTAAGCGCACAGTACAGTCTCGTGCTAGCATACTTAGGACCAAGCTAATATCACATAGCATGACTAGGGAAGATAAGCAGACTAACTTGGCAGTACCTATTGTTATTGATATTGAGTTTTGATGTAAACCAAAACGAGGGACGGAAAGTAGAAGCCATGCAATGTGTCATGCTAACTTAAAAAGTATCATGTAATGCATTTTTTCAGATCTTTCTGGAGGTTAGCTAAAGTAATGAAAACCAAAAAAACAAAACTAAAATTATTTTACATCCTTATTTCACTCTCAAAAACACCAGGGATGTCACCAATTTCAGAAGCAATGGTTAGCAATGGTTACATAAACTACACTGGCATTTACTTCATGCACTCAATGGTTTCAGCTTATCTTGCATAGTGGAAGGGAAAAGGACTATAAGATGCTGTTGTAGAACGATGAAATCACTCATATACTAGACTCCTGAGAGGGCCACTGGCCTGCAGAGTTTAACTCCAACCCCAATTAAACACACCTGAACCAGCTAATCAAGGTCTTACTAGGTGTTGAGGTAAGTTAGAGCCAAACTCTCCAGGACATTGAGGCTCCTAGACCAGACTTGGCTATAAGTTTGTCATTTGGGATGGGACCAGTGTTGTGCCTGAACGCGTTTAATGAACGATAGTTCATGTTCATATTTTGGGCGACTGTGAACTGAATGTACTGTATTACTGCCCTGATGAACGTTACTGTGAACGCGTTAATTCTGGTGTCTGTGACGCACGCTTGAGTTTAACACGCTTCATTTTTCAGATTTCTATAGATTCTTCCAGGCGAAAACCCGGCTAAAACACAAGTAAACAGGCCTTAACATGTAACAAAAAAACACCCAATCTGGCAACACCAGCGACCAGTGTCATGCCGTCATCGACAAAGCAGCGAGCGGAGAGAGCGTCGATATAATCATTTTGAACGAATTTTATGACTAGGGTCGGTGAGGATGGGAAAAATTGTACATTTCTGTGCAAACTGCCCGTCAATAAAATAATTGTTGTCTGTGGTATATGAGCTGTGGCAATAATAATAATGAAAAAAGAAGCTCGCAACATATGGAAAAAAGAACTATGAATGAACTACTTAATATTTTGAAGTATGAAATATGAACTGAACTAGTTCAGTTTAAAATGTGTGAACTGAACTTTGAACTAGTTCATGTAGAAAGTGAACTTTCCCAACACTGGATGGGCCACATCTCATGACTTGAAATTTTTGGAAAGACATGTTTCAAGATTTTGCTACTAGCTGAACTATTGACACACAGGTAGGTACACAACAGTACAAATTGAACAGACTGTACAACCGCCTTGTTTTTATTTATAACAAATATAGCATCTACTCTAAGTATGGCCTACGATCAAGTCTGTCATTTCTACTATCTGTGACGAGGCAAAAATTCCCAAGCCTGAAGAAGAGACAAACATCTCCACAACTGTTCACCCGTTTTTCTGTCTCCTCTGATGTTCTTTTCTTCTCATGGAGCTGCTGACCTTATGGCCGGATTTCTCATAAAGGTCTTCAAATGCAACTTTCATTCCTTCTCTTTTCTTATTCCCCCTCTTCAGAGCTTTTATTTCTGGAAAGAATGCCATTTTCATGACTGCCACTTCATCTTTAGCTGCTTTCCACGCACATAATGGGGAGAACACCCCATGCACACCGACTCAGCCCTTCAAACCACACACACTCACACACACCCTCCCCCTCTACACAGAGGTCACGTTGTGTGTGTTCTTCAGGAAAGTGCATTCACATCAGCGTCCCAAGACAAAAAGGAAGTAGAAGACTCAGAGAAATGGAGGTGTACGATACAATTTGGGGGTTGAACTTGGGCAGACTAAGTGCTTACGGTCACAAAACAATTGCAGGCAGGTCCTGTGATGGAAGGCAGAGAGTTTACGGTCTACATTACTCAATGGGCGTCACCCGACCCCAACAGCCCAGCCGAGAAACATCACGACCACTCAGCCTGAGGCGGAGAAAAATGCCCCCTCAACTCACGTCCAAATAAATGCATGCTTGTTATAATTACCCAGCCTGGGCACCTCTCAGGCTCTAAACTCAACCTCAGCTGCTTCAAATTAAGGCTAATACACAGCAGAGAAACCCCCGAATAAATAAACCAAATCCAGTTCCACTTCGGATTCCTGTAGTTCTCTTCATAGCAGTCGGAGGCAGAACGGAATGGCACTGATTAATGATACACTGTTCAATCTACCCCACTTACATCTGCTGGAGGGGACGGCAGATGCACGTCTATGTTTGTGTATAACTAAATGATCACATGGTAAACTGGGTTCCTGGAATAGCAGGTTGGCATTTCCAATATAATGGAGTCGAGTGATCGTGACCATTACCATTTTACTACGGTTTCAGATTATTTATTGTGCAATAAAATATCTCTCTCAGTATTCCTGTTGAATTCAGACCTAGCTGTGAGTAGTTTGGTGTTTTGTGCCAACAGAGGGGCTCGAGTCTGAGTACAGTTCATAGGATTAAATACAAAAGATGAATACAGTGAGACAACAGATGGTGCTTGAGCCCAACACAAGCAAAAAAAAAAAAAAAAAAACGGCCCCAAAACCACACATCCAGCGGGCCGGACAGAGTGTGGCCTTTAATTGACTGGCTGGCAGCTATAGTACAGTAAAGACCAGGCGTGCGGCACATTCACCACATGCTGGACTAATTCATGGACAAACACAAAACAGAGCGAGAGAGCGAGAAGAGACGGAGGCAGAGAGGGAGGGAGACAAGGCCAAGCGAGAGGCCACAGTAATTTATTCACTGTTTTTTGTCTTCGTGAAGAGAGGTCTTTCACTCTGAAACAGCCTGCAAGCCTGCACCTGGCTCTGCCAATTACGACAAGAGTGCAAGTACACACACACACTGTGACACGCTTTTACACATTGAAATGCACACTTACCCACTCACGTTCTTTCAGAATGAGTGGAGAGAGTGTGGCAGAATTACTATGACTTCTAGTTCTCAACTACAACTGCATTGATGATACACAACGTTTGTGTTCAGATTTCTTCTTCTGCTTATATGGCATTCAGTACACTCACTGCACTGTGCTACAGCTTATGTTAACAAACAGTCTCTCTCTCTCTATTAATGTGACTTCTGAAGGATCATGTAACACGAAACACTGAGAGCAATGTTGCTGAAAATTCAGTTTTGACATCACAGGAGTAAATTACATTTTCAAAGTTTTTTATTTAAAGTTTTTTATTGTATTTTTTAATCAAATAAATTCAGCCTTGGTGAGCATAAGAGACTTCTTTCAAAAAGAGTTGTAAAAACTTTTGATTGATGGTGTGTACACAAAACTATTTTTGGCAAAACTACTGATGGACAATCAGCTTATGATGGGGGAGGGGGCACTGCTAAAATCATGATCTATGAGAGCAAAACAGAGGCTAAAAAAGTGTTCCTGTTGGTAACTATCAACACACCACCCCAGGTAACCTTCTCCACCAGGTCTTCTCGGTCAGAGCAGGTGAGAAATAGCTCACCTGTGATTCGGATGAAAGCAGCATGGTTGCCATTGAAGGGAGATTTGCGTCCTTGTCGCAATGGTGACGGCTGCTGTGTTTACTGCGCTGGAGCTGCTGTCTCAGCTTCACAATCTGAAACACGCAGAGGAAGAGAGAGAGAGATAGATAGTCAGGACAGACATAATTCCTCACTTCAAGTGAACTTTAAGAGCACTTTTGCTTGTATAAAAAGACACCATAAAAAAAAACAAAGAATTAAAAAAACCCTACATGACAGTTGGTCATAATATGCAAAATAAACCCCTTCAGGGGTCAGCATGTTTGGTCCTAAATTTATTGTGCTACAATGACTGTCTTATTAAACTCTAGTAATGGGCGAAGTTAGAGCCCAGGGTCAGATGGCTTTGTTGATTGTCTCAATGCACTGAATTCCTCCAAGTATTTTTATAGTTTATAGTTCAAACAAATAAACACCCAAACTTTCTACAACCCAAATACATGCTTACAAAAACACTTTACATTATGATTACATCACTACTCTTTCCTTTATAAACATCCGTCTGTTTAGACAGAAAACCAATACACCCTCCCGCTTCGGCACTCCCTCTTTCTTTACCCCAGCCTAGGGAAGAGACGGGGAAATACATGTACAGATGGGATCATATGTCTGAATTTAAGTCCAGCCAGTAAAGTCAGTAAATACAGGCTATGAGCGACACCCAATGAGATGTTAAGCCAAGTTCACACTACATGATTTTAAGCACTGATTTAAGCACGATTTGCAAATTGTTGAGCTCGCTGACAGGTCAGGGTGTTATCGCGTGCTAAGTCGCGGGGATTAGCGGCGATGACGCTCGCCGATCTTTTAGTATGAAAGAGCCAACAACACAGCGAAGACGCTCGCAGACGCATCGCCGAGCCCAGAAAAATATCTAGCATGCTAGATATCCAGAGTCGTCGCGCGACTCAACCTCAGTTATGTCATGAGCTACAGCCAATAATAGCAAGGCATGGGTTGAGGTAACCAATTAAAATCTTATGTTTTCTTTTTTGCATTTTTTTCTCAGAGCAAATCATTGCGCAAACAGTGTGCAGCACTACTTTCTGTCTGACATCCATATTCGCATGTTTTGTTCTCTTCTTCGCTGGGTATTGGCACACGTGCTGTTTTCGCGTCATTTCTGGTTCGTTTTATTGCGTGATTTTTCGTGACAAAACGTGGTTTGTAGACAAGGTAGAATCGTTGGTTGACAGAGTTGTTGTAAACTCGTTATTTATTTGATTATTTTCAGGATTTAGACCGTACCATAGTACTGAAACAGATCTGAGTCACAAATGATTTGCTCTTATCATCCGATCGTGGTTGTATCTATGTAGTGCGTTGTCAACTTGTGTAGTGCGTTCCTTCCTGTTCATCAAATCACGTTGTGTTGTGTGGTGTGAACAGCTAAACAAATTGAACACTCCTGATTTCACTGAGAGCAAGTCATGAAGTGTGAACCGCACAGTCCAGCACGATGTTTTAAAATCATGTAGTGTGAACAAGTGTTGGGGAAGCTACTCTGAAACTGTAGTTTGAAAAGCTACAAGCTACTTGTAAGTTAAAGTAGTTTAACTACAGTCAAGCTACCCATTTAGAAAAGTAGTTAGCTACACTACAAGTTACAATCAAAAAGTAGCTAGCGACATTGAAACTACTTTTGCTTTTTTGAACAACGTATATTATAAATAACTGAATAAGTGTCTGAGAAATGTTAAGTAAAATATTTAGTGTTTAAAACAAGGCAATGCAATTACCATTTTTTATTACACACAACACTCAAATATATCAGAATGTTTGTCAAAATTGCAACAAATAGCCTACAACATTGCAAGAACGAAATATACATCCAACATAAATTGCATGTAGAACATTTTCTCAAAAATACTGATTGAACTTGGACAAATGAGGCCATGGGTAATTATTAATTAACGTTAGTTGTTTCTCCATCCTCCAAATCTGCCGTCACATCTTGCTATATAATCATAATATGGGTGTGTCAACCCACTTCTGTACGTCAGTGAACCGTTAGCTGCAAGATGTGTGATTAAACAACAGGTGGCGGTAATGGCAAAAATACGTTTGTAATCTAACAAGAGAAGAATATCCTCGCATCAGCGCTGATTCGTGCAGGCTCAACAACGTAGCAATGTAGCTTTTGCTCGCGCTACACCGCTACTTACTGCAAAAAGTAGTTAGCTACTGGAAAAGCTACACTGTTTAAAAAGCAACTGAGCTACTGCCAAGCTACTGATAGCTAGTTAGTGCTCACTTGTAGTTAACTACTCCCCAACACTGAGTGTGAACAAGGCTTTAGTGATTCTCACCTGAAGCCTGTAGCAGCCAGGATGTGACAACACACTAATTCCTACAGAGACAATTCTGACCAGGTCTTAATGTGCATGTGTGGGCTTTATCTGTATGTGACCGTGGTGCTTGTTTGTGAGGGTACATGGTGTGATGCTTGCCAACAGAGAAAACAGCTCTGTCCAAAAACTTAGAGAGAGGTTCCACACTGCTTACTGAGGCAGATCATTTCTAGTGGAGCATCTGAACTGAAACTCTCATTTGACTGATTTGAAATGGTCTGCAATAGGAAGCAAACAGCAATACTCATGCAAACCACAATAATACTGCATTCAAAACATTTATCTTGGTAGGCAGCTCATTAGGTTTCCATCAGATTTGCCTACAGTGTCTGTGTGTGTAGTGCACATATGACCTGCTGACTGTGTAGGAAATGATTAACTATGAAAGTAGTACACACACTGCAGTTTAGAGTCGACTGAGCAGTGAGAGATGGCAGTTGAGATAAAGAGTGACAGGAAGATAATGACACCTGTGAATCTCCGACATTTAAGAGGCACAGCAGACATATACAAAAGGGAGGAGACTCTTGAAGTGGTGGAGGAGAGGAAGAAGATAGGCTGAATAGAGAGAACAGTGTATGAAGCCACTGGAGGATGTGACAGGGGAAGGAAGGGTGCACACACAAACAGGAGGAAGGGAGGGTGTAATGCGAGGTGACACCAGACTGCTTCTGGTTCACTAGAGACTGCCAATAATATGATAATGACATAGCCTCAATCTTCCCCTCCCCAACACCCTGTTGCTGCCTCGTCTCCTCATCCACAATCTCACACTGGGGGAGAGAAGAGACAACGAGGGGTCCAGCCCCGGCCCTGCTGAATGGAACAAGCACGGGGAGGAGAGGAGTCGGGCCCTGAACACGTCCCTGACCTCTTTCTAGCTGGTCAGTGCTGCCGCAGGAGGCTGAGCGCTTGTGACAGCTCCTCTTCTTCTCTCCGCATTCATCGGCCCAGGCACTGGGGGTCTGTGAGAGACACACACATGAGACCATCAGACATGAAACAACAATACGTTCTGATCATCATAGCATCGAATTGTTTCTTGACTCGTGAGTATGCTGAGGCGGTCGTTTGACTCGTTTCCAAAATAAACACTCGCCAAGATCCAATATTGGGTTCACCCGCCTTTGAGCTAGTAGCTTTATTAGGAACTGCACTGTAAAAATGAATATGCTTTATCAAATCAATAGAATTGTGGCTACAGATTACAAGCAATTTTTTAAATTTAAATTTAACAAATTAGAATTAAGTAACAATTAAATCAAATTATTCCTTAAAAGTTAACCATTTAAAATGAGTAAAATTTACACCAAAATATTTTACAAAAATATCTCACTAACAGACAGACATCAAAGATTAAATAAGAACTCTTTATTTTATATTGCCAACATTGAAGACACCTGACGTTAACAAGCAGAATCACTGAAGGAGAAAACCTAAACACCGATCACCATAATGGTGACTTAAATGTATGTTTTTTTTTGGTTGTTGTTACTGTAAGTTTTACTCAATTTAATTGGTTAACTTTTAAGGAATTAATTTGATTAATTATTACTCAATTCTAATTTGTTGCATTTAATGAATAATATTGCTTGTAATCTTTTTGGATTAGATAAAGCATATTCATTTTTACAGTGTGCAACATTACCTGCTTTAAATGGAATTGTGTGAGGGATTAAAATGAACCTGATTGGAACATTTATCAAAAGTTTAATTAGAAGGAGTTGTTGTTTTCACCCTTTTTGTCTCATCAAACCAAAAAAAACAAAACAAAATAAGAATGAATCATGATATTTTCAACAACAGGCTCATCTTAAATATTTATGGCTGTTTATTTCTTGCCCATTAGCAGGTGTGGCATTCACTCCCACCCACGCACACATACATGAAACACATACACACACAAGTGAAGGCAAGAAGCAGAGGGATGGTGAATTTGAACTTTTTAACATCCTGCAAACAAACCGCTTAATGCTCATCTTTACAGAATACTTGGTTGGTGTAACTTATCTACAAACTTCCTTCCTAAATGTAAAAATGCAGCTGCTGTTGCCAAAGAGAGCATGGAGAGGCACGCAGGGCATATGGTTTCTGGCTCTGAGCTTCCTTTGTGAAGTGTCTGTCGTCTAACAGTGGGGAAAGCTCTCTACAAAGATAACCGCAAACACTCCAGCCAGAGCAGAGACTGGCAGTGTCTTCAGGACAGTACACACACACAAATATAAACTTGGTTTGCTGAAACTAAGAATACAGACATACCAATAGTTATTTTGAATTAGCTGATATCTAATCTGAAGTTCAATATAATAAATCTATATTGCTTAGTCTATAATTTTTAAACAGCATGCTTCAAGTGAAAGAGGTAATGAGCCATTTTATTCTCTGATATATCATGGTCATTGACAGCATCATTTGCAGGAACTATGTACACAATGTACACTTACAAAAAATAGCATTTGAAACTGGACACATTATGTAACTATACATGTTGCAAACAGTAGTATGCTAGATTGTTGTCTACATTAATTTATCAAGTTGCATCCAGTTATCATCTTGGAAATAAAACCAGTACATTATTTTGAGTCCAATTTTAACTTAACCCAGTCTGGTAAATCTGATCAATTAATGGTTAAAGAAAGCAAAATTAACAATCATAATTGTAAGGTTAAGTTGTTCAAATTGCAATGTGGAAAGGGTAACTATATTCTTTGCAGTGTGCCTGGTTTTATTCAGCTCATTTTGGCAATTGTAGTCAATCATTTGGGTATTACATGACATGGGTAAAGAAAACATGTACTATATACTATGAACTTCTATACCACATACTAAAATAGTTAGTATGCAAGCAAAAAGTGCTCAGTTCACTCACTTAAAAAAATTGAGCAAACCCGTTGCCTTAAAATTAAGTAAATAAATGTCATGTCTATCCAAAATAATTATGTATTCCAAAGTAAATGTGGAAAAGTTTACATAAATTATTTTTTTATTAAGCATAAAGTTTATTTACTTAATAATTTTAAGGCAGAGGGGTTTCCTCAATTTTTTTTAAGTCAACTGATCATTTTTTTTACATTGTAGTAATCAATTTATGCCAATCTTATCTAAGAGAGCTGAAAAAAGGACCCCAAACAAGAGAACATCAGCTATGACAAACCTGCCTTATATACCCAAATAAGAGCAGTAAACATGAACAACATTCCACAAACATGTGACATACCTCACCAAAACACAGCATTCTGTGAAGAAAGAAGTTTCAAGTAGTTTAAAGTCGCTAACACACAACTGGGAAATAATTTAGTCACCTACAGCTCTTATAATCAGTACACCACTGCGTCAGCCTAGTTATGAGAATTGCTCAGCTGTGAGTATGTACACATCATGGCCTTACTTATACCTTCAAATCACTTACTGGCTCACAATCACACACACTACCTCAGCATGTGGGGCTTTTCACACTGCGCTTGTCCCCACGTTATTGTCGTCTCAAACTCCCCTTTAACTCTTCACTTATTACTGATTATTACAAACAAATTACCACATAAAAACACAAACACATTGAGTGAGCAAACTCAATTGAGATAATATTATCTCAATTGAGTTTGATGAGATAATTATAATTTATTTTTAAAAATATGTAAAACACCTACACCCCCATTATCTCACCCCCCCCCCCCCGCCCCTTTTTTAACCATGGTATTGACTTTGGTATCAAGTACCATTTGGTGGTATCAGGTACAGACTACTTGATTTTTAGTATTGTGACATCCCTAATCATAACACACACACACAACGATTTGTTTGGGAACCTCTTGATCAGGGCTTGACTTTGTATCTGGGTAAGCACAGCCTCCCACTGCTGTTAACGGCACAACACCAGAGATTCAGCCAGTGGGTTTTCACCATAAACAACTCTAGATCATTCTACCCCAACACACTCAACATGCCTGTACTAGCAAGTTCACAAACTTTCACTCAGAACGTTGTAGGAGATTTATTACAGGACAGTTAGCCTATGGCCTTATTTAGATATCTGCCACAGATGAATAGTGATCTAATGTTGAGGAGGTAAAAGTAATTATACCGATATGCTGACCGATATATCGTGCATCCCTGAAATAACGTTGCTTTTCTCAAAACTATTGTCCCGTTTTTATATAGGCGTCAACAATCACTCATGATTAATAGATATGTTTTCATGCAAACATCGACATACACCATTAATTAGCAGACTCATTCATCAGGGACGCACAAATGTTGACTCACTTTCCTATGGGCTTGGACACAAATGGTGATAAACATGTGTGGGGAAACTCAGTCGACTCCTCT
Source organism: Hybognathus amarus (assembly GCA_030378365.1). NCBI lineage: Eukaryota > Metazoa > Chordata > Actinopteri > Cypriniformes > Leuciscidae > Hybognathus > Hybognathus amarus. Next base: position 868,380 of record JAQIUQ010002660.1, on the reverse strand, counting down.
CCGTCTCTGTACAGCCTGAGGCTCTGTCTCTAGACACATATCCCAATTCACACTCCCTTCAAACAAATAATTAACATTAGCTGACATCACACACCAAGTGAACATGCATTCAAGACTGTATGATCAAAGCTAAACCTTTGCTCTGACATGCTTTAAAAAATCATACAACTAAATTAATTTCTTATTGATCATTCTAACCCCTGTTGAATTCTTGAATCTAATTGGTTTACGAAAGGTATGACATCACTTTGTAGGCCCAAACTGAGGAAGCTCTCATTAGAGATGAGAGCAGTGTTTTGAGTTGTGTTTTAAACAGTGTTTTGAGTTGTGGTAACCAGTAGTATCAGCGAAAATAATTGACTCCGGGCTGTTGAAATCATTAGAAAAATAATACACACCCGAGGCGTAACGGCCACTTATTTAAATCCATAGAAAGAGAGAAAAGTATAACATGGCTGAACAAGCCAGTATAAGATAAAGTTTCTCTTCTTAATTAACTTCATGCCCTGTGAACCTCCACGAGTTTGAGCTCGCAGGAGTGGCTCCTGTGCCCGGCGTACTCTCCCACCCCTCACCAATATTTATTCCTCTAAATTCCTTTCTTTCTTTGTTTAATTAATCCATGCATGTGCTTCTTTGTTCCATTGCTCTTTCTGCTTCTCTAACTATTGTTCAGCTGGTTGTCACACATCCAAGTCTGCATCCCTCCTTTCTTCATCTTTCCCCCCCTCTTTCATCACTACATACTCCCTTTATACACTTCTGCTTTTTCTACCTCCTTCTCTCTTTCATTCTCTCTGCAGGCTTCCTCTTATCCTATGAGTGTTCAAGTGAATGGTGACCAAGTCCTCTTTAATGATGTGCCTTTCAGTTTACTCTGCATCACAAGGGCTTATATACACTTAATAAAACATCTAACTAAATATAAATAACTAATTGATTTAAAATTTAATTAGGTAACACTTTATTTTGATAGTCCACTTTAGACATTCTACTAACTATAAGTAACTTTTCAACTACATGTCAACTAACTGTTATTTGAGTATTAGTAGACTGTCAGCTTAATATCTTCTAACACTTTATTTTGTTGACCTCCAACAGACATTCAACTGACTATAAGTAGCTTGACGACTACAATTAAACTTATTCTCCTAACCCAAAGCCTAACCATGACCTAACTACCGACTACTGACAGTCTCCTATAATATAGTAATACTCTAATGAGAGTTAGTTGACATGAACAGTTACTTATAATTAGTAGAACGTCTAAAGTGACTATCGAAATAGTGTAACCTATAATTATAAAATCGTATCCATTTATTCATCCATCCATGTTGATCCATGCATGGGGGGGTGGCTGCCATTTCACTTTTTTGATTTTAAATAGTGTGTAATGTTGCTATTGGTGCATGAACAGTATCTTGCAAAGTTGCAGCGCTGAAAGTTTAGTGTAAGCGGAGATATTCGTCTTTTAAAAATCAGGAAGTATAATTGCCTACAAAAGCGACTCGATTGGGACTACAGCTGGGTTATGGTACGTCACTAACCTACACATTTGCATCAACCCCTCCCTCCGGAATATGCAAAAAAGTGGTCCAGCTCGTCAAGTGTGTTGTGTTCACGCAGCTGTCAGGTCTTCTGTGCTTGGACTTCCCACGGACGCTGTACTTCGTCAACAATGGATACAATTAATGTTTGATTATGTTCCTGAAAGTGACGATCATAATTTAGCTCTCTGTGCTGCGCATTTTACGGAAGACAGCTTCCAGAATCTTCACAAATTCAACATCGGATTCAACAAGAAACTGTTACTAAAACATGAAGCAGTTCCAACTTTAAAACCAGAGGCAGCAGTTGTTGGGCCACAACCTGTAAGTAGGCTAAGACTTCATCATTTTAAATGTATTTGCATGTATAATTCCAGACGAAGCCTTGTGTTTTTATTTTTTCAAATGCCAGCGCTGGCTTTATTGCCACTATAGGCTAGTGGTTATGCTATTTTGAGTCTACGAATGCGTACAAACATGAAGTACTGAATGTTGTAAATGTATTTTTCATGTATATATGTTTTATGACGTTATTTTAGATTTGATCAAGAACGTAAACTTGCCAACGCTGTTTGAGTATTAGTAGCCAGTCAGTTGCTATTGTTGCCTGTCAGATGTTATTGTGTAAAACAAACGTGTATAAAGTAAAAAAATGTAGCAAATTATCATTCAGAAACGTTAAGTAAGAGCCGTGTGTGGTGAGGTTCTGTTTGACTCTCTTCATCGCGGCTTCTCGGTCTGATTCTGCCTGAAACTGATACTGCAGTTCGACACATATTTACATCTGGACCGGAGCTCATGTACGTGCCCGTAAAGGTCATGGCCGTTAATCTTCCGGACAACGTGAGCGACAGTTTAGCCAATCACAACACACCGGGCCAAACTAACCGAATCTGAGCCCACCGAACGTTTCTGAGGGAGTGTTTTCATAGAATCAGGAAGTGAACCGCTCGTTCAGGGGACAGAGGAGAGCGCGGCTTACAATAAAGGTGAAATTTATGAAAAATAAGACTTTTAAAAAAGAAAAATCACGGATACATGTTATATTGCACCCCATAAACACAATCATGCAAAGAAACAAAGCAGTCAACCCCCCTTTAAAAATGTGACATGAACTAATTATGAATGTGGCTTGAGTAACTTTCACTTCAAAAAACATTTTGGACCCTGTTGGTCACAATAGATGTTACCACCAAGTACAAACAGAGTCATGGACAAGCCGCTTTACACAATCGGGCAAAACCCGTTTTGGAGCTTAACTATTCCATTCTATGCCGGTATGGATATGGTTTCATTTCCTGCTGTAGGGCTGAAAACAGAGCTCTTTAGAACGCAATAAAAATGCTTCAGTCGTTGCACTGGTAACACAAGAGTTTACGGATGGGTAGAGATGCAAATAGCAACAGCATTATGGAGGATAATCATAGTGCGCTTGGTGAACTACAGAGAAAATGGTAGCCAGACAACAGTCAAGTGACCAATCCTGAGTAGTGGCATCACTACACACACATTCTGCCAGCACGATTCCAGGCCGAGAGCGGTTTGCAATCGTGTCGTATCGAACCAAGCTCAAGTGGAAATGTAACAGGCCATTTGGCCCAATGGTGGAAAAGCAGGTACACACCTCTCATATATGCCTCACATTTGTTAGGTTTCAGCTAAACACGGGTTAACACCCACTCCTGCAGTCCCAGAGTACTTCACAACTGGGAGTGTCAGGCCTGTGATGGCTCAACCTGACAGCAAAGTCGATTGCTTTGAGATGGACAACAAACAGTCCATCTCTTCTCTGAAGGCTGCTGCGTGTGTGTGTCGTCTTTCAGCTGTGCTGCTCTACAGCAATTCGGCTCTCATGACTGGATTCTGTTGTGTTGAGTGCAGGACTGGGCTGCCCAGCTCCTAACTCTCTCTCAGAGCTGCAGCCAACTGCCAGGATCACTTCCTCCTTCCCAGCAGTTTAAGATTTCCAGCGGAGCAGGCTGGCTACACACAAACACGGCTCTGTTCAGCAGCTGTGGACGCTGCACAGGGGATTCTCTGCTGAGGAAGGGGGAGCATCTGTTCTGCTCAGGCCTGCCAGGACATAAACAGTGTGTGTGTGATACTGCTTTCACATGCGTTTAGCAGATACACAAGCAGTTTGTCAGGCTAATTTCAAAGTTTGTGCCACTGATTTGGCAAGCGAAGACTGTGTGGTTTGACTTCTTTTTCTTCAAACCTCACCTGGAGATTATATCAGTTCAACCGTCACTCATGCACCATAAAAAGAAATAAAATTTGCCTACATTTTTCAAGTGCAATTAACTTTGGTGTTGAAGGCATTTCAACTCAAATTACAATAAATTGACTTAATCAGTTTGTCAGTTCAGTTGTATCTTGTATGACTTTAAAAAAAAAGTAGAAAATTGCTTAAAGTCCCTGTAAAGGCAATTCTACAAAAAAGTTCTAAACACATTATAAATGTTACATATGTATTGCTAAAACATATTACAAAGACTGTGAACTGTGAAGTACTGAAATGTGGAGTTAGACCGTTAAACAGTTTTTCACCATTGCAATTTTACGGATTGTTTGGGCGGGGCTAAAACAGGGCTCAATGACGCACTGGAGCCCATGAGCTCCTGGACACACCCCTATTTGATGACGCACAGAGTCTGATCTCTCCCCTTACACACAATAACACTCCCCGAGCACATTTGCATTCACCGCTCAATCACGAGTGACTGTCTGTCAGTACAATTAGTTACTGCAGCTGAGCCTACAGTTTTCTAGCTAGCTATGCCTTCAACACAGAAATGCATAGGCTACTACCTGAATTCGATCATGTACAAAACAGATCGGTATCTTTATTTAAATTCCCTAAAAACGATCACATCAAGAAGAGGTTTTTAGAGAGCCAACCTCTGATAAAGAGCTGAGGATCACCGCCAACACCCGCCTCTGTAGTGATCGTTTTACACTGGATCGTTTTATAAACTTTCCTCAGAAACAACTGGGATTCACTGATAATCAGCTGTTGCTGGTGAACGGGGCCCAAATGATCTCAGCGCTGATCTCTTCCGCCTCAGTGTTCATTCTTCCGTTCCGAAAGCAGCATCGGCTTATATCACCGTCTACAGCTTTCCCCAGAAAGGCGTGGTTTCCACACAGCCAGCGGACATGCCCCCAGCGTTTGAGACAGAGATAACTGCTCATTTTTTCAAGATTTTAATAGCTTATTCTATGTACTTGCCGGCTTTTTTATCATTCAAATTTGACTGGGTGGCTGATAACACATTTTTCTGTGGTGTGACAAACTCAGAACACATACTTAATTTTGAATTTACAGGGACTTTAACTTATTTTGATGTATTAAAGTAAAAACATGTTGTAATAACTTATTGATAATATTTTTGTGTACAAACCTTACAAAAGCACTTTAAGCACTCGCATTGAAAATTCTGGTCAATAAACTGATAATTATTTATGTTATGATAAATGATTGACATTAAAACTCTATACTTGGTCTAATTAAATTGTGGTAAGTGGTACTGGTGGATTTACACGTGAAATTTGAGCATGTCTTTGAGTCATTACGCCACATCTGTACACATAAAAAAGGAGTCTCAGCTAGTCAGCTTTATTGCGTGTGAGGAAGTTGGACTGAGAAATGCACACATGCATGAGCAAAGAGAAACACGAGCACGTGTGTGTGAATGTGTTTGACATCGAGTGTGGTGGAGATTTATAGCCTTTTTTCACAGCACTTGATATAATTAAACTTATCAATTTGATGGGGGATCTAGAAAGGTTCAAACGACAATTAACATTGACAACTGGAGATTCACCCATTGTAAAAGGCAAAACACTTCGGACTTTCGCAGTGGCTAATAAAAATAAATAATATTTTTTTCTCGTCAACAGGTAAGACATTTCAATGGTTCATTTGTGTAATAGTAGCACACTTGTTCACTTAATTCATACAGTTACAGAGTACTGAACTACAGGTAGCCCTAATACACATTAAATGTTATCATTAACATTGCGTGACTACATTACCAATTTGAGAACAAAGTAGGGCTGCACCAATATTGGTAAAAAATGGCATTGCGATATTTTATATTTCCGCCATATATATTGCGATATTAGAACAATTTCCCCAGATGATTTGAATAGCTCTATTTGGAGAATGAATCATTGAATGACTGGGGTGGTTTTGTTATAGAGTATATTGCATAGAAACTAATATTAATTAATTGAATGTTGTTTACTAATGTCATTAACAGGTTATGTTAACAGGATGCTACACATTAGTGGTGGTTGAGGAGATTCCCTTCTCCCTATATAAAGCACTTTGAGTGCAGAGAAAAGCACTATATAAATGTAATGAATTATTATTATTATTATTAATGTAGTTAACTAGACTTTGATAAATGGAACCTTATTGAAAATGTATGTCTCTTGAGTTCAGTGTTGAATAGTATCAGTTGTTTTAACCATTCATTAAAGTGAATCGGTTCAAATGAGTCATTAGTTCGCTGAATTCGAACGTTTCATTAACGGACCACGCCATACCCGCTGTGTGATTATCCAGGCAGGTTAGGACATTCGCACAAGATTTGTGTCAACACAGAAAACATTTCATCACTGGATCGCTTTTTTTTATTGAAAGTGTGGTTTATGTAATGTCTGAATGTGTGGAACAGCAAATTCACAACCAGTGGTAGTTCCATAAAAAGGTCTTCTGACCTTTAACCGTCATGTTTTCTCAAAGATATTCAGTCAACTCAATTCATTGATATGCTCGAGCACGGGAGAGCAAGGGAGTTTGAAGACGGTGAGAGTGCAACGCGTGACCTTGGGACTTTCTCTTCTCAGTTAAACGAGCGCAGAAGTCATCTCATCGTCATCCACATCATTCACCGGTCAAGTTTGGTGGGACAAAAATGCGCTTAGTGAGGCTGACAGAAAACAGCTGCAAGTTCCAGTGCTCTGCGTTTGATGTTTAACTGACAGGACTTGCAAATTGATAAACTCTCACTATGATGGCCGGTTAAACTTTGCATTTAATCCGCGAATCACAAGCGTTACGGGCCGGGGAGCTGCTGGCACGCAGCCTACTGATCATCGAATCACGGATTAATCGATCCTAGTGACATCGCACATTCTTGCGATGTGACTATCGTGGATGCGCACATCGTGATATCGATGTTAAAGTGATACATCGTGCAGCCCTAGAACAAAGTATTATTTGCATTGTTTCACATGATGTGATACAAGACATGATTAAAATAAGATTTAATCAGAGCGATTTACTGCAATGCTTTTTTTGTCAAAACAAGTGGATTTTACTTACTTTTCAGTGAAAATTCTTGTTGCTCATACTTCCAAAAGTAGAATCTGTGATTCTGAATGACAGTATCACACATTTCTCTGAAAACATTGGATTCATCTGTGCTGTGCCGTGCCACAATCCCACGTAAAGTACTTTGCAGATTTCTGAACAGAGATAGCGACAAAGAGGAAAACTACGGACTGATTACATTTAACAGTGTTATTAAATGATTCGAATTTTAGAGACTTGTTTTAAGTGAGATTTAGATGATAGCAAAAGTAAAATATACAACTGGATCATGAAAAATGAAATATTTATAAATAAAAATCTCTAATTATGGGTCAAAAGCCAATATGCTACCAATTTATTGTATTCTGGTCAAAATACCACAGTTACACTAAGTAATAGTCATAACATTCTTTGAAATACTACAGACTGAAGTAACAAGGTATTTTGACAGATAAAAAGGTGACCGAGGTACATTTTTGTAAGTGAAGCATGAGTGTGGTTTTCCAGCCAGGCTGCATTTGGGAACAGTGTGTGTGTGTGGGTGCGTGTGTGAGAGGGCTGAAGTTACAGTAGGGCCCGCGCTCAGAGTAGATTAACACAGAAACAAAAGGCTCTTTATAAACAGAGGGGCGCTGTGTTTGGACTCGCTTTGAAGCACAGGTCATGAGTAAAGGCCCTAGGTGTGTGATGTAACCCCAGTCAGCCAGTGGAAACTCATGAGCAAAGTCACTGAAGTTTAGTAGACCATGAAAGAAAGAAAAACAAAAATACAAAACAGTATGCAAACCGATGTTGGAAAAGGATCCAAAGTGAAAACACAAATGACCTCTACAGCATATCAACTCTCCTGCGGCAGACGCTGTGAGAGTGAGAGAGATATGGAAAACCTCAATTCCGTTTTGTAAATATCAGAATTTGCATTTACGCCGACATTTGTAGTCTGAGGACCTAACATAATTGGCAGTTGTTATATGTGGCCGCCAATGAGGGCCCTGAAAAAGTATTTGGACACTTTTGGGCTGACAAGAAACATTTATATAGAAATATACAGCAGCAGGAAATTATGTTCAAAATCAAGACAAAAAGTTGTAACACTTATCATACCCTATCATACACCCGCGCAGTGCGAGCGCAACTGGCTTTTAAAGGATATGGGATATGGTTTATCCAGGTGGACATGAAGGCATAAAGTCAAGGGAGAAGCCCATAGATAGAAAGTTCATAAAGCAATGGGACAAAATATTTCAACAACAGATTTGTTTCAGATTTCAATTCAGATTTGTCTAGTTCACAGCTACTAGAAGGTCACAAACGGTTGCTCACTGCCACATCTCACGTCGTCAAGTTTGCAGTTTGCTTGGCTATCAGGAAGTGAGTGCTTCTAATGGGCTTCACTTCTCTGTTGAAATCTATCAACGTATGGGTCGCTGTGTCCATTTCTTTTACGGCTCTATGGACACATGTGGCGTCAGGAGAACTGACTTTGTACACTACTGGTTAAAATTTTAGGATCAGTAAGATTTGTTTTTAAAAGAAATTATTTCAATGTACTATTACATTACATAAATCAAAAAATACCAGTAAATAAATGTATATTGTTACAAAGATTTACATTTCAAATAAATGTTCTGTTTTCTCCAATTTTCTATTCATCAAGGAATCCTAACTTTTTTTTTAATCAAAAATATTAAGCAGCACAACTGTTTTCAACATTGCATACTGGAGTCTGATGCTGAAAATTCAGCCTTGCTATTACATACATGTTTAAATAGTTGTTTAAAGTTTGTATATTTTTTTACTGTATTTAGATCACATAAAAATGCAGCCTTGGTGAGCATGAGGCTTCTTTAAAAAACAAAAAGAAGAAAAAAATATTTTTGCATGTTGCTCAAGTCTCTAAACACTTTTTGGGGCCACTGTTCATTAAAACCCTGATAGAAGGCAGTTTCGGGTCCTCACTCGAGAGCTGAACACGGTCTGGTTAATCTGCCAGCTAAGCTTTTCTGTAACCCTATGAGAGCTCATACAGAGGGGAATACAAGTGGTGAATTCCCCTTGGACAGGCTGTTATTCGGTATTCACCTGTCTCTCTTTCAGCTGGACTGGAACACAAGGCCTGTTACTGAGAGAGAGCCAAATTTACCACAGGCTTTCTGAACATTGAACACCAGTGTTGGAAAATAGTTCAGATTTTCAGCCTGTCAGTGCGGAAGGGGATTATCATGGCAAAAAGAACTTTTTTGTTAAAAAGTAACAAAGCTGGCAGGGCCACTGGGGTTTGTGGGCCGAGTGTGCGCACGTTAACATGGGCACTTGTTAAAGGTTAATGCTTTCTTCAGCAGGTACATGGTGTTGTAAACCTTACAAATGGAAATCCCCTGGCAACAGCACAGATGTATCCCACAGCATATTTTCCAGCCTGAAAAATGTTTCTCATGTCAGAAAATCACTGCGATTGCTTAATGTAGGTGAACATGGTGATCTTTCTGCACACAGGGGATGAATTCACGTGTCTAAATTTATCTTCATAAACAGATAGAACTTGGATTTTACATGCATTCCACACATCTCAAAACAAAGTCCAGTATCGGGTGGTCCAAATTAAAGGATGCTCATGGAGACATGACATTAAATTTTTCGAAGGAAATGTGAGTACCGTTTTCCATGCGAAACTTGTTCGATGTGACGTGAAATATTCTGTGTCTAGGGTGTTCTGGGGGGTTGCTTAGTCAAAGGAGCCCACCCACAACTCTCCATGATATTCTGAACTGAACATAAAAGGCTCAGATCCCTCCTTCAAAGGAAGATATATATATATATATATTTTATAAAAAAATTCAAAGATTTGGTTAAATTATATAAATGCGTATTTGCTAAATGCTGACGGTAAATGAGAAAGTAGTACTGTGTTTGACATTCTATTATTAATAATGTTAAAGCAAATGCTTTCTTTAACAATTCTATCAAATAATGTATTAGAACCATTAAATAGACACCGTAAAGTAATGAAGAATAATAATGGGAGGTGCTGCCATTCTCAGCTTTGTCACAGAAAAAGTCCCACAAACAGAAAAACTGATCTGATATTGATATCAATATCAATATATACTGTATGTATATATATATATATATACACTCACCGGCCACTTTATTAGGTACCCCATGCTAGTAACGGGTTGGACCCCCTTTTGCCTTCAGAACTGCCTCAATTCTTCGTGGCATAGATTCAACAAGGTGCTGGAAGCATTCCTCAGGGAGTTTGGTCCATATTGACATGATGGCATCACACAGTTGCCGCAGATTTGTCGGCTGCACATCCATGATGCGAATCTCCCGTTCCACCACATCCCAAAGATGCTCTATTGGATTGAGATCTGGTGACTGTGGAGGCCATTTGAGTACAGCAAACTCATTGTCATGTTCAAGAAACCAGTCTGAGATGATTCCAGCTTTATGACATGGCACATTATCCTGCTGAAAGTAGCCATCAGAAGTTGGGTACATTGTGGTCATAAAGGGATGGACATGGTCAGCAACAATACTCAGGTAGGCTGTGGCGTTGCAACGATGCTCAATTGGTACCAAGGGGCCCAAAGAGTGCCAAGAAAATATTCCCCACACCATGACACCACCACCACCAGCCTGAACCGTTGATACAAGGCAGGATGGATCCATGCTTTCATGTTGTATACGCCAAATTCTGACCCTACCATCCAAATGTCGCAGCAGAAATCGAGACTCATCAGACCAGGCAACGTTTTTCCAATCTTCTTATTGTCCAATTTCGATGAGCTTGTGCAAATTGTAGCCTCAGTTTCCTGTTCTTAGCTGAAAGGAGTGGCACCCGGTGTGGTCTTCTGCTGCTGTAGCCCATCTGCCTCAAAGTTCGACGTACTGTGCGTTCAGAGATGCTCTTCTGCCCACCTTGGTTGTAACGGGTGGTTATTTGAGTCACTGTTGCCCTTCTATCAGCTCGAACCAGTCTGGCCATTCTCCTCTGACCTCTGGCATCAACAAGGCATTTCCGCCCACAGAACTGCCGCTCACTGGATGTTTTTTCTTTTCGGACCATTCTCTGTAAACCCTGAGAGATGGTTGTGCGTGAAAATCCCAGTAGATTAGCAGTTTCTGAAATACTCAGACCAGCCCTTCTGGCACCAACAATCATGCCACGTTCAAAGTCACTCAAATCACCTTTCTTCCCCATACTGATGCTCGGTTTGAACTGCAGGAGATTGTCTTGACCATGTCTACATGCCTAAATGCACTGAGTTGCCGCCATGTGATTGGCTGCTTAGAAATTAAGTGTTAACGAGCAGTTGGACAGGTGTACCTAATAAAGTGGCCGGTGAGTATATATATATATATATAGCCAAATATTGCCGACATATCAGCTTTGGCAACGTATTCGGACAACGACACTGAATCCAATAGGAACACCGAACATGTTCTTGAGTTTAAAATGTAAGGCACAGTGAAAAAGAATAGGTTTCTGAACCTGAACTTCTTGGAATTTTTTTAATTCACATGGCATCTTAAAAATGTGGAAAAAAGAAAAGCAGTGAGACAGCTCAAATACTGTATATTTACAGAGTTTTTCCATAGAAAAATAATTAAAAAGCAGCACAAGCGAGTGCAAAAACACAGACAAGTAGAAAGGATAATCATAATATAAACATTCACTTCCATAAATGGTCAGAACCATTTTATAAAAATAAATGTGATCACAATATCAATTTTTTTATTTAGTATTGATATTTAACATATAATTAAGGTAAAATATTGTATTGAATTGGACACCTCTAAAAATACTGAAATGTCATAAAAATACAGTTTTCAATTTATTAATTGAAATTCTCTCATAATTTGGCAATGCAATAGCATTTTTGTCCCTTCTTTATCACTTACAAAATAAATCGTAACTGAATATGTGAGTAACTGCAATTACTAAGTTCATGATTCCTATCCGTAAGTCACAATATTTGAGATATCAATCTTGTCCACAGCACAAATGACGTGCCAAAGGATTTGTTCAAAATCCTACCTACTATGAGCACCAGTAACAGTAATGCTGATGCTTGCCCTGGCAAGCACTACTGAAACTAGTATGACAATGTATAGAGTAGTAACCTTTCACTATCAGACACCCTGGAGGCCAGCCTAAACCATGAGAATGTTTTTATGCAGTAAAAAAACAAAACAATCACTAATAAAAACGTTTCACAAACTTCATTCCAAGGATTCGGCCTCTTTCCTAAGGGTGTGAACTGATGTAATTTCAGCTCTCATTTATCTTAAATGAGGAACTTTTCAGGTCTGGCTTCTGATCACGGCTTAGCATGCGGTGTCTGATCAGGTTTCTTTATTATTGTAATTATGATGCGGCGTGCAGAAGGCCAAACTTGTCTCATTTCCCTCTCTTGACTTTCTCAGAGCGCATGACAAAGCATGAAACATAACCTACAGCACTGGATCTAGAAGCGTCAACATGTGCCGTGCAGGCCATAGAAGTACAAAACTGCTATATTACAGAACACTTCACTGATCCTGTATCGGCTATAAATCTGTTACAGCTGGTGTATACAGATTCACACAGAGCGCATTCATGTGTGTGTGTGGCTGACATTCTCTGCTCTCCACAGGAGGCAGGGAGAGCAGCAAAGGGCTTCATTCCGTGTTGTTGTTTGGTCACTAGGTGTGAGCTCAGCTCCCTGGCAACTGACACCGCAGTATGAATCCAAGATCTGGTTATTTTGGCGTGATGGTCGAGGGAGAAAGAGCAAGCTTTGCAAATGTTGTCCAAATTCCACACTCGCCTCCAACTCACCAAGCTGCCTTTCGCTCTCATTGTGAGACAGGCACACTGCTGACAAAAAGAGCTGGGTGGAGGTCTAGGATCTCCAGAGGAAACTCTCTCTCAACACACACACACACACACAGTACGCCCAGGCTTAGATAAAAGAGGGTAAGATAAGACCCCAGAGAACCAGGCGTTTAATCCTGTAATGCTTTTTCTTATGGATGCTAGGACTGGGTTTGAGTGATATAAATGAAAACATGCCTCTGACATCACTTCCTTTTTTTAATATTTTTTTTAGCAGACATATGTACATTAAAACTAAAACACGTAAATACGTATTTCACATTATTAACTTTAGCTAGTGTGTAATAAACATAAACAACATCTGCAAAGTTACAACGCTAAAGTTTAAAGCAAAGGGAGATATTTGCTTTTAAAGAAATCAATTTCTAAGAACTATCGGCAAACGGCCAATAAGGACTACACGACATTCCTCCAGGGTTGCTGACGTCGCCAACCCCAAACATTTACATAAACCCTCCTCCGAGAATACTAAATTAGGTGGGTCGAGTCCATTTTATATTGCTTTGAAGAAGAGTTGTTGTGGTATGTGAGGCTGGAGTGTTGCTGCAATGCTGTTCGAATCACTGACTATGTTTACATGCAGCCAATTTTCGGGTTATGGTCGGGTTAAGGTCACTATTCGGCTTTCTGAAACATTTGGAATAACCCGTTTACATGCGTGAGCAGAGAGAGTTTCTCCTGTATACATGGAATTGCAAAATCCCGATGTAAACGGCGACGCGGTTAGCGTCTGGACGTACAGACAACATTAAGATGCAATATGCATCATTTCCGAATCTTCTTCCTGTATCCAAAGACAACAACAGCAGCAGCGCGCAGATAATGAATAGTTCGGGGCAGAAAGCGACCGCCTTTGTTTGCGCTTTGATGCTTGTAACGTTATTGACCTCGCTCCAAAAGTATGCTGTGCTGTGTTCTCGCCATGTTTACTTCTGGTATACTGCGCGCAGATTTTTGTATGCGCCGAGAAGTTTCTCTACTCAAAAGACCAAGATTCCTTACAAATAGAACATGCGCAGAACACAAATCACTATGGGGATGTGCCGATTTTTACGTTGACCAAAAATTCGGGTTAGAAAAGGGGTACCCCAGGTATAATATCCTGGTTTTTAAAATCCGGGATATGAGCATATTCGTGTTTTGCCGGTGTTTAAATGGCCGTCTGCGACTGTTCGTTAATGGCTGCATGTAAACGTAGTCACTTTTCATCTGGATTGCAGGTTGACTTTGTTCAGCCTTCCTGGTGACGGGAGTTAGCGATCAATGGTTGCATTTTATTTTTAACTCTGTCTCCTCATAATTATTACCCAAATCTCGTCTCGCGCTCTTTATGCTGCACATTTTATGGAGGAAAGCTTCCACAAGCTCTGCGAGTTTAATGCAGGATTTGCACAACGGCTTGTCCTGAAAGATGGAGCAGTTCCAACTTTAAGAACAGAAGATGTTGTTTACAGGCCACGCCCTGGAAGTATGATTTATTTTCTGTCGATGTGTTTTCCTGTAATAGTTTGTTAATTGCACTTTGTAGCAAGGAAATTTAACAAATAACAACTGCTAGTTTGGCTCTGCAAACCAGTTTGTTAAAAGCTCCTTAATACTTAACGTTATCGACTTAACACCTAAACGTTACAAATTGTTATTTCTTAATCTCAGAAGCGAACTTGAAATTAGTGTAAAGTAGGATTTGATTAATGTTAGAGCTTTTATGTATACGTTTATCTACAGGCATGCTAAACATAGTTCTGTGTTTGATTTGGCTACTGTAGTAAAGCCAATGTTTAGTGTCTGTTTTGACAGATATTTGACAATCGTTCTAAAAACGGTGCCATTCAGTCAGACATAACAGCGTATCTAAACGTCATTTAACAGCTGCTCTTGAACAGGTTCTGCTCGATCATCTTCACTAATATTCTCTAGGGTCGATTCGGGCTCAAATTGGTGGTGTGACGTTTACGAAAAACGTGCACCAGGCGGTTGAGCGAATCCAGAGCCATAAAGAGAGATCCGAGCGAATAACAACACACTGGGCCAGCGAACCAGTCTGAGCCTATTGCATATTTTTGAGGGACTGGCTTCATAGAACCTGGAAACCACCAGACCGTATTAACAAGAAGGGACAGAGCAGTGTAGAATAAAGGCAAAATATATGAAAAATGACATTTTTTAAAAACGAAGCATGAACACGTTACAGTGCACCCTACAAACACAATCAAGCCTTTGAAAAAATGTGTTTTACCACCCCTTTAATAATCAGTTATGGACTGGCTCTGATGTGATTCTGGAAGAAAAATAGGCTGGAAAAACAGGCAGCTTCAGGAAAGAATGCTTCAAGCTCAAGCTTCAGGCCTTCACCAGAAATATGCCACAGTTTCCCCTCATCTCTCAACAAACCAGGGAGAGGCTTCCTCCTTTTCTTTCTCTCTCTCTCCAGACTATCTTTTTTATCCATAACTTTCACATTACGCTTCTCTTATTTTGTAGAGTTACGTTTTTCAGGCAGTGCAAAATTAACATCTGTGTTTGGACTTGTGGAAAAACAACAAATAAAATCCTACAGTAATAGACGTTAATAGCTGCATACAAACACAGGCAAGAGTGTGCATGTGAGAACACATCTGTGTCTCCTACGCACTCACCGCACCAGAGGTAAAAGCGTGACGTTTGTTTTGAGAGGTGTTTATTTTACACATTTTAGTTTGGTGCGATTATGCCATTATTCTACTGGAAAACAATGAATAAAGATTAATACAGGCTGATTGATTGTAATACCCATGTTTATTTGACCAAGATTGTGCTAAATATATTTAGCCTTAAAGGGATACTCCACCCAAAACTGAAAATTCTGTCATTATTTACTCACCCTCAAGTTGTTGCAAACCTAGAGTTTCTTTCTTCTGCTGAACACAAAGATATTTTTGATTAAATCTGAAAGCGGTCTCATCTCTCTAAGGCATTGAAACTTGCCGGCCAGAAAAGCTATTAAAGACATTGTTAAAATAGTCCAAGTCACTACAGTGGCTCAACCTTGAGTTTATCAAGCGACACAACACAGAAGCACTACACAGTTACACTACGTGACAGGAACACTTGATAAACTTAAGGTTGAGTCACAGTAGTGACTTGGACTATTTTAACGATGTCTTTAATAACTTTTCTGGGCCGGCAAGTTTCGAATCCCTTAGAAGAAGCCTATGGAGTGATCCAGCTCTCAGATTTAATCAAAAATATCTTAATTTGTGTCCAGCAGATCAACAAAAGTCTTGCGGGTTGGGTGAGTCAACATGAGGGTGAGTAATTACCGACAGAATTTTCATTTTTGGGTGAAATAACCCTTTAAAGGGATAGTTCACACCAAAATGCTAATTTTGTTATCATTTACTCATCCTCATGTTGATGCAAACCTGCATGACTTGTTTATTTTGTGGAACATAAAAGAAGATAATTTAAATAATCGTCTTTGGTCCGTACACTGAAAGTCCACACTGGCCAACAACATCAGCCCCCTACTGACTTTCATTGTAGGGACCAAAACAGATCATCTTTTGTGTTTCAGAAGAAAGAAGAAAATCAAACAGGTTAGGAACAACACGTATATAAGATTTTGAACAATTGTTACAAGGGCGGGTTTACTGCTCTTTTCTTTGCATGATTGTGTTTATGGGGTGCAATATAACATGTATCCGTGGTTTTTCTTTTTTTAAAAGTCTTATTTTTCATAAATTTCACCTTTATTGTCAGCTGCGCTCTCCTCTGTCCCCTGCACGAGCGGATGACTTCCTGAGTCTATGAAAACACTCCCTCAGAATAGACGTAGTGGGCTCAGATTGGTTAGTTTGGGCCGGTGTGTTGTGATTGGCTAAACTGTCACTGACGTTGTCCGGAAGATTAACGCCCATTACCTTTACGGGCGAACGGCAGGGCATGCCAAATGTGGATAACATCAGACGGTGGATACACGTAAATAATGATGTGGAGACTGCAGTATCAGTGAGGCAAGAATCAGACCGAGAAAGCCTCGATGAATCGAGTCAAGCAGAACCTCACCACACACGGCTCTTAATAAAGGTTTCTGAATGATAATTTGCTTCATTTTTTAACTTAATACACGTTTGTTTTACACAATAGCATCTGACTGGAAACGATAGCAACTGACTCGCTAACTAATGTTTTACTCAAACAGCGTTTGCAGGTTTACATTCTTGATCAATCGAAATAAAGTCATATATATATGTATGTCACATATATATATGGAAAATACATTTACAACATTAGTACTTATACAAAATTCAGGTCCATAATGTTTGTACGCGTTTGCCGTCAGACACAAAATAGCCAAACTAGTAGCAGCTAGCCCATAAAGCCTACAAGCAAGCGCTGGCATTTGAAAAAAAAAAAAAACGCTCCGTCGGTAATTATACATGCAAATACATTTAAAAATGATGAAGCTCTAGCCTACTTACAGTGTGGCCCAACAACTGCTGACTTTTAACTGCTGGTTTTAAAGCTGGATCTGCTTCACTACTCCAGAAACAGTTTCTTGTTAACGTTTAATCCCGGTATTGAACATTACACACTATTTGAAATCAAAAAAGTGAAACTGCAGTAAACCCACCCTTTAAGGAATGAGAAGTGCACTAGCACGACCCACTCTGGTTATATCTGTGAAATAATAGCTACTCTTTGAACACACATACACTATCATTCAAAAGCTTGAGGTTGGTAAGACTTTTAATATTATTACAATTTAAAATGGCCATTTTATATTTACTATATTTTGTAAATGTAATTTATCCCTGAGATGATAAAGCAGAATTTTCATTATCATTACTCTGATTTCTGAAGGATCATGTGACACAGCAGACTACGTTATTATGCTAATCTGATGCTCAAGAAACATTTCTTATTATTATCAATGTTGCTTAATATTTTTTTGAGGAAACTGTGATTATTTTTTTTTGCATGTTTCTTTTAATAAAAAGAAAATTTAAAAGAACAGCATATATTTGAAAAAAAAAACCTTTTGTGTCATTATCAATTTTTTCATTGTAACTTTAGATCAATTTAATGCATCCTTGCTGAATAAAAGTTCATCCCTGCGGTGTGAATAATTGAAATTGTCTCCTTCTTTTTAGGTCAGTGTTTCACGGCCAACTGAAGTGGGCAAGTGAACAAGGCTGCATGCTGATACTCATCTTCTAGCTACACGAGACTCAGGTTGACTATGTCTCACGGGTGCAGAGCGCATACAAGACATGTCTGTGGTGGTTTCATGGGTTTGTTTTTGCACAAAGCAAGTGTTTCTCAGGTGATTCATGCTGGTGGTTTGCAAAACACGCGTTGATGCAAGTAGGTATTTGGTGTTGGAAAGGTTGGAGCGGAAAGTTTTCATGTAGAAGTAAATGGCTGATTGATAGGAGGTGTGTATGAGTGAGATGTTGGGTAATGCACAACTTTTTACACAGTGTAATAACAAAGGGTACAAGTGGGGCAGCTCACCTGAGTGGATTTGTCCCTCATGCAAGGGGCGCAAGGGGCGTGGATGACGTCCCGGGCCAGTGTCCAGACAGGTAAGGGGCTGTGAGCGCGTCCAAAGAGGAGGTGCGACGAATGCCTACCGTTATTGCTGGTGGTACACCAAGACCCTGCCACAGGGAAGTCTATGCTTGTCTGCAAGACAGCCAGAAAACGCAGAGGAGATAAAGAGGGGAAGGAAGGATGGGGAGGGGGAGACAGAGTTCAATTGAAAGATGGATGAATGAGACATGTGAGGAAGAATAAAACAGATGGGAGGGAAACAGAAGAAGAACATAAGTTAGAGGCTGCATGTTATGAACACAATACATCACAGTAAGTGCTTAGAGAGCAGCACGTGTGTGTGAGCTTACACCAGCTTGAGTGTAAATGTCCGCTGGGCTGATGGTGCTGAATATTAAAACCCAGCAGATTGAGACAGAATTAGTCTGGTGTCCAGTAGCTCTTCTAATGAAACTAAAGCTGATTAACTGCACGACTGGCGTGGAGGAAGCGGCCCGCTGTGTCTTGACCTACATTTGGTGCGTCTCCACGAGTAATTGCCCCCTTCACTATTGTCCCTGCTCTCTTTTTCCTCGTCTGTTCTTTCCAGCGCATAAACGATGGCCTTCTCTCCTTCTCTTGTCAGTCTTAGTCTCTTAAAGACTATTCTTTCATGTAAACTCACACTATTGAATACACAGCACAGATGTACAGTAAAAGAGTGCGGCCTCTGCTGTTTTGTGCTGCTTTGAAGAGATGTCATTTGCGAGGGATTTTACACAGGAAGATCAGCGTATGAGCCTTTCAGAAAGGATTTTAAGAAAGTCCCAATTTCTTTTGCCACATAGGTGACATCAACATTTCTCTCGCTCTCTGTGTGTATGTGTGTGTTGTATCCAGGGAAGCAAATCAGAGGGGAATCATTAACTTTGTTTGCTTCAAATAGTCCAATGGGAAAGTGAACACACACTTCAGCAACAAAACAACTATTTACTGTTGGGTGGAATTTTCTGCTATTTTAAGACAAAACTACATAAAACTTACAAAAAGCAGAACAGGAATCTTACATTACATTTTAAAATAGAGAACACAGCTGGCTTGACTTCCTGCGAGTTGTAGACACTGAAGAACGTGAGAGCATCTAAGGAGGAGGAACCTGAAGGAATTTTGGGGGAAATCATGCAAGAAAGAGAGAGGAATTGGCTAGTTTGCTCAAGTTGCAGTCTCCACATGGTATGTTTTTGCTTTCTAGAAACTGAAGTGCATGTGAATGTAAATGGAAAGGCTTCTAGCTAATCTAAATTTAGATTAACAGGTTAATGAATTCTGAAATGCAAAGCCGACACAGATCATAGTGAAATCCAAGAATACGTTACATTCGTAAGTTTTTCCACAGCGGATGGGCTAGTGAGCATTAGCATACAGTAAATTAATTTAGCTTTCTAAAGTAGGTTTTCTTTGTAAAAGATACAGTTTGAAAATAATCTTAATTAGTGTGCTCAACTTGACTTGTTTATCTAGTTATCTGCAAAATAATAGCAATAAATGGAAGATTTTTATCTTTTACAGTTAATACCAATTATTTGTGTGCTTCAGTAGGCTAAATCAGCAATACTGCGAAATATTATTACATATAAAATAACTGTTTTTCCACTTAAATAGATTTTTAAAAAATAAAATTTTCCTGTGATGCCATAGCCTGGATTTCCCCATTCTGCCTTGCCGCAGCCGCGATTTTATTCGCACTGCGAGGCAGTCTGGATACCATGAACCAAATTTTCCCCTGAAATAGGGAGGGAACCAATCACAGAATGCGGAGGGAGCACAGCCGCATTTGATAGACGTACAGGCGCATTTGATAGACATTCGTAGCACCCAGTCGTACGGCTCTGGGCATTCGTAAACCACACATTAGAGCCCGACCAGATAAAGGATTTTGAAGGCCGATACCGATACAAATATTTGTTGGTTTTAAAATCCGATATTCCAATATATCGTCCGATATTTATTTTATTTGTTCAAAATCGTGCAACAAAATATTAACAGATTTCCCTAATATTAGTTATTTGAAGTTATGAGTTTTAACTAAAAATAATATAAAGCATTTTAAAAAGAAACTTGTTTCTTTTATTTTCACAACAGAACAGACTGATGATAGTGGCATTAGCTAGCTTTGTGATTAGCTAGTCTATGATGAGCCATAATTTAGCAATGGATAACATCATACTGCAAAGTGT
The DNA here is from genome assembly GCA_030378365.1 of Hybognathus amarus. Taxonomy (NCBI): domain Eukaryota; kingdom Metazoa; phylum Chordata; class Actinopteri; order Cypriniformes; family Leuciscidae; genus Hybognathus; species Hybognathus amarus. Next base: position 847,875 of record JAQIUQ010002660.1, on the reverse strand, counting down.
AAAACATATATTTTCAATATAACAGGCCAAGGAAAGATGATGCGTCTCATTGCTATAACTGTCACGCGCTATTAAAGAAATACTTTCTAGTCACATTGTCAAAAGTTAAAAGGACAGTCAGTCAACTACACTGTAAAAACGTAACGTAATTATTACTAATTATTTAACAGCAGCAAAACTGGACATGATAGTCACAAATTCTGTCACGCTTATTTGAGTTAAGAGAACTGATGGGGATGTTCTTTTAATTGTTATTCAATTAAAGCGTGAAGCGTGTTTTGTCCATTTTTATTTTATTTTTGAAATATTGATTTATCGGCCATTATAACTGCCGATACCGATAGTTTGGAAAATGCCTAATATCGACCGATAATATCGGCATGCCGATTTTATCGGTCTGGCTCTACCACACATCAAATACGAGAAAATTAACATGTGGTTTCCGGACCACGTTTCATTCTCAATGATACATGGTCTGGCGTTAGCCAGGCTAGTGATGCTATTGGCAATGCTAAATTTTAAATGTGTTACATGATCCTTCAAAAACATATTTTTGCTCAAGAAACATTTCCTATTATTATTGTCAATGTTGAAAACAGATTCTGAAAACAGAAACTGTTCGATTTTTTTTTTAAATAAAAAAAACTAGAGAATGTTAGTGAAGATGATCGAGCAGAACCTGTTCAAGAATGGCTGTTAAACGACGTTTCAGAATATTTTGTTCTTTGTTGTCAAATTTTTAGATACGCTGTTATGACTGCGTATGCTTTTTTTTTTTAAATTCGCTTTTTTCCAGGATTCTTTGATGAATAGAAAGTTCAAAAGAACATAATTTAGTAGAAATAGAAATCTTTTGGAACGTTATATATGTCTTTATCAGAATATTTATAACAGATTAGGTTTACTGGCTTAACCCCCTGACATAAAACTCCTATGAGTACTGGGCTTTCACAGAAATGGGAGTAAACAGAAAATATGTACAAAAGAAAAGGACCACACGCCTGCAACATAGCGGCTAAGCATTCACATCTGTGTTTGCGTTCATGCATAGTGTTTGTTTTTGGCCTAACTGTGCACGTTTCTACACTGAAATGCCTTACAAATCTTTAGGTATGCATGTGTGTGAAGTGAACTACATAAATACATACACATGCAAACAAGCAAGATGCACAGAGGACAGATTATCACACGGGGATGTTATCTCATCTATGATTGGCTCAAATAAGAGATGCTATGATGCACTACTGAGCAGGGAATTCTCTTATCGTCTCTGTCTGCACAGTAGGTTATTGTGTTGCGTCTACCCTGCATCTCACTCAGCAGACTTTGCACACACACTGATAACACACACACAGCGTCTCATGAGCCGCATCCTTGGGAAAGCTTTGCTCTTGACTTTTGTCTCCTCAAACTACTAGTGAATGTGGCTAGACTTAAACAATAATAACGTCACAGCAATTCATCAAAAGTACCATGCATACACCTCCAGTACAGACACGGATAATGATCTTGTTCTCACAAACATCTCAACCCGCAGGTCAGGATTAGGATCCAAACACACCCTTGACGTTTAACACTTCATCTTCTAATAAATTAACAAACAAACTTTCTAAATTATATAAACATTTTCCTTTACCTACATTTGATTTATTTGAATGAACAAACAGCTTAGCATGGGAAAACCACAGACAACTGTCTGGCAAATTTAGATTTGCTCTGCAAGTTAGTCTGGCAAAGAGCTCATTCAACCCCATAGAGCATCACAGTCCCGCCACAGCCGGTGCCGGAAGTAAAAATTCAATAAAGTGTCTCCATTGTTGGGACATAAGCCATTAAAACGTAACCATACATGGTAGACTTATGTGAAAAATGGTAGGTTAAGAGCATATAGGCCTACTTTGCATTGTTGTAGTATCAACATGTATTAGGGCATTTAGCAGTTACATTACTGTTAATCAGTCATATACTGATTAACTCAAATATATATTTTGATTTGATTTCCATTAACTATAAAATACAAAAAAATAAAATCAATCTATCCCTTGTGGAAAGGTTGCTTGGTAGCTAAAAGTAGGTCTTAGCAATTATATTTCAAGTTTTTCACACAAATCAAACACAAATATGCTGACTGGATAGATAGCTAGTTTATTCTGAGTGGCCAGCTAGCAGTTCTCTTGGCAGTTTGCTGATAATCTGGTGTCTAAAGTAAAATGCTCAAAACATCTCCTGAGAACAATACCAACCAAGTCTTGATTATTTAATTTTGGTTTAGTCTTATTTTCCTCGTCATTCAAGGCCAGGGCACTTTTGTACATTTCTGCAACTTTTGCGCGCTTCCACATCCCATGCAACTACAGATCTCCCAGGAACATTGATGAGTACATTTATCCGCGTCACCTAGATGCGCATGCGCGAGCGGTGCGCGATGCCGCGATCATGGTCGACTGACGACATAATCATCTGAAGAATTCTGGCCGTTTTTAAAAATTTAATTATGTACTTAAAAGTTGCAGAATGGATTAATCGGGAAACTCCAAAATTGGCACAGATAGGCAGGCAATGCAAAACAAAATTCTACATTGGGAAATAGTGGGGGGACAAAACTTAGATTTTGAAATGTGGGGGGGGGGCGTGTCCCCTCACGTATAATGGCTCCTACGCCCCTGTGTTGAATGCAAATGAGTTCAGCCGTAGCTGGGTATCCTCACACATGCTCTAAAATTCTTTAGATATGGATTTTACAAAATATCAATGGGAGAAATGAATGGGAAATTTACTTCCGGCACCAACGCTCTCTCGGGCTGTGGAAGGGACTTTGATGCTCTATTTCTAATCTGTCAAAATCGCGGCACCAATCACTCAGAAACGTTGGGGCGGTCTTTACAAGATGACGACAGCACAGCGACAGTGAAGCAGGTTTTGTACATTTACAAAGATGGATGCCGCTGTGGAACTAGGGGTGTGACTGTTAAAGTTGAACTGTCATTAGAACTCTATAACCACCAAAACCATGTTATACCATTTTTTTTTTCAAAAATTTATCATCATAGAAAAATGCTAATATCAGCTTATGAGGGAAACGGAGGCGGAGTTAGGGATGCTTCACAAGCTGCTACTGCTGGAGATGTTTCGGGAGAGGTCTGTGGACCCCCTCACAAGAAGAGAAATCTTGGAGATCTCCTTAATAAACGGAGGTCTGAAATCTCTGCCCCTTACCGATCAGAGTGCACACATACACCTTGTTTATACTTGACACGTCCGCACAAGCACGAAGGTGCACGCAGCAAAAACGACCCATTGGGTGCGCAAGACTGGGCAAGACCCCATTTCGCTGGGCTGCGATCCATAGCTTTTTTTGACCAGCGCAGCGACCCCATATCCGAGGCTGAACGACTCAAGCCGAATCTGCCAGAGCATATAGTCTTAGTGCACCGGCACGCAGTTTGGACGTCTAAACTGCAAAGTTCATTGCAAAGTTGTTGTTTTTTTGTTAGGGTTTTGCTTACTGTGTGTGATTAATGGAAAGCACATTCACTTCTTTGTGTTGTCTTGTTGTAAATTTCAATTAAATGTAGAGAAGTAGCTAATCAGTGTCTGCTCGTTTATTCAATATACCCCAGTAAGGGTTATTGCCATTAGCGTCGTACCAAGTCTACCCAGTGGTAATCCTGAGGTCCGCCCATACTCCCCCATAAACCTCATTCACAAGCACAGATCATAACATCTATACTGCAGCCAGCCACCAGGGGGCGCTTTTTTGCTTTTCAGGATTTGTACAGCACACTTGGTGCGTGCATATGGTAATATTTTTACAAACTTTACAAATTTTTACAATTGTGACAGTCTTCTAAAATGTGAAAAATAGTCAAACTAGCAGCAAGAATTCCTTCGATAAACATTCAAACTGCTGCAAGGAGACAGCATTTCTGGCACCTGTAATGAACTGTAATGGGGAAACGAAGCTCTGGTGATGAAAAGAACAATGGGCTTTTTATAGTGTCGTAACTTGTGAAATACACATCCTATTTTGTGCTTCTTTTAGAAGTGTTTGGTCCATGTTGTAATCAAATATCAGTCGAACTGCACCAGAGTTATATTGCACACCCGGGTTCAGCTGGTAGTATTCACACTTATTCAAATAAACTGCAATAACAGAGCAATTGCACCAGAGATTGTATTAATTGAGCCAAATCTACCAAGTGTGAACAGTTCTTAATCTAAAAAAAGGCTGTTTAAATGCATCAAACATGTAGAATACAGTCTCTTCTAATCGCACATCCCATATCAATTAGGGCTGTCACTTTTGAGAAAAATCTAATTCAAACAGATATCAAATATCAAGCAATGGATTTGAATATCTACGGAGCCTATTATTCGCTTGACTTGGTCATGGGCCTATGCTACAAAACATTTAAAGCTCCCGCTCCTGGATGAGATGGCAAACAGTAAAATAAAAAACAAACGGTCTAATCATGGACTGTAAATAATGCGCTACACATGGCACTTTAAAAACTGTATAGTTTATTTATAGTTCGATTACGGATATTTCACGTCATAATTTCAAGTCAAATGCATATTCAAATATCGATAAAAAGTGACAGCCCTATATCAAAGCCTGTATGGATCAGTGAAGTGATACTTCAAAAGACTCATTGTAGCTCAGACCTGCAGCTGAAATAAAATGGCGTAATAGTGACCTGACTTTTCTTTGTGAGGGCCGATGGATCATCCTGGTCTCGTCCAAGCATGCCTGTACCATCCCTCTCTGTAAAGACTGGGAGTGTGCCCATTAAACCCCCAGCCAAGAGCAAAAAAAACAATGTCTGTATGGAGATCTTAAAAAGCACGAGCAAAGCTATTGAGAAAGACATCGGCATATGCAAAATCAGTTGCAACGATGCGCCTCTTATGTGCAATGGTGCCGTTTAATCCTGAGAACAATGAACTGAAATGTTGAGGAATACATTCAAAGAAAAACACTTTCACACCTGGATACTGTAGAAAGAAAGAACAAGCAGGTAGGGTGTGAAGTGAAGTTCACACCATCAGTGAAGTCAATTAGGCTCTGGTTTTGTCTTATATGTTTTTAGTTGTTTTGAGAAGTTCCTCTTACACGGTCACTAGTCATACACATGAAGACGGATGTCTTTCGCCATTTGGTCTTGACTCACATTGCTTTTTTGAAACATCCTTTCTAATTAAATGTCCATTAGCCACATTTTTATATTTATAAAGTGTGCATTTACAAAATGTGCAGTATAAAAATTGCACAGGGATAGCTCAACCACCAAAAATCTTTAAAGGGATAGCTCAACCCCCCCAAAATAATTCTGTCATTTACTAACCCTCACATCATTCCAAACCCAAAATACATTAGTTTATCTTTGAAACACATGAAGATATGTCTAACTCTTTTCCCTGCCATTCACACGATAACTCCTCATTATGAGAAAACGCTTACCTGCCAATGGCGAGTTTTTGCGGCTTTCAGAGTTATCACTGCCTTAAAGTAGGGGGCGCTATAACGCATCTCCTGAACGAATACAGAATCTCCTGATTAAAAGCAGGAAAAGAAAAAGCAGAAACGAGCAATCTCATATGTAAGCAAATATGAAAATTAATGCGATCATCACAATAAACTGCATATAAACCAAAATGGGCTAATGTTATTACAGGGGTCATGAACTGGCTTTTTAAATGTTTTTTTTATATTGTTGTCTGAGTTCAACTTATGACGTTCGCTTGGTTTTTCCATTAAAAAAACATCAAAATGACTAAGTAATAGGCTATTTTCTACAGCTCAAAAACGCTTCGGTTTTTATGGGCGTGTCACACTGAAGACTTGGAAGTCAACACCCACTGCTGTGAGCAGATAACAGTTTTACATATTATAACGAGTTTTCACACTCGACCTGGTTTGTCATCACGAGGTAGGCCTATGTTATTTATCTTTGCGTGTAATGCGCGAAATTGGATGGGCGAGGCTAAACCGGCCGTGTTAAAGTAGGCGTTGATCTTCTGCGGGGTGGTGTTTTATCCTCTTTGTCGTCATAGTTCCCCACTATTAAAAACGAGTCGTTTGCTGAGCCTGGTGTCAATAAAAGCTATTATTGGACTAACAAGGACGTTTTCAGTTCAGAAACTTACAGGATATTCTTATAATATGATGACCTCTTAGATGTCAAAAGCTCAAGGAAATTTTGATTTCTCAGTTCATCACCCCTTTAAAAGAAATGTTAACCCAGGAAGTGCTATATGTACTGATGGACTAGATCTGCTTCATCTGTGTTTTGATCATCGTACTGAATCAGATCCAGATATAGCCTACTCTTTGACAAAAACGCAATTTTCTCAGCTTTTTGCTCAGAATGTTGCTTATTTTATTTTAATTAAACTTACTCACATTAAGTGTTGTCAAAAGAATGCATGGAGCTAGAATAATTTTATTTCTGATCTTTGGATATATTAGGCATGCATGTGTTCAGATATTCAAACAACAAAATATTTGGGGGGCAATGAAACTTTACCAATTTAAAATGACCAAAAAAGCTGGTGTAGGCTGGCAAAGTATATTTCATTTAATGTTTTATTTATTTTTAATCATTTCTCAAATTTTGTTTGCGGTCATGCCTTGCTTTTCCTCCAACGGCTGCTTTTTCAGAAATATTTTTGCCTGGTTCTTAGCTCAAAATGTACTTTTATGTAAAATATATATATATGCTGGCAGGGAAAGAGTTGGTAACGTTTCCTTTTACAGTACTTTTGGTGTACTTACAGTGTACTTACCTAGAAAGTACTGACTAATATAAGGTAAGTACATGGAACAGGGTAGGTTTAGGGTTAGTACTAGTTATTACCCGGTAATTGTAGTTACTAAAATAAGTACATAGTATTTACATGGGTAACTGGACTGTAAAAGGAAGCGTTACCAAAGAGTTAAGGGAACCTGAGATATATCTACAGTATCTCTTCCTCCATGTCTATTTACCCAAAACTCAGCTGGACGATGGTGTCCTCTTCTGCAAAACTGCTTTATAGATAAAATGAACAAATTTAATAATCGAATCCCTTTACAGTAGAACTGAATTAACTCTGAACTGGCTTCAGCTGAACAACAGTTGGACATTTTCCTGTTATCATCACTGTGAAGCTGCTTTGAAACAATCTGTATTGTATAAAGGGCTATATAAATAAGGGTGACTTGACTTTTCCCAATTTTCTCCATCCTGTTCGGTTCCTCTTGTGTGCTACGGCTTTCATGTGATCTTAGGCAAGTCTGGTGATCTGGAAAATTACTGGACATACCAGAGCGGAGTGTTTTTAGTGGGATACAGTGAAAAGGGGAGGCATGGCTCAGGAGACTAAAAACAGTAATCACAAGGGCATTCCAACAGGCATATGAATCGCTGACCCGAAGTGAAATGTGGACCCAAGATCAAGTTTCCTCTTGTTCAGACAGCTCATGTCATTATTGGACTAAAAAAACAACACTGACACAGAAACATAACTAAGACATACACATGAACTCAGAGTCTGTTTGAGGAGCCTCCAAGAGAATCATGGGTAATTTACTAAAACAATGAAGCCTGGGTCAGGGCCAAAATACAAAGGATGACACTCCCAACCCAACAACCACTACTGTACCTTTCTCTCTTTGTGTCTTTAAGGCAGATAATCTCTTCACAACCAGCAGTTACTTCAGCATATAGTGCTGGTGTCAAAAATGGTAGCAGATCCGGTGTGATGATAACTGAATTCAAGTTAAGTAAAAAGCTGAAAATTGTATATCTCCTTTTTGAGGAAATTCAATTTTCTGAAAAAATGCGGTACCGGTCACATTGCCAGTTCAAACAGTTACAGTAACCGAGACAGAGCAACACTCGCTGGCAAACCAATCACAAAATATACTTTGAGATTCAAATGGCCAAACCATCGACTGGCCAGACATTTGCATTCTTACCAGTCAGCAACAGAGAAAAGCCGCTGGAGCAGCAGGCCACCTCAAACCACCGCAGCTTGACCGGCTCGCGCTCTCTCTCAACATGGCTCCTCACAAGCTATTTTATGAATGAGACATCTGAAACACTCTGTCTGCAGCATTCACCAAAGATTCCTACTAACGGATAGTCTGGTAACGTAAGACCACGTCTCATTGAGACACGTCTCCAATCGTTTTAATTATACCAGATGACGTATGTAGAGTGATGTATGATGCTTTTGCCAAAGCCTGTTGGTAGCAGGGCAAAAAAATCTTTCTTGGTTAGGGAATGGTTTAAAGCCAAAAGTTGCTCTTTTATCAAAATAAACTTGCATTCTAAACTACTTAGAACAATATCTAAGGCTGCATCGAAAGGTAAATTTGCTTCTGCTGACATGTTTGATCCATAGGTACAAACAAACTGCTTCGGTGTGTCTGTGAAAATCTGGTCCATGGACCCCAGCCTGCCCTAGCAGCGTGAATAAAATCACGCTGTGCAAAGGCAGCATGGCGAAACCCTGGCTAACTAACTGATATAATGCTAGCTCACTTAACTAGTTGGAAGAATGCAAATCTGATCTGTCATGAAGTGAGTCTTGTATTAGGCTACATACAAGAGTCACAAGAGTCTTGTATTAGGCTACATACGGTCAAAAGTACATACACCCAGCTATACATTATTACTTCTACAATTTGAGAATAGTAAAGTCATTAAAACTACGCAATCATGGAACACCAATATATGGGAAACAAATCACACTAAAACAGTTATAGCTATATATTCAGAGAAGCCACTATTTACCTGGATTCTACCAGCTTCAAGAGGTGCATCCTGGGATGCTTTGTGAATGCTTGACACTTATTGGCTGCTTTTGCCTTCACTACCAAGTCAATCAACTCATCCATTTAAAGGTGCATCACTGACACCATTAATATATATATATATATATATATATATATATATTTTTTTTTTTTTTTTTTTTTACTTTTAGTTCATCATAAAAAAAATTGTTGACTGGACTAAAATTGTATATAAAGTGTTAAGTTAGTTAGTAAATACAAAGTCAAAGCGTTACATTTAGCCTACCATTTAGATGTCTTATGTTGTCATACACAACAATATGTAGTCTATATTATACTATATCATGGTTCTCAAACAGGGGCCTTGGGGCCTTAATCTTCACAGGGTACCAAAGGATTAATTAAATTAAATAAAAATGTTAAAGTATTTAAATACAGATTATTTTATTACATAAAATTAAAAAAAAATATATTACTTATTTTTTATATACTAAAATACAGATTATTTTTGTAAATACACATTTTAATTATTTTACTATGAAAGATGAGTTTATATATATATTATATATATATATATATATATATATATATATATACACACCCACAATTATATTATATAAACAAACTTGTATTAATCGATTTGACAGCACCAAGTTGGAAAATAAGCAGGTTTGTCATCATTACAGGCACAGCAGAAAAATAGCAATATTCAGCCTATGGGAACCCCTGTTCTATAGGATATGACATACTGAATGTTGAGTTTAACTGAATCAGTGAGTAGTAATATCGCATCTAAAATGGCACATTATGACAGTGAATCACGTCAACAGCACTACTGTGAAACCGTTAAAACGATCTCCTGAAAGCAGATGTAAAACCAACAAATCACATGGACTATTTGTGTTTACAAGTTACCACAGTGACGTGAAATCAACATGGCCCATCAGCTCTGGCTCCATATACAATCAATAGCTCTTCTGGATTGAAGATTTACCTGTGAAGACAAGGTGAGCTGGGCTGAGCCTCTCTGGAGACAGCCTGTCATGTTCAGGGGTCTGGAGGTGTTTGGCCCTGAGACCGCAGGACCACAACGACGAGGGGGAAGATGGGGATGACGATAAATTAGAAGTAAGGGCTAAAGTGTCCCAGTTGCAGCTGATCTGCTGGGAGGGAGAGCAGCACTGGGGGCTCACGTGCACACCTGTGTAGGGTGATGACGAGGATGCCACAGGTACTTGCGCGTGGAACGCTCTAGCGTTTGACGCGTGCACGGCGATATTGGGGCTAGTTCTTGATGATGATGATGATGATGATGATGATGTAGATGAGGAGGAGGGAGCGGAGGAAACCGCTGTGGCCGCGGTGAACTGTGAACACGTCGCAGAGGAAGTGGACGTGGCTGCAGAAACGTTTGAGGCACTGGAGGAAAGGGATCGCGTGGGGCTCCGACTGTGGGATCCGCTGCTGTGGCATTTACCGTTACCGGTGGAGAGGACTGTCCGTGTCTGTAGAGGGTGCTGTGTCTGCGTTTTCAGCTGGAAGGGAACCGTGGCTTTCATGGGCAGCAGGCGACCCAGTGAACTCACTCCAGCGGCGCTGATCCCCGGGGATCCGCTCGGGCTTCCCGCGGTCACTCCGCTGCAGTTAGACGTCGGAGATCCGTTTTTGCGAACTTTTTGAGACATTTTGTTCGCTGGGGAATAACACAAATCTCAACATGAACACTTTAAACGTACGTTTGCGGCTGTCTGGGGTGGTTATTGGTCTTTGGTGCCCTTGTCACTCCATGTGATGTCTGCCTTCTGCTCCCTGACTGACGAAGCTGCACCGTTTCGCGAGCTCAAGTAAAACTGAGAGCGAATCAAAGCCACGCACCGTCAACTCGATCCAGCGCTCTGCCTCCTAGCCTATGATTGGTTGTTCGCTCTCCCCTCTCAACTTCTGATTGGCTAGAACGCGGGTTCATTATAATACATGAGGAAAAGTTTGTCGCAAATAAATAAATAATTATGATTTATTCTGGAGTTTTACAGGATTTCTTCACCGTATGTGTGACACCACAATTGTTTGATCGTAAAAATTATCCGTTATGTTACTTTTTTGCATCTTTTATTCAGGAATACCGTTCACTCACTGTTATAATTCTGTTTTTTTTTAAGGCTTCATTTTCTTTCTTTCGGAGAAGTAAATCACATGTGCTTGTTAAAAATGAATAATAACAGGCTATCGTGATATGTACTTGTGGGTGTTTATACACCATCTAAAATAGCCTACACGCGATCACTGCATGCGTGCACACAGCAAAGTAGAACTTTTATCACTGTTATCTGAATGGAAACTGCTGTGTGAGGAGGACATGCTTTTGGTCATAATTCTGTGGTTGCCTTTACCACCCTCATGTGGCCACGTAATAAAATGAAAAACTTCAGTGTGGTTTTTAAATGATCCTCAGAAATTGTACATTTTCTACCAGGTGCGTGGAAACAAATAACAAGTGAACGTCATGTACAGGTTTTCATTAATATAATCTTTAATCAACTGAGTAACGCAGGGTTGTACAGCAAGCTTTATTTTCTAAATGCCATTTTAAAACATCTTCTGAATAGACTAAAAGCACGAGTTATCGTTTGTTCTTTTTCTCAAAGTGCTTACTTTACAAGCTGTAATAGAAAACATGTCAGTGGCTTTTTTTAACATCCGTCTATGCAGGGGCCAAATGAAAACTTTAGCTTCAATATGAACTCAAAATGTAAAAAACAAAACAGCAGCTTGTCAACAGACCCTTCATTCATTCACACACCCAATATACAGTTTATACTCCAAGTTTGTGTTTTATGGGTACACATTGTTAACCATTTTCATGTTGGTTTTGCGAGTTTAATGAGATCCAATCGCTGTAGGATTCAGTAACTGATTAATTTCAACTTTAAAGAGTTCAACTTAGTTAAAACCATCCTGCAACCTGACTGAACTAAAAAAAGTCTTAACTTCTCAAGGCCTGCTTCCAATATAAACAAGGCATGTAGGGTTTATGCATGTTTTGTAGAGTATTGTCTGTAAATGATTTGGTATTCATCAGCATGCTGTAAAACTGGACAATGGCTCTGGTGTAAACATCTTGCATTATTAACAAGTAGCAGATGGACAGTCTTCCAGAACACACTACACCTCAAATGACTTTGGTCTAAAATCCTAAACGTTTGTTCATCTTATTCAAATTAGCATTGGAGGTTTGCTTTGACGTTTATTATGCAAGTTCATTTCAGCTCATGATCTTCTGTTTGACTCCAGCATTCACACTGACGTATCTAACTTAGAACAGTCTGAACGTTACTGTGTTTATCTTCAGATAAATCTCACAGTGATTTAGTGTTGTTCTTGGTCCCAAAGCAACAGATGAAGAGTCTATATATGTGCATACAAATGCACTGTGTATTTACACTACAGAGGTTAGACTATATTACAAACATATACAAAAGTCAGACTGAAGCACTGTTGTTAGAATTACAACACTGTTTAGCCTTATTTACAGACAGAAAAAGCCAGTGGAGGGGAAAAAACAGATGACTTTTTGAAAATTCCCCACTCTAAAGTGGTCAAAGTCCAAAGATAATGCGGGCGTGTGCCAAATCATGGTTAATCCTCACATTCATTATAGAAAACGCATGTAGCACGGTAAGTGCTCTCTGATTAAACGCATACTATCTTCATTTCTTGGGAAGCAGGGCCTTGCTATTTGAGTTTCCCTATCACTATGCAATTATTTAAATGGCTCGTGTCCATAGATTTTCAAAAAAAGACAAAAATATGAGGCCCATGTCATGGCTGTTAACTCTCAAAGTGTAAATGACTTCAAAATTAGGATGCAACACTTAAACTTGACCATTCTGAACGTGCCAATCCCTCCCCGATTGTACACGGCTAACTTGAAAAAGAAGGGAAGAAGGGAAAAGAAACTACATGTTTCCAATGTATTTGAAAGTATCATTCAAATAAGATAATTTTACATGATTATAAACAACTTACTGATTCCACTTCATGAGAATAATAAACCAAAAGTGTGGGTACTACATAAATTAAACACTTAAAAAAATAAAGGGAAAAAAGGATAAAATCATGATTTCTTATTGTATACTATAATGTCACTTGAGCTTATCTTTAAAAGAAGCTAAAACCAAACTAAAGTAGCTAGCTGTGAGCTTCAGTCTGTACATGCTGTATATATTGTGTTCATGGCGTATGTATGCGTGTGTTCGCTTTCTGAAGCACACAGAGCCACGTCCACTGTCCTGGCAGCAATGGGAAGTGGAAAGTCTCATTTGACTGATGCCTTGTTAGCAATGATTTGAGGAGCTCCGCTAAGCAGAAATAGACCCATACATACAGTACACATTTACATACACTCTCACAGAGGTAAAACTGCACTGAACGTGTGCAGAGAAGGACTTGATTATTCAGTGTTATCAGAGAGCATGACTTCCAGCAGAATGTCCAGGTTGATGCCTGACTTGTAGTGTAACAGAAAAAAAACAAAACTACTGTCCTCCATGAAGCTTGAAGAAGTCATCCATTGTGAACTTCCAGTACTTGAAGCAAACACCCCAATATTTTCAGTTTACTTCCCTTTCAAGAATGATGGGATTGTTGAAAAGGTGTGGGATTGTCATTTTGTGCGAAATGTTTTGATGTTTCTCGGGTGGCCGAATGAACACAGGATTGCCACTGCTAAGTGCAGCGCTTCGAAATACTAAACTAAAGACAAGAAAGAAACAAATGCGGCAAACACATAGCAAAATTAAACTGTCTTATGGAGCACCTCAAAGCTAAAGTCTATTGCACATTTCAAAATATGATACAAAACTGAGTACATAGATACATACAACAAATACAAAACATATGGATGAACTATGGGTTAAACGTTTTTAAAGATGCAGTCTTAAAGACCACTGCCTTTTTTTAAATGGACATGATTTTAATTTCGTCCAATCTACCATGATTGTTAAATCAACAAATTGTCGTTTGCGTTTTTTTTTTTTTTTTTTTTGGTTTTAAGACCAATCTGGTCGAAGGATCCGATGATTGAGATTACTTACAAAAAAGTGCAACAAATGAAAGAACAACTGTAAAAACAATCATACTTGATTGAAACTGAAATGACAAAAACAAATGGAAGCATTTTATGCCAATGTTGCTGCATAGCTGGGTTCGAGTTTAAAGCGAATTTCTTCAAAACAAATTGGAGAAGTTCGACAACGTTAAGTGCTTGCCAAATTACGTCCGTCAAGAGTCTGCTTTCCAAAAATTGTTCTTTTTGTATTTCTTTTCAGGTCTTGGGAGCACAATAGCATACACAAACCCCTCCTGTGTTCAAAGTCTGACCCGGGCTCGTCTTAAGAGGAAAAGCTGAGGTGCGAGTTCACAGGCAGGTCATATCTGGCGGGTCGGAGGTTAGAGCGGCGGTCGCGGTTCCGCCGCTGACCAGGAACACAGCAATGCTGGATTTTGATTGGCCAGAACTCGGGTGGCCACCTCCAGAAACTGCCATCCCCGTCTGCTGGCTGTGCCCGTTGTTGTTCACCTCTCCGTCCAGCGTTTCTGTAGAGACGACCCAAGTGGAAGGACGCCACCTTTTCAAAGAATAAGGTGTCTTAACACGCTTCTTTATCTTCTCGGCCGATCCAGCTTTCCCCTCTTGTGACACGACCTCATCTAAAAAAGAAAAGAGAAGGACTTTTAACAAACATCCTTGATTACGGTCCTACACAACAATAAAAAACAGTTGCGTGTTTTGCAATCTGCCGACTGGGAATACTAGCAGAACTCCAAACATCCCGCCCCAGTGAAGCACCAGAGAGTAGTATTTCAGCACTCTCAAATTTGTGGTTGACCTTTCCCACACTAACTCTCTCAGTGTGCGCTCGAGTCTGAATCATCGGGTTCGAGCGGTTCACGTCTCTGTTCGAGTCCGCATGAGGAATGTAAACACGTGAGCAGCATGACTCCTTGTTTTTTTCGTTTTCCTATTTAGCGTCTGATCCAGGGGTTTCAGTTAACAGTGATAGACACGTCATCACATTCACATCTGTCTGTTAGCGTCGCTCTTTATCGCCGCTGCCAACTGAGGCCGAACGTTTTCTGGATTCTTATCAATCCAGTGGAATTTCCTTCCTTCTCCACATCTAAACACTCCATCACAAAGAGCAGGAGAGCGGGACCGAGAGCACGATTAGCCACTCATCCCGTTTTCTACGAAACGTTGGGCTTATGAGGAGATGTGCTCTTAATTATCTGGGCAAAGCAGGATATAGTGACCTCAGATGGGAAAACAGCCTGGCGTCTTCTTTTGGGTGGTTATTGTTTTTAGTCAGGCTGACACGCACACTGAAACAGTGTTAGGAGTCTGTCTCCAAACTCATAACAACACTGGTCAACTGATACAAACATACCAATGGAGATTTATTTGAGACTGCACTGGAAATACAGCTTTCCCAATATAACAGTTTTAATTCATTAATAAGATAAGGTAAATTTGCTTTACATGAACAAGAAGATTACGATGAATGCATAAAGTGGGAACATATACTATCGTTCCAAAGTTTGGGGTCAGTAAGATTGTTTTTCTTTTTGAAAGACATCACAAGGGCACTATTAGGAGACATATGCCCTTTTTAATGCGCTAAGCAAAACAGGAGAAAATGACTAAATTAAAGGGTTAAGTTCACCCAAAAATGAAAATTCTGTCAGTATTTACTCACCCTCATGTTGTTCCAACCCCGTAAGACCTTCGTTCATCTTCGCAACACAAATAAAGATATTTTTGATGAAATCTGAGAGCTGGATCACTCCTGCATACTAGTTCATAGGCCTCTTGAGAATTAAAACTTGCCGTCCTTGAAAAGTTATTAAATACATCGTTAAAATAGTCCAAGTGACTTTCATTGGCTCAATCTTAACTTTATCAAGCGACAAGAATACTTTTTGTGCGCAAAAACAAACAAAAATAACGACTTTATTTTCAACTATTCACTTCCTTCTCTATAAGCCTTCGAAGTCAATTAACGTAGTGTGATAGCGTGAGAGCGTAGAACATACAATAACAGAACTTACGCTATTAAACTAGTAACCTGACTCGAGGCAGAGAGAGAAGTAAATGAATAGTTGAATAAAAGTAGTTATTTTTGTTGTTTTTTGCGCACAAAAGTATTCTAATCATTTGATAAAGTTACCGATTGAGCCACTGAAGTCACTTGGACTATTTTAATGATGTCTTTAATTACTTTGAAACCAGCAAGTTTCAATTCCTCAAGAGGCCTATGGACTAGTATGGAGGAGTGATTGAGCTTCTCAGATTTCAGTCAAAAATATCTTTATTTGTGTTCTGAAGATGAACAAAGGTCTACGAGGTTGGAACAACATGAGGTGAGTAAATACTGACAGAATTTTCATTTTTGGGTGAACTAACTAAAACTAATAATAAGAAATGCTTGAGCAGCAAATCTGCATATCAGAATAATTATTTCTAAATGATCATGTGACACTGAAGACAGGAGTAATTCTGAAAATTCAGCTTCGACCATTACGGGAATAAATTACATGTGAAAATATATTAAATTGGAAATTGTGATAATGTATCATAATATTCATATTTTTACTGCATGTTAAATATTTGTTCTAAATGCAGCCTTGTTGAACAGCAGACTCCAATAACAAAAACAAAATTGATAGATTTTTTATGAAAAGAACAGTTTAAGCGAACAATATTAATTTGAAATAGAAAACTTTTTCAACTGTCACCTCTTGATAAATTTCATGCATAAATGCAAATAAATGATCCTTTAAAATAGGGCTGTGCAAAAGTTAATTGCGATTAATCGACATCGCAAAATAAAAGTCTGTGCTTACATAATATATTTGTGTGTGCTGTATATAATTATTTTGTATATATAACTACCTATGCATGCATGTATATATTTAAAAATTATTTGCGCTTAAATTCTGTATATATATATATATATATATATATATATATATATATATATATATATATATAAATACATAATCTATATTATATAAATATAAATATTTTATATATGAATAACACATTTTCTTAAATATATACATGCATGTGTGTGTATTTATATATACAAAATAATTATATACAGCACACACACATATATTATGTAAACACAGTCTTTTATTTTGGATTAATTTTTGCACAGCCCTACTTTAAAATGCTGTCTAGGTAGAAACCTAGGGTAAGCCAAACTAAAACAGGTCTTACCTAAAGGAGATGAATCCTGGGAAGTGGCTGACAGGTCCAGTGAGTTTGGCCTCTCAGGTCTCCTGGGTTTAGGCTGCCTCAGTGGAACCCCATCAGCTCTTCCGTCTAGTGCCCCAAGAGAGCAGGTTAAAGTCTCCATCTGGGCATCTGCAGGAGCTAACGTACGAACCGTGGCAGAGGCATGAGTCGTGTGGATGTTGCTGTTGTTGTTATTTGAGTTGGTGCGGCTGGAATGATCACGCGCGGACGGCTGCTCTCTCCTCAGCAGTGGCTCGTGTTCATTCGGGGCTGGAGTTGATGTTGATGTTGAGACGGCTGTCTTCTCCACTCAGCTGGCTCTGGAGCAGAGGAGCAACCCCCTCACCTTGTGGCCCGGCTGGGTTTGTGTTTCCAAACTCATCAGAGGAACCGGCGCCGTTGCACCCACCATATCCGTTAACAGCAACCACTCCGACACCACTACGGACACTGGGACCATTGTTAGTGACGGTGACCAACTGTGGCTCGACGGCCACTACAGTGTTCATCTTGGCTACGCCCGTCTCCACCTGCTTCAGGTTGGACTTGTGCTTGCCAAACTTCAAGCGTGACGAAGAGGACTCCCTGCTAGGATTTTTGGTGTTGAGGGGTAGGCTGAGTGGGCCGCCTTGGGGAGATTCTGCTGTTTGGGGAGAGGGAACATGGCTGCCGGAGCGTCACCCATTCCACTGCTGCCCACGCCGAAATCAGCCTGACCACTGGCCGAAGACCCTCCGGTCACTTCCACGGCGAGTTTGATCAGTGGGTACAATAGGCTGGAGCTGCCCGAGCTGAGCGGGGTCGGGAGCGCTGAACTGCTTCTGCGAATGCTCCATCAGGTTCTCATCAGAGCTTTCTTTCAGGTTCTTGTCCACCTCTTTGGGGTCCAGTTTGGTAGTCTCCAAGTCTTCCTCTGTGAGCTGCAGGCACACTGGTACAATTCCTCCAGCTCCTGCTTCCTCCGAGTGGCCTGATTCAGAGATGGTGGTCATAATGGTGGTTGGCGTGAGGCCCGTCGTGGTGGTCGTGGTGGACAGGCTTGTGCCGCTGGTCTCCGGGCTGGGCAGCCGAGCTTGTGCCTGAGCCTGCTGTCTCTCATAGTTGATGGAGTTTCTGTTCTTCTCTCCTGTCGCTGTCACGCCACTGCTAATGCCGCTCACGGCCATGCCACCCACAGAAGAAGTGCCAGACGTGGAGACGTCACCCGGAGAGGTCTTCACCATGCCCTCATGATCCTCAATGTAAGAGGATGAAGAGTAATCTGGATAAGAGCCCATTTTGGGAGCCCTGCGACTGTGGGTGAGATTCCTACAAAAACAAAGAGAGAACCAATCAAAAAGGAGAACAGATGGTTCATTTCCTTAAAGGTGACGAGATAAAGTGCAGGTCATAATTGCAAAATAAAACCCAACAGGATTATACGAACCTTGTGGGAAAATGACCCTGAAAAATCTTTTTTTAGTTTTTTTTTAATAATGACTGAAAGTACATTATCCCACTTATTACAGATGTATAATACATTTTGTATGTTTATATATTTTGATACATATATGTATAGTACTGTGCAGAAGTCTTAGGCACACTAGTATTTTCGCCTCAAAGAAATGGTTTTAAGCCAGTTATTTATATATTTTGTTGTAGTGTCTCAGTAGGAAATATCAGTTTACATTTCCAGACATTAATTGTAATAATCCAGTGAAATTTTTGAATGCACAAGGATTCTGACAACAGCCAATGCTCCACACGGAGGTCAGATCTCACCATCATTGAGTGCATCTGAAATTATATGAAGAAAGAGAAAAAACAGAGACTAAGACCAGAAGAACTGCGGCAACGTTTCCAAAAAAACCTGCAAAACTAAAAACTATGTGCAATACCTGGACAAAAGCTGTTTTAAACGTAAAGGGTACTAAACACCTATTGATTTGATTTAGTTAACTGTTAAAAGTTAATAACAGTTAATAATAGTTAACTAATAAAAGTGAATTGATAAATGAAATCTATTTATGATTATGACATTATTTTTGAAAACAATCTCATTTACAGCATTTTTACACAAGTGCCTTAAAACTTTGCAGGCAGGCAGGCACTACCTTCGAGACGTTGCCGCAGTTCTTCTGGTCTTAGTCTCTGTTTTTTCTGTTTCTTCATATCATTTCAGATGCACTCGATGATGGTGAGATCCGAACCTTCGCGTGGAGCATTGACTGTTCACTGGATTATTACAATTAATATCTGGAAATGTAAACTGATATTTCCTACTGAGACACTAGAACAAAATATAAATAACTGGCTTAAAACCATTTCTTTGAGGCGAAAATACTAGTGTGCCTAAGACTTCTGCACAGTACTGTATATCTTACATTATACCTTTCACAGTACAAATGTAAAATTACTTTACTAATATTTATAACTTCTTTGTTTTCAAACGTTACACCTTCAAGTTTTTATTTTGGTGGGGAAACCGTAGGAAGTCCTTAAAGCTTCTTTTTTGTTAACAGCCGGTTTACAAACGCTTCTCATCACAAGTTTGGGAAAATGGTTGGTGCATGTTGCTTTCCCAAATGCACATTATAAGCAACCCAAGCTCAAAGCAAATGCATAAATTAGTTTATGTGGAGCAGCATTGCAACAAACTGAGCCTCTCTGAGACACTGAAAACACCAGATCATGAGCTGCTCGCAGATTGCCTTTGAACAAATTTTGCACTTTTGGTTTTATTTAGATGAATCATGCAGCCTTACCTTACAAATAGATTAGCTTAAAGATTCTGATACAAAAATGTATATAACATTTCAGGACACCTAATTCAGTGAAATATGTTATGTGTGTAATAAACACAAGGCAGTCTCATTGTGAGATGGTGGAAGGTGTGGTCAGACCTCTCGTTCTGCAGCGCTGTGCTCATGGGATTGATGGTGGGGCTGACAGGTTTGTTCCTTTCCCAGATCAGGAGCAGTTCTGCCATACGCTCCTCTGCACACTGGGCTGTCAGGCGAGCCTCTGCATCCTGATCCCAGCAATCCTCCATAGTCTCCTTTAGAGAGCGCACAGCCTGGGAAACAAGAGAGTCAATGAGTGGATGACTTACTGACAGTATGCTAGTTCTGTGCCTTTGCAACTGTATATTGTTTGCTTACTGGCCCAAGTCTGTTTATTCTGGTCACTAGTTACAGCCTTTAATGTAAGTCTATGGGCAGAAATGGTTTTCAAAGGAATGAAGTCATTTAGCAAAACAGTGCTTCTCAGATGACGCCACTTTTGACTGTGCAGGGTCTATTTCATGCACACAAGCTGGATAAGCTACAATAGGACAGACAAACATGTCAGTAGAGTGGATTCATATAACCATGACCAAAAATTATTCTAGTCTCATTAAAATATAAAATTTGTTCAGCTGAAATATTGAACTTACACAAATCTAATTACTGAAACTTTATGTTCAGTTTCAGTGTTCAAGTAAGCATTTTAGTGAATCATTAATTTAAAAGGAAGCAAAAGAAAAGTTCATTTGTTGTCACAGCAGTAGTTTATAGATAATTTCAAAATCTGTAGCTGCTAAAAAGATCAGGATTTGTCAGCGTTGCTGTGCCAATGTTGTCTTTGTTGCTGATGTGCTGGTGTCTCTAACAAGATAGATCATTAGTTTAAGCCTTAGTTCACCCAAAAATTAAAATACTGTATAATTTTCTCACCCTCAAGTCGATTTTCTTTCTTCTGCTGTGCTGAACACATATTTGAAGAATATGGGTAGCATAGTAATGGTAAAAAATAATATGGACATCAATAGGGTCAACCAACTGTTTGGTTACCGATATTCTTCAAAATATCTTCAGCAAAAGAAATAAATTCATATACTGTAGATTTGGAACATTGAGGGTGAGTAAATCATGACAGAATTTTTTATTCTTGGTGAACTATCCCTGTAACCAGTAAACTTCCTTGGATGACCAGCTTTACCAAAAAGACTACAATTCAGCCAATGACTGTTAACTAGCCAAACTGTAATGGTGAACAGCATGGTCAACCTGCAATAATTGGCTCGGACTTCATGGTCGTTTCATGGTTGTCCACGCTTTTCCAATTTCATTTGATTTGAATAACTTTCAACAAGACAGAATTTAGGAAGAGTCAACTGAAGTGAATATAGGGCTGGGAAAGATGCTGGGAAATCTGACCAGTTCCTGTGACAAGAACAGAATGAGATTGTCTCAGTGGCTCACCAGGCTGTTCTCCTTCCAGGCTTCTGGGAACTTCGGCCTCTGTTTCTCTCTGGACACCAACACCTGCATGTCCTCAAAGGACGGGTGGTTCCCGCCTCGGCCTGGAAGGCCATCTGGTATTCTGGCACTGCCTCGCCTTCAAAACAACAACAAACAAATAAAAGGAAAGTCAGTCAGTCAAGAGACCAACATGCTTACACTCACTAGAAGAACTACTGAAAAACACTCATAATCCATTAAGATTATGAGGAGGATATACAAGAGGCTTTGTTACGGTGGTGTGGTGTTTAACCTTTAAGGGTCAAAACGAGTGAAGATAGTCAACATGATGTCCTCATTACTGTAGTCCTAATTTTTTATAGCGAGTGAACTAAGAAACAACTTCTCTGCAAGGATTTTAGCATGCTGTTACACTCTCTTGAGGAATTTACATCTAAATTCATCCCAAACCCTAAAGTACTGCCGCCACAATCTTCAAAGCACTGCTGTTGAAGCAAATTCTCTTTCAATAAAAAACACGGACAATTATAGTCGGACTTCCTGCTGTGAGCATTATGAATAATCTAGAACTCTTTTTTTGAGGACTGCAATCATTTTGTGCTACAAAGGTTATATCTTACAATAGTAATAATGGGATGGAGGCACTTCATGTTGGGTGGTTCTTTGCCTCATTGTCGTGCATTAAAATCATTTAATGCTCACTAAGCTGTGGATTATCCTTTCTTATTACATGGATATATGATAAGACACTGAAAATATGCTGCTTAGCCAGCAGTATACAGTACTGTATCTACATGCTTGCTGTTGTATGTGCACAGTTGCAGTGGTGGTCCTCACCTGGAAAAAGATCAGTGCACCTCATGAAGGTCTCCCAGTAGATGAGGCCGATGGCATACATGTCCACCTGTTTCAAAGCCGACTCGCAGTCCCTGAGGTTCACCGCTCCCTCCAGCACTTCCGGCGCCATGTAACGGATGGTGCCCACCTAGACAGCAGAACAGAGCAGGTGTGAGGGGAAAGGTGATCTCATGTTGGGTCTGGATCAGCAGTTCTGGACACCTCATTCTCAGGTGAATACCAACACGGCCTAAATTTCAGCAGCTTCAGGTTTAGTTATAATGTTCCAGTTAAGTGAGTGTTTATGTGCTGACCTCACTGATGGCGGCATTTTCCTCTTCACCAGGCCGTACGAGGCGATTCCCTGTCAGTTTCATGGACAGACCAAAATCGCTAATCACACTCGTGCCATCGTTCTTCACCAGAACATTACGGCTGTTTAGATCCCGGTGTGACACGGCAGGTTTATATACATCTGTGAAGAAATTGTGGTTTAACACAGTTGTTTCATAAAATCATCAAGAGTGCCACACCTCTAATGATGTGAAAGTAAAACAATCTATCCTTAAAAGCGGTCACCTCTTTATGCACTATTGGGTAAGTATCTGATTTTTTTAAAGAAAATTATATTTTTGCGTTAATTAATGCATTAAATTAATAAAAATTGACAGTAAATACTTTTCAATTGTTACGAATGATTTCTATTTAAAAAAAATGCATTTCTTTTTAACTTGAAAAAATAGTGCAAGCAGCACAAATATATTCTATAATATATCTAGGGGTGTAAATATTTCGTGCCACAATATATCCCAATACAAAAATGCAACAATACATATCGTGGATAGTGACAATATGTATCGTGGATAGTTTCCCCAAACTAAAAATTCAGAGAGAAAAAATATTCAAGTTTTCTGAGTTTTAGTGTAAGTACTACATTAAACTACTATAAATAATGTTGAATATAATGTATAATAATGCAATGGGGGAATATTTGGGTCCTGATAATGCCAAATGTCTGATGTTACAAGTAAAAAGTGGCTGACGTTATTTTAAATAATCTAGTCAGTGAAAGAGTGCATGCATATTCATCTACAATAACTCAGTAATTTCAGCTTCAGAATCATGAATATTTTTATTGTACTGTCATCATTGTCCTTGGGTTACAAGCACCAAGTCCAAGCCTATTCGTTTAAACCTATGTAATGTAATATCAAATTTAGCATTTGAATCAACAGTAAAATTTTTGTTAACCGTTTACCATATGTAAATGGTAAAGTATCACAATAATATCGTATCGTGAGTTCAGTATCATGATATGTATTGGAATCTTGACATGAGCGTATTGTTACACCCCTAATTCTTAAACATCAAATCAGCATATTAGAATGATTTCTACAGGATCATGTGACACTGAAGACTGTATTAACGATGCTGAAAATTCAGCTTTGCCATCAAAGGAATAAAATACATTCAAATTCAAAATAAACAGTTATTTTGAAACTGTAATTATGAAGCCTTGGTAAGACTTGTTCAAAAAAAAAAATCTTACCAACTCTAAACTTTTGAACAGTAGAGTATGAGAATACACTATAGAGGGAATGCGCGTGATGTCACCGTCCGGTCACAGTGCCTGCAGTTACTCATAGTGAGTGGCAAAAAGACTGAGCGGCTGTATATGTTTTCAGCGTGAATGCCGCAAAAAACAAACACAACACATATAAAGTGGGAAAGAGCTTTGCGATTGACTGTACAACTAGATTTGACAAAAAATCAGAGGTATATTTTTACAGACTGCTATAGAAAGAAGAGCAAATGGATCACTGCAATTCACAGAAACAACTGGAAATAACTGGATTTGCAGTTATCATTTGTGTCAATATGCTGAATTTAGCTGTAAAACCATACCCATATATTTTGTATTGTTATATATATATTAACAACTCATCAATTACACATTTATCATTGCATATTCTGGATTATTGGATGTTTCTTAATAAACACTGACCAAAAAAAAAAACTATAAAGTTTTAGGGCTGGACGATATGATATATAGGCTATATATAACACTGATATAAGTGATCACCCGGATTTAGACCTACATTGTATTTATATAAAGTGTTCACAGGCAAATTTGCTTTATGTTTACTGTCTATATTGCTTTTATTTCCCCGGCGTCGAAATCAGGCAAACATAAATGTCAGGCAACACGATTCCTGGCTGCATGTCAATATCCATGGATCACTGGATCTTTATTAAGTTGTAAGGAACACTATATTGAGTCAAACATTTAGTTTAAATTGATAAAATTGTTCGTTTTAGTGGCATTTTCGCAGTTTCCCCTATTAAATCCAGTCACGCATCAGATGTTTTGCCACTCAGTCAGGCTGAGGGGTTTGTTCCGGCGGGAAAGTGACGTCAATGCATTACTTCTATTGGACATTTTTAGACAATTTAAACAACTCAGTGTTTTAAAAGACTCCAAAGGGTCAAAAGGAACCCATATATTGTTTTTTGGAGTCTTTACAAACAACTTGCACAACAGAACCAGCAGAGGGCGCTGTCAGAAGCACATGATGTGAGTAATAATTTCAGAATGAATGCCCTCTCTCCCAGTCATCCCCCCATCCTCCACATGCTGTCTGTCTGGCTCTAAAGTTCAGCCAGTAATGAGGGCAGTGGCAGAGCAATCTGAACCGCGGCTGTACCGAGATCAGCTCGTAATGACGGCATGCGCAGGAAGCTGGTGTACGGCTGCTCTGAGATCAGTTAGTAATGAGGGCAGGACTAGAGACAGTGAGGGAAATTAACTTGAGATCTGATGAGCTGCAGATTGTCTGTAGAGCTCTGGCGACACTCCAGCACCCAGAGACATAGAGCGTGACGCACAAAGTGTTATCTCTTTTCGCGTTCTGGCCCTTTAAGGCAATACACTACAGTCAAAACCATTTGTTTTAAAGCAAACAACTGTCTTAATGCACTGGGCAAAGTATTGTGATATCTATTAGTAAAACTTGTCTATCTTACCTCAAAGATCATTGGAAGAGCCAAAGACTCAATTAGAATTGAGCATGTAGTTTTACTGACTAATTAAAACCTGAGGCTCTCTTTCATTTCAGACAATGTTTTAGGTAACTGGCATACATCAAACTGTACATCTACATAAAATATTCCTTCCAGCTGTGAAACTCCAGTGTGTACGCGCTCAGCATTATGAACTACACGCTGTCATTCTGTTGAAGAGTCATAAAAAATGAATAGTCTGAGATTTACTTTACAGAAAACATTCTGTCTGACCCAGATGTGCCGATTAGAGAAGGCAGCCTCCATTTGACGCAGTCCACTGGCCCGCCGATGGTCTTTGGGTGGATTCTCCAGAGCTTTTTTTAACCCATGTGGTTAGACACACATTCCTGCTGGGCTACAGCATTAAAGGGGTTCTTCACTGCTAGCAAAATGGGCTTTCAATAAAACTTGGCAGCATATGCAGTAGAATATTTCAAGAGTTTAGATGCAAAAGCCTCTAAGTCCCATTTGAAATTTTCTTCTAAAATGACCATTTTTATCAAGATTGTATGTAATTTCACTTAAATGGCAATGAGGATTACCTATTAATTGTCATTTAAGTGAAATTACTGAACTTAAATATACAAGCTTGATAAAAATGGTCATTTTAGAAGAAAATTTCAAATGGCATTTAGAGGCTTTTGCATCTGAACTCTTCATTTTCTTTTTAAATCAAATTTTTAGTTATAATAGTATCTACTTTATAACTTACTTTTCAAAGAAAGTCCTGGATCTGTCAAAAGCCCACTGGATGACACAATTTACGTCATCCGACAGACTATTGCTGACAAATAAATATGAACTTCTCTGTCCAGGTAACAAACATTGTTCATTTCCATATAGAACCGACATTTGAAACAATACAAAGTGGGTCGAAAATCGGCAAACTAACACTTTAAGAGTGTTGTTGTGTATACAGAACTCAAGAACCATTTATTAACGAAAGCAGCACATACAGAAAACGAGGACAACAGAACATTCACCTTGACCAAAACTGTATTCAACCTCAATTTTTCTTCTACATGACTCTATTAAAATGCTTGTCATATATTGTATGAACACATCTGCGCCTTCAGGTCATGTTATGATTTATATCTCCCACAAGACTTATGCTAAATGATATGCCAATCAAATTCATGGTAAAGTCTGTTAACACTGAAAATGAAAGAACTATTTTCTTATTTGAAGATAGGAACTAAGACATCAAATGTTTTTTTAGCAGAATTTTAAATAGCGATGAATGTATGATCTTCTTCAAAGTCTCCTAGTGGTCAGATGACACATTCATATGTTCGTATTGCAAGCTGGTACAAAATGGAAAAGGGGTCACATTATGATTTATTTCTCCCATGAAACTAAATGATATGCCCATCACACTGACCTGTGATGAGTGAGACATCAACTCTTAGCCTGAAACCCACCTTTGTATTATTATATTTTATTTTAAAACATTTAAAAAAAGAATCTAATACTCACCCAGGCTGCATTTATTTAATCAAAAAACCATTAAAACAGTAATATTGTGAAATAATACAATTTAATTTAAAATGTCTTGTTTCCAAATGAAATATTTATTCCTGCAATGTCAAAGCTATCATTACTCCAGTATTGAGTGTCACATGATCCTTCAGAAACCATTCTGATATGCTGATGTGATTATCTAGAAACATTTCTTCTTATAATCAATGTTGAAAACAGTTATGCTGTTTAATATTTTTTTGAAAACGTGATAATTTTTTTCTGGATTCTTTGATGAATAGTTGTAAAGAACAACATTTATTATAAATATACATTTTGTAATCTATAAATGTATTTACTTTCAATATAATGTGTCCTTGCTGAACATTTCTTATTCATTCATATTATTATTATTCATCCGGAAAAAAAAGAATTTCAGATAATTTATCAGATATCAGATATCAATTATCAGATACTTCCGCACTAGCGTATGAAGATGTGAAATCAATCAGGGTCAGGTGGTTGTTGTACTCTCACATAATTAGAGGTGTGAACCGTGAAACATTTCTTTAATTTGCTTAAATTCTTGTAATCTTTGATACAAAAATATATGTTTAAAAGAACAGAATTTATTTGTTGAATGAAATGATTAAAATCTTACTGACCCCAACCTTGAACAGTAGTGCATTATGTTTTACTCATTTATGATCTCAATAAAAAAAATAATCTAATCCATTCCTAATACTGGTAGATAAAATCAGACAAGTTCTGCCCTACATCTTTTAAAATTATACACTATAATTTTTTTTTTTAAACAACATATTTTTTTCAATCTGTTAAAACACAGATATCAAGTGGTTTTTAGCACTAAGGCTGTATTCCTTCAAACAGGCAGCAAAATACTGTATACTGCCAGGTGGTGTAAAATGAGAAAGTAGTTGAGTTAAGGATGTGATCCTTACCTCCTCTCAGGAGCTCAGTGTGCAGGTAGGCCAGTCCTCTCGTGAGCGAATGTGACAGACGACAGCAGCTCACCCAGTCCAATGTGTGCAGACTCAGGTACCGACACAGAGAGCCCTACAAAAACAGTCACAATACAATTAAACTAGCACACACACAACCTGTAACTCCTGAAACACGCCACTAAAGGGGTTGTAAAAGAACATGAGAGTGATGATGGTTATAGCAGAAACTCTTTGGTTGCAGAAAATAAGTTTTAGTCACTTTTAACACTGCTCTACAACAATGTTGCTTCTTTTCTACAGTACTCGGCATTGCTTTTACATCAGCATTTAAAATCTCTGTAGAGCAGATATGAAGCTTATAAAGCTCTTAAATAATGAATTGGAGCTTCAACAAAGTTGTAATGTAAAGCCGCCCGCAACTTATCACTGTCTCAGGGGTATTTAGGCAATGCAATTAAAACTAGTCAACAGACATAACAGAGATTTTTTTTTCCAAACTAAACTATTAAATAAGACTGTAGATTAGATTTGATTAGTTAAACAGGAAGCGTTTGAACATGCGGTACACACGAGCTTCTGTGGAGGGGCAGATGTAATTATGTGGGTTGTAGAAATATCCATAACTGTCAAACTAAGAACAAACTCATGGTGGGGCGAATACTGTGGGATTCTGCATTGAATTCTTAGGTCACTAAGGTTACAAAATACAATCAACTATTAGCATATAAGGTAACATAATATGGTTAAAACATAACTAAAATCAACAAATCTTTTAAAAAAGATTAACATTCAAGCTAATATTAAAATATGGCAAAAATATAACAAAAATATTTTATTTTTGTCTGCACTGATAGCCTCGTAGGCAGCGCACGACATATCCCGTCCCCATCTCTCTATACCACTTCACTTCCTGTCTGCTTACAGTCCCATAAAAATAAAAGTCCTCCCCCAAAATGGAAAAAATAAATAAAACTAAAACTAAAATAAACATCACAATTTAAAATGTACAAAATTATAATGTTATATTATTATATTACCTTAAATGTCACCATATATACGTTAATATATCAACAAACCTTAATATATATCTACATACAACTTCTTGTTCATTTTAATTGTATTGTATTTAGTTGTATTGCAAACTACTCCGTGTTAAACTGAGCTGAATGCTACCGATAACAGTACACAGATCAAGAGATTTTGACCTATCATCTAGGATGGAGGGGTAAAAGAGAAAACGAACGGACTGCAGGGCGCTCTGGGTAGAGGAATGATTATCTACCTGTAAGTGTACATCAGAGCCATAAAAGCCAATCACTTTCCCTTAAGCCCTGCCTGAGTCTTCTTGTTACCATAGCGACAGGGGAAACGATGTTATCCCCGGACACTGGCCTCCCTGGCATTCCTCCTTTCTAGCCATGTGTGACAGACAGAACATTGACTGATACAGACACAGGCCTTGTTCCAAAACCCAGTGAGCTGCTTTTCTGTCTACTGCCTAAATGTAATGTCTTCTAAGGCAGCATCCTAACGGACAGGGAACCCCTATTAGTTATGATTCAGAGTGCTTTTCAGGCACACAAAACTGCAAAAATGTGAAATTCATAGAAGTCTTGACTTCTCTTATAATTTTGCTAAGAAAAAGGCAGGGCTTTATGATCCTCTTCTAAATGTTTCTATTCATACTTCTCAACGCTAAATAATTTAAACTGACTTTAAATTTCTCTCTATTGCAGGATTTTTGTCTCTTACAATGCATTCTGGGCTGCCTAGGAATTTAAGATTTGGACAACACAAGTTCTTTTGTAATATCTGTTTAGCTAAACTAGCTAAAGCCAGTTTTTAATAATATACTGTAGGAAGTGACAATCTTTGGTAGGAAAACAAGAGCACAAACATTAGCAATACTGTAGGTTGGATTAATTCTGTGAATTATAAATTGGTTTGTCTCACTCTAAAACTTTGTTGATAAAAGTTGACAGCCTCATGCGACTCTCAATCACTCATTATACAGTGGCTAACTTTAGCTTTTTATTTCCATCCAGTTAATTTGCGACAATGTATAAAATTACATTTTGATAAAAAATATTGAGTGTGAAACAACAAAGATATAATCATTTGTTTTACAAATGGAGAGTTTAAAAAGGTACAGTATACCAGGATTAACCCAAAGAGTTTTTAGGGTGTGTTTACACTTCGGTTCTTCGGTTCGCTTGGTTCCTTCCAAAAAAACGAACCTAGATACCGGACCTAAAGGCATAGGGATACGTTCACAACCTGATTGTACATACCAAACATCTAAAACAATACTGGGTGCCGGTATTTTGGCCAGCTGAGAATTCGTGAAGAGCTTATAAAATGTGTGAAGGAGTCAAAACAGTGGCAGGAATCCTTCCGTCACACACACAAATAAAGATCTGCTGCGAGGAGATGCAGTTCTGAAGCCTGCCTCATCTTCCTGTTTTTGGTTCGTTTAAGGCTCGTCAACACCAGGACGAATATCACGCGCGTTATTCATCAGCGTTTTTTCAACGCGTTTTTGTGTTCACACCCAAGCGATTTTCGCTGACGGTGAGCCGAGTGAACATGCAATTCCAGAAACTCCAAACACTTGAGCAAAAGCGCCAATCTCATTGGTCGGATAGTTTTTGACGCGACGCGTCAAACTAGAAGAACGAACCCGAGGCGTTTTTTTAAAGAATGGCGCTTTTACGCGTGGCGTTTTACGCGTCGGTGTGAACACTCACATTGGCGCCCTTTGTTTAGTCACGAGGCGTTAAACGTCGACGAATAACGTGCACGAAATTCGTCCTGGTGTGAACAGGCCTTTACGTGTCTTTGGTATTTCGTATTCAAATTTCATTCGAATGGCACAAGAGTTGGTTTCGAAGTGGCACTAAGAGTTGGAATCTTTTCAGCGGTCCGCTTTTTTGGCAACGTTCACACTTCAAATGAGCAATCGCACCATGGTTCATTTGAATCTAACCAAACATGCCAAGTGTGAGAACACAACCTTAGTTTCAGCCTAAAGGGAACCTTCAACTCATGTCTAAATATGAAGTGAACATTTACCTACAAGGATTTTTCCTGTACTTGGGCTCTAGGCTATAGTATGAGTTCATTATATAATTCATACGTTAGAAGTAAAACAGGACAAGATCAAACCCAGCACTGTCTCAAGGAGTGAAGTCTGTCTGCAGCCAGACATAATAAAGGTGTGTCTCATTCCTCACTGCCATTCAAAAGGCTCAGGTGGGTAGAAGAGGCGTACTCACAGACAAACTTGCGAGTTATAACATGTCAAACAGGAATGTACAGGAAAAAAAACTTGCAAAGAATCTGGGGTTTCATTGTGCGAATTCTGAAAGCTAAATGGGGAATGACTAAGAATGAACTGAGCCTGTTGATAGTGCTGTTTATTGGCATGTGCTGTCTTGCATTGTTTTAGCACCTGATTAAAGGCATTATGAAAATCGGATAACAGCACAAACATGCCCAAAGAATTTGTGCAGAGTGAAATTAAAATTCTTTGAGTTCGAGGTTGTCAAGGACGCGTCAGTTACTGCAATCTGGCGTATTTTACTGGGAATGTAATCCCTTTACTTCCCTTTACTGGGAAGCATCACTTCACCAGTGCAATCCAGACAACTGTATTAACTATTAAAGAAGCTGACAGTACACTGATAATATATACACAGTTATAACAATGTTCTGCATCATCGCCTTGCTCTGTTCTGTGATGCGCGTTCGTGACTCTCCTATTCAAACTCGTTCATCAAAATGAACAAATCTTTTCCCGAGTCAATTCATTCATTTCGTTCGCTGAATGAACCAAATGACACGAAAAAAGATTTGTTCATTTTGTTGAACGAGTTTGAACAGGAGATTCACGAACGTACATCACAGAACAGAGCAAGGTGACTATTTAAACTTTTAAAACGTAAACTTTTTTTTCCGATTTCTTCGTTTCTTCGTTTCGCTTGATAAGACCATTATTCATCATCTGAAATCGTTTAAAGCCCTTTGAACAGTTTGCAGTTTGCACTGAAACTGTCTTTTGGACCTTGAACTGTTAAGTGCATTATATGGAGAAAAAATTCTTAATTTCTTTTCGACTTAAGAAAGAAAGACATGGACATCTTGGATGACATGGGGGTGAGTAAATTATCAGCAAAAGTTTTTGTAAAAGTGAACTACTCCTTTAAGTACAATGTAAAAATGTGTATGAAATATGAAATGATTAATGTACTATTAGTATTAAACTATTTAAGTATGAAATATTTCACACAAAAGTGGCACAACTGTTTAGTTTAGGAAAGAAAACACCTTTATCTGACGGTAATGGCAGATGGATACAGAACATTTTTAAATAATAAGAGCAAGTTATAGAGAGAGAGAAAGACAAACAAAACAGACACAGGGCGGCTAAAACACAAAACCGACATCCAAGTCACCCTTCTTATGCTGCCTGCTGGAAATCCATCTGAATCATGGATAAAAATATCTAGCCAGATAGCAGCAGGACATTCGATTCCACTCCTGACTTTGACAGAAATAGTCAGGAGGACCAATGAAACGGAGATGAGAAATAAAGGACAAATGAAGGTAAAATGTGGAAAACTACACCAAGCAGGGCAGCCAGGCACCAGAGCGTGTCACAAACAACTTTAATGATGAGAGAATGAGGGCTTAAACTAGATCAATACTCACATGAGGGTAGTACTCCATGACCAGCAGGTACTCCATCCGCCCATCTGCCGTGAGACGCTCATCGCCAACGATAAAACGAGCAATGTTCTCGTGCTCCAGAAGAGGGATTCGGTAGATGGAGCGCTCGTTCACAAAGTTTTGCCGGTTGGCATAAGTAAAAACTTTTACAGCAACTGGGCGTTCATCAAGCGATCCTTTGTAGACAGAGCCATAGCGCCCTCGACCAATCAACTGCAAGAAAAAAAAATATTCAGGTGTGAACTGTAGCAGATGTTACATGATAAACAAATACAGATGGTTCAGGCTCATTAGAATACAATTCAAAATATGATAATTTCTGCACATATTTGATGGAGCTAAACTCACTTCGAGGAGTTTTAAACTGTCTAAATCCAGAGACGGTTCTGACGGGTGCGGCCTCTATCATGTCCATATTGTGCAGGCCCTGTTTACACTCGCCTGTAACAAACACAGTAACATTATTACGTGACCTTCATTTGCAAACAGCCAATCATAACACCGAGTACTGAATCTCACCCATCATCATGCGATAGCCGAAGAACAGCGCCACAATCAGGACAGCTACTATGGAGACAGACGCGAGGGCGATGAAGATGGCCTCATCTCTGTGTAAAGGCTGTTGATCTTCTGGAAGAGGAGAGAAGAGACCAGAAGAAAGAGAGGCATGTTAGACCTTTAAAAATAATTTGCATTTAAGCTCATATTTAGTGTCTTTGTGTCTGAAACACCTGGATTTGAAATGGAAAGTTGAAAAATTAATCAACGGATTGTCAATTTAACCCTGAAAATAATTTTGTAAAAACGTACCAAATAATATACTGTGCAGTAATGCACTTATAATTGAAGTCAATGGGGAAAGACCAGAGGTTTTATAAGCAGAAATGTTTCAAACTCATATTTTTGTATATGCAAAAATGTGTTCTTTGAACTTTAAATAATTTTGCACTGACAAGGTTAATAAGCAACTTTATTAGACACTAGTATTCACAAACAGTAACACACACTATTGTTCAATAGTTTGGGGTTGGTAAGGTTTTTAAACACTTTGTAAAAAAAGTCTCTCCTTCTCACCAAGATTGCATGATCAAAACTACAGAAAAAAATATATATTTGTAAAAAAAAAATATATATATATATATATATATATATATATATATATATATATATATATATATATATATATATATATATAAAATATATGAAGAGTTCAGATGCAAAAGCCTCTAAATGCCATTTGAAATTTTCTTCTAAAATGACCATTTTTATCAAGCTTGTATATTTATAATGACAATTAATAGGTAATCTTCATTGCCATTTAAGTGAAATTACTGAACTTAAATATACAAGCTTGATAAAAATGATCATTTTAGAAGAAAATTTCAAATGGCACTTAGAGGCTTTTGCATCTGAACTCTCATATTGTTATATAACAATTTAAAATAATTTTCTATTTTAATTTTAAAATGTAATTTATTCCTGTGATATAAAGCTGAATTTTCAGCATCTTTACTTCACATCCTCAAGAAACATTTATTTAAGTTCAATGTTTATGTGGAAACTGTGATACATATTTTTTTAAGGAATTTTTGATGAATACACTTTCTTTGAATGGAATCACTTTTAATCTATTTAATGTGCCCCTGTTGAAAAAAAGATTTATCTAAATGTAATTATTAGCATTATTCATAATACATTTTAAAAAATAAATTATACTGAACCCAAGCATTTGAATGGTATACTTTGGTCAAGTGACTATACTTAGTATGTTTATGCATGTTTATCCCAGTCGTAAAACTCATATTTATCATGCATTGAATGCAAAACATTCCTTTAATCCTTCCGGTCCAGTAACTTCATAAAGATTAATTTGAAGAATGTGATTTGGTAAATCCTGAACACACACAAATCTGTCAACCAGTTTTGTTATAAACTAAAAGTCCACCCACAAAAATAAAAAAATAAAATCAGGAACAAATGTGAAGTCTGAAAATGTTCTGGTCTGTCATGTACGTGAGCCATCCAGACTCCTGCCGCCCAAAATCCAATTAAACCCAGCAGCACTAGTTTTCTTTAGCTTCAGATTCTTTTCACTTTGTCCATTTTCTCACTCGGCTTCAGACACAGACATGTCCTTGCATACAAGAGTGAGAGCTCCGAGGCAAGAAAGCCTCTCTCACACACAAAAGAGCTAAACAGAGCGAAAGATGAGTGGGAATGATAAAACCACAGCTATGGACTTCAGTTTCAAGCCGAGAGAAAGAGAACAAACACTTAAAATGGCAGGACAGTCTCTTTAAAACAAACCCGGCCACACAAATGCTGATGATTAAATGGAACATTTTGTGCCTGCATACACATTTTAATAAATTTGATATAGAATACAGCAGGAAATGTGGAATTTAGCTGTTTATCTTCAGCGCAATGAGTGTGGATGTATGGAACAAGAAAAAAAAAAATCCAATATGCATTGAAATCCACACGTCTGCCCATATTTTTAAAGCACGAACCCTCCCAAGTCCACTGCACCAGCCAGAACAGAATGGCTCAGAATGGTTTGGTTTTCTCAAGACAGATCAATAAATATGAGATTTAAACCACAGCATTGCGTCAGTCTGCCTGCTGGTGTTGGCTTCTGGAAAGTGATCTCTCACACACACTCATATATAGACACACTCGTTTAACGCTCAGAGGATAAAACGCAGGCATTTATAGGTATGGACATAAAAAAACGCTCTCTCATTCTCATGCATACATAGACGCTGTTTACATGTCTTGGAGCCGTCGGCATTTAGCTCGGAGGCAGAATGTCTGAGTGTCCCTCCCTCTTCCAGACTATACCAACAATCCTGTTGCACTTCCTGTATGTCTCCCTCCGTCTATTATGAGAGCTCTCCTTCCTTTCTCACGTCTGCATATTTTTTCATATTTTCATATATATTTCATATACTACTGACCAAAATTTTAAGCTAAATAAGATTACTTGATGTTTTTGAAAGAAGTTTTTAATGCTCACCAAGACTACATGTCTTTGATCACAAATAAAGTTCTTCTTTGTTCTTCCATGTTATGTGCTACAATAGAAGACATAGCGTGATCCATTAAAAGACTTTGTTTCTCTCTGTAGCTTTGTGTTTACCTCACTTCACACATAGATCTGTTCTTCTGTCCTTCACATTCTTAGAGACGATCATCAGGACAGATGCAGTTTCCCTGGGTAACCAGAACTCTTCTGTGATTTCACCGACTCCCACTCATGATGCCTGGCAACAGTATGCAGTCACAACCTTCCAGCAATGAAGTCTGACTTGCCTAAATTTTTGCCTATCCTCACTTTCTATTTTCTATTTGTGTGAGTGCGGTATGAGATTGAAGAGACGGCACTTTGATATGCTTTTAAAGTTATAGGTAAACGCACACAGAGAGGAAAAACACTAAATCATATGAAATTAAAATGTTGTGGTCCACACTATAAAAATATCAATTTTTATGATGTTTGTCAAATCAATTTAAATAATTTATGTGGTTCAAAAAACATTATATTTTGAGTTTCTGAAGATTAAACCAATCTCCTCATTAGCCGCGTTTCAACTGCCGGGCTAGGGCCAGGCCAGGGCTTACAGCGAGCCGAGCCGAGCCAGTGGCCTCGGGCCTCAAGCAGCGGGCTTGCGTTTCCACTGCCGGGCCAGTAGCCCCGCAGTGCTGCCCTAAACCCCGCCCCTAACACGTCTTTCTGGATCGAACGACATACAATCCAACCCATTTCAGCTGGTATTATGAATTTATTTATTTTTTAAGTTAGGAAGAT
Organism: Hybognathus amarus; assembly: GCA_030378365.1. Taxonomy (NCBI): domain Eukaryota; kingdom Metazoa; phylum Chordata; class Actinopteri; order Cypriniformes; family Leuciscidae; genus Hybognathus; species Hybognathus amarus. The sequence goes on along the minus strand of JAQIUQ010002660.1, from coordinate 811,715 downwards.
AGCATGTATATTAACGGCTGTGGCTGCAATAGAGTGCCGAAGTGATGACGTCACTTCGTAGGACAACTCGGAAGCTAGCGGCGCATGGGTTCCCTCAATCAAAAAGCTATGCATTTTTCCCATAGACTTTTGGAAAATAACAAAAAGTAAGATCTGTGTTCAACAAAGAGTTATGACCAGGGCCTAAAGTTAACTTTTTCGGCCACCGGCCACTGTGGCAGGTGGATTTAAAAAATCACCTGCCACAGAGACTTTTTACCAGCCATTTTTTTTTCCTCATAAAGGTGAAAAAAACAGGAATTCCACAATATTGTTCTTTAACTTGTAAGAATACACATTTAAGTGCTGTCAAGTAAACATAACTCTATAAGCCCAGTAATGTGCCGCCACATTTTAGCTAAAGTTCAACGCAATGGCTGACTTCGTTGAAATGTAAAAATCCTAATGAATAACTCAATTCTCATTGGCTACCTGCCAATGTGGCAGATAGATTGAAAGTGTTACCAGTCAATCACAAATTTCACCCGCATTTAGCAGGTGGTCGGGTGTTAATTTTAGGCCCTGGTTGTGACCCTTACACGTTTTGTCTATCTAGATAATCTTTACAAGTTTATCCACAATTTATACATTTTGAAGCCTATATAAAGTTTTTTAAAAAACAAAAGCAGACACAATAAAGTTTAAAAAACCACAAGCAGGTCATAACTGTGTGTTCTATGTCATAGATCAAAGCATGAAAATATTTATAGCCACAGGCGTTTTAGCAAAAACCCATTAAAAAATTCCATAGACTTTGGAGTGAGGGAACCGGTAGTGCTAAAATGCTAACTCACTTCCGCGTTTTGGTCTACAGAGTGACGCCGTAACTTCGGCACTCTATAGTGTCCTGATTGTCTCGCGAGTCGCCAATACAATACTGCACCTGCAACTTTTAAATTTTTTCCTGAACTTGAAGCGTTGCTCGCTGAATGCTTAGCTCAGCATCGATGTAACGTCCTCGTTTCTTCACACGCCGTCATATTGAGGTTGTACCCTTTCTTCTGCCCAAATGCTCAGATGAGCTTTGCTATCTTCGACAGACCAGTACAGGCGATTCTCCATTTTGAGCAGCGATTATTTTGTGTGATATAAAAAAGTGAAATGTGCATCTTGCTTCAGATCATAACGTTCTATAACACCAATAAACTCCGCCTTTTACCTTGAGCACGCCTCTAGCCTGAGCTGGCCCGCTTTGGCCCAAGGTATTAGACAGGCAAAAATCCTGGCCATGGCCCCGATCAAGCTGACAGTGGAAACGCGACTGGCCCTGGCATGCACTACCACGGCTCAGCCCTGGCCCGGCAGTGGAAACGCGGCTATTGTATTGACTCAATCTTTCAATTTCAATTAGCTTAAAATTAAGGCAACCGGGTTAGTTACTTTTAAAAAAAAAGTTAAACCAATGTTAAACTTGAAACAATTTATGTTAATATATTCCTGAACATTGACAAACATACTGATGACTCATCCTGCACTATACAGATTTCTGTCCAATCAAATGCTCTCTAGGTTTTTTTACAACCTCACAAGCTCAATTGTCTCACCGTTCTGTATCAATAGGGAAAAAAATAACACAATCGTCATGGCGATTTAAAAGGGATTTATCATTTACTTGTCACTATATCATATGTGTATTTTGAAAACAATATTTTGATTAACTGTTTTTGATCATGTCTCTTCAGAAGAATAAGATTAAACCGCTCGCTTCATATAGATTACTTTTTCAATATTTTTATGAACGTTTCAAAGCATCAAAGTTTTGGTTACGTGAACTTTCTCATGAGAGAATATTAAAAGTGTCTTTATTTGCATTTCAAAGATGAACGAAAGTCACCTTTGGTTTGGTGAGGGTGAGTAAATTCATTTTTTGTTTTACTATACTTTTTATGGTTTTCTTATACAGAAGTACATCATGATGACCAGTTTGTGCAAAGACAGAACAAAACCAAAGTCTTACATTAAAATTTAAGAGAGAGAAGTATTCAAAAAATACTTTAAATCAAGACACCAGGAAAACCGATGTATGAAAGCACTGGAATGATGAATAATTTTTCCCCGAAGTGATTGTTTTGTGATTATGTGTACCACACAGGGTATTTTCCAACAGACAGGCAGTCACGTCTTACATGTGCATCCAATTCATCATACAAAGCCTGTGAGTCGGTAGTCTTTGAAATTCTCCCACAGAGACACCAGGGAGACTCTAATAGGAATCATTCATGAGCAAGCAGACTTTCATGCTGCCATTACATTAACAGGACTCAACATCACTACCTGATCCCCCATCAGCAAGGACAACGAAACAAGGCACTCAAAGGGAATTCTCTGGCCTACATTCAGCTTTAAGTGTTGGATGGAGGAGAAGGGAATGAGGGAACCTGACAAAACTACATTCATATATTCTTGTTCCAGACAAACACAGGGCTCTCAAGCGTCACGCATTCAGACGTGACAGTCACTCATTTCGGTCTTTTGTCACGCACTCCCGCCACACTTTGTATTTCTCACGCAGAAAAACTATTTATCATATATTTAATATGCCGCAGCGCCCAAATTGTCTCTAGCCGCTTCACTCTCATAGTGGAACGCAAGCGCGCGCGTCTCCCCTGCTCTCGCAGCCTGTCGCTTTATCAGCCAATCAAAAAAAGGAAAGGGCTACACAATTTTAGCCAATCAGAAAATAGCACTACTGTATCTGGGTAAGATTTAGCGCAACAACCAATAAAAAAGCATTTCAAGGAATTGTTCACGTGATTCTGCAACACCATCTCTTCCAAAAGTTTCGTTCACCCGCAGAGGAAACGACTGGAGCTCCGAATATCACTGAGCAGAGTAAGTCATGAGATCTCCTGTTTTAATGTTACAACAAATTTACAAATTATTTGACACAAACAAAGACAACTTGACTGCTGTTAGAGAATCATATTTTATAATTATCCTGGCCATGGATGCATTAATCATTGCATATATGTCTTTCAAAGATGTCAGGTAAAAAGCAAACGAGCATCCTCTCATTCGCCCTGAGAGGAAAGCCCCCTAAAAAGGCTAGGTTAAAGGATGCTGGCCCAGAGAAGGTGGCCAAAAGGGTAGGCCCATTAGAGGAGGAGACGGTGCCATGTGTCATACATTTTCTGCAAGTCTCAGCAATTAATAACAACACAAAAACAATATTAATATTATTAATGAAACACCCACATTCCAACGACCCCCCCCCCCCCCTCAACAACCAACAACACCCCCCCCCCCATTGGGGCGGGGAATGTCACTCTTGCCTGTCTTCAAAACTTGAGAGCCCTGCAAACACAACATGGCTGAAATCTGCCTTTAACCACTATTAACTTCAGATCTACAAATGGCAACTTTCCTGAAGGTCAGCTTTTCTAAAACCTTGCAACCATTCAGAACCACCAAAACATTGGCAAAAGCAAGCGCATAGCAACACACACAAACAAACATGCTTTTCAGAGACTGGGAAAATTCACATGAATGGTCACGAACTGTCACGCTACAAAAAAATGATTTTTGATCTATGATTTGTGAGGGTTTTGTTGTATTGCACTCATATTGTTATTAGGGCTGCACAAACTAAAACCAAAGAGCAAAAGCTACAATTTAAATCAAATAAATGTATACTACCACAGATTGTTAAATGCTTGATTTTGATGGGCTGACAAACTCTCTAATCATTATTTTCCAGTAAATTATTTCAAACGAATTAGACATTTTTTAAGGCTATAAAGCTGTCAACAACATTACAGTCACACATCATTTCACCTAAATATTTCAGTTATTTCAAAGGTCATTAAACCTTACAACAGACAATGAACCAAACCCCACAAAGACACTGATCAAGCAAACAATGACAAAAGATAAAAATAACATGCAAGGCAAACAAGATATGCAGCAAGTGTCAATCAACAGTACATTCTTTTTGTAAACTTTGTGCACTTCTCTCTGACTCCTGATACAATCATATTTTGAGTGATTAATTGGCCAAAAAAGTGAAAAATACGAAATAAAGAGTGTTAAAGATAGCTTTATTTATAATAGTGTAGCGAAATCTCTATATTGTGACAGCTCTGGTTGCACTATATCAAAACTGACTTTATCAGACTTTTTTACAGTACCTGCACAATTATTTGAATACATTTTCATCAAGCTAACTCTCGGTTCTCAAAATACTCTTACCATTCACTGTGTAAAGGTTAAGGTTAAAAGAGGCAAAGCTAATGAATAAATTAATTAGGGGAAAAGAGCAGATGCTTGTTCGCTCACAGCTCCGCTGGCAGACAGCTCATCAGCAACAATAAAATGATGGACTCAATCTGGCGAGCACAAGCACAACTACAGCGTTTCTGGCACGTACTGTTGTGGAATTTACTTCTTACAGACACACACGTACACAGACACACTGCTGGATATAAGCTCAGTGGCACAGCTCAGAGCATAGCTTCTAGACAGGAAGAGACAGACTTTTTCATTCTGCCCTGTTATTTTCCATAACTGCATTAAAAGCACAACAGTGACCAGTCTTGAGGTTAATGCATTACAAGTAATGTGAGTTAAGCAATCAGATTACTTTTTTCAAGTAATTAGTAAAGTAACGCATTACTTTTTCATTTACAGCAAAATATCAGAGTTATTTTTTCAAATAAATAGCACAAGTTACTTTGTTTTCCTATTTATTAACTGAGACCTCTCCCACTCCCACATTGAGAGAAATCGGGAGCAAGTGCAGAGGCGTAAACATGATGCTTATTTACTCATCTCACTTGCACAAAAACAGATTTAGTCTTCCTCAAAATGATTTAAAAAACAGTGAAATGAAATGAAGAATATCACATAAACCTGCTATAATTAAATGTTAAATTAGACAAATAAACAAACATTTATGTATTTAGTCTCATCTTATTAACCAAAGTCTTTGCTGCTGACCTTCAATGATCCAATTCAACCATTCTAATTATTATTATTCAATCAAGTGGCAATCCAGCTGAAAGATTTTTCAGCAAATTCCTTCACCTTGAGGCTTATTCATTTCACTTTTGGTGTGAAAGAGCCTTTACATTAGCCAAAAATATAACTTTTTTTAAAATTAAAAAAACTAACAAGCACACTGAAAAAAATGATTTTTTGGTAAGGTAAATACTACTGAAAAAACCCCAATGTAATTTACAAGAAAAAGTTAGTTCAGCCAAGAATAAAAAATACTAAGTAAATTCCATATCAGTACTTAGTTCAAGCGAGTAGAAATGAAAGCATAAATATGAACTCAAGTGGTAAAAAGTAAAATAAAGTAAAAATTACTCAACTTTTTCTGATACTGGGGTTCCCATCATGCACTGGAACTTGAATAATTAATGAGGTTCATTTTTCACTGGTTTCCAGCTGTATTTACACTGTTTTATCATTGCTTTTGTTGTCAGGATTAGTAACTTGCCATTTTGTGACATTTTGAGGAAATTTTCTGCTCAAAATGACACATTCAAACACAAAAACGATCTATCAAATGTTACCGTCATTGTGTATTGTCTATCAAGTATTGAGGTCTTTGCATTCACATCATGCATAGCATCGGACATGATGAAGTATAAATTACTTAGATACGATGAAGTAAAACACATACTATAAATGACTGGTATAATTCAATAAAATTGTTTGAGTGAAATGTAATTCAAAGGAAATTACAACTAAATCGATATTAATCAACCATTTACTAGCCAAGTTACTTATTTTCTTTGTTACTTTCACTAAACTAAAGTAAAGTTTACTTAATTCCATATTCCAAGTAAATTTTAACTTAAGATTTCTAATTAAAGCTACTGACAAATATGTTTAGGTTTTTACTTGGTAAATCTTTGTAAATTTACTAGCATTTTCTGAGTGGAAAAAGTTGCCTAGCTTTTTTCAAGTAAATCCTACTCCAAATTTTTTTCAGTGCAAGCCCAGCCCAGGTGAGATCAGGTAACGCAAATAACAACGCATTGCTTTAACGCAATTAGTTACTTTTTCAGGAAGTAACCCAATATTGTGGTAATGCCTTTCTTTTAAAAGTAACTTTCCGCTACACTGACTGCCCACTGCAGTCTAAACGAATTTCCCCCTATTAATGTTCACCATAGGGATTGCAGCTCAATAAAGTGTTCCAAGCTATCTGTGCCCAAAGACTTCCACTCAATTGGAATGCCAAGTTGTACACATCCCTGGCCTCTTGAATCATTATTTATTAAACATCATGGCTATTTTATATGTGCATTCACATATCAATAAGAGCATAGTACTGCATCTAAACAGTTCCAAGCCGCTCGCATGTTAGTTCAGTTTAACACATTATACCAAATCCTTTCCTTATTTTCCTCAAAATCAATTTTTTTAAAGGATTTCGAATGGGCCTGGTGATTTGTCATAGCAATAAAGCACAAAATTGAGAGAGGAGAGAAAGACAGGGATACAGAAATGACAAAAGAGACAGACAAAATATCAGCAGGAGCTGTTGCACAGCAAACAACATGACGGATTGAATAGAGCAATTTGAAGACAGCAGATGACAAATACATAGTCAGTTTTGCAGAGATGGAAAGAGTAAAAGCATTGACCACAATTTACAAAAGAAGATCTACAATGGATTGCAAAGAAATATCTGTGACAAAAAACAAACACACATTTGAATCAAACAGGAAAGTGCTCCACCTGTATTGAGTAAACAAGAGCATCCTAAAAATGCGCTTGTTTTCTTTTAGCGATCAACAATCAGTTCTCTTAGCTGCTAAATCTAGCATTAAATCACAGGAAGCAGAAATCAACTGTGGACAGGGAAATGAATGTTTCACATGATGTCCAATGTCATTACATAACACAACAGTTTAAAGTGTTGTGGCTTATTCCCAAGTGAAATGGAATTTTGAATAGAGGGCAGGGTTTTACTTTTACTTTATATTTAGCACACCTCAAATAAAAAAAAAGGGGGGGGGGTATTCAACCCAAGCCGTAATGATATTCAACCCAAGCCGTCAAACGAACGTCATCAGAGAGGGAACGCCATTCCAAAGCAGAAGCAAATTTTCACATTTTCATTAAAGATTACCACGACAAACATTTTTTTTCTGTGTATTAACTTGCACGAGTTAATTGTTCCCCTAAATACTATTAATGTGCACAAAGTAAATGGTGACATTTTTGATTTCATGACGACTTTAGCCCACTTGTTATTTATATATTGAGGTAGAAATTGTGGGTACAACATATTTGAAAAATCTGTTCCCTTAATCGTTATTCAGTAAATCATGAACTGGAGTCATGGGGCCTTTTAATATTTTTGAGGACAATACAGGAATTTGGAGTCAAAAAGGTTGAGAACCACTGGTGTAATAATTTACAAAAGTAAAGAATTCTTCACACTCAATCTATTTAGACTATTTTACATTCACATCGCTAAACCGCACAAAGGTTTAAATATCTAAATGAATGGTTTGGCGTCTAATTAATACTTATTTTTTTACTTTAACAAGACTGAGAAGACTTAAGCAACACTGACCTGCCAAAACTGTGGGCTGGGAATATTATGGCACTACTACATTTGAACTGGCAAATAACCAGCGGGAATGTGTGCCGATCATAATGAATGGGATGAAGGATTCCAAATATAACAGGCCTATCTAGTTCCACTGTGACATGGAGTTCTTCCTGTTTGACTTTTGGCTTTTCTTGTCTTTGTAACAGTAGCTGTTTAGAGGCCCTTTGATGCTCTTTCCGAATTTCAGAAATACGCTTTCCGGCAGTTAGCAGTTTGGCAGCGACTGAGTCAAAAAGGCATTTCCTCTGTGGATAACCTACTCCTTTCTCCCACTTTCACTTCCTGTCCTGCTTTTCCTTCTCTGTGTCTTTCTTTTTCATTCCATATGGATGGCTCTAATCCTCTCACGGGTGATTCAGTGTTCCTCTTTATTCAATTTTTATTCATGGCGACTGCTGTATAATTCCTGGCCGTCTGAGCCCACTGCAATTCACACCTCTCTGACAAATAATCTCATGGAGGGCGACTGGATTTTCAATAAAGAAGAGAAATGGTGACAAAAACAGACTCGTTTGCATAAGTGAGTTACAGCACAGGCCGTAGATTCCGCATAGGTGGAGGCGGAGACATTTCACACTGATCCGAGACCAGTCTTTTTAATTTTCAGCACAAAACAGCAAAAATAACCATGAGTTTGAGAGAAAGAGAAAGAGAGAGAATCCTATTTATTTGGCAATACTGCCACACCTGAACTGAACAAAGACAGATTAAAAACAGAGGATGAACAGAGCTTCTTGGAATTGAGTTCACACACCTTTTGACCACAAAATTAACCTGACCTGCATGAAAATAAAATAAGTTTGCAAGACAAGATACAATTAAGACAAATGATAAGAGTAAGTTTGCAGAATTTCAAACCGCTTTAGCTATAATGTTGGTAATATATGTAAATATATATGTAAATACTGTTTTTAAAACAGTTTTTACATTACAACTGCACAGACACCCAAGTTTTATTAAAAAGGAAGAAAGAAATGAAAAGAAGTAACAAAAGAAAGGAATAAATGAATGAATGAAAGGAAGGAAGGAACAAAAGGTATGAATGAAGGAAAGGAAGGAATAGAAAGAACGAAAGGAATAGAAGGAACGAAATGAAAAAACGGAAGGAAGGAAGGCAGGAAGGAAATGAAGGAAGGAATGGAAGGAAAACAAATAGAATGGCGTAACGAAAGGAACAGAAGGAACGAACGAAAGGTACACATGAACGAAAGGAAGGAAGGTATGAATGAACAAAAGGAAGGAATGGAAAGAACGAAAGGAATAGAAGGAACGAACGAAAGAACAGAAGGAAGAAAGGCAGGAAGGAACTGAAGGAACGAATTAATGGAAGGAAGGGAAGGAAAGAAAGAAAGGAAGGAATGGAATTAAAAGAAATAGAATGGCATAACGAAAGGAACAGAAAGAAACGAACGAAAGAACAGAAGGAAGAAAGGCAGGAAGGAACTGAATGAAAGGAATGAATGAGTGGAAGGAAGGAAGGAAGGAAGGAAGGAAGGAAGGAAGGAAGGGACAGAAGGAAAGAAAGAAAGGAAGGAAAAGAAATAGAATGGCATAACAAAAGGAACAGAAGGAACGAAACGAACGAAAAACAAAAAGAAGGAAGGAACTGAAGGAAAGAAGGAACGAATGAATCGGAAGGAAGGAAAGAAAGGAAGGAAGGAATGAAAGGAAAAGAAATAGAATGGCATAACGAAAGGAACAGAAAGAAACGAACGAAAGAACAGAAGGAAAGAAAGGCAGAAAGGAACTGAAGGCAAGAAGGAACGAATGAGTAAAAGGAAGGGAAGGAAGGAAGGAAGGAAGGAAGGAAGGAAGGAAGGAAGGAAGGAAGGAAGGAAGGAAGGAAGGGAGGAAGGAAGGAAGGAAGGAAGGAAGGAAGGAAGAAAGGAAGGAAGGAAGGAAGAAGGAAGGAAGGAATGGAAGGAGAAGAAATAGAATGACATAACGAAAGGTACAGAAGGAACGAACGAAAGAACAGAAGGAAGAAAGGCAGGAAGGAACTGAATGAAAGGAATGAATGAGTGGAAGGAAGGGAGGAAAGGAGGGAAGGAAGGAAGGAAGGAAGGAAGGAAGGAAGGAAGGAAGGAAGGAAGGGAAGGAAGGAAGGAAGGAAGGGAAGAAAGAAAGGAAGGGACGGAAGGAAAGAAAGGAAGGAATGGAAGGAAAAGAAATAGAATGGCATAACAAAAGGAACAGAAGGAACGAACGAACGAAAGAACAAAAAGGAAGAAAGGCAGGAAGGAACTGAAGAAGGAAGGAAGGAATGGAAGGAAAAGAAATAGAATGGCATAACGAAAGGAACAGAAGGAACAAACAAACGAAAGAACAGAAGGAAGAAAGGCAGGAAGGAACTGAATGAAAGACGGAACGAATGAATGGAAGGAAGGGAAGGAAAGAAAGAAAGGAATGGAAGGAAAAGAAATAGAATGGCATAAGGAAAGGAACAGAAGAAATGAACGAAAGAACAGAAGGAAGAAAGGCAGGAAGGAACTGAATGAAAGAAAGGAACGAATGAATGGAGGGAGGGAAGGAAAGAAAGAAAGGAAGGAAAGAAATAGAATGGCATAACGAAGGAATGAACGAAAGGAAGGAACATAATGAAGGAATTAAAGGAACAGAAGGAAGGAACGATTGGAACGACACCTTTGACAAAAGATAATAGATGTGAAGAAAACATAAGAATTCAAACCCCTTCCTCCGTCTTTAGTATCTAGGAGGTCAGAAAGATTGTTTTTTTTTATAATAATACAATAAAAATTATTCAAAAGAACAAATAGCTTGCAAAAACAAACTAATTCAAGCTCCTAAAGAACCCACCACAAGCCCTATTTTTCCAGAAATACTCAGCACAGGATAAAAAAAAACCTTCACTTGTGAGGACATTTCATGACGCTGTTCGAGTCTCAAATTAAAAATGTCCCTGCTCTCGATCAGTAGACAGGTCTGTTGAGCGTCTAGACATCTGTAGGGCGAGTGCCGGGCTCAGGTTTCACACAGCAGATTGCCCGTCTGTGACCGTGAACCCTGTGACCTCAGATCTGTTGACCTCTGTGACCCCTGTCAAGGAGAAGCACATCTGGGCTCCCCGGCGGAGAGAGTGCTGACACGGCCATGAATCAGACACAGTCGTTCTGTCTCTCAGCACCAGCGCCACGGCAGTGCCCCCATCAATACTGAATACACCACCAGCTGAATCAGTGTGACACAGAAAACACCACCTTCTGTTCAGCCGCTGTGACACCTCTCCTCTTTATATGTGATTTTCACATTCTCTGAGGCCAGAAGCGTGATCAAAATCGCTTCTAAAACATCGAAATGTATCTGAATGCAAATTTTCAGTGTATGTGGTGGTTATATATACACATTGTTCGGTAGAAATACTAAATACCCACGCAATAAAAGGGACTTCAGTGATAACTCTGGTTTAATGCCACAGATATTTGAAGGTAATATGAATACTAAGGTTTGACATTACAGTAATGCAAGAATGCATGTCAGCTATGTACAACAGGACTGCACACTCGGCCAAGCATTTACAGTACGTCTATATTTAAGCACTTGCTTATGTTTCTGGTCTTAACAAGCATCTTCGCGATCGAAAACAATTTATCCCCTTAATGTTCCATCATGCAGAGAAGTTCAATACTCATTTTCTTCATTTGTTAGTCCCAGGGGTTGATATTCAATACATGATTTTCTACACACAAAAAGCAACTGCTCAAAACTTTATGCTGATATAGCAGCAGCAACCTGAGGTGAAGGCAGGTAGATCTTCTGCCCTGTCACTATAGGCACTTGGCAATCTCATCTCACCTCCGCACAGTCTGTGTGCCGCCCACGCGTCCGCACATGCTCACACTCCAAACAAGCCACAAACATACTCAAACAACATACACTCATATGCACCTCTAACAAACATACACATGCTCTAATGACCCAAATAATGCCGAAAAGCTCTGAAATATAATTGGATGAACAGGCGGCAGTTTTTAATCACACTTAAAGGGATAGAACACCAAAAAATTAAACATTCTGTCATCATTTACTCATCCGCATGTCATTCCAAACCTGTATGACTTTAATATCTTCTTTCATGCTTTACAGAATATTGTAGGTCATACAGGTTTGGAAAAAAACAGTGAGCACATGATGACAGAATTACTTTAAGGGTGATTTAGACTAGCCTTGCTGAGGCAAACTTTGGATTATTTTCCATCCTGACTCTTAAAGAGATGGGAAGAGACTGAATGAATGTTGCATATTAGCCAATCAGACGGGAGCTTGTGATTTTGGCATGTTTTTGGCAAGTCAGTGATCAAACTGTTTTTAGTGACAAAAATGTGTCTGTGTTCACACCAGTGTTATATTAGTATTATTTATATTAGTGTTAATTCCGTTACGGAAATCTATGACGAAAATGTTCGTCAACAGCCTTTTTTTCCATTACAAAGACGAGACGATACCAATGTCATTAACTGTGATTTCAGTTATCAACATGCAATATCGTTGACGAAAAAGTAAAAGAATTTAAAAAATACAAACTTTACCAAAACTGTTTTTGTTGAATAAAAAAACGAGACGAAATTATTACAGACTGTTTTTAACAAGCCTCTACGAGATTTTAAATCCCCCAATCAGATATTGGATACATTTTCTGGCCGTGTTTGTGCCCTGATGATCTGAAAACACATAAAACACAGTCAAACTAGTAAGCTGCAGTTAGCGATTTCCATTTGAGGCTCCGTCCACACTACTGCGTTTCGTTTAAAAACGGAGAATTAAAACGAATACGACTCTCGTCCACAGCGTCAAACATTTTGGGAGGGTGGGGTGGGGCGTATCTATGCGTATCTAAAGGGCCTTAAGAATGAAATGTTTTTAGAATTTGTAAATAGAGCCAGACCAATTTATCGGCAGGCCGATATTATCGGCAGGCCAATATTATCGGCCGATATTAGTCATTTTCCAAACAATCGGTATTGGCATTTAGAATGGCCGAAAATGAATATTTCAAAAATAAAATAAAAATGGACGAAACGCTCTTCAACCATGTCATGAGTGTTGAGAAGTTAGACTTGGGAGGAGTGAACATTTAGACATAGAAAAAAAGTATTTAACATATCTTGTGCATAAAAGTTAGCTTTTCTTTTATACGTGTGTGAAATCCAAATCGACGCCAAATGTGTGCGTCTGCAGACTGTCGTTTAGCCGCAGCATTAACGAGTCACATAATGGATTTAGAATCGCTAAATAGTAGGTTCTAGAAGGCAGGCAACAACTGTTGATTGAAAATGGTTTGATGAAGCTTGAAAAAAAATTAAAAAAATTGCAGGTAAGGGTAAGCAAGCTGACATTGTAATTATAAGGTAGCTTGTAAGGCAATGTAGGCACTAATTATTATTTTATTTATCAGAACTTTAATATATTTTGATGTTCCTCTGTTGTGTTGTGACAATAAAAAGAAACAAGTTTCTTTTTAAAAATACATTATCATATTATTTATGTTAAAACTCATAAATAACTACAAATAACTAATGTTAGGGAAATCTGTTAATATTTTGTTTGCGCGTTTCTAAAAAATATCGGCCGATATATCGGAATATTGGATTTTATAACCCAAAAAATATTTGTATCGGTATCGGCCTTCAAAATCCTTTATCGGTTGGGCTCTATTTGTAAATTTGTATTTTTTTTTTCCTTCATATTTTATATATTTTCATGTGAAAATCAAACATTTTTCAAAAAATGTCCTACATTTGCACCAGGCTTGGCGTGAATAGATTTGGTGCAGAAAAAGGTTTCCACACTTCCATGCCGTTTACTTATGCTTTTGGCTTGCCGTGAAACAGGGCTGTTGTTATCCACAGTGCACATCTGCTAGTCTCTGACATTGTACTGCACTGATTTCGTAAGCCGTACACCTGCTTAGAAAATGTGAAACGCTCTTCTCCTTTCAGAGTCATGCACACAAGTTCACGGCAAGCTTGATTTAGATGGACGGTGTGATCTCCCAGCTGAAGACTGAACTGAGTGTGAGAAGCCCCTGATTGATCAGGCATAGATTAACCTTGGCAGCTGTTTTAATTGCGGAGGGGGAATGATCTCCCTGACACACACACACCTCCTCTACCTCTCCTCTGCCTCTCTTTTCACACATCCTCACCCTTCCCCCCGGCCATAGCCATGCGTTTCTCTCCTCTCTCTGGGATGCTGCTCTATCCTCCTCTCAACTCTTCTTCATGGTGACATGTATAATGGCTGCTAAAATCCTATCCTTTCACACAAGCTTTCTAGGCTTCTCTAGTTTATGATGCTATGATCCTCTTTCATTGTTCTCATGGATAAAAAGCATCTGCCCTCAGGTGTATATTATTTTAAAGCAGTACACCACAGAGACCAAGCATTGAAATGAGTTTCCAGCATCTTACGTGATATGCAGAATATCAGGACATGATTTATTTGCGAAGCTTATGCAGAATGGGATTTTACGAATGGGTTGGGGATATGTTTGATGCCTGATGATGATAATAACCCCAACATTATTTTAATAGCACCTTCCATGCATAGAATCCAGATTAAAGTGCGGGTATAAAGCATTTAAAAATATATATAAAAAAACTCAACAACAAACTGAGGCTACTGTTTTAAAATAGCACCACGCAAATGTCATAACCCCAACATGCAAAAATCGACCAAGCGTTCAGAATACAGGGTAGATGTCAGTAGAAGCTTTCAAACCAATGGGTATGCATTTCTTCTTTTTAAAATCTTCTTGCGTGAAAGTCTGTGCTGTCAATCACATTCCGCATGTCATAAATAAGGCTAAAACAGTTCGGCACTGTGGCCCACAGAGAATGTTAAGATAGTATTGTGTTGATGTCAAAACAGCTTGGTACAGTCAGCAGGTGTGTGAACATCTTCACAAACACACACTAACAATGTGACTCTGTGATGCAGCATAACAGCATGTTTGGTGATGCTCAATTTACACACTATCTAAAGCAATGTGTCTGTATAATGAGCGCGTCTCTCTCCTCCTGCTATTGTTAGCAAAATAAAAGACCCTAATCTTTTGAAAACTGTTGCTCAAACTGCAGAATTCAGAGGTTTGGAAAGCTTGTGGCGTTCAAATGAGATTTCTCTTTTTGGAACTCAACACTTGCTTGCGCAATTATCATCAGTCCCGGGAATATGTTCACACGGAGGATGTTCTTCACGTCTGCTACTCTACAGGACTAAAAGTGAAATAATTCGTCCTGTCACAGCCTTTGGTTCTGGTGTGATATTCTCCTTCTGTTGAAATCCTTCCTTAGAGAGCGTGTTTTTGTTGTGCCGCCCATTTTCCAGAAGAGCTGAAAAGCAGCAATAAATTAGTAAAAAAAAAAGTAAAAAAAGTGTTCACGGAATAACACATCCGGTGCTGGGAATTTGGTGTTGGAGGGGTGGAAATATTGGTAAATGGATTGTATAACAAGTGACGATGCCAGCTGTCTTGCACTCAACAAGGAAGACATAAGCAACATGTGTGTAAAAACATCATCCATCAATGCAAGTGTCGGTGCATTTTGCACAAGGCTGCAGATTCTATTCGCATGTGCTGAGGATGGCCGATACAGTCAGTCTGAAGCTCTCGCTATGCGAGCAGGCATGTCTGTGGACAGCTGCGGAGGGAGGGGTTTGGATGCAGTGCACCCTGCTGCTATACAGTGTAACTGGGGAAAAAAGGAGGGTTTGACTGGCTCTGTGGTGGCGGTAAGGGGACAAACGGTCTGGGTGGTGTCCGAGGATACAAAAGACACATGTGCGCGGGCATTCTGCCCGGTAACACTTGAGAGTAGAAACACGATTGGATGACATTGATTCTCAAATGTATTCTCAATCTCTATGGCCTCTTCACACAGGCATGGCACTAAACGTGGGGGGCCCTCCACAGCACTAATTTATTCAACCTCTCATTTTGTTTTTAGAGACAAATTAATTAGAATGTTGTTGTGCAAAGTTGATTTCCAGGGTCAAGCCTTCAAACATAAACATGCATTCATTTACCCTGAAATCTTTTATTTTTCCACTTCTTTAAATTAAAACTTGCTTCTCAAGGCTCTTCGCTTGAGAAGCTGTGCTACGAGTGAAAGAGAAAAGAGACTAACGGGAAAAGTGCACTCAAAAGGGTGCGAGAAGCGAAGCAGCATGCAAATAACTCACTATACAAAGTCTGACAGCCATTGATTTTTCCCCTGTATTTCACTCTATGTTTCACTGCATTGTTTGATTGTGTTTGTGGTGTGACTCATTTCTATCCTTTAAGCAGGGCCATCCAGCATTTCTTTAGATACACTCTCAAAAGCAACACAAAAGGAGAAAAAGAACTGAGAGAGTGAGCAAGAGAATGAGAGAGCACAAAGAAAGAGGTAAAGCCGTGGTTTTGTCCTGAAGTAAGGCATTAGACAGCTCTAGGCGAGCGAGGATGGGAAATGAAAGGATGTATGGGTTAGTTGAAAGCAGGACTACATCGGAGCGGGACTTAGTGTTTATTAACCAGAGACACTGTCAGGAGGAGCAGACGGGCAACTCATAATTTAAACAAATCCGTGGATTTCACCCTTTGCCTGGAATTTGATTGAAAGGCGATCTGACCAATCATAACGCTGATATTTTGTGTCCCATTGTATTTGTCCAACAAAGAAACCAGACAGTAGAGTTAATAGATTACAGTCGGTGGAAAAACGGGGTACTGAAAACTGCGTCTTTATCGCAGTCGAAAACAACATACCTTCTGATGTTCATGTTTAGTTGTTGTAACTAGTAATAAAGAGGAAGAGATGATCAGTTCACATGCAGCTTGAACTGATGCGAAAAAGCGATCCGTCATGACACATTGAAGAGCCACAAATTGGCGCATTGTCAGTGTCCTCTTTGCTCTGCGAATGTTATTTTCACTGTGCGAGATTGTTTACATGTGCACCAATAATGTGCTAATTTCCAATGATCAGAGTAACGACTTAACTAGTATTAAGAAAAAAACAAGGAAATGGAAGTTAAGAGGTTTACTTGTGATTACTGTAATTATGTCTTTATGTTATGTGGTTATTTTTAATCAGCATTTTTTGCATACCGCACAGCAGGTATCACTCATATACAGTATGCGTGTTATTGGACACTGTTTTAATCGACTTAAATCAAATGCAAATCACATTTCTATGGATGTAATGGAAGGTTACTCTGCGCCCGATGAACATACCAATGCCGCTGTAACTGGGTTTGCCTATGCTGCGCTGCTTTCTTTGCACCGTCTCTGCATGAAGATACTGAGCAGAGATAGTACTGTGAGATATGTTGACAAAGTTTAGTGATTCGAAGTGGAGGGAAAACTTCAGAATAGTTTTTATTCATGAAGTTGAACAACAACAGCATCAGTGTATAGAATCAAGCACATGTTCAAAGTGGTAAAAATGCGATTATGGTCTTTACATGCGAAATTAAAATGCCATGCATTTACACCATATATTTTATTTGTAATAATTTACTACGATTATGAGCTTATTTGCATTAGTTTAATCGAAGCATTATGTTTACATGAGGTGAAGTTTAATCGCAATATTGCCAAAACCCCATTATAATCGCATGATTATGAGGGTGCAAGTAAAGTACAGTATGTGGTGTGAAAGCTTGACAGACATAGCAACAGTAATTAAGGGCAATCTTTGTGAAGGGTCAATTGCAATGTTCAATATGATGGTTATGAGAGAGTAAGCATGCCTTCCATTTAAAATAGCTAATTGACTTTTTGGTTGGTTCAACATTTGATTTTTAATAGTAATACAGTAGGTGGTTTGCTGGGGGTGTCAAAGTTTGGCCAAACTGGTGTTTAACAAGTCTGCCACATGGTCTCTCAGCCTGATCAGCTAACAAGTGTCCCAAACCCTTGGAAATCGACACTAAAACCCAAACGAGTCACTAGATACCTAAACATAGTCTGATATTGGCTGAACATGTACCACAGGGATGCTTTGTAACATAAGAATGATATTTGGTAACCTACAAAGTTAACTTATGACTTCAACAGCATTATGGAATCAAAAGCAATGTTGAAAAGGCCAACAACTGAGAGTGAATCAATGTGAATATTAAAATAATTAATTTGTTGATGGGAATTTGGGAATGGAGCTGGTGTTAATTCTAAAGACAGCCATGACTGAACAATAGCTTGTAGGCATACTTGTATTTAAAAAAAAAGGCTTAACAATACAAAAGAGCTATTCTACAACACTGTGTGGGCATTTATTTTAAAAAGCCATGACCCCATAGACGAGAGGAGGCTGACCTTCCATGGCCTGCATGGAAGTCAATATGACTATTAAGTCTACTGAGTTTTCTTCCCCAACATTCCAAAGCACAGTCAATACAGTAGTTAGTAGAAGAGAACATAAGAGAAAAGCCAACAAGTCCAAACCACACAATCATTTATACTATCATTTAGACCAAAATAGCCCTAGATACCCATAATGCACCACACTCTTTATAAGCAGAGACAGATGAACAATTAAACGCAGTAAGCGTTAACGTGTTTCTCAACAGTAAAACTCACCCACACACAGGTACTTTAATGTTAGTAATTAAACATGTTGGTAACTGCAACCACTCTAGTGCAAGTTAAAGGAGAACTCCTGCGAACAATGAACCTTTGGTCTAATAGAACATTGGTACCTAGTGAATCGTTCTCTGAGATTTGTTTTCATGATAATTGAATGTAAAGAGTTTTATCTCTAAAAACTCTTTAGCGCATAATGCTAGCACCGGGGCATTGACTAAGTAAAAGAAATCGCTGAGTTTATACCACTAACAAGGCTCAAAATAGCCCCACACTAACACAGTAACATAATGAGTGTCCATACATGCAAAACGAAGCATTGAGAACTTTGTAAGAGTACAGACCGTTTAATAAGAAGATACAGTTCAAAAGACAGTTCACTCCATGTATATAGACAGGAGCCATCTTGAATATAGTTCTCAGAAGCTTCAATCTCGAACGCCGTTCATACAGTTCAGTATAAGTCGCTGAACTTCATACAGTTCAGCTCACTCAGTACACGACGTTCGTGGTTTGACTTATCGAGACTATATTCTAAGATGGCTCCTGTCTGTAAACATGAAGTGAACTGTCTTTATAACGCATCTTCTTATTAAACGGTCTGTACACTTACAAAGTTCTCAATGCTTCGTTTTGCATGTATAGACACTCATTATGTTACTGTGTGAGTGTGGGGCTATTTTGAGCCTTGTTAGTAGTATAAACTAGCGATTTCTTTTTACTTAGTCAATGCCCCCAGTGCTAGCATTACACGCTAAACAGTTTTTAGAGATAAAACTCTTTACATTCGATTATCATGAAAACAAATCTCAGAGAACGATTGACTAGGTACTAATGTTTTATTAGACCAAAGGTTCATTGTTCGCGGAGTTCTCCTTTAACTTGCCTTTTTAGTGTTAATAATACAATAATTGAACAGACACACAAAACTATAGAAATGAGCTGATGTAGGACAACAATCATCTAAAAGAGTCCTCTAGTATATTACAGATGTTTCTCTTTATCTGACAATTTACGTGAGAACATACGTACATGCTTATATATGAACATTATCAATATTAGTTGTGGTGAGATTGATGACAATGGATCCTGCAAGACCAGTTCTACTCTATCACAGAAATCGAATATGGGCGTTGACTCTCAAACAGCGACATGGAGCTTTCAGATGAGACCTGAGAGGTGCAGAGGCCCTCTGTGTGGTGTTTGCAGGACTTACGGGGGCTGGTCTTGGTGGGGCTAGGCACCCAGTTCTCTGTGAAGTTGACGTTGCACATGTTGGCGCTACAGCAGCAGAATCTATAGGTGCCATTCTGTATCTGCGACGGCGTGGTGGTAACCACACAACGGTCGTCATGACAGTCCTGCTGGTCGCCAATGTAAGTCCAACAGCCTGCGATGAAAAGATGCAGATGGTTGAGTGAATGCGAGTGAGACACTGTAAAGTAAGTCTGTAAGAATGTGCATGCGTGCGCATATCAAGGACTATAATATAATAATATTTTCTGAATATCATCCACTGAATTGGTTCCATCTCTTCTCTCCTCTCCACTTATTGCTGGTGGTCTTACAAATGAATTAGGTTGAATAGCTGTCAGCTGTTAAATTTAAGGACACAATTAGATAATACCAATTTAGATTTGGGCATAATATGTCACAGTTTACTTTATTTTTGATATCCTCACTTTTACTGTAGTACTAGTAAAAATAAATATACAAAATGATATCTGGTGTCTGATTCATTTTTGTTTTACTGTATTTTTTTGGTCGAACTGTCACTTTAAGAAAAGCAGAAGTCAATTGAAGGCAAGTATGGAGAAGTTTATTCTGACCTTGTTTAACCAGTCGGATCTCGCCGTCATGTGTTTTTTCCCACAGGCCGAAGCAGTGGCTGCTTTTGCTGCACAGGGTGGTGTTATTTTCTCTGGTGATGTGCCAGTCACCAGCCACACTCTGTTCATCCACCTGCTGGTGCTGGTCATTAAAAGCACACTCCCTCGCTCTCTCTCCACACTCTGAGCAGCTGCCGAGACAGAAAATAAGAAAAGAGATGAGATTATTAACAGAACATGCAACATCCACCAGGAACTCTTTCTGTAGGCCTGGAAAAGGAAAAAGATCATTAATTATACCCATCCCTTTAAGGCAAGTCAGCCCACACGGCAGCAATCTTGACAACAGCCCCAGTCGGCTATTATCTATGTAGACAGCTATTTTAAAGTCAACATGAAAACTATTTTCATCAGTCACCAAAATTAAAATTCACCCTGTGAATTATTTTTTGAATGCAAGTTATTGAGCTGACTGTGAACAATTTATCCATGAAGTACCTGACGTTTCATTTTGAATAACATTTTTGAGCCTGTAATTTTTAGCAAAATGTCAAAAATGTGAAAATGACTTCTCCTATGGCGACTCCCCCAATCATTTAGTCCTTTTAAACTGCAAGCTCATATCATTTACGTCCATTTTTGAACGCCTCACATCTCAAAATTCAACCACTAACTGATAGATTTCCACCCTACATTTTACACTAGAATGTAAATCACAATATAAAAGTAAAGATCTGTCTCTACTTCTATTTCATCATAATGTTAACAGGGAAGACCAACACCTTCAATACAGCTAGCCAAGATTACATTTCAATAATATATTTCAAAATGTTTTTGTAAAAAAAAAAATTATAAAAACCAAAGCAGCACAAATGATTTTTTTTTTACCGGTACAAAACAGCACAAACAAACAAGACTATTTTAGGTGAAAGTGCGAGCCGGCTCAGGGGCTGGTGACGTCATTCATCTATAATTCAGTGTCTAATATTATAAACACTGAGGAAGCACAAACAAATTTTTTTAATCCGGCACACAACCAAAGCACAAACAAACAAGACTATTATGCATGAAATCGGAGCATGTGGCGGGCTGAGTGGCCTCAGAATGACCAATTAATATTATTTTAATATCTAAGACACTGAAGCAGCACAAAGTATGTTTACCGACACAAATCAGCACAAACGAAGCACAACGATTGAGCCTATTTTGGGTGAATTTGTAGCAGGTTGTTTGGAGACGTGATCAGATCAGAATGCATTTTCAATTTGCACATTGAATTTTGCTACATCCATTGCGGACATTTAATGAAAATGCAATCGCAAGTGTCTTAACCTGTATTTGAGTGCAAATGCATTTAAGAAATTTTTTTTTTAAATTTGCTTGAACATGTTAAACATATCTAATGATTTCTGTATACATTTTCATTTCACTTACAAAGCATTAAAATATGTATTCAATTTACATATTAAAACAAGTGAATAAAATTGGAAATGTAAATTATATATAAAGTAATTGAATTTTCATTTTGCACCAAACAATGCATAAATGTAATAGAAAACTATTTTAATGAAATGCAAAAATGCATTGCCATTTTGCATATTACATTTCAAATTGAATATTGATACTCATATGCTTCCATAGCATGACTTATTTCAGCCCAACAAAATGATTTCCTGCCTCAAGGAAGTTGAGGAGTTAATTCTGTGCAGAGGATAATAAGGTTGAAATGGGGAGGCGTACTTCAGATCGAGAGCTAAACCTTGATTAATCGGACGCAATAGGAGGGGCGGGAGGATTTTCTGAACGGTTCAGTGGCTTAATGCTGGGTGAAAAATAACAGAACACCTGGGGTCTCCTGTGCACCTGCTACTTTGTGAACCAACACATGTACAAATTCACTTATGTGTACACAATGCACACCCCCACAACAAAAAAAAAAAAAATTACAGTGCTTCCCATAAGTCACTGTCAGTCACAACACAAGAAGGGATGGGGAAACAACATTGCGCTAAGCGTACGTGCAGAAAACGAACCCTTTCAGCAGTGCCGTGTAGTTAGAGAACACAAAACCATGATGACTGATAAGGGCCCTCAGCCAACGGGATTGCCCTCATTTCCATGAGCAGAGCCAGCGGGGCTGAATTCTGCTGTCGGCTGATCGCAATCTCCACCGCAGCTGGCCCACACTCACCCCAACTGTATCCAATGAATTAATCCTCTCTCTTTTACCAGCAATGTCATGCAAATCGTCAGGCCAGTGTCTGAGTTACTGAGAGGGAAAAATCATAATGCCACTCGTTTAACAGGCTTGGTGAAGTCATGGATCTGGACTATTGTATTCAGAGCGTTCAGACAAGCGAGCTGGGAGGGGAAAGAGCCCCCTGGTAGCATCATTGCTGTATCCACGTCCCATCAGAGTCCAGAGAGAGAGAGAGAGAATTGCCGCTCTATGTCCCTGAGGGAGGCCTTTGTCTGCTCCTCTACAGGAGCGAAGCCTGAAACGGCTGCTTGGTTTCTATCACGCCGCACACACACCAGCAAGAGGTAGCGCAAACTAGGATGAATGTGTCCTCTGCGTAGCGCCGCGATGCCTGACACTGCAGGACACCTCATTATACCGCGCAATTCTTAATCAAAAACTGGGCTGCTCCACCTGAGACCCAGGAGCAAAACGGTCCCTCAGTGGCTAGGGGAGAAAACAATAGTTCCAGTTTGGCGTGCCTCTCATCAAGACAAAACACAGAGCTCCACTGGGGGCCATACAGGACTGCTGATGGTTAGGAGATGCCACCCAATTACAGAGTTAAAGATGGAGGATCCCGTTCTCTGCTGACGGTAATGAGCACATGAGGGCTGAGGCAGATGTATAATGCTCATGTCCACACACTCTGTAACATACCGTCTCTGAGATTGAGCATTTGTATTTGCTTTGCGCAGTTACGAGAGTGTGACTGGGGGTGTAATTTCATGTTCGTGCTTGATCGTGTATTTTAGGCCTTTTGTTTTGGAGTCATTGACAGGTCATTAGGCGCGGTGGTTTCCTGTAATTTGGGTGAGAAGCCGTGGCCCTGCCCCCGACTCAGGGGTAGAAAGGAAAAGAGCGCCCTACAGCACAATTTTCAGATCCAATCACAGAACAGCACACAGCAAAGGAAAACAGTGTTGCATTTTGTCTGGCTCAAGAGCAACACCTCAGGCCATAAGTGGCTCAGATTTTGTGTATTCGAGAAGAACAGCAGGATGCTAAACCTTATAGCTGGGCACTAGGACAAAATCTCTGTTTATTGGTTAAGAGCTTGCCAAGGAGTTTTCTCAGGTGTATCTTTAAAAATCAAAGGAGATGTTTCTTCTCAAAGCAGGCCCAAATTTCCACTGACTTAAGAGCGATGATGTAGCTGATTTAACTGCTGACTGCGTTTACATGCAGCCAAAACCGGGATATTATACCTGGGGATATCCTTTTCTAACCCCGAATATTTGGTCATGTAAACGCGTGTCGGCACATCCCCATAGTGATTTGTGTTCTGCGCATGTTCTATTCGCAAGGAATCTTGGTCTTCTGAGTAGAGAACTTCTTGGCGCATACAAAAATCTGCGTGCAGTATACCGGAAGTAAACATGGCGAGACGCAGCACAGCATGCTTTTGGAGCGAGGTCAGTAACGTTACAAGCATCAAAGTGCAAACAAAGGCGTTCGCTATCTGCCCCAAACTATTCATTATCTGCGTGCTGCTGTTGTTGTTGTCTTTGGATACAGGAAGAAGAATCGGAAATTGGACGTATATTGCGTATTAAGGTTGTCCGTACGTCTAGACGCTAACCGTGCGTCGCCCGCTTACATCGGGAAATTGCAATTCCATGTATACAGGAGAAACTCGCTCAAGTTCCTTGAATTTGTTTTGTCATGTTTTGGCACATCTCTTCTGTGCGGATGAATTTGATGGTTTGAGGTAAGAGGTTTGATTGGGATGGATTACTAATCCCGCAAGAATATGTCTTGCCCGCAGGTTTCACATTTTGATTTACTTCAATCCAAAAATGCCAGCAATAAGAAGTCAGTCTCTGATCTGGTGATATTCTGTTGTGTTCCGGAGTCATAGATCAGAGGTCTTCAATCCTGCTCCTGGAGACCTACTTTCCTACAGAGTCTAGCACCAACCCAAATCAAACACTCCTGAACCAGCTTATCAAGGTGCTCTAGATACTATACCTTGAAAATTGCAGGAAGGTAAGTTGGTTTAGGTTGAAACTAAATTTAACAGGATAGTCGTAAATGGCATATCACATTATGCCACACTGTAGGGTATACAGACAACATTGTTCATTATGGGAGCCATTTAATTTTGTGGCATCACTGTAGTTCAAGACTTTGTTGAGGATTCTTTTTCATCAGCTTTAACATCAGCTCACACACCATTTGATAGAAATGTCATTACAGCTGATCAATAGCCATCCAGACACAGTAGAGAGTCTGGAAAACTAAAATGGTGCAGTTAGCACATTATTTTTTTTTCCTCTAATCCAAGTGGGTCTTACTGCACAGTCTAAATTTCTTTAATTCCTGTACAGTACAGCTGGGATGAGAGAATTTCGGTTAAGTGTTTTCCTCATATCATGATTAATTAAGATTTCACCAACTGGCTCCGTTCCATCTGGACATGCAAGAATATCCAATCTGAATATCCCAAATGACTCAGATATTTTTGTCTGGTTGGTGGCGAGAAAACATTCCTCCACCTCTAGGTGGCAGGGTGCTCTGCTATCCATCTGAGAGAGAACGGCAGAAGGGGAGGAGGGTGAGAACAAGGGAGGGGAGAGGGGGATTGTGGGATTGTTTTTGGGGGCAGTGGAGGCAGTCTGTACCAGCCTGACTCTACCCTGCTACTGTTTGTGCACCGGCTCAAGGTTAAAGCTGCCGTTCAGAGGCCTGTCAGCATTTTCCCCAGATAGCACTCAACTCTGCCTTACTGGGGACCTTCGGCCTGTGTCTAGTTCTACCTCCCAGTCAACATTTTAAAGGGAAAGTACAGTAAAAAAAAAGCTGGTTCTACTTCGCAACAATTGAAACGGACTCTTTTGCTGGCACTGGGAAAAACTAAACTGGGGTTTTCTATAAAGAATACATTCGAGTAGAGAACTACATGAACCTAAGCCGAGTACAAATCATGATTAATTTATCACATCTCCGCTGAGGCCAAAAGCTGAGGCTGTGTCTGCCAAAGAGCCGGAGGGCCTGTGGCCGTTTCCTTTCGAGTAGATTATCTGAGAGGCTGGCACAGGCCCCATCTCCTGCCAATGTCTCTATGGACAGGGAAGCTGTCAGTCTGGCTCTCAGATACAGGAAGGCAGAGGGGGGTGCTGGCACTGGAGGGGGGACCAGCAGAAACCTCATTCCAGCTTGGCCTAGGAGAACTTGGGGGCCAAATAAAATGGAGGATGGTTCAACAATTCCAGGGCCATCTGGCAAGGCAGAACCACACAAGACCATCAGGCAATTAGATTAAGTGGCACATTGGTGTGATATAAAATTTCCTTGAACTATACTATAGTAAGGAAAGGAAGGCTGTGTGAATATTTACCACAGATCTTGCATTGAAGCGTGGCGCAAAGTGACAAGTTTTATACCAAGAATTCTTCTTCTGGTTTCCAGAATACTGCCATTGTTCAGTCAAAGAAACCCGCACCATTAGTCAAGTCAATGTTGCTTTACCGGTCTGGTCGGGATGGTGAAAAAAGCTGAAAAAGATATGTTTTACAATGCCACAGAAGATCTGCAAAGTTAAGAACTCAAAGTGTCTCACATTGAAAACTGCTTCAGACCTTGCCTAAAAACGCCTCCGAATCGGAGTCCAAATATTACTTCTCAGCATGTCTGCATCACAATGCGACATATTAGCATAATGTCCGTTAAGATCGATTTATTACGTTGTTCCTGAGCAGTACGAGAGATAGCTTGAGAACAGCGCATTTTACGGAGGACAGCGTCCTGAACCTTGGAGAGTACAGCGCCACCTATATGCACTTTATAAATTCGAAATATACACTTCAGTATGTTTTTAACTGTATTTTATGTTGTCACTTCAGGACAAAGTCGTTACAGTGAAGTCTATCTTTTTGATCATCTGCTTTTTCAGAACATAATCTGACTGATACGGTGAAACTGGGGACCTTATTAACTGTGTTTACAATTGCTTTAAAAGCTGAAGCCCATGATTACGGTAAGGGGCTTTACATTTTCAACCCAAGCTTGGGGTGTTTGGCTAACCACAATGCACTGGGTTAGCTGGCCAATCAGATCACTCTGTGCTTTTAAGAAGGAGGGGCTTTGTAAACATTGCAATTTGTAAATCAGCATGTTTCAGAGAAATTGGGAATAGAGGTACTGCAATAATGTGTAGTATGTAAGCAAAATAATGTGCTTTTTAGCATGTTTACCTATTCTATTACACCTAATAAAATATTGAACTTATAATAGCATCATATGACCCCTTTAATTATGAATGTTGAATATATACTCACTTCCTAAATTTTTACATTTATATTACCTTTGTTGTCATCGAATGATCGCTAAGATGCCTGTTGTGATGCCTAAATTCACCATTTAAAAGGCAGGTTTTAGTTATGCATTTTATAAAAAAAAAAAAAAAGAATTTAAATCAGCCCTTTATCACGTATTAGCCTTAATTGAGCCTGTTTTTATAGCCAGGCATATTTTTAAAATCAATGCATTCCTAAATGTTTTAGTTGTCTTGGAAAATTAAGCCGAGAAAGTATTTTAACTGGGAAAAAAAATTGCCCACATTTAGTAACTATAATTGCAGCTGCCATATATATAACTAAAAAGGAGATTTCCTTACTCCAATAATTTTCGTAAGACTTAAGGGTACATTGAAGTTAGAGTACTTGATCCAAGCTTGATCCCTGAACCAAGCTCACACAAGCAATCGAAGAAGTCAATTAAACAACCAGAAGTGGAGATGAGCTCAATGCAGTAATAAAACACAGGAGTGGGAAAACGACAAATCTATATTTTTAACAGGCAGGAATTTATTTGGAGCTGTGGTTTCATAAGGTAACATCCACTGAGCCTCAGGGACATGGCCATCGACTCGCTGCAAGGAACAGCAAATCGAAAAATAATAAAATTACTGCTCTAAAGCCTTTCTCCCTTTAGTTCAGGGCAATTTGTTTTCATCGTGTGTCTCAGTGTACTCGTTTAATCAAAGTTGAAGTGGAAAAACAAGGCAGCACACCAAACACGTGTGAGATTCAGCTGCAGGGTTTTAACATGTAAAACACATGAAAATGTATCTTAAAAAGCTTTTAATGCCAGCACTATCTGGCTTACATGCTTTTCAAAACAAAAACAGGCCACTAGACAATTAGCAAAACGCAAAAAAGAAAGCATTTTATTGAGCTCAACAACAGACGCTGTGGAGCTTGCAGTGTTGCTCAGATTATTAATAATAATCAGAGTCTCATTCACCCTGTCCAGGATACTTTACCTTATCTATCCACATCTGCAGGAAACCAGCTCTCCATCCCTGGACGCTAACACAAACGTCTGCTTTACATCATGATCATCTCAATTAGATTAGCTGAACTAACATGAAAGCAGAATGGATGTAGATCGATACAAGACACCAACCTGGTTGCGGTGTTGGTTTCAAAATATGTTTTTAATTACTAATCAGTTACTATTCTGATTATCCAACAATCTATTCCTAATTTCTTTGACAAATTTAATATTTCGCCAATGCTTTCTTTCAAGCAAATGTAAAAATGTAAACTATGTAAACCATGCAAAAATAAAAACGAATTTGAAATACTAATAAAAAATATAAAATAATTGAAATAACTGCTTCAAACAACAAAACAAATTCAGACTCAAACGGGCCAAACATGCAATTAGCTTCCGCAGGCATTTGTTGGCACTTTTTCAACTGTGATATTAGTGTGCACTGGCAGTTTGGGGCCCTTTGGGAGTCTTGTTGCCATTTCTCAGGAGCTTGCAGAGACAGCCTCCGTCTCAAGACTCTGACTTCCAGCAATCAATGCTAGTGCCATGCATTACAGTATACAGCTAAGCAACTTTATCTGCCCGTGGCTCTAAGAATACAGTGAGAGACGTTTCCACTGCAATCCACTTCCTCAGGACAAATCTGACCCACATAATGAAGTCGCGACAGTGTCATGTTTGAGGGTTTTGTTGCCATTTGCCCCGCAGAGAGTCGCTTGCAGAGGAACACGGCGATGTTTACACAAGAGTGGCCCTCAAGTCAGTCATTAATCATCTGAGCAGCACAAAATTCTTCCCTCCACATGGCCCCAGCAATACAGCAAACTAAGCAATCCCAAGAACACAAAACCACCCCCCGAGGAACTGTTACGATGCAAATGACTTTTTCTCTGCAACAAAATGGACAGATGCGGTTCCTAATTTAAGATTATTTTGTGTAAACCAGCTATAAGCTGCAGTTACTGTGCAGGGCTTGACATTAACTTTTTGAGGCACTTGTCCTTCGGACAAGTAAATTTATGTCTCACTTGTCCATGCACAAAAGTCACTTGTCCGGGTAAAGATTTATAATTTTATCTAGGGCTGCACGATTTGGGCGAAAACGTCATATTGTGATTATTGAGGTCAATATTGCGTGTTGTGATATGCGATTGTCAGATATAGTCAACTTGTTTGGGTCAACTTGTTTGGTTCTAAACCAAATGCACACACAGATTAGTAATAATTCTGAAATTAGCAATAACAACTAATTGATTGATAACATCAATAATGATCAATAAGCCATTGATGTCTGGATAAGAATTAACTGTCTAACAGGTAGGAGATATACAGAAATTGAATAAAGTTATCAAACAGTCTGCGCTGCATAAATTATAAATTATATATAGACTACTCCTTATTAAAGCTACACAAGTTCTTTAGTCAAGAGCAGTGAGTAATTTTCTCTGTTCCCTTTGTTCTTTCATTAACTTTACTGACAGAACGCTTTATTGGTAGCTGGCCCTTTAAGAGTAGCCGCTGTGGACAGAAACACATGCGCCTCATTCTCTCACGAGTCACAACTTTTTATGTCCATCATTAGACTGCTCTTATGTTATGAAGATACTCAACAAATTACATTTTGGCTTATATTGTGTGTTGTTGATGTTCGTTCTAAGCGCGAAAGAGAACTTCTGGCGCGCTGTCTGTGCATGCGCATTATACTGGCGTGCGTCTTTCTGTGAGTCGCATTCAGGATATTCCATTTCAGGCAGCGCGAAAAATGTGTTCGTTTCAAATCGGTAAAATTAAATCTGTAAAATAGACGTAACGAGTGGCACATAACGTGAAGTAACATGGCATTTTATTTTGTTTGAAATTTAACTTGTCCGGTCGGACAACTAATTTTCTCTTCTACTTGTCCTGCAAAAATCCGCTTGTCCCGGACAAGCGGACAAGCCTTAATGTCGAGCCCTGCTGTGGATAACTCTTTTGTAAATAGACAGATGCCACTTTAAGGGATGGGTGGCATAGTCTAATAGGAGCCATTAGTATAGTTTATGTGTGAGAGGAGATTACACAGCACACAGCAGAGCACTCTGACCTGAAACTCACAAAAAACAACACTCAACCTAATAAACAATTATGACCTCTGACCAGATCCTACTGCCTGGTGTCCTGACAGCTGGCGGGAGATGTGTACCACGTTGTCTGTGTGTGTGTGTGCATCTATGTCCAGACTTTGGGGGGGCTAAGGGGGAAAAGCTAAGTCTGTCTGGACCCTTCCCCCCTCTTTTTCTAATGCACCCTGCTCTCCCTTAACGGTAACGCCAGGGGGTCCTAAAGCTGCTTTGGCCAATGTAACCCCAGCATCTCTCTCTCTCTGTCTGTCTGGCTAAATCCAGACAAAAAAAATAAATCAGGTTCTCTGAGGGTCTGACTGGGTGCAAGGTGAGGTCAGGGCAGCAGGTTGCTACGGAGAAAAGTAAAGGCCAAAACAATACAAACGGAAAAAACATACATTATATAACAGATAGTTTAGAACGTTCTGACTCTGATTTCTGATTAACTCAGCCACAGCCAAAGCAGTTATTATATTAAATTATGATAAACGCAGACTGTGCCACAATGCTAAGTTGCCTGGCAACAATGGTACTTAGTGGAAGAATGTGTCCTGCATATGAACATACGTTTTAAGCAATCACAAAATGAATGTAACCCCGGTATCTCTCGGTGTATGTCTGTCTGGTTAAATCCAGATTAAGAAAACGCCAGGTTGCTCTGAGGGTCTGACTGGGTGCAAGGTGAGGTCAGGGCAGCAGCAGCAGGTAGTTACGGAGAAAAGTAAAGGCTAAAAATACAAGCGGAAAAACAGAAATTATATAACATATACTTATTGGAAGAATGTGTCCTGTCTAAGAACATACCTTTTAAACAATCACTAAAATAAATGACAATCTTTAAACAATACCAACACATGCTCCAAAAAATATATAAAATTCACACCGCTCACTTACTCTAGTCTGGAACAAACACAAAAACTGACAAGCTGATTGATCCTAGCAGGGAAATGTTCCTGTGTTGTCATTTAAATATAATACCACTGACAAATTGATGTGATTTTTGTTTAATTTAGTTTTATTTAAAGAGTAACTAAACCCTAAACCAACTTTTTTTTGTTAATCGATTTTTTAATACCAGTCATTGATTCGAGTAACTTTTTTGACATTTGTGCATAAAGTGTTTTATTTCTACAATATATGGTGTAAAAAACGTCTTAGTGCTGCCCTCTTCAGGTTGAACGGTGGCTACTGTAGTTGAATTTTCCTATTGGATGTTAGCGGTTCTTCGTGACGTACGCACGTTTCAGCTCACCACGCTCTTGGTACAAGCTACGCCCTTGGCAGTATAAAAAACAGCTTGTTTCATCAAAACCACTGTAGCGAGTCAGGAGTTGGAATTGCGAGTATTGAAAACGATCCGGATAGAGTGTTTTAGTATCTATTTCGTCCCCTCTATCTCCGCTTGGGTCTGCCCACTTTTTCAAAATTTTTCGAATATTGCCAGTGGGTGGAGTCCAGGGGTTTAGTTACCCTTTAACATGTCGTAAGAAATACTACAGAAATGTTATAATCAAACGTGTAAAAAACAAACAAACAAAAAACAATATAGTCTTCACTGTATGTATTCAATATAAAATTATTCATAATAAAGATAAAAAAGTGATTCAGTCAAAAGCAGTGAGTGATTTTCAGATTTTTTTTTCTGATTAGCATTAATGAAACGGATGGCAACAGTTTATTAGCTGCTGTCCCTTTAAGAACATATGCACGGATCAAATATACTGTTACACACCCAATTTACTCCCAACTGTTTACGCTCGCGTAGGACAAAACAGACTTTGTGTTTTGTGAATACTCATCACAATGTACATTTCGACATAATAGAGTGTGTATTTGACCATGCAAGCAAGACAAGCTATGTCAACAACTTTAAGTAGTAACACTTTAGAATTAGCCTGGGTTTCCCCATTCTATTTTTTCTATTTCTCATTCGATTTTATTTGTGCTGCTAGGCAGTCTGGATACCATGAACCAAATTTTCCCCTGAAATAAGGAACCAATCACAGAACGGGGAGGGAGCACAGGCGCATTTGATAGATGTACAGGCGCATTTGATAGACATTCGTAGCACCCAAAATACAGCTCTGGGCATTCGTAAACCCACGCCTCAAATACGAGAAATTGAACATGTGGTTTCCAGACCACGTTTCATTCTCAATGATACATGGTCTGGCATTAGCCAGGCTACTTTAGAATATAAATTTTAGAATTTTGTGAATTGATGCGAATCGGTAGACGATAAAATCATGATTAATATGTAAATCGATTTCTTGCCGCCCATACTGCTTAGTCTTATAATATACACTGATTCTCATTAAAGCTACAAGTTATTCATTCGAGAGCAGTGAGTGATTGTCTCTGTCTTTTGTGGTTTGATTAACATTAAGTACACAGACAGAAGCAAGTTTATTACATTGCTGTTACTTTAAGAGCTGCACCAAATCAATATATTGTTACACGTGTGCTTGCTTTCTCAACCGTTTAGTCCACTTAAGACACTGTTTTTATGTGAATTTTATGCAAGACAGGCATTTTGCCATAATGTTGTGTGTATCTGGCCATATAGGCTCTAGAAGAAAACTGAATTCATGTTCACGCGTTGTCCGAGAGTTTCGACTTTCTGTTCGTCGCGAGTACTTCACTTATTGCGCCTTATAATATCAAGAATGTCACACGTATAGTAACACAGTCATGTGTCTACTCTCTGCGGCGACCTATACTTTTTGTTATCTTTTGGAGTATTAACATATGCAGTTATCGCACGCCATCGCGATATGTACATTTGCGATACTTCGATAATTTCGATATATAGTGCAGCCCTAATTTGAACTATGCCATTTGAATAACATTCAGTGCTTTTGGTATATTCATTTTTCACATTATGTTTGTTTGCCAGTTGCTGACATAATTTCCGTGTTTTCCTGTCTTAGGAGAAAGTGAAGAATAAATGCACGCTATCCCATCATTCATCACATCACCCAGGCAACAGACATCACGTCGCAGAGTCTGGTCCCCTTGTCTAGGATATAAGCAGCAGATATCGGTCACAGCCATGCAGACAAAACATGTATGCCGTAAACATGCGCAAGATCACCACCTGTGAATGAGGCAAATGAAAGCCACATGAGGAAGTCAGACACTATCGTATTCCAAAGCAGACAAAGAACTGGAAAACAAAGTAAAATAAGCTGTGGTCTGAGAGCTGCGTCGTGCACGCCTTTTCCTCATGGTTTGCCTTGGAACTAGACATGTTCCTAATTTACTGTTGAACAATGTCACTCTAAATCTTGAAAAAACTAGTCAAACAAGACACCTTTAATTGGTGCGACCTTAAAGTAATGCTCTTGTGGCCGTCTTACTCAGTCGGGTGACTGGATCGGCTGGCAGTGGTCCAAGAAGAGCGTTTAACTCAACAGAAGCAAACGCGATTAAACGGATGACATCACTCAGAGAACGAGAAAACACTTCCTCCGTCGGCTCACCTGTCGAGCCACCTGCGGTGAGCCACACAGACACACCCTACTATGCTGCAGTCTCGCTCTTATCACTACAAACAAATCTCTGACAGTCAGACTCCTACCATGACAAGCCCTTACACGCTCATTTTGCAATACAGCCCTTTTTTTTTCGTTGGCTAGACAGCAGTAGTCATGCATACAAGACATTTCCGGATGGGGCAAGTAATGGCGGTAGGTTCAATGTGTGTCCACAATACAGAATCTTTCAAAAATCTAGTTTGACCACATGTACCATGTTCTTAGAAGTATACTCTACCATTCAGATGTTTGAGTCGGTAAGGTTTCAGCCTCTTATGCTCAAACAGGCTGCATTTATTTTTGTCAAAAATACAGTAAAAAAAATATATATATACAGCTATGGAAAAAATTAAGAGACCACTGCCAAATCAGCAGTTGCTCTGGATTTATTATTTATAATATAAATAATAAATCCAGGAGCAAACTGCTCATTTGGCAGTGGTCTCTTAATTTTTCCATAGCTGTATATCTTTTTAGCATAATTTTAAAGAATTTATTCCTCTGATGACATCATAGCATCATTACTCCAGCCTTCAGTCACATGATCTTTCAGAAATCATTATAACATGCTGATTTGCTGCTCAAGAAACATTTCTTATCTTTTTTTTATCAAACTTTTTATTATAAATGTTAAAAAAGGGCTGCTTAATATTTTTTTTGTGGAAACCATGCTACATACATTTTTCTCTGAATTGAGTTGATGAATATAAATACTTAGCATTTATTAGAAATAGGGATCTTTTGTAATTTAAAATGATAAATGTCGTCTTTGTGACTTTTGACCAATTTAATGCATCCTTTCTGAATAAAAGATATTAATTAAAAACAACCCCAAACTTTTTGTATTCACGTTCATTTCAAACACTTAATGTCCTGTGGTGTAACAATCAAGTTAAATGTAATATTTTCTTACAAACAATATTAATTAATAATTAATAAATATCATTATCATATTCATTACATCATTTTTTTCACCACATGAACTACCTTGCCTTATCATAAAATGGTATCTGATATTTTAAGATAAAAACAGGCTAAATATTTTATACGTAATACAAAGAAAATAATAACACTTACAAATTACTTAAGAACTTCTTTCTATTAATCAAGTCTCTTTTTTCTTTTTGATATCATCACAGCTGACTTAAACAACTCCCCCAAAAATATGAGTTTTCAATGTATTTTTTATGTAATGTATCGAATGTATTTTGTAATAAATTAATAGAAATGACAATAAAATTGAGCTTCACATCCAGACACTAACTACCATCTGCCATGCTTTTCGCAAAGTAGGGCGATCAATAAATATATAATATATATAAGAGTTCAGATGCAAAAGCCTCTAAGTGCCATTTGAAATTTTCTTCTAAAATGATCAATTTTTATCAAGCTTGTATATTTAAGTTCAGTAATTTCACTTAAATGACAATGAAGATTAACTATTAATTGTCATTTAAGTGAAATTACTGAACTTAAATATACAAGCTTGATAAAAATGGTCATTTTAGAAGAAAATTTCAAATGGCATTTAGAGGCTTTTGCATCTGAACTCTTTCATATATGCATACTGGATATGAGAGTGATGAGCATCATTAAGGAAGGAAGGTCTTAATAATGAAAGCTTCATCATCAGTGGGAGGAAGCAAATGAATGATTATAAAGCATGCTAATGGTAATGAGCAAGAAAGAGCAGCCTGAAACTTAATTTACTTTCACCCTGCATCATACAGACAATGTTCTAATTAAAAATGATGATCTGAGAATAAAAGGCATGCTCTGACATGAGGTTTCATGTAACGCCTAACTCTGCCCCATGTGAGCCGCAGTCAGCTCGGCTCAGATTGACAGGGTTCAAGACCGATGGGAAGTAAGAGTAGACAGAGGAAAGCCAACACTCCAATGCCTGGACACGGCTCACTTCCCTCCATTCTTCCTTACAGTCATCTATCTGCTCAACAGAACCTGGACCTCAGCTGATTATTGGAAGGAACACATCAACACTGGTGCAACAAACAGTCAAAGTGATGAATCCTGAATGCTGTATGCTTTATTTGAGTGCTGTAATAATATTAGTCATGACTACGAAAAAAAAACAAGTTTTCAATGCCAAATATTTCACCATACCAAGACTTACGTCAGTTCTCAACTTGGGAGTGGGGACTCTGTGTTTTTATGTTGATGAAGCTGTGATACATCACAATTTATACACAACCAGGACAACAGAGAGAGGCTTAGAGATACAACCAATATGAATTTTTGATGGCTGATGTAAAAGAATGTTACAAAAGATCTCAATGCTGACCTTCAGAATTTTATGTTAATCAAAGAATCATTAAATAAATTGTGATGGATTTCACACACACACAAAAAACTGCTTTCAACCCTTATAATAAATGTTAGAGCACCAGATCAGCAAATTAGAAATAATTTATAAAGGATTATGTGACACTGATGACTGGAGTAATGATGCTGAAAATTCATCTTTGCCATCACAGGAAAAACATATTTTTTTAATGTATTAAAATAGAAAACAGTTATCTTAAAAATTGTAATCATATTTCACAATATAACTGTTTTCACTGTATTTTTTATTATTATATAAAATGCCTTGGTGAGAATAAGAGACTTCACACCAATAATAAATATTACGTGTATAATGAAAAAAAATGTCCGGTTTAAATGTTTAGATTTTTTAAACAGTGACCATTTAAATTTATTTTCAAATATGTATTGACTTTTTTCAGTATTTACGCTTATTCTGAAGTTGAGATCTTTTCATTTAAAATTCCTTGTCAAAAAGTAACTAATAAAACAACAAAGATGGTCTTTCGGCCTGTTTTGCATTGATAAAACTGCAATACCAGTCAAAACTAAACTTTGTTTCTAAAGAGTTTACAGAGGTAGCATGACAGCAAATCATTGTCTCAAGGCCTCCAGCTCGGCTCAATAAAACAATGCTTGGTTGGAAAGTAGAAGGTCAGTTAAGCTCTTGTTGGACAGACACTATTTATAGTCCAATGAATGATGCCAAGCGAAAACCCATGTCGAGCCTCCAAAATCACGTCCGCTAGAATAAAGCCACTCTCTTAGCCTGCTATTTACACATCTGAGGCTGAGGTGCACATTCACATGCAAAGCATCACCTTTTCCTTTCCTTTGAGGGGCTCGAAGAGGGAGAGAAAGGGTCCCAGCAGGGGCAATAGATTCAGACCCATCCCAAAGCTCTTAGCTCCTCAATGAATTCTGAATGAGCTCAAAGCAGCATTTTGTGTTCAAGACGATGAAAGCCAGGAGAACTGCTGATCGTGCTTAGAGAACCAGTGGACGGCCAACGTCCACATCCCAATCTGAAGTTTCAGCTTGGACGTTTACGAGACAGAATCATGATGAAGCGTGACATCAGGATACAATGAAAGCGTACAAGCTCCGCCGCAAAATAAAATTATGACATTGTGATTTATTGGCAGGCAGTAATGTAACAAGAAGCACCATTTTATCTCACATTACAGTGGAGACGATGAGCCTCTGGCCCCCTTTACAAATTCCACGCATGATAACAGCACAGGGAATGCAATGCATTAGGGCACTTAAGGTAAAGATCCAGACGCCAGTCCGACCACGCTCAGGAGGGTTTACCTCTTGGGACCTTTCCCAAATCCACACAGACTATGAATGGCCTAACAACCGAATTAATAAATGTAGAGACATTCAGCTTCCTTAGAATGCTGATCATATAGCTTATATAACTGTATAGACTATGTAGCATGCAAAAAAATAATAATAATACTACAACATTGAGTGTTTCCTAAAAACAATAGACCTTATTCAGAGCAGCACCATGACAGGTATGAAAGTGAGGCTGTGAAGGATAGACTTACGACCAGCGACGCGATCATTCAATGGTGAGCGGGCGACTTCCGGCGACACGCGCGACAGCGACCGTTGGCGACCAGTGGGGCGTGTCCAGCGATGCGACAAAGTTGAGAAAAGTTTAACTTTATGCAAATGAAGGGCGATTTTCGCGAGCGACAACCAATAGGAGTGAAGCCAGTGGAGCGCGTCACTCTTCAGTGCTGAGTCTGACCGAGGCAAGTTGAACAAGAAGATAATTTTAGCTGTCAGAAACTGTCCTCTAATGGATGATATATCTCCATGGACATGCACAGTGGTGTTTACCATACGGACTCACGTGACTGAATGGTTTCGGGAACCCAGATAGACTGGTATTTGCATGTTTACTGCAGTTAAATAGCCGCGATGGCAAAGAACACTCACTGTTTCTCGTTCATCTTTAATATTATGCAGTTTACGTACTGATTCCATTTATATTTAGACTTTTCCTTCCAAAATATTTGTTGTAGCGGCAATAAAACGCATTTGTTGTCTAATATAGAGTAACATCCGTGAATGTCACTCACAAAATGTACAAATATTTTTGGGTTTTAAAATCCGATATGCCGATATATCGGCCGATATCTTTTTTTTTTTTTTTTCAGAAAAGCGCAACAAAACATTAACAGATTTTCCTAACATAGTTATTTGTAGTTATTTATGAGTTTTAACTAAAAGAATATGATAAAGCATTTTAAAAAGAAACTTGTTTCTTTTATTGTCACAACAGAAACAGAGGAACATCAAAATATATTAAAGTTCCGATAAATAAAATAATAATTAGTCCCTAGATTGCCTTATAAGCTACCTTATAATTACAATGTCAGCTTGCTTATCTCTTTACCTGCACTTTTTAAATTCTTTCCATCAAGCTACATCAAACCATTTTCAATCATCAGTTGCAATCTGCCTCCTAAAACCTACTATTTAGAGATTCTAAATCCATTACAGAACGACTGCAACACACACTTGGCGTCGTTTGGATTTCACACACGTGTAAAAGAAAAGCTAACTTTTATGCACAAGATACGTTCGATACTTTTTCTTTATGTCTAAATGTTCAC
Source organism: Hybognathus amarus (assembly GCA_030378365.1). Classification (NCBI taxonomy): domain Eukaryota; kingdom Metazoa; phylum Chordata; class Actinopteri; order Cypriniformes; family Leuciscidae; genus Hybognathus; species Hybognathus amarus. Next base: position 773,574 of record JAQIUQ010002660.1, on the reverse strand, counting down.
TCCTCATCAAATATTCACTCCTACATTTTACAACACAGGGACTGTAACTAAAGAAATGCTAGTTATAAATACAGTAATCATTACTTTATTTAGGCATAAAAATTCATTGTGGTTTACAAGCTCATTAATGTTAACGTTAGCGGTCTTCCACTTATGATAGTGGCATTAGCTAGCTTTGTAAAACATACATTTTTCAATTTAACAGGCCAAGGAGAGATGATTGAAGCGAGTTTCGTCGTTTTTATTTTATTTTTGAAATATTCATTTATCGGCCATTATAACTGCCAGATACCGATAGTTTGGAAAATGCCTAATATCGAGGACGATATATCGGTCTGGCTCTAAATATAATTTACAGGAGGAAAATCCAATCACAGATATGCCATTATTTAGTGAGTTTCTATTCACATATTCGTAGGCAAATCTTGACAAAAATGTACAGAAAAATATGGGCTACCTTAAGGGCCCGAAACTACAATGGTAACATATTTACATAATAAATGACATGTGCATCAAAAAAAGTGTTTTTTTTTCACAAGATGTTTTCATTTGTCAAATCAACTTAAATACTTTATGAAGTTTAGATAACAATATTTTAAGGTGATTAAATCAATCTCAATTCTATTAACTCATTTTTTTCCATTTCAATGAACTTTCCATTTTAAGACAACCAGGTTACTTCATTTTTTTAAGTTAAACCAACAATATTTTTTTACAGTGTACCAACTTTCTCAGTTGGTCACACAGCATTTGATTTGGTCGCACCTTTTTTTTTTGCTACATGCCATTGGATTCATCAATGCATGCTGATACCCGTTCTGTTATTTATTTAACAAAAAAAAAGTCCCAAAAGACAGGCAGAAGTGCAAATTACACAATTTGCATATACAACATGCATGCGAATGTATCTTGATTTCCATATCTTTTTTTTGTTTCAAAAACTCAATACACCAATATTGTCACATGTCACGAAATATTGCTCAATCTGCTCATTCTGATATGTTTCCATCAAAATGATTGGCTACTGTGTGACACACAGTAACTTCATAAGGCATCCATGAAATTCGCAGTTTTGCACATGCTCAGTTTTATTATTCGGCTGGTCACGCAGACAATTTCCTACCAATTACGCATCAGTCTACTCATTCATAGGTAAACACTTTAACTGGCTTAAATACAAACATCCTGTGCCAAAAATGAAAACAAAAAAAAGGCCTCAGGAGAGACCAAGAGTCTTTTCAGCGAAAAGAGCTGGTTTAATACCCAGCTGCATTAGGCCCAGTAACACAAGCCCACCTTTTGCTTTTACGGTGTGAAATGTGAGCTCATGGCAAGCGCCTGCTCCTCCTGATTGACGACGCTGAATCTGATTACATGCCAGTACCTTAACCACAATCACACCGGGCTCCTTTTTGCACCCTGTCCCCTTTACAACATCCACATAAACACTCTCAGACACCTGCCGTTTGTCTGCCTTTCAACGGGGAGGACGCAGGCTTAATCTTGCTGATTCATATTTCATGTGGCAATGAGATGAGGAAGTAGAAAATGTCAAAGGGAAAAAGTCGAAACCAAAACAAGCTTAGCCGTGTCCTTTAAAGCACAACGGCACAATACACCTCATCCTGACGAGGATTAGAGCCAATAGAGCTCACCGATATACGGAGCTCAACAATAAAACAAGAAAAAAAGTTGTTTTTCTCTCGGCCCTCCTTTGCGCTAATTCCCCACCTCTTTCCCTTCCTCCATTTAAGTTCCCGCGGAATACTGCATGGACTCACGTCTCGGTGGCTGGCAGACTTCCAGACTTCAGTAATGCACTAATGAGTATTTGGAGACTCCCTCAGCATTGCCGACGCCATTTGGGACATGAAAAAGGACAAAAAGAGGGGGAGAGGAGACGGAAAAAAAGGAGAGAAGAAAACATTGGTCGGCCCTTTGGCCTGACAGATAGAAACTACAGTGACTTACTGTCATGCAGTGTACTGACACTTATTTACAACATTGATAGACACGCACGTTCAATGTTTGTTATGTTACATTAGGAGCTCAACATATGCCACCGCTAAAACACACGAAAACAAACACACACCACACAAAAGAACAAAGACGTGGTGATCGGCGCCAGCGCAGCAAAAATAAACCACAGACGGGGACGACGTAGACCATGACACACTCCACCGAGAGCTGAACCAAAACCTCATAAACACTTGAAAAACACAAAAGCAACGAAGCGGTCCAATGCAATTAAGGACCGGCTTATCAACAGAGCTGGAGAAGAGGAATAAACAAGTAATGAAGGAAAACAGAATGAGTCACGGCGCGTGACTCATGAGTTATATTTCTATCTTCCTTCAACATTCACTTATCAACATTTACACACCTTGCTTGTCTTTTTTCAGGCCCAGTTCTTTCTTTCTTCCAATTTTTAGTGCAAAAAGAGTTTCAACCATTTTCCCTTTGTTTACATTGTCCCATAATGCCAAAACAGCATCCTAGACCAACCCTGCCCAGATAGCAAACTGACATTGAATCAACGTGAAAACTAATGGAAAATCAACTTGAAATCAACGTTGTTTCAACGTTATGAAAGCAAACCAATTTTCAATTTTCATTTAGCTTTGAAGAATGCCGCGTCTGACGTTGGTTTCAACGTTAATTCGATGAGCAAAACAATGCCAGATCAATGTTGTTTCGATATCATGAGAGACGTCGTTTCCACATTGATTCATTGTCAGTTTGCTGTCTGGGTGGTCATACAATCGGTTTCAGCACCATGTTTCAGCACCATGTTACATAAAGATACAGATCAATATGCCATTTCATGTTGCATTTGGCTAGTCAGTAAATATCGGCTAGTTTTGTCGTAGCGGCAAACACACTGTGAAATGGTCTTGGTAAACTTCTGACAACAGCCATTTTTGAACTTCTCTCACTGTACGACGTAGCCAGGACCACCGTTTAGGAGCCACAGAAATTGCCATGATTGGTCATCGTTCATCAGGGACAGCCCAAAATCACAGGTCATTAGGTAAAAAAATAAAAATAAATAGTTGATACTAGCAAATAGCAATAGTTGTTTAGCTAGCGTTAGCGCTGCTGTTCTGTGTACTTTAAGTACTGATACCACAATGGTGTTAGATGATGCTCTTCTGCACAAAGAGGCAACTTGAGCATCACTACTCATGATTTTGTCCATCATTGGATTTTTACATTTTGTCGTAACCAATGTTAATGCTCATTCTGTCTTCTGGCCTCATTTTTCTGGCCTTCTGGCTTCATTTTCTTTCTGTCTTCTGGCCTCAGATCTTTCCTGTTTGTTCAGCTGTTAAAGGTACTGATTCTACTTCTGTCTCCGCTGGTAAAACATGATAATAAGTGTGTTTAGCAATTAGCGTGAGGATTCTCTCCGCCATTTAGTGTCATTTACACTGCAGGCCACATCATTTATTTTAACATGGTGAAACACACTGAGGGGGCAACCCGCGCAATATGTAATTTTAAACACTTTTTACAGAAAACTATTATGAGTACAGTCATGGAGTATCATCTGTATGCTGTCACTCACACAGGCCGGGAAATCTCACACCCATCCCATACACCCACAACAAAACCACATGAGAACCATATTTTTTGTATGGCCAATTGGCCATCAAATAAAACAAGTTTAAATCCTTAGGCTGGGGCCGTGCAAAATAAATAAAGGTTATCTCTTGAACTGCACCTTTACTTTAAGATTTTTTTTTTTTTTTTTTAAATTTGGTTTCTATTGGAAACTATAAAACTAAAATGCTGGAAACTGAGGAAGGTTGTCTGGAGTGGGGTGGGGTGAGTTGGACAGTCTTAAGCCCCTCAGACGCCGCTATGTTCTGGATGAGGTTTTTGAGCAGTGAAGCTGTCAGCTCAGCAGGAAGTGGAACCACTGACACATCAGCAGACTCATAGTAACACACTCCACCATTAAAATGACCTAACACAGCAGTGGATCCCTCTATATGTGGATCAGACATGTGGGAAGAGCCTGTCCTGGTTCTATGTGGACAATGGCCATCATTATGTCAAAATTTTGACATATTTAAGAAATGAGAGTACGACTATGTTCAGAGGAACACTCTACAAGCACCAAGTACAAACTGAAGTATTGACTTGGTGAGTAAATTGTGAGTGTCTCGATACTTGACTGATTTTTTAAAAATAATATATGTTTTGGAAACAAATTTAAAGAATGACCCATATTGATACAAGAACGTTTTGGGAGGTTTTTATTATTATCCAGAACTCCAGGTAGCAACAAATGTAGAATATTCCTCACATTAAAGATGCGGTCACATTTTCGGAAAATATTTGGCAAGATTTAGTAGACAAAAAGTCCATTGTCTATTGGCAATAGTATGCAGTACCGCACACACATAAGTCACTTTCAAACCAAGCAGCTTTCTAGGAAAACCAAGCAAATCCGCATGACCAACTGTTGCAAAATCTGCATAGGGAAATGTAACTTGTCTAAGTTTGACAGACTGGCTCATAGTGACACAAATGTGCAAAAATATATTACATTTTTAATATATATATATATATATATTATATTATATTGCAGCATTTTTATAAAAAATGTAATTAAAATTAAATATGTTTTATATATTTAATATTCTATATATATATATATTTTTTTTTTTATTATTATTTTTTTCATACATTTTTAAAATGTTTAAATTCAAAACATTTGCATGGCTGGTCAGACAGCACAAGTAATAATTTTTCAAATTTGTTTTACTGCAAAGTAACATTACTGAGATGTCTCACAACACACATCCAACTAATCAATAATGAAAACTTGTTGATTATGTTCATTATCCACTTTTATTGATTTTATGGATTTGTTGTTGCGTGCCCAGTTCCTTCTTCTGTATGTTTGGTCAAGAAGAGAAGATTGTGACCACTGGATGTCCACGACACTATCTCAACTAGTCTGTGGGTTTTTACCAATGTCACCCAAATCTCACCAATTTAAGCATGAAACACTGAAGCAGATCTTAGATCAGCTGTGTGCAGTAATGTAACTCTCAAAGAGATTCCAAACTTTCTAATCCTACCGCCTGAATAGTAGAGGGACTAAGACCGGAATAAACCATGCAGATCAGACCACAGCTCGGCCAGATGGCGTCTCCGTTCTCCATCCATCACACCCCTTTACGAGGCCAGGATTAACGATTCTCCAGACTTATTTACCTATCATCACAGAGGAGGAAGTCCAAGATTATCCGTACAAAGGATCAGGAGGTTTGTGAATGCGGTTGGGATCATTAAAACTCGCTGAATATGCAGTAACCACAGGCCTTTGCTGTCACTATGGGAACCTGCAGCGAGAAGATCCTACTTCATAAAAAAAAGGAGTCATGTAGCAAAGACAACCGCAATGACTGTCACTAAGCGACTGGCTCTTTTTTTAACCATTACAGAGACTGACAGTAATTAAAGACACTCCTGCACACTCTCAAGCTAATTAACAAGGTGAAGGACTTTGATACATGAGAACCACCACATTCCTTACAAGCCACACGGCTGGTCGTGAAGATATACATACATGACCGGAGAGATGACAAAGCAGGCAAGGCCCTGTAAAACAATACAAGACAATTACAACCCATAAGCTAACCAATGTGCTGCAAGCAAGAGATACGCTGTATAGGTCAATGACGTGGCACTTATTTTCAATCTAATTCAAAATTCATTAAAAATGAAGTTCATACATACAATGACTTAAATACACCACTTCAATAAGCAGGTTTGAAAATTAACTCTTTCCCCACCATTGAAGGAAATTTCCATCATTTGTGAAACAACGCTTCCCCGCCATTGAAGGGAATTTCTGGCTTTCGCTTGTTATATGGTAGGGGGCGCTATTAGGCATCTTCTGATGGAGTAATGTTACCGAATGAAATGTCGACCCAGATCATCATTCTGAATACAATCCAGATGTAGTCTTTGACTAAAACGAAGAATGACACACTGCTTTCTAATATTTTAAAATATAAAACACTTTTGTCTGCCAAATCAAAGTTGTGACCAACATGCATGAAAAAAAAAATGACCGTGTGTCAATAGGTGGTTTGCAGTCACGTGATTGTGTTTACGCACGGACTGCAGATGGAGGGCAAGGAGTGAAGAACGCAATGGACGAGATGGAGGAAAATCCGTACTGTACTACTTTAGACGCTATTACAAGAGAAATATATAAACAGAAAATCGAAACATATGTTGGACGTGATCGTTACGTTATGAAGAGGACAGATTTTCAACTGAATTGAGAGATTTGCCTTCCATCGAGGCTGTAGATATCAGCAACTAACTCGTCTTACAGACATACTTTGACTTTACAAAGTTCGGAAACTGGTACGTTACACAAACAGCCACATAAGTGTATTTAAACACTTGAATAATGTAATTATAAGCCACATAAATAATGTATTAACTCACATTTGACGAAGTGATCACTGCACACTGTACAAACACCGCAGACGTAAGTCTGGCATTTTTTACCGGTGTTTTTCTGTCAATTTCTTGTATTTCCCCCCTTATGAACAACTTTTGGTACACGATAAAAACTCTTCGTGGTTTGATTGATTTGAGCAACCATAAACGACGCAAAACAAAGGCATTTGAGTGTGTTATAGTGCTTCCTAATATAGAAATTCACTTCCTGCCCTCCATCTGCGTTTCGCGCCATGGCAACGCAGTGGCGTGATGTTACGTGAAAACAAGCTATACTCTTAAAACATCAGAACATTTGACCTTTTAAAGACAAGGCAAGGTTAGCTCGGGTTGTAAAGTGTCTAGAGGGGCAAATGTCCTGAAAAACATAATATTTTGAATTAATAATCCATGGTATTATTTTAAAATGTTTTATTTAAAACTTAAACAAATAATGATTAAGATGGATATACACTACTGTACATGTATTTTCGTCATAAGGAAACAAATATATTACTGCTTTTACTTGATACACAACTTAACATTTTAATTATTAAATTAAAACTTGTTATTAAAAGTTGTATTAAAGTTCTCAAAACCATATGAAGCCAACATGAATGCAAAGAGTACATTTCTATATATACACACACATATATATTCATATATATATAAAATCACAGGCAATATGTCATTGACCCACCTGCCACTTTTGTTTTGAACATCGGTCTAGACTCTAGAGGAAGACATAGCTTGTGGAAAGAGGACACGTACCATCAGGGCTACTCATGTCTACAAACTAGTTTCAAAAGTAGTTGCACATATGCGTCCAAACAGTATTAATCACAAGAAGGGCCTGACAGCGCCAACCTATTTTTGTCACTGGCAGAAGCTGAGGGCTGAACTTGTATCTCATTAAAACTTAAATACAACACAAATTATCTTGAATCCAGCTTGTATTGCTGGGATTCATAAATCGTTGATGGCTTTGGCTTGAAGTCAAGCCACTGACGGCAAAGCTAATGTTGATGTTGTGTCAACAGTCATCTTCCACAGGGACGGAGCATGTTTGCTCAACCCAACAGTAACGTGAGAGAACTGCATTAAGTGTGTTCATAATTTAGCAGAAATGTACACATCAGTGTCATTATCAATTGTTGAAAAAGTTAGACAATATTTACCTAAAAATGAAACCACATTAACACGGAGGTCACCTTAAAATACAAAGCTTTCATGCACCAACAACTACATGGCAACAAGATCAGGGGTGTTTAACGGCTGGCAGGTTTGTCTGCTCCTAGCTTTTTCCACAGGCTTTTCTCGATCAGGTTTGCCGTGTGACTGTGGTGGAGGGCAGCTTGAAAAGTTTCGGAATTGAACCTCTGACCACAGAGAGAGCTGTGCCAGGGTTTTGAAATACCCCTCCACAAATACACCTCCCATCCAGAGAGCTCTGGTGTGCACTTGCCTCTCACCACCCAGACATGTAGGCGCTGTTGGCAAGAGAATGGATCCTCCTGGACCTCCTCCCTCCGCTGGAGTCATAGACTCGCCAAGTTTTCCTAATGCAATGCGGCTCGACTTGTTGAGGTAAAGTCTGCTTAAAGGGATAGTTCACTCAAAAATAAATACCTTCATTACTCACCCTCATGTCGTTCCAAACCCGTAAGACATTCATTGATCTTTGTAACACAAATTAAGTTATTTTTGATGTAATCGGACATATTTCTGTCCCTCCATTGACAGTTACGCAACTACCAATTTGGCACTTCAGAAAGTTCTTAAAGAGATCGTAAAACGATTCCACGTGAATTTGGTGGTTTAGTGCAAATTTTCTGAAGAGACTCAATTGCTTTATATGATGAACAGACTGAATTTAGGCTTCACCAATGAGAATTCATCAACTCACACATCAGTTATGGTAAATATAAGCTCAAGAATGTTTGAACCAATGAGGTTCATTCTCATGTTACGCTGCACGTTTGAGCTTCAGCAAGAACCAATCAGGTTCATTTTCGTGCATCAAGCAGGTTCAGTTGAGTTTCTGTTCGCATATCAAAGTTTAAATGTGAATAAAAGCTTTAATTAAATCTGTTCATCATATAAAGTGATCGAGTCTCATCAGAAAATGTAGACTAAACCGCTTAATTCATATGGATTTGTTTAAGATTAAATTAGATATCTTTATTAACTTATTCAATGCGTTTAGACTGTCAATGGAGGGACAGTAATTTCTCAGATTTCATCAAAAAGATCTTTATTTGTGTTCAGAATACGAACGAAAGTCTTGCAGGTTTGGAACAACATGAGGGTGAGTAATAAATGACAGAATTTTCATTTCTGGGTGAACTATCTCTTTAATGCCCATCTTTGTCCAACATGTATTTACACATTAAATTCACCATGAAATAAAAATGGACAATTCTTGTTTTTCTATGCAATATTGCAGTAATTATTATAAACGATTTACCGTGCACAACTTTTTTTTGAGCCATTGAAATCTTTAAAGCAAAATAACCTCCCTCTTGCAGTGACATCATTTCTCTGATGACGCATTTACTGGCGCGAGGACGGGACAACATGTCACTCAGAAGACATCACAATGATCTGATGATCCAATCAATTCCTGATTGTCAAAGTCAAGTCGTGCCCTATATTTCTTGTATTCACTTGGAAATATATCACAATAAGGAAGAAAAGACAATCGAAACTTTCGTTTCAGGCCGACTTCAACTTTACCACAGGATCTGCAGAGGAATTGTGATAAATATTTAACCAAAAGGAGAAATACGACATTTTTTAGCCTCTGCTTGATTTGAACAAAACAAATAGACAAAACCTCATATAACAAAAGCAGCTACTTAGCAATACTATTGTACATTTAAATTTTGTGCAGGTCGCAGATCATTCTTTGACGTAACAAATCAATTAATCAAAGCTGCATCTGTTATTTCATGTTTCTGAAAGCAGGCTCAACGGTCCTCATAGACAGCTGGGGTGCAGAGGAACAGAGCGATGGACTGAACGTGGCAGATAGCCAGAGGAGAGCCACTGCATTATAATGCGAGCTACACTGTGTGTGTGTTGGTGCTCAAAGTAGGAAAAAAATAGGTGCTGGTACTTCCTTTGATTATTAGCACTGCCAAATTTAACATCATTACATCAGCTAAATGTTTAGCAGAGGTCAATTTAATTAAAAATGTTTTACTCTCATGTCATTTTTTAAAGGCAATTAAAATCGAACAGCAGCAGCACAGTGAACATTAGTGTTTAAAATCACAACAGTACTAATAATTTTTCATCTTAATTTAATATCTATACTTAATATGATTATGAACATATGATTTATATTTATCATAATTTAAAATTGGATTAAATGTAATCTTTTGCTTGTCTGGTGAAATTTAAGTTCACTTATATAACCTATTTTATGGGAAACACTGTTAATTGCACTATTGGCATCCAAAAACCTTTGCTATCCATCCGCCAAATTGCTTATACAGTAAAACAGTGATATTCATTTAAAATAACAATTTTCTATTTTAATATATTTTTAAAATGTAATTTATTCATGTGGTGGCAAGCTGAATTTTCAGCAAGCCTAATTTATTTGCTCGGAGAAGCGACAACATTTCATGGTGAGGTCAATGTCAACATGGTATAGGTTTGAGGTTTAGGCCCAAAATGGTTTTATCCATTTTAAGTTCCACGGCTGCTAGATCTGAATTAGCCCCAGTCAGATGATATGAGATTCATATGAACCCAGTGGAAAAACCATCTAGGGTCCAAAATGCCTCCATTGGTCCCACCATTGGACCAATGGGAGATAAAGGGCTGCTACAATGACTGATTATGAGGACCAGTTGCTATATTTGCTGAATCGTTTTAATAGAGTCTAATTTAATTAAAGAAAATATATATAGTAGTATATAGTTGCGGCTGTTAGCTGATAATCAAGTAAACCTTGCTTCAGTCAAGTAAATGCTCATCTTGAAATGTTAATAACAATATAAATGTTACTCTCACATTATAAAAAAATCAGTGATGATTTCACTGCAAAAAAGCATGTGTTTTAGAATGACACTAAAAGGCCTTTCCCTTGCTAAAACAAGCATAAACAATAGTATGTCCAAATTCACAGTGCTCAGAAAAGAGTAGGCAAGAAGTACCTGCAAGACCTACTACTTCAGCTGGGATTCTGAAGTGTGCGATTGTGTCCTACTCGTACTATCCCATGAAGCCACTGGAGAGGATTTGTGAATGGTAGTAAATCGACAATTGACGCTGGTCACATGATAATGACAACATGGCAGATGAAGTTCACATTATTCAACACTTGATTCACAATATGGCTGGGGTGGAGTTATGCTGACAGTTTGAGGAGCCAATGGTGTAAAAAGGTAGCCTGGATGCCAACCCAAACTCCGCCCACAAAATGTTTTGGTCGGGAAGTTCGGTCTGGACTCGATCCATTGAGGAGTAATTATGATCAGGCAAGAAATGAACGGGCCAATCAAATTGCCAGGGTGAGCTTTAAACGATGATGGACAGGTAATCTGCAAGGACGTAATCATCACGTTATCAAAGAGCGCTAACTGTCTTCCCTCAGAGATGACTGCAGCTGGAGAATTGAGACGTATAGATTCCGCTGTCCTGTCTGTTGTAAAATAAATCGAAAGCGCATTAATTTTAATAGACAGTCAGAGAACTGGAATCAAGGCATTTGTCGATCGGAAAGATATTTTTGGTGTCCTTCCAACATGATTCGGGAAAAGTTAACTTATCGGCCGGCTCTGACAGTCGCTAAGAAGATGGGACGTAATGAAAAGGCTGTGGTCGTTTCTACCTTTGGTGGCACTCATGGAGAAGTAAGTAAAAGAAGCAACAATCGTTATTTAACTTCTAAAATAAGTAAGTTCTGTAGTTGACAACTGTATGCAAAGTAGTTGACTTACTGCCTTGCTCTGATTGGTTGTAGGTCTACCGACTATCCAATTGAGTGCAGAGGGTTTTTTTTCCTGGTTCGGTTAAGACACGCCTCATAATCAAAGCCCAACGGAGCAGTATCAGACTCATTGTCTTATTAGAAAATGAAAATGACGAAGTCAGGCTAGTAAAGAGGTTTAATCACAAGCTCTTTTTAATACTCTTCAAAGGGTGACAAAGGGTAAAGGGTGAGATTTTGAAGGTTTCTGCCCAACAGTAACAGAGATATTTTAATTTAGTTTTAATATATATAAAGTAAGTTTAAGCAATAGAGTAAAATAATAACAACAATTTATAAAATGTACATAATTTCTCCTCATAGTAATTGGGCCCCCCTGGACCTGTGAACATAGGCACGAGCCCAAAATGCCTATGCATAAATCCGACCCTGTGTCCAATTGATTTTTCAACACCGAAACACTCGAAATTTGTGCATCAAATACGATACCGCAATAATTATAGTGTTAATCTACCACAGTGTGCACCGCCACCTCTGAAGGGTGGTAAACGACGCAACAAACTCATAAACCGGAAGGGAGTAAGCGAGGAAAATAGTGACAACAAAATAAGCGGCTCTCAGAAACCTGTGAGACGTGAGTGATTAGAGACGCATAAAAAGAACGAGATCTAGAAATCTGTGTTTTGCCCCCTGAAGCAACGTGGAGAACAGCAAAGGGGCCACATTACATTCCTCAAGTGAAATGATTTTTCAATTAGTGTGTGAACTGCGTTTGGAACTTAGAAGGGGGAGAGTCTATAAGAGGAGGGGTCTCAGATTCAATCAGTTCAGCTGCAGATGGAGGACACTATGTGAATGTATTGAGGGGGGGTTGGCGTCACCGCAAGGGAATGTCTCTCGCTCGCTCTCTGTCAGTCTGTCTCTCTCCGTCTCTGTCTTTCTGTCTCAGTCTCTCTGTCTCTCTCTCTCTCTCTCTAGTCTCTCTGTCTCTCCTCCCCAATCGCCTGCCCCTGGAGCCAACGAGAGACACATTGTTTAGTCTAAATCCTGCTAGTGCAGGGCTACGCACTCCAGACCCCCACCACACACACGGCAAAACCATGGGTAAAACACAAACAAGAGGAAATGCGCAATGAAAAACAACAGTGAACTTCAAGAACAGAAAATCTGTGCATTTGCTGCTTTATTTTGAAGTGTCGCGCTACAGACAGCTGTATATGTGATACACGCAGCAAAAAACGCAGACATGACATGCAATACAGTGCTGAGCAGTGACTCACAAACAATGCACATGCATTTGGTAACCCATAGTGAACTGCTATCAGAGTACAAATCAAAAAACGTGGAAATGCTTGACAGAGTGAGACAGCCAACTCCTACTTCCTGCCCTCCCCCACAGACAGACGGGCAAATTCCTTAAGGCCGACAGCTCAGAGACGCAGACGCTAATACGCACAGGGCAACAACACACCGCTGCGGTGGGACTACGGTGTGCCTTGAAATAAAATATCCGGAAACATCACAGAGCGTCACGTCTGTGCTAATTTGCACTCGTTTTATTGTTCCGCAGAGATAATTATCTTTGCTCGTCAAACGCTCAAATTAGAGTGATGGAAAACCTCAAAGGAAATGATATTAAGAACAGACATTTGAAATCATATATTTGGGTAATCACAGAACGGGGTTTAATGTAATACTTCCCTGTGTGTAATTTTATGTTAACCCCTTTGGTATGATAAAAAGGAAGAAATGTGAAAACCAGAGTAGCCCTACCACTTTTTAAGAACCAACAGCAGCACATACTCTGGTACAGTGATGGTATTAAATAATATTACGGTAAAACTTTTAAAATAGAGATGGAGCAGGGATCTCATGATAATTTTGTAGAAAATTAAGTGTTGCACTTTAAGGCTGGATTATTCGATGCATAAAGGAAAATACTAATAATTCAATTCAACTTAATTTATTTGTGTAGAAAATGAAAACTTTAGATAAAGCTTTTAAACTGTAGTATGTTAACAGCTAACTTAATAATATCACATTTAATTAGCAGCCGGATACTCCCTGTTGAAGACACGTGTTACACGGTACTGAATGATTAGCAAACCACCATAACAGAATCATTTCTGAAGAATCATGTGACACTCCTGGAGTAATGATGATGAAAATATAGCTTTGCCATCACAGTAATAAATTGGATTTAAAAAAAAACATCCAAATAGAAAACATTTATTTTAACTTGTAATGATATTTTATAATATAACTGTTTTTACTGTATTTTTGACAAGTAACAAATGGAGCCTTTGTGTGACCATAGACTTTGTTTTAAAACATAAAACGGTACTGTACATAAAAATGGTAGTGGTACCTACCAACTGCCAACTACCATATACAGTCTCATGATAGCAAACATTGTTTGCTCCTGTATTATAAGTAATTGTGGTCAAAGTCACGTTGGATAAAAGCATGTAATGTAAAAAAATATATATATATACACTACCAGTCAAAAGTTTAAGATCGGTAAGATTTTTTATGTTTTTAAAAGAAGTCTCTTCTGCTCACCAAGGCTGCAATTTTTTGATAAAAAATACACAAAAAACACAGTAATATTGTGAAATATTATGACAATTTAAAATGACTTTTTTATGTTAATATATATTAAAATGTAATTTATTCCACTGAAAAAAAGCTGAATTTTCTGCATCATTACTCCAGTCTTCAGTGTCACTTGATCCTTCACAAATCACTCTAATATGATGATTTTATGCTCCAAAAATATGTATGATTATTATCCATGTTGAAAACAGTTTTTTACATTTTTATTTCAGGATTCTTTGATGAATAGAAAGTTCAAAGAACAGCTTTACAACAACATATTAGGGCTGTGCAAAAGTTAATTGCAATGAATCGCATCCAAAATAAATGTCTGTGCTTACATAATATATTTGTGTGTGCTGTATTATATAATTATTTTGTATATATAAATACCTATGCATGCATGTATATATTTAAGAATTATTTGTGCTTAAATTCTGTATATATATATATATATATATATATATAAATACATAATCTATATTATCACATATTTTATATATGAATAACACATTATCTTAAATGTATACATGCATGTGTGTGTATTTATATATACAAAATAATTATATACAGCACACACAAATATATTATGTAAACTGTAAACACACACTTTTATTTTGGATGCCGAATTCCCTAAATATATATATATATATATAATTGTTTAGCAAAGCCTGAGAAATTCTGCCACAAGCTGCTAGTTTGTCAGCAAGTACAGATACTGTGTCCAAGAGATGAGACAAAACACAGGCTTAATTGTGTTTCTAACAGGGTGCACAGTCCATTATCCAGAAATTGATGCACAGTCCTTGATGCTCCACAGAATGTCCTTGATCAAGAACACGAATCTCTTCTTCATGGCCCAGCTAGAATCTCATGCCACGGCCCGTCGTCTGAAAAAGCGCCAATACTGTGTATGAACTATCGCCAGAGCCATAATGGTCATGTTACATGTGTGTGTATGCGAGTAATGAGTGCTAATGGGCTTAGCCGAGTGGCAAAAGATCCATAGCTTCATGTCTCTCACAGCGGTCACAGACGGGGTAATGGCTCTCACACACCGTACAGCCTCCCCTTCATCTTAATCTTTTCCATGCTCGACAAACCGCCCTGTCGCTGGTTCCTGAAAGGCCCAACCCCAACTGCAGCACATTGCAGTACTAAACTCCCTCAAGTGAAACTAACTACCCATGCAGATCTAAATCACTGTGGCAGCTCCTAACGGCTTTAAAATGAGCTTGCGATGAGTCCCTGAACCGGTTTACCAGCATGGTTGGACAAGACCACACTTTTAATTACCACGTCGTCGTCTCCATTGTGTGGTCTTACCTCTGTAGTCACAACCGCAAAGCTGAAATCACATTCCTTGCGGGACCTGAGGGTTTGCAGGACAGATAATGGTGGAATATTACGTGACCTAGTACGATCACTTTAACTAAGGAGAATTAGTATGGCGATAACACTCAGCTGAAATGAATTTGTCACAAAGCTTTTGTTCAAGAAATTGACTATATTTGAAATGTGAATGTGACATTTCTTGTGCGCCCTACACTGTAAAAGCGAATACGCATTATATTAAAAGAAATTGTGGCAACCGATTACAAGCAATATTATTAATTAAATTTAACAAATTAGAATTGAGTAATAATCAATCAAATTAATTCCTTAAAAGTTAACCATTTAAAATGAGTAAAACTTACAACAAACAAACAAAAAACGTACATTTAAGTCACCATTATGGTGATCGGTGTTTGTTTTAGGATTGTTTTAAATGACGGTTTTCTCCTAAAATTCTGCTTGTTAGCGTCAGGTGTCTTCAATGTTGGCAATAAAATATAAATAGTTCTTAATTAATCTTTGACGTCTGTCTGTTATTCAGATATTTTTGTTAAATTTTTGGGTGTAAACTTTACTCATTTTAGATAGTTAACTTTAAGGAATTACTTTGATTAATTATTATTCAATTCTGATTTGTTAAATTTAATTTATAATATTGCTTGTTATCTAATTTTATTGATTATATAAAGCGTATTAATTTTTACATTGTAGGCGTTCAACCATAGATGATACTGAAAATCAAAGCTTAAGTTATGACTCATAATAACTGTAAAAACAGAATAGTTCCTCCATTTCTCAAAAGAAATATTGGGTTATTTTCATGACCGGAAATTAATAGGAGATATTTCTGGATGCGCTTGCTGCATTCAAAGACAAAAACAAACAAAGCATTAACAACAAAGTACCATGACAACACCAACATATTGGACACGTTCCACCATGATAGGAACAATTATTCTTTGAAGTACCAAACAAACTATAGTATTTGAATATGGTAAACATTCAGTTATGTGGATCATGGTATTACCATGACACATCACTGTACTAGTGTATCATTACAGAACTGTAAGGTAGAAGTGGCACAATCATAAATAGTGTGGTGATTTAGATTTTTTTAAAGGCAAATTCTTGAATATTAGAGAATCTAAGGATGCTTTCAGTTCAACTTTAAGCTGTACTCATTAATGTTAGGGTTATATTTTGCTGGCTTTTATTCGTCCCAGTGGTCTTGGGCTTCATACCGACACATCAACATTGACAAGCTTTTCTTTTTCTTTATCAAAGCTGCCTAGTTGACTTTTGTTGTAGACCTATTTCTTTGTTTTACATTCTACTGTTCAAAAGTTTGGGTTCAGTAAGACTTGTGTTTTTGAAAGAAGTCGCTTCCGCAGCCAGTGCTCATCAAGGCTGCATTTCCTTGATCAAATCTAGTTAAAAACATTAATATTGTTGTGAAATATAATTACAAATTAAAATAACTAAAGTATTTCTGTGATTTGCTTAAACATTTCTATCAATGTTGATAACAGTATTGTGTTCTGGGGTTCTCAACTCCAGTCCTCGCGACCCACTGCTCTGCATATTGTGTATGTCTCCCTTATTTAACACACCTGATTCAGATCCTCAGCTCGTTAGGATCTATCCTAACGAGCTGAGGATCTGAATCAGGTGTGTTAAACAAGGGAGACATACACAATATGCAGAGCAGTGGGTCGCGAGGACTGGAGTAGGGCCCTATAAAATCTGTTTTATTTTTTCCCAAATTCCATTTTATTTTTTCCCGAATTCCGTTTTTTCCATTTTAATTTTTGCAAATTCCGTTTTTTTCATTTTAATTTTTGGGAATTCATTTTTTTACCCTTTACTGTTATTTTAGTTGTAAAAAGAGTGTGCTTTTTATTCCGTGATCGCAGAAATTATAGGGCCCTACTGGAGTTGAGAACTCCTGGTGTAGCTCAATATTTTTATGGAAACCATAGTAGCCTATATATTTTTTCAGGATTCTCTAATAGACAACAATCTTTTATTTAAAATAGAAATTATAAGATAAATATATTTACAAAGTGGTATTTTTAATTTTCACAGAACTTTGTGAACTTTAAAATTGCACGACACTGCAGGTCATGTGATCTCAACATGGCAGCCTCCATGAGTTCACGCCTATTTGAAACATTTGTCAAAAGTTCTAATTTCTTGAAGGAGTAGTTCACTTTAAAAAAAACTTTGTCTGATAATGTACTCACCCCATGTCATCCAAGATGTCCGCGTCTTTCTTTCTTCAGTTGAAAAAAAATTAAGGTTTTTGACACCAGACGATGAATTAGGGTCTTGTATAGGACCCTTCGAGTCATGACTCAGAAAAAGATTTGTTCATTTTGATGAACGAGTTTGAACAGGAGAGTTACAAATGCTCATCACAGAACAGAGCAAGGAGAGCATTAGTGCTTATAAAACTTAAACTTTTTTATTTATTTTTTAAATGACCGATCGTTTTGCTAGATATGACCCTTATTCATCGTCTGGTGTTGTTTAAAGCTGCACTGAAACTCTCATTTTGACCTTGAACCGTTTGGTTCCCAATGAAGTACATTATATGGAGAAAATCCTGGAATGTTTTCATCAAAAACCTTAATTTCTTTTCGACTGAAGAAAGAAAGACATGGACATCTTGGATGACATGGGGGTGAGTAAATTAATCAGCAAAAGTTTTTTTTAAAGTGAACTACTCCTTTAAGGAGTAAAACATTATAAATCTGGACAAATGACTGGGTGCCCTTTTGAGGAATAGAGCACAACTAACACTTTCATAATCATAATCACTTCTCCTTCCATGCTATTCATAATCTACTGTAAAAGTGGAGATGAGGTCAAGGCAGAACCTAAAATACATTTCCAACTATCAGTAGTGCAGTTAGCTCACATAAAACAAAAACTACCCTACAAAACTCTGTATGTCTAATTAACGCTTAATTACAGAAGAAGCTTGAATGAATTCTTGCGTAGCCTACAGCTTAGGGAAATATATCCATTTATCACATTCCTGTAGGGACTTTTCAAGGGTCTCAAAACAATCAATGGTACAATAATCACATGCTTCTGATCTGATGACTAACTGCACATAACAACAGGGTAAACGAGCACAAATGGCCGACACACAGCATGGTCGATCTGATCCATATGAAAGCAAGAAACAGACATCAAAACACTCTCTGATAATGATCCCCAGTCTATGTGATTTATACACACAGCTTTATTTTTTAACTTGACCCTGCACTATTGCCAACATTTTCACAAATATTTTTTTGCAACAGTCCTGGTCCCACTCCTAAAACAGACATATGAGCAAGCCATCAGCCTAAAAAACAACATCTGATTATGAAACAACCATCAAAATATCCCCAAAAGCGCCTCTGACGTCTGTGTAACTGACCAATGCATAGTCAAAACACTTCAGTTTAGACTAAAACATTATACTGACATCAAACTACAAAACATTTACCATGAGACACCACCAGAAACATGGTGTCTCAAATCATTTGCTGCATTCAAAGGCAAACACATTCAGACAAAACAAGAGTATTAAAAAAATAAGAATACCATGACAATACCAAGATTATAGGACATTCCCCATAAAAAAAACATTCTTTGTAAATACCAAACGCTGTACAAAAAAGTAGTCTATATTATTAATAAATTATGACAACATATGTTTTTAAATTGCAACTAATTAAAATAAGTTTAAATAAACTTTTGTATAACTTTAAGCAAAATAAGCAAGATTCAACTCATTATTTTAAGTCAGTTTAATGTCATTTAAGTTGAAACTACTTATTCAAGTTGATTGTACTTAGAATTAAGGCAGCGACTTTTTAAAGTGTTAGTACATTAATAAGGTAATAATTCAGAAACGTGAATCATAATATTACCATCTGACACCATCACTGTACCATCGCTGACAATGTTTTAGGTAAATACACAGTACTAAATACTGCACAAACTAATTTATCACAAAACCAGCAAGAAAAAATGTAATCCACAACTAATTTTTTTACAACAAAATTAACAAATTAACTTCTCAATATTCAGGAATATTATCTGGTCTAGCTCTGTTCTTTCTATAGCACTAAAAGCACCTGCTTATGTAGGCTAACTTTTGACCAATTCAAAGTAAATCCACTTTAGTTTAACTAGACTAACACACAGAAGGAACCCTTCAAGTTCAAGCTAGTGACAATGATATTGAATCAGTAATAGTGAACCAGCAAAGCAACATGAAGCACGACAGTCCATACAGTTCACATTTGTACAGTAAACTGATTCAGTTCACTTCACATTAGGTGTCCATGCAGCAGCGCTGAGTGGTTTTAATAACATGCACATAATGTAAAATTAACTCTGTAATATGGATACACATAATATCAGTTAAATTGTATAAAATGTAGATCAGAAGCCTGTCAGGGTAAAATCTCTAAAGCATATTTACCAGCCACAGCACCGAGGAGAAGCATTGAGCACAGCCCCAGTGACAGTACTGATGTTCGGTTTAGGATCCGCACTTTCATCCTGATGTTAGTCCTGATGCTTCTGGATGGGTTCTGCTCCAAAAAAAAGTTCCAGTAGATTTCCTTTTCCCCCTTCTTCTCTATCCAACTAAGTTCAAGCTCATATGCTCGGAGGGAATCGTGCGAAATGAGACGTGCAGATATAGATTTGGAGGCAATAC
The DNA here is from genome assembly GCA_030378365.1 of Hybognathus amarus. Lineage (NCBI taxonomy): Eukaryota > Metazoa > Chordata > Actinopteri > Cypriniformes > Leuciscidae > Hybognathus > Hybognathus amarus. Next base: position 753,508 of record JAQIUQ010002660.1, on the reverse strand, counting down.
ATGATTTTAGATGCCTTTGGGTTTCTGTGTGCTTTTATAAATAGATAATAAACAAATATTCTCCATGCTGGTTCAGAGTTCGAGCGATTAACTTAGCCTATGCAATGTGTGTGATCCACTTCCTCGCATGTCTTCAGCCTTTTCAAGAGAGGGCTCAAAATTTCAGTGATCACGTCTCGGTTGTTATCAGCGTTTATAAACAAGATTTAGTTTCGATTTATTTGGTTCTGGTCCAGACGCTCGAGCAGTAACGTTATCTCAATATGGGTCAGGTTTCTTCGTGTCAGTCCGCTTTAGTCGATGTTTAGCTTCACGAGCTGGCGACATGCCCAACATTTCCCGGCTTTATCTTATTTTATTATGCATAATGTATCTGAAATGAAGTCAATCTAGGACAGAACGCGTCAAACCCATCGGTTGGTTCAAGCGGCTGAACACGGAGCGACATTGAGTCCGATCCAAAGCGACAGAGGCCTTCGATAAACAGCGCAGTGACTCTTAGTCGATGATGGTCGGTAAACTGATCGCTGGGTCAGGGTCTGCCCGCGTAAATTATCGCATTTCTCCCGGTGTGGATGATTATCGCCCCGCGGATCGTGTTGAGCTCCTGCGGCCGCTCTCGGTAACTTCAGCTCCGCCTAAAGCAGACACATGAAGGGTAGCCAGTCCTACTCCTCCACCCCCTCTCCCTCTCCCTCTCCAATCCAATTCAAAATTGTCTCGCTCTCTTTCTCTCCTTTCACCCTTACAAATTTATCATGGTTTCAATAGTTTTCGCCAAAACACCACGATATTACAGCATTTTATAAGCAAATGTTACTTGTAATTATTTAGCTTAAGCCTGGGAGGACTGCTTGTTTTTTGATTGCAGTCTATGGTTGATACTATCAAAGTTGTGCAAGGTTATGCCCGCCGATCTTTCCATACAAACAGCACCCTGGTGACAGACACCCTGTAACGGTTCATATGAGGTAAAGCAACAAGGCCTCAAAAGACAACGAGAGCCCTGTCATTAAAATCAAGTGCTCTGTAATTGATTTTTAGACATTGACAGAGCAGTAGGCACACATAACACACAGATTTGATGGTATGCGTGTTATAAAACTACAGTGAAAACACTTATATTTATGCATTTGGTAGATGCTGTAGTAGCCCTCAATAGGTCATGGGGGTCTATCCGGACCCCAATCGACTTTTACTTAATAAAAAAAGGTTCCCTTTATCTCAGTGGAATAAGATTTTGTGACTTTTCATACATTATCAATCAATACAGACAAAAAAACATACTTGGCCTGATTCGGTTGTTCTGAAGGTATGTAAAAACTGTTTACACTTCTGGTCTTTGGGGTCAATATGACCCCACATTGAAATGAATGGGAAATGTGAAAAAAAAACTAAATATATATTTTCTTCATGTGTCAAAAAAAAAATCCAGCATAAATTGAAATTTTTTACACAGAAATGAAGGCCTAGTACTAGAATGTATCATAAAAAAATAATATTTTATATGCAAGCTAATGGTGTAGTTGAGGAATTGTGTGGTATATGGATACAAAAGTACTTTATATCTCCAAAAACACAGCATTAATGAATAGATGAGAAGTAAACAAACAAAAAAGATATTATTTGTATGATTAAAAATTGATATTTTTTGTACAATTACTCAATCAATTGTTGGGGTCATATAGTTCCCAAGCCCAGAAGTGTAAACAGAAAAACGAAGACCATTTTGAAGGTTATTCCCAAATAACTTTACATTCAGTTCTACACATGTTAGCAGTTTATACATTCCAGTAAATCACACCAAGGCCCTGTGCTTAATCTATATTTGTGATTTGGTATCAGAGATGTGAGGAAACAGATTCTGAATCATTTTTAAGTTTATTTTAAAATAAATGAAAAAAAAAAAAAAAACAATAGTAATAAAAATAGTATTACATTGAATTAAACATTCTGCTTATATTGCACACATTATAACACTGACGGAATAGCTTTGAAAAGTATTGTAAACTGATCATAAAGCATTAGCTATTAAATTATCTGCCTGTCAGGAAAAGACAGATGTAACACCTGAAATTAAATTCGCCATCTAAAATAGTCGCCTCATTCAAAGTGATATTTTGTAGCTAATTGTAGCTTATTTTTAGAACAAAAATATTTACAAAATACATAAATTCATATGTAAATGTAACAGTAAAATCCTGAGAGTAAAAATAAATCTTAGGCTCATGGACAAAATGACTGAATGTTAAGTGCAAAAATATATGGTGTTAAATGAACTATATAATAGTCATTACATATAAAGGAGTGTTTTATTTCTTTAGCTACTGGCTGAGAGACAGTCGGAGCTCTTCCTCTCTGATGCTCCTGTCCAGCCTCTGTGTCTCAGACTCCAGCACTGAAGGGACGGCCGCGTGAGAGACCGCAGCTAGAGACTCGTTCAGATCCTGTCTCAGGAACATCAGACTCTGGCTGTTCTTCAGAGAGCGGTCTATGAACTCTGCCCTCTGCTGATGGCCCACAGCCAACATGAGACGAAGATGGTGAACCTCAGAAAATTGGGCTTAATTTTAAGGCCATTTGATATGCCACAATACTAATGATCAGTTGGAAGTGTTAAGGACAGAACCTGTTCTTCTAGCTCCCTAGCTTGGGCTCTGAGTCGCTTCAGCTCTTCCTTGTCCGTACCATCTGACAAGGTCCTATACATGATATGATATTTAGCTATTTAAGCTTTCCACTGGCACTTAACACATGACTCAAAACAAATGTATTGCAGTAGTTTGGCATTATGCATGTTGCTATAACCGTATTTCTATTGTTCACGAAAATTATTAAAAATAGGTTTCAGTAATTAAAATAGAGCTAAAAGATATATATATATATATATATATATATATATATATATATATATATATATATATATATATATTTAGATGAAACTTAAGGTGAAATAAGAAAGTAAATTAAAATAATATATAATAATACAAATGGCAAAAGCACAACAAAATTACGAAATCATTAAACTAAAATTAAAAGCTAATTTAAAATATTAAATAAATAGTAAAAATAATACTAAAATAACACTGGTTGCTAACAAAATTAAACTTTAATATGAATAAAAATACATAATGCTAACAAAAACAAAAATTGTCCCTTTTGTGAAATCCACTCACACAGTACTTGCTAACTGAATGCATTGTAAGTGTACTCTCTCCATCATACCAGAACTCCAGCTTCTGACAGTGACAGCTGATGCCTCAGTTTCCCCCTCTCCAGCTCAACCTGGTAATCGCCAAAATACAGTAGGTACATTAATCATGCCGACATCATAATATATGGTCCCTTTGTGAGGTGTGCTCGTACCTGTGTCAACGTCTCTCTAAGGTGCTGTCGCTCAGTTCGTCAGTCTCTCAATTTTCTTCTCCAGATGATTGTTTTTCTTCTGCAGAAGGTTGTGTTCCACCTCCAGTTGTGCCACGGCCCGTTGCATGGCCGACAGACGCTCCTGCACAGCACAGTCTGTATCCACCTCATCTATGGAGTCCTCTGCCTTTGGGTCAAAGTCTTTCTCCTATTAATATTGGCCAAAATGTATCATAAACTACCCATTCACTAAATGTGTTCAAAGGGGACATGTCATGAAAAACAGAATTGTCCTTGAGATTTCCTGATATTACTCTTTCCCCGGTGTCACAGACAAGGCTAAAGCCTAGTCACAGACTGAAAATGCATGTTAGAGCTATCTTAAAGTACGTCACTGCCATTGTTTTGTCTCAAGATGCAAATGTCCTAATCCTGGCTTAATCTAAACCCTGTCTGTGAAACCAGGCTTTAATTACATACCAACGTAATAAAACAAATCTATATTTTAAAGTGCATTTTTAGTAACTATTTATCAGTTGAAAATATTTCTCACTACCGGTCACCCAGTGATTTTGAACACATTTGCTCATAGAATACACTAATTATGGTTGAATAGGGCATTTGTATGATTGATAACTGAAATATTTAGCTTTTGATGCATCTACACCAGTAAGTGCCAGTATGAACTCCAAGGCCATATCAGCACAACTACATAAATATGTACAATTAAGTCAGGGGTAGGCAAGTTCGGTCCTAGAGAGCCGCTGTCCTGCAGAATTTATTTCCAACTCTAATCAAACACACCTAAACAAGCCAATCAATGTCTTCAGGATTACTAAGGCTACAGGCAAGAGAGGTTTTTTCAGTGTTGGAGCAAAACTCTGCAGGACAGCAGCTCTCTAGGATCGAACTTGCCTACTCCTGCATTAAGTTAAAGTGAAAGGCCAAGTATGTAACCCATATTCAGAGTTTGTCCTCTGCATTTAACCCATCCAAGTTAGTGCACACAGTAGTGAGTAGTGAACACACACACAGACAGAGCAGTGGGCAGCCATTTTTGCTGTGGTGCCCAGGGAGCAAATGGGGGTTAGATGCCTTGCTCAAGGGCCAGTCATTTCCTGCCGCGTATTGAGAATACAAACCCTCGACCATTGTGTTACCAGTCTGATTCTAACCATTTAGCCACGACTGCCTCTTTAATTGTGATTATAATGACAGGTATTTCATGCTAGGTATTGTAAACTTGGGGATGTCTTTGCCTTACTGACCTGTGACATATCAGCTTCTGCTTGGGTTCTCTTGTGCTCCTGCTGTCCCAGCCTCTCTTTATAGTAAATCAGCATGGCTTCAGTCTTCTCCAGAGCCGTCCTGACCCGGTCCCTGTCTTTAATCAGTTCCTTGGCTCGCTCCTTCAGAGCATATACTTCAACATCCTTCTCTCTAAGAAGTCTGTCCTTCTCCTCCTTTTCTAAAAGGACAGCGGACACTTGTTCATTTAGCCTTCCACATTTCTCATTCTCTGTTGGGCCAGTTTTTACTTTCAAATTTTTTATTGTGGAGTTCAATCTGTCTGTCTCAGTCTGCAGCATCTGAGCCTTGGTCCTCAACCTTTCTATTTCCTGTTCCTTTCTTGTAAGGTCCCTTCTAAGTGTATCTGTCCCTAACAACTTGTCATGAGGCTGATGATATTCAGCATTTATTTCTAGGAAGTCTGACAGAGTGCCATGGCCACTATCCATCTTTAGTCCATTGTTTTTCTTTTCAGATTCTCTAAGATTACATATATTTTCTTCTAATTTGGTCTCCAGTTCGTGTTTCTCTTTCTTTAAGGTTTCCATTTTTTCCCTCAAAATCTTAACATCTCTTTTCTCGTCTTCAAATTGATCCTGCAATCTAAGTCTTGCTGATTGTTCTTTATATGCCATTTCTTGAAAACTCTCCAACTCAGTTTCTTTATCCTTCAGTCTCTCTGATAATAATTCAAGTTGCCTAACTTTCTGCTCCTCTGTTTGCTGGAATCTCTTCGCTTTTTCTTTTCTCATTTTCATATCTCTCTTTCATCAATTCTATCTCCTTTTCCTTTTCCCTCAATGCTTTTCTGAGGAACTCCAATCCTTCTAACACATTTTGTTTCTCTTTATTTTCATTTTTGAGTTCCTCCCAATCTTTGCTCTCTCTTAATCTATCCTCTCTTAGTCTGTCAACTTCCTGTCTCAGCTCTCTGAATCTGTTACTCAGTTCTTCTGCTTCTCTGGTCCTCTCTGCGGCCAAAGAGCTGAGTTCAGTCCTCTGATCTTCCAGGATGTCTATTCTAGCCCTTGCTCTGGTCAGCTCAGCCTCTGTCTGCTCCACTACGCTCTTCATGGTTGCCAATTCTTCTTCTAACTTCTCCTCTCTTTGCTGCATTTGTTCTATCTTTTGCAACCCTTCCTCATTTTTATTCTTAAATTGTTCCTCTTGGAGTTGCAGGGCAGACTTAAATTCCTGTGTTTGCTTCTCAAACATCTGGACTTTGAGTAGAAGATCTTTGGCTTCAATTTGGTGCTGCCCTAACTCCATCCTCTCTGCTCCGGACCAACTCATTCTTTCTTTCCTGCATCATGGACCTGAGTCTCTCTCCCTCACGATGACTTTCTTCCAGCAGTTCCTTCAGAGTAGCCATCTCCTGAAGCCCTGCAATCAGCCCCTCCTGCATCTTCTGGTTCTGTTCTTCTCTTTCCTGGATCATTGTCTTTGTTTTTTCTTTGGTTCTGGACAGACTAACCACCTGTTCTTGCAAATCATCCATCTGAGCAACAAGTACTTCTTTCCTTTCATTTGCATCATTCAGCAAAGAGCTTATTTTGTCCTTCTCTCGCCTCTCCCGAAACATTACATCTCTAAGACCCTCAATCTCTCTCTCTTTCCTTCGAAGCTCTGCCGAGAGATGGTCTCTCTCCTTCTCTAGCTCTGTAATGTGAGCCCCAAGCTTCTCTATACGTCCCACCTTTTCCTCCATCAAGATATGTTGACCTTTCTGAAGATCCTCAAGCCTGGCTCTCAGTCTCGCCCCTTCTGTTTTTTCGTCTCTCAGTTGGGTCTCCAGACGCCTCCTCTCATCTTCAACCTGACTTAAAGACCTCTTCAATCTTTGATTCTCCTCTTCACTGTTTTCTGCCCTGGATTCAAACACCTGTGCTTCCCCTCTGCAGTTTTGCAGCAGTTGTGACAACCTTCCCACCTCTTCCAAACGTTCATCCAGCTTTCCCTTCAGTGTCTTCGCCTCTTCGTCTTGTTCGGCTAAAAGTTTCTTCAAATCTTCAACAGTCTGTCTCTCTTTATCTAGCTCATGTTTGACCAAAAGATGCTGTTGGTTACAGCCCAAAAGTCTCTCATCTTTCTTTTCCAACCGTTCCTTCAGAGTTGCCATCTCATGAAGCCCTGCAATCAGCTCCTCTCGCATCTTCTGGTTCTGTTCTTCTCTTTCCTGGATTATTGACCTTGTTTGTTCTTTGGTTCTAGACAGACCAACCACCTGTTCTTGCAAAACATCCATCTGAGCAACCAGTACTTCTTTCCTTTCATTTGCATCATTCAGCAAAGACCTTATTCTGTCCTTCTCTCGCCTCTCCTGAAACATTTCATCTCCAAGAGCCCCAATTTCTCTCTCTTTCCTTCGAATCTCTGCTGAGAGATGGTCTCTCTCCTCCTCCAGCTCTGTAATATGAGCCTCAAACTTCTCCACACATAACTCTTTTCCTCCATCAAGATATGTTGACCTTTCTGAAGATCCTCAAGGCTGGTTTTCAGTTTTCCCCTTCTGTTTTTTCAGTCTCTCAGTTGGGTCTCCAGACGCCTCCTTTCATCTTCAACCTGACTTAAAGACCTCTTCAATCTTTGATTCTCCTCTTCACTGTTTTCTGCCCTGGATTCAAACACCTGTGCTTCCCCTCTGCTGTTTTGCAGCAGTTGTGACAACCTTCCCACCTCTTCCAACCGTTCATCCAGCTTTCCCTTCAGTGTCTTCAGCCTCTTCTCTATGTTCGGCTAAAAGTTTCTTCAGTTCTTCAACAGTCTCTCTCTCTTTATCTAGCTCACGTTTGACCAAAAATTGCTCTTGGTTACAGCCCAAAAGTCTCTCATCTTTCTCTTTCAACCGTTCCTTCAGAGTAGCCATCTCATGAAGCCCTGCAATCAGCTCCTCTCGCATCTTCTGGTTCTGTTCTTCTCTTTCCTGAATCATTGACCTTGTTTGTTCTTTGGTTCTAGACAGACTAACCACCTGTTCTTGCAAAACATCCATTTGAGCAACCAGTACTTCTTTCCTTTCATTTGCATCATTCAGCAAAGAGCTTATTCTGTCCTTCTCTTGCCTCTCCTGAAACATTTCATCTCCAAGAGCCTCAATCTCTCTCTCTTTTCTTTGAAACTCTGCCGAGAGATGGTCTCTCTCCTCCTCCAGCTCTCTAATACGAGCCCCGAGCTTCTCCACACATCCCTCTTTTTCCTCCATCAAGATATGTTGACCTTTCTGAAGATCCTCAACCCTGGCTCTCAGTCTTTCCCCTTCTGTTTTTTCGTCTCTCAATTGGGTCTCGAGCGCCTCCTCTCATCTTCAACCTGACTTAAAGACCTCTTCAATCTTTGATTCTCCTCTTCACTGTTTTCTGCCCTGGATTCAAACACCTGTGCTTCCCCTCTGCTGTTTTGCAGCAGTTGTGACAACCTTCCCACCTCTTCCAACCGTTCATCCAGCTTTCCCTTCAGTGTCTTCGCCTCTTTGCTCTTGTTCGGCTAAAAGTTTCTTCAGTTCTTCAACAGTCTCTCTTTCTTTATCTAGCTCACGTTTGACCAAAAGTTGCTCTTGGTTACAGCCCAAAAGTCTCTCATCTTTCTCTTCGGTTCTGACATTTTTCCTTCTCCAGTTTAATTTCAGTCTCTCGTAGACAGCTTGAGACTTCAAAGTGCCTCTGTTCAGTTTCATGCAGCTTTTCTCTCAGCCTTCTCATTGCTTCTTCCTCACGGTGGACTCTCTCTCTTTCCTCTTTTTCTTTTTGTTGTAAACTCTTCTTCAGTTCCTGTGCCGCCCCCTTAGTGTCTTGTAGAAGGGAAGTTTGTCTTTCAAGGTCTTCTTGTTGCTCCATTCGTATCCTCCTCTCCTCCTTGTTTTCCTGGTTCAGTTCATCAATCTTTAATCTCAACTGCTCCAACTCCTTCTGAAGGAGTTTTTCTCTTTCCTGCATCTCCTGTCTTTTCTTTTCCTCTCTCTCCCAGCTCATCTGGTTTCGTTCCATCTCCGGCTAACTTGGCTTTGCACCTGTTCACCTCTTCATGCTCCGCTTTGAGCTTCTGTTCAAATGTCCTCTGTTCTTGAGTAAATTTTGCTTGTAATTCTTTCAGCTCACTATCTCTCTCTTCCATCCTTTCTAGTGCTGCCTCTTTTTCTTGAATGACTCCCTCCATTTGAGTATTGAGATCTTCTAATTCTCTTTTGAGTTGTTTCTCCTGTTCTTTTACCTCTACTTGCTTCCTGTCCACCTCTTTTTGTTTCTCCATCTCTCTCTCTTTCATCTGTGAGATTTGCTCCTTTAGAAGTTGAAGTTGTTCATCCTTCTGCTGAACATCAGTCTCTAGTTTCTCTAAGATTACATCTAATGACTGAATTTTACCTTTGAGATCACCAATTTCCTCTTCTCTCTTTTGTACCTCTTCTTCCTTTTCTCTTAGAAGCTCAGTCAGTTCTGTTCTCTCTCTTTCAGCTACCCAATTTATGCTCTCCTTCACTTTTTCCATGTTTGCCAGCTCGTCTCTTCCACCACTCCACATTGTCTTTTGCCTCTTTCAGTCTCAGTTCAAGAGTTCTCTTTTCTGTTGACAACGCAGTTTGCAATTGTTCAACATCTTTATCTCTTTCTTCCAAAAGTATTGAGATATGTTCTTTCTCTCTCATTAGTTCTTCAACTCTACTTTTTAGCTCTATCAAGTTTTCATCTTTCTGTTCTAACTGTCTTCTCCACCTCAGTTCTTTCTCCCTCTCTTGCTCATCTCTTTTCTTTTGCCTGTTTTCATTTTCTCTTATTTTCTCCATTTCTCTCTCTTTAAGTTTAGTGTTGTGTTTCTCCAGGGATTTAACTCTACTCTCCAAAGTCTCTTTCTCTTGTAACTCTATTTCCAGACTCTCAATTGTTCTCTAGTGCGAACTGGACTTTTGATTTTAACTCATCAATATCCTCTCCTCTCTTTCGTATTTCATCCTCATTCATTTTCATTTGATCAGACATCTTAGCCTTCTCTCTCTCTGTGATTTTGAGGATCTGGCTTTCTTTTTCCACTCTTTCTATATACTTCTGATTTAACTCTTCTTTCTCTCTCTGAACCTTGTTTTCTCTCTCCTTCCATCCCTCAATCTCATCACACGCTTCTCTCAATCTTAGTTTGACTGTTTTCTGCTCTGCTGCTGATTTCATTTGTAGTTTCTTCAAGTTCTGTGTTTCTTTTATCTAAGTGGTCTGAAAGCTCTTCTTTTTCTTTTAACAACCCATCAATCTTGTTTCTCATTATCTCCACTTCTCCATCTTTCTGGCCAAGTTCTGCGTTCAGAGCTTCTATCTCTTTTTGCCATCTTTCTCTCTCAGTTTTGTTCTCCTCCGCTTGTACTTTGTTTTTCTCTATCTCTTGTTCGACATCCCGCTGAATCCTCTTGAATTCCAGCTGCCAGTTTTCTATCTCTCTTTCACTCTTCCTTCTTTCGTCCATTGCTTCTTGGTTTTCTTGTTCTCTCTGTGCTGTCTCTCTCACCAGGTCTGTCTGTAGACATTGAATCTCTCCTAAACAATTAAGAGAGAAACGTTTTTTTTATTTACAAAAACATTTTAATTACACACAAATATAATGACATATTAAATCATTAAAGAGAATAGCCAATGAGAAGTTTGTATTTTGATTAAACAATCTGACCTTGCAAGACATCTTTGGTCTGTGTGAGCGTGTCCACCTGTGTTTGAAGCTGACTGCATTGCACCTCCAGACCTGAGGACTGTTCCTGAACCTGAGCAATCTGCTTCTGGAGACATACCACCACATCTCTGAAGAGAGACAGCAGAAGCTTAGAAACTAATAGGGTATTGGTACAAAAAATGGTTTAAACTAAATATATGAAGAGTTCAGATGCAAAAGCCTCTAAGTGCCATTTGAAATTTTCTTCTAAAGTGATCATTTTTATCAAACTTGTATATTAAAGTTCAGTAATTTCACTTAAATGGCAATGAAGATTACCTATTAATTGTCATTTAAGTGAAATTGCTGAACTTAAATATACAAGCTTGATATAAAATGGTCATTTTAGAAGAAAATTTCAAATGGCATTTAGAGGCTTTTGCATCTGAACTCTTCATATATTAATACTACTAATATCTATTTGAAATGCATATGTAATATATTTGATCTATGTTTTATTCAATTATTATCTAGTTATACAGATATAACATAAAATATAAGGTAATGTTGATGTTATAGGTAAAAATGTCCTCATAAAGCACACACTGCCTCTTCGAAAAACAATTGTATAAAAGAATACTGAGCTATTAGTATATTGTTTTATGAGAGAGTGTATTTTTCAAACAAATAAACACAGACTATACCCGAGTTCCTCTTTGACTTGTGAGAGTTCCTCCTTTCTCTCTCCAGTCTACATAATGTGTCTTCTAGTCTCTGGCTCTCTCTCATTAGGTTGTCTCTCTCTTGTTCAGCTCTTCTCTGCTGCTCTGCTGCTTCTGAGTAGTTCCGCCTGGACACTCTGCAGCTCCTTCATCATCGTTACTGCCCTGTTCAGTTAACTGACCAACAAACACATCACTGCCCATGAGTATACCGAAAACACAAAATGTATTTAAAGCCCATCATTATCACAATTTTTCCCCCATATGACTTCTCACGTCATATTCCACAGCCACTAAACAAATAAATAATTGAATACATGAAACAGATTTATTTTTATTTTTAATAAAAAAAACAAAAACATTGTATTATCATTACTGAGTAACAAAAACATTAATCTAATTGGTCATAAATACATACACACATATGTAGAGAGACAATTACTTGGAAGCTTGTCACCTTGCACCTTGTTAAAATACAGCATAATGTTAAGTTTTTCGAAAAAAGTAGACTAGTTTTTGTTTTCTGAATCGAGTTTGGCAAGGAGTCAGTGTTGTCTGAGTTTCTCACCTCTGCAATCCTTTGTTCATCTTTCCACTTCTCTTCTGTGAAAGCAGTCACCTCCCTCTCCCTGTCCTCTCTCTCTGTCTCCAGCTCATTCTCCAGCTCTCTCTCTCGGTCTCTGAGCTGCTGCAGAGTTTTTAGATCCGTCTCTCTCCGCTCCCTGGAACACAGTTACTGTCATCAACACAATTGCTGTAAAGCATTACTGGCTGTGAATAAACAGAGCCAGCATACTACAGCCAAATATAACAGCTGCTGAGATAAACTAAGACATTTAAAAGACATCTAAAAGCCCCATGTATTCATTAGAATTCCTACCAAAATCCTACTAGCTCATTAGGGACCTGGTTAGCTGTTATTTAGAGTCACAGGCACACTTCATCTATATATTTCAATAGATGCCTATTATACAAACATATTTTACTCTGCCTTCTGCATAACAAGTGGGTAAAGGTAAGGGGTAGGCCATATAAACAAATATCTATATCAATATATCCTTAGTTTAGTAATAAAAATATATCCTTTAAACAAATTATTCAAATGAATATTTGAATATATGAGTATTTAAATATATTTTATAATGTTTAAATATAATTTATCCCTGTGATGAAAAGGCTGAATTTTCAGCATCATTACTCCATGATCCTTAGAAATCCTTCTGATATGCTGATTTGCTGCTCAAGAAACATTTCTTATTATTATCAAAGTTGAAAACAGTTGTCCTGTCTAATATTTTTGTAGAAACCCTGAAACTTTTTTCGGCCCTTTGATGAATATATATATATATATATATATATATATATATATATATATATATATATATGTATATATATATATATATATATATATATATATATATATATATATATATATATATATATAATATATATAAATATATATATTTTTTTAAACAGCATTTTTATTAATATACAAACATTATTGTAACAATGTAAAAGTCTTTAGTGTCACTTTTTGTAAATTGAAAGCGTCCTTCCTGAATAAAAGTATAAAAAAAAGAGAAAAGAAAACAAATGTCCATGACTTTTCCAGATTTATGTTAGTTAATATTTCCAAGTTTTCAACTACTGTACTAAAAATGTCTTCCAGTATATTACAGATTTATTATCGACCACTATAAACAGCATTTCCAGCGCTATAACAATTAAACAAATAATTGCAAGCTTACATTTTGCTTTTTATCCTACTCAGCGGACTTTATAATACACATATAGCTTTTTCATCAGCTGACTTATTAATTTTTAAATTTCGCAATGCCACACCTTAACTCATTGGCCTCTAGAGACGTGGTCTTCACTTCCCTGCACAGACCCGCCATCTCTGTGCCAAATGCCTGGATCTGGGCCTGGGCTTCTGCCACCTCCGTCTCCAGCTAAGGGGTCAGGAAGACAAAAATCACACCTCCCATCCCTCCATCCCAGACCTGACCCTGCCATCAATGCATTCTGGCAATGGATCAAGTAATTAAAGGCAGGAGGCATGTGACAGCTTGCAGGGATTTGGTCATGTCCCTAGGCAAGCATTGTAAGTTATCTATGCTAAAGATGGGCTAAACCTGCGTGCCAGACCTGCAGAGCACGAACACTGAGTTCTCTCTTGTCCTTGGCCAGAGCTTCATTTAAAGCAGCCGTTTTCTCCAGGGCATCTCGACCTTCTGCCAGCTCTCTCTTGAGCTGGGTTTGACTGGAGGACAGGGCCAGGATTGACTCCCGTGCCTGGAAGGGAGCAGAAAAGGAGAACAACATAAAATAATGATGAAAAGTTTGGAAGGGTGACGAAATACAGGATGTAAAACAACACAACTCATACAAAACTCCATGAGTTCATTTTAACAGGCATGACTCAATGAGAAGGGTCTGATTTGAGAGAGTTTCGGGCCAGTTGTGACACAACCATCACATGATCAATGGCTGTGCCGTCACTACATTCTGCATTTATTAATCATGTTTATGTCTTACAAACAAACATTTGGCATTCTGTGATGTATTGAACTTTGTTAATTACACATATTTTTAGAAGATTACACTACCGTTCAAAAATTTGAGGTCAGTAAAACATTTTTAAATTAATACTTTTATTCAGCAAGAATGCATTATCAAACAGTAAAGAAATTTGGAATGTTCTATTTCTATTTCAGATAAATGCTGTTCTTTTGAACTTCCTATTCGTCAAAGAATCTTGAAAATATATATTAAGAGTTTCCACAAAAAAACATTAAAGGTGACCTAGAATGTGAAATTGAATTTATTTTGGCATAGTTAAATAACAAGAGTTCAGTACATGGACATGACATACAGTGAGTCTCAGAACACCAATGTTTTCTCAGGATCAGTCGGGATCATTAATATGTACGACGCCAAATATTTGCATGTGCCAGCCCATGTTCAGTGACAGACGAGACGGAGCTGCGCAGTCGAAGCATGGCAATTGATCAGTGTTTGGATGTACACATGAACACAAAAGTATTTTTTAGTTCCTTCATCCGAGCCTCTGAAGAAACAATGGATTAATTTAATTTTCTCTGGAAATTTTTCACCGACGACTGTTTCCTCAACTTGCCAAGAGCTGGCCTTGGATCGATGTGTAATTGTTGTTCAAGTTCAGACAGGTAACTTTAATCTTTCACTTTAAAATCGTTCAATACTGTTTATGCATTAGTAAGTCAAGCCAGTGATTAAATATCAACTTCACATCGTTTCTTTTAGTAGGATGAAAAAAAAATCGTATTAAAATTATGAATAAATTATATACAGAAAGTGATTCAAAGAACAATCTTTTTCCACACAGCGCGAGTTTATCTGGACACTTGCCAAACTCGTTATGAATTCAATGACGCACGTTACACTGCACAACAAAGCTCTTGCTGTATTTACATCATCGTGTCTGAATTAGAGAGAAGAGAGATTGCATTGCAATGATAAGATCTTCATTCTCGTGATTGACACTGTCCTCTGCTTTCTCAATGCTCATCACAGCAACATTTTATGTGATGGAAATAGATCTAAATACTTCAAAACCATCTCATGATTCGTTAATCTCGATAGCTGTAATAGTAAAAATGTATAATAGCTGTAGTAAAGAGTTTCACATGTAATACATAGCTATTTCATATGCAAGCATGTCAGCCAATCACAGCAGAGGCCGATTACACACAGCAGACACGCCCCTTCAAACGCCCAGAGCGTTCAAAGCAGAGGCTAAAATCAGGCTAGGAAAAATGCCTTTTATTTCTAAATTATGACTTTTTTGGATCTAAAAAACATACCAACATTATAAGGGCAACCCAGGAAACATTATACATAATTTTAAAAACCATTCTAAGGCACCTTTAAGCAGCACAACAGTTTTCAACAGAAAATATAAGAAATACTTCTTAAGCAGCAAATCAGCATATCAGAATGATTTCTGAAGGATCATGTGACACTGAAGACTGGAATAAGGACAAAAATAATTATATTAGAAAATATCATTTGTTTGTAATTATTAAATTATTTCAATTGTAATAATATTTCAAATTATTTTAGTTTTACTGTATTTTTGATCAAATAAATGCAGCCTTTGTGAACAGAAAGTGTACCCTTTCGAAAAACATTAAAGGTACAATATGTAAGAATTTTGAAATAAAATATTCAAATATAACTTGATATATTTCCCGCATTTGTGTACTTACAATATCTCAAAAGTCTCCAAAGATTTTTTATTTCAGAGAAATTCCAATTTTAAATAAGTGGTCGTCCCGGAAAAAAATGTTGCCAATCAATGATGCAATATCCGCGCTATCGTCGGTTTCCGTTCATACTGCCATAGCAATGACGTAACCATGGCGACAGATGTGGACAACTGCGTAGTGTGTAACGTTAAGCGGTCAAACATAGACCATGGCAAGTAGACTTTGGGACAAACAAGGAGAACTAAAATGAGGATCAATTCAGTGTGCCGTTTTTTTGGCAATTCAGCGTGGTTTTCATACCACTGTAATGTTAAAAAACATTATGCACTCATCCATGAACATTATTAGATCCATCAGCTTGACAGCAAGTCCCATAATTCAGCTCATCACTGCGTCATAAACCTATGCCTTTGTTATTGTTGGAAACTGCACCCTCTTGTGGTGAAAAAAACAACAACAACAACATATTATGCTTTTAAATACAAATTATTCTGGCCCCAAATCTTTGAACTGTAGTGTATATAGCTGGCTACTACCATAGGTGAGATTTTTTCAGATTTTTTAGTATGATTTGTGACAGTCCCACCTTCAGTAAGTATGCAAGGTACAAGCTTACCTTCAGTAAAGAATCTTTAGTGTCGGCTGTCTCTTGCTCAGCTCGTTCTCTGTCCAGCTTCTCTCTCTCTAGTGCCCCCTTTAGACTGTGCAGCTCCAGACGGGTGCGAGTCTCTCTCTCACACAGCTGAGCAGCCTCTAGCATTTCAGCCTCCATGCTGATTTACAAATACATTTTATTTACTAGCAAAATTTAGAATCATAAGCATGACTAAACAGTGCTCTAATGACACGCACACCCTCAGTGAGTTCAGCATTACATTAAGGGGGATTGATGGATAAGCATACCGTTTCTGTCTCTCTCTCTCCAGCTGGATTCTCTCCTCCTCCTCCTTCTCTCTCTGTCGTCTCATTTGTTCATTCTCCTGTCTCAGCTCCTCGGTAAGTCTCTCGGCCTCCTCCATCTGACTGCGCAAGCTAGTCACCATTTCCTTCTCACTGTCACACACAACACCACCAAAGATTACTCTTCCAAATCCATGTGTGTGAGTTTTACAGCAATTACAGTTTTACAGTTACAACTGATAGAGATAAGCCAATAATTATTTTGTAATGGCTGCTAGAAAATTCAGTACAATTTTATCAAAATAGTATTAAAATGTTTTGTAAATAACCAAAATAGATGTTATATTACAATGTTTCAATAGATAAAAACAGTTATTCGATTAAATTAACCCCTAAAGGTGGAATATTAAAGGGGTGATGAACTGAGAAATCAAATTTTCCTTGAGCTTTTGACATCTAAGAGGTCATCATATTATGAATATCCTGTAAGTTTCAGAACTGAAAACGTCCTGTTAGTCCAATAAAGGCTTTTATTAACACCAGGCTCAGCAAACGACTCATTTTTAAAAGTGGGGAAATAATGACGTCAAAGATGATAAAACACCACCCCCGCAGAAGAAGATCAATGCCTACTTCAACACGGCTGGTTTAGCCTCGCCCACCGATTCTGGCATTACACGCAAAGATAAACAAAAGCATACCTCGTGATGACAAACCGGAGCGAGCTACCAGCAATACACATTCCGTTGACAAAATGTTGTGCCGTGCCTGGCTGTGGAAGAAGACAGTCGCTGCATAAGCTTCCTCTGGATTCCAATATTAGGAATGCCTGGTTAAAATTTGTTTTTAATGACGTTCCAGCAGATGAGTGTAAAACATTATCCGTATGTTCGCTTCATTTCACTGAGGATTGTTTATCAACAAGACACAGTTCGAGGCTGGATTTGCAGACCGATTAAGAGAAAAGAACGGTGATGTGCCGTCTATATTGGATCTGACAGGAATTGTGCAACACACGGACTCTGGGTCGAACATGTATGGGCGAATCCGGTTGCCATTTGACAACATTGGACGTTTTCCCCCACGTGCACCGATGGGTGAGTTAAACTCATTATAATATAAGAGGGAGAAATGAAGACGACACAGATATGCATTTTGTGTATGACCTAGAAGTATTTATTCAGCGATCAGCGGTTAAAGTTAATCTGTACGGAACATCGTTGTTGTACGGAACATGATTAGTCTACGTTACCTTCTATATTGGATCCAACAGGAGTGTCGCAACACACTTATGTGAGTAATATTTTTATTTTAGAAATAATAATCTACTCGGTTAGCATTGCATTGTTACAGATCGTTTGATATCTAATAATTATGTGTATGTGTCTACAAGTATCCGTTGTATTCGAGGTGCTGTTGGTTCATTGTCCTGCGATTCGAGATCGGACTCTGGGTCAAACATGTATGGGCGAATCATTCCGGTTGCCATTTTACAACAGTGGTTTTCAAAACAAATTCCCCCACGTGCACCGACCGAAACCAACAACAGAGTTGAAGCTCATTATAATATGCAAAACTGTTATCCACTCACAGCAGTGGGTGTTTACTTCCTAGTCTTCAATGCGATACGCCCATAAAATCCGAGCATTTTTCAAGTAGGCTGAAAACTAGGGAAGAAAATAGCCCATAACTTATTAATTTTTTTGTTTTTTAAAGTAAAAACCAAGCAAACGTCATAAGTTGACCTCAGACAACAAAACAAAAACATTTAAAAAGCCAGTTCATGACCCCTTTAAAAGGTAAAAGTGTAGAGTTTTTGATAATGAGACAATGAAGCATTGATCACCTGTTCAGTAGTTCCTGTATGTGTTTAATCTGCAGTGCTCCCTGATTGGTCTGTTCCTGAAGCTCCGCCCTCTCACTCTCCAACTGCGTGATTCGCTGCTCCAGTGATTCATTCTCTGTCCCGAGCCTACGCAAGCTCATCTGAGCATCCTGACAGAAAAAGACCCGGCTTACTAAGAGAGCTTCATGACAAGTCAAAAATGTAATTTGGAATTTTGGATGAAAGACATGCCAGAAAGTTTACTAAAATGGCCGTAAAAATTAAACACGTTAAAATGGGTTTGTGTTAACGCCGTTAATAACGTGTTAAACTGACAGCCCTATAATTAATACATGAAAAATCTTACATATAGCAACTTTAAGAAAATAAATAGAGTAAATTCTGGTGTCACGTTGACCAACCTGAACTTCCTGTTGTCTCCAATGCAAGGCAGTCTCAGCTTGAGCGATGACAGAGAGGACAGAAGACAGTCCTTCACTTGACACATCATCTGCAGACAGAGAACCTGACTGCCCACTCATCTGCTGAGAGGGGAGGACCCTCGACTGGACAAAAAGAGAGCGAACCCATAATTCATTCATGCTTCAGTACAATAATCACAATGTATTTCCTGTTCCCATCCTGACTCACCAATGTCCTGATAGCATGTCTGACAGACTCAAAGTTTCTCTCCATTTCTATCTGTCTATGCCACTTCCTCTCTTGCTCTTGTTCTCTCTCCATCTCCTGCCTGTGCCTCCTCTCCATCTCAGCCTCCTGATTCTCCTTTTCAGTTTCAAGAGTTTTAATTGTCATATTCAGCTCTGTTATCCTGAAAAAAAATCACAGTACAATATAATGTAAATACATTGTAAATACACCTTGTAATTCTATATATAGATATTATTTTACTAATGCAGTGAACAAAATTTTATCACTAGCAAAATCATTGCAAATATATTGAGAATACTTATACGGGGTTAATGTTGTGTGAACCCTGTAATGACCTGTTCCTGAGTTCCAGTGTCTCTGACTCCAGGTTGGCCTTTAATTCAGTCGATTCCCTCTCTTCATGATTCAGATCATCAAGAGACAGAGGCCCCTGGGTGGAGGAGAGAGGTTGTGCTGTAGTGGAGTGGGCTATATGGAAGTCAAGGGGAAGCATAGGAGCCGATTGAGGAGAAACCAAGACAGAGAGGAGAGATGAGGAGAGACGAGAGAACTCTGCTCTTAGCTCCCACAGGTCTCTGTGACACAAAAACACAACACATGCACAATTAATGGAGGATGCAGAAAATACATACACTAAAGGTCCTTGCACACCGAGTCCGAAATTCACGTCTGAAATTTTCGCACGTTATAAAATAACCTGCCTCCGAAATTTTCGTAAGTCATAAAAAAATTCGGATTGGGTTCGATTTCTGCTTTTTTCACATCCCTAGCAAACATTTTGAGACAACTCAGAGCCATCGAATGACGAATACGAAAAAACGCATACGAAAATGTCAGACTCAGTGTGCAAGGACCTTTAAAGGGTTAGTTCACTTCACTTCCTTCTCTATGGGCCACTAGTCAGTTAACGTAGTGTGATAGCGTAGAGCTACGTCACACGTAGGTTCACTATTGGCCGACGCTGGTCATGTATGTGATGAGTGTGACGTACAATAACAGAATGGACTGAAGGCAGAGAGAGAGGTAAATGAACAGTTGAAATAAAGTCATTACTTTTGTTGTTTTTTGCGCACAAAAAGTGTTCTCGTCATTTGATAAAGTTAAGATTGAGCCACTGTAGTCACTTGGAGTATTTTAACGATGTCTTTAATAACTTTTCGAGGCCAGCAAGTTTCAATGCCTCAAGAGGCCTATGGACTAGTACAGGGTATATACAGTAATCCTTAAGTTAAATTTACTACTTTTTAATACCTTTTTTACTACCTTCAGAATTTTTTTTAAAACCATCACGACACTGAATTGCAAGTGTTAACCAGCGACCTTTCTATTACACAGATTTTGACATTTATAACATACAAAAATGAATAGATTTAGAGCACGCATTCCATTTTTATGTTTAGTGGATTGCATTTGCGACCGAAGCGCATTAGCTCCCATCCAGTTGACATTGATGTTTTTTTACACACCAAACAATAGAGGGAATGCATTGACGTCACTTTCCCACCGGAACAACCCCCTCAACCTGACTGAGTGGCAAAAGATCTGCTGCGTGACTGGATTTAATAGGGGAAACTGCGAAAATGTGACTAAAACGAACAATTTGATCAATTTAAACTAAATGTTGGACTCAATATAGTGTTCCTAACAACTTACTAAAGATCCAGTGATCCATGGATATTGACATGCAGCCAGCAATCATGTTGCCTGACATTTATGTTTGCCTGATTTCAATACCAGGGAAATAAAAGCAATATATAGACCTACATAGGCTAAAGCAAATTTGCCTGTGAACGCTTTATATAAATACAATATAGGTAGGTCTAAATCCGGGTGATCACTTATATCAGGGTTATATAGCCTCTATATATCGTCATATCGTCCAGCCAATGAATATGACATCAGCATCAAACATAGACAGAGATGAAAGATCTTTGATTGTGCCCAGATAAGCTAAAGCCCATATTTAAACGGACTAACGCAAACACAGAATAGGACACCTGATAGTCTGAAAAAAAAATAATACCTAATTTTTCAAAATTAATACCTCGCAGACTAAATTTAACACTTTTAATGGCCTTAAATTTGACAATTTTGATTTATCACTTTTTAATACTTTTTAAAACCCCGCGGACACCCTGTAGTATGGAGGAGTGATCCAGCTCTCAGATTTAATCAAAAATATCTTAATTTGTGTTACGAAGATGAACGAAGGTCTTACGGGGTTGGAACAACATGAGGGTGAGTAAATACTGACAGAATTTTCATTTTTGGGTGAACGAACCCTTTAAATGTAAAAGTTTTTAAAGGTCAGTAAGATTTTTCTTGGTAAAGTAAGATCATTTTTGGTAAAGAAAAAAAACTTTTATTCATCAAGGATGCAGTAAATTGATTAAAAGTGACAGTAAAAATATTTATAATATTCCAAAAGATATATTCAGTAATTCCGTTTGTCGGCATGTCCTCACTTGTCAGTAGCAGTCTTTAGAGAGTGACACTGGCGTCTGAGCGTGACCACGCGTCCCCACAGAGTCATCAGTCTGGTCTGCTCCTTCCCTATGTGGCCTGTCAAAACCTGTTTTCAAAATAATGGTACAACATAATTAATAAAAACAACCTGTTCCAACAATAAAATATCGCTTATATTGCATAACTGAAAACCAGTAGATGCTCCCTTTACATTGTGACTGATCCTAAGGCTACAGTTTGTCAGAAACTGAATGTACCACAACAAACACTCATCCATCTGTGTCTGTCAGTGGAAAAGAAAGCAAAATCTTCCTCCTATATTTACAAAGCCTTTCTCTACAAATTCAGTCCGAGGAAGAGAAATCACAGTGCTACATATTTACAGCTGCAGAGGTATGAGAAAATATTACACTGACATTTGAGAAATACTATAATTACTGCACGATTGTAAGCCAAATAAAGTGCACTCTAATGTTTGTCTTAAAATGTAATGTGAAAAATGACCTGATGCAATAATCAAGGTTATTTTAGAGAGCTACCAAAGCAGACAAGGCTTTTAAATAAAGAAATTACTGAATGAAACTCAAGCTAAATCTCCAATCTTTTGAAAACAACCACCATTTTATGCTCTTGTAATAACTTTACACTCTGTGAAACACCTCTGAAATGTCTTTTCACACCCATCCACTAATGGAGGATACATACTTGACTACCCAGTTGCTTGGTGACAATTTATTTGCAACACATTTCCTAATACACTGATAAAATCAGCACAGAAAAACTGAGCCATTGCTAAGCAACAACTAAATGATTATGAACCTGCTTTTAAGGCCATGTTCAGACCACAAATTTCAGGAGATAACTGCATTTAATGCTGCACATTGGAATTACTGTAATTACAGTAATTCAAACAGCTTCGAATGATGACAAATCCAATATTTTGCTGCGTTTACATCCTCAGAGGGCAACACTCATACTGCCGAAAATGGAAATGGATTTACTGTGGCAACATAAAACCTCTTGCAAAATAAGAGAATTAAAAAAGTGTACCTGGTAATGCTGGATTTAGTAAACGACAAACAGATCAGCAGTGGTTCCAAACTAGTCTTGCATAGCCAGACCTTCAGACTGCCGGCAGAAGGTCTAAACACTCTTTGGCAGCTTTCTGCCCCAAAGGATAACCCAAGAGGGTGTCTGACCGACATGTAAAGCAACCAATCACACTTCGTTTTAATCCACGTCATGTTTAGGGGTATGAAAATTTAAAATGTCCCCACAATAACAGACCAGCATGCAATTCAATCAAGAATGTTGTGCAAGTTTACTGCAACAATAGCACTGTGAACTTCACATACATTTGAAAATCCAGCGTTTAGGTGATCCTGATAAGCGCTCATTGTCACGATTGTAAACATAACAGCTTTCTTCTTCCATGGAAGTCATGGAAGTTTGGTGTAACAACAGCTTTGTTCTCATTAAAGAACGTAACACACATTTCCTGGAAATTCTGTGGAATTTAATCAGATAACGACTTCAAACTCTCAAAGTGTTTCCCATTTAGTGTGTCTTATGCATCGTTAAGGACGTTCAGTCAACGGTCCATGGGTGTGACGGCTGAGGCTAAGATTAATTCCCCACTAACTTTAACGGTAGTTGAATCCGCTGCCATTTTGGTTGTTTTTACATGACAAGGCTGAGCATACATATGATAAACTACGAGTTTCCATTACAAGCCATGTTAAAGGATTAGTTCACTTTTGAAAAAACCTTTGCTGATAATTTACTCACCCCATGTCATCCAAGATGTCCATGTTTTTCTTTCCTCAGTCGAAAAGAAATTAAGGTTTTTGATGAAAACATTCCAGAATTTTTCTCCATATAATGGACTTCCATGGGAACCAGACGGCCCAAGCTCCAAAAGATCGTTAATAAGTTTCAGATGCAGCTTCAAATGTCTTTAAACGACACCAGGCGATGAATAAGGGTCTTATCATGCGAAACGATGGGTTATTTCAAAACTTATTCCAAAAATTTAACTTTTCTAAGGACAAATGGTAGCCTAGCTCTATTCTGGAGGCACGTTTGTAACGTCACGTAATACGTAATTACGTTCAAAAGGTCACGGGCGACGTAGCCGAAGTACAGAATCAAAATCGTCCGAACATCGTTATTTTACCTTTTAATTCCTTTTTTTTTGTAAATGGCGTTTGAGTTAGTTTGCCCGTTCAACCTATGTGTTCAACTTACTGACTCTGTACTTCCAGCTACGTCGCCCGTGACCTTTTGAACGTAATTACGTATTACGTGACGTTACAACGTGCCTCCAGAATAGAGCTAGGCTACCATTTGTCCTTAGAAAAGTTACATTTTTGGAATAAGTTGAAATAACCCATCGTTTCGCATGATAAGACCCTTATTCATCGTCTAGTGTCGTTTAAAGACATTTGAAGCTTGGATCTGAAACTGTTATTAATGATCTTTTGAGCTTGGACCATCTGGTTCCCATGGAAGTCCATTATATGGAGAAAATCCTGGAATGTTTTCATCAAAAACCTTAATTTCTTTCGACTAAAGGAAGGAAAGACATGGACATCTTGGATGACATGGGGATGAGCAATTTACAGACAGTACAAATAATTGTTTTATCAGTATGTGTGTTTATTTTGATCCCTGGGAATCCAACTCAAGATTTTTACTGACACACACACACACACATATCTCAAATATGTATAGTTTTCTTCCTCACCTCTTTCTCTTTTTGCCAATCAATTTCTTTCTCCACCACCTCCGCCACAGCTTTAGACCAGTCAGCTGTTAGCTTTCGCAGGTCGTCCCTCAGGGCTTCGTTAGCCTCTGTTGATTGGCTGAGCTGACTCCGCAGAAGACAACTGACCTCCGACAGCCCCAAACTTCTGCTCCAGAGAATAAACACAACTCGGTCACAGGAATTCAGGTACTATAAACATAAAAAATCCTTCTTACACAGCTCACACACCTCTGCTGTTCCTCCTCCAGCCTGATGAGGGTGCTTTCCAGCGTGTCACTGCGTTCACCCCGCAGTATCCTCTGTGAAATTCACAGCGTTAATGTGACGCTCACAGCTTTCCAGGAAAACACTGAGGATTGTTGTGTGTCTCACCTCTCTGATCCTCAGCTCTTGCTCCTCGCTGATCGACTGCTGCTCCAGAGCTTGACATCGAGCCCTGTACTCCAACACCTGACAAACACATGCATGACAGCACATTAATTACCAGTGAGGGACTGTTTGGTACTAACTGAGATATGATTGGTCGGGATAAATGGGTAGGCTAATGAGGCATTCACATAAGCAGCATTTTTTAATTGCTGGAGATTGCTGAGTGATTGTAGTGGCTGGTCTAGATGCCCTTTCATTATCAGTGGGCATTGCTTTTGAAAACCTGATCACAAATGGGCTTTATTGCTGGTAAAATATGATGTCTTTTCAGTTTGACAAGGAATCGGTTTTCTTGCTGCTAAAAAAGACATGAGGAAAGCGTTTCAAAATAAATCACTGAAATGTATAATATAATGAGCAAAATGACTGATTATTAGTGCATGAATCAAAATAGAATGGCAATAATTTAAAACATGGTTTTTGTTTGCATCATGATTTTTATTATATTACTGCATGTTGGCAGTGGTAAATCATTTAGGCTATAGAAGTGAAAGAGTAGCTTTCAGAGTAGCATTTAGGGTTCCTGCACTTTCTGACTAATGAATTTCCATGAATTTTCCCATTTTTGTTAAGGATTTTTAAAAATAAAAATATTTTTTAGAGATTGTATTCACAAATACAGTTAACTAGAAAAACTAATGTTGACTACAGAAATGTTTTTATTTTATAAATCCCGGGCTTCACTTTGGAGTCCTGTTATCACTTCACTTTAATTTGTATATAAAAGAGGCAAGAGGACTTCTTGGAGAACTCCTTGAAGTAAAAAAAAGTAGATAATTACAAGCATTGAGTTAAACTTCTCTCAACTTTGCTGTTGCTCATGTCATGGAAATACTAAAGCACACTGTAAATGAATAACTTCTAGTCTCGCTGCCATTGCAAATTGCTGTATATCTGAATCCCCTTAAATGTTTTAGATATAAAACTAGAAAATTACAAGATCCATGATCTGAAACTAGAAAGATAAATCTCTGCAAGGATCTTCAGCCACCATGACTTATAAAAAGGAATATTAAATGTGTGTGAGTCCAGACCTTGTTCTGAAGTTTATGGATGAGCAGAGCCTGTCTGGCTTCTCTCTCTCTGCCCTCTCTGAGCTTTCTCCGCCCTTCTCTCTGCTCATTGTCCAGACGCACTGATAATGACAGAGAAGGGTCCAGTGTCTGAGACAGCTAAACAGCATGGGTACAAACACACAGAGAGACCATCAGTTAAGAATCAGTTCACTTTGTTATTGATGGACACCACACACCAATGGCTTCCTTCTCCTCACCCTGTCAGTCAAAGCTTGAGCTCGAGACTCAAGCTCCTCCTTCTCCGCTCTGCTCTCTGCTAACTCATCCTGCAGATGTGATAACTCCGCCCTCAGCTCCGCCCTCTCCTGCTGCCATCCAATCAACAGTTCTGATTCCATACCTGGCCATCAGCTGTGGAAAATAAAAACATTTATTTGGATGAAATGATTAAATGTTACATGAAAGCCTATACTTGGAACTGGATATTACACAACAGTAAAAAAATGGGAATGTCAGGATATTATCCATTGGCAAATTGATTGGACAGCAAAGCAAAACAAGACATAATATTTCAATAAGAGATTTACATAAACTTTTTTAGCATTTGGAATAACACACAGATAAATTGCTCCCAATAAATAATGTGCATTTTAATTTCATCAGTGATGAAATGTTAATAAAGAACAATTAGCACAATGCCAATAAACTAACACTCAGGTTCGAATATTTATTAGGAAGTGTTTTGCAGATCACGAGTAAATCTATCCAGGATAGAGCTGATAATACACACTTAGATGATCAGTTATATGACTCTATTGACTCAATATTGTAAATTTATAAGATTAAGATGCTAGCATTATTTGACAGCTTCAGGCTTTAATGTATTTATTGAGGTTACATACATATATGTATGTATGTATGTATATGTATATATATATATATATATATAGGTATGTGGACAAAAAAATAAAACTCATAAAATAGACAAATTGATAGCATACGTGGAAAGACCTGGGTATCCCCTTTACAAAAAAAAGTAAATATGTCAAGTATGAAGACAGTTACAACATTTTATAGTTCAGTAATCAGCGCCTATTATTATCTCATTTCTAAGGTGAAAACAATAGAATTTAGTGTGACCGAAAACAAGTTGTTTTTTCACAAAAATGTGAAAAAACTTTCACATTTTTACTTTCATAACTTTCTCAATATTCAAGATATTAATAACTTTCTCAAAATTCAAGATATCTTAATGAAATTTTCTGTGGAGATGGGTTTCATATAGTTATTTGGATCTTAACGTGGGTTTCATAGTTATTTGGATCTAATCAACTTGATTTTAAGACACATAAAGACTGATTTGGCCTATCTTTTATGGTATTTTTCTGACGAGCAGTTGTTGAAAATACAAATAATTGAATGGAAAACAACGATCCAAGGAAATGTATATATCCTTAATTTAAATGATGGATTTTGGCTGATTCATGCTATTTCCACTTATGTAAGAATATAGAGTTAACAATACTAACGCTGGTGGAGGAAAGAAAGTGGAGGAGACCACACAAAAGTTGAGTGTAGCCTACACGACGCGCTGCGTTTTGACAGCTTTTCTACAGGTAACGTTCAGTGTCGGTAGTCATAAAAAAGTAGGGGAATTTAAATGGCCACGAAATTTTGTACAGCACACCACAAACATATGTTCTTCATGTCTACCTTCCTCTGAAAGTGTCCAAAGTGCGTAAAAATAATTTCTTGACAGTTGAATTCTTCCATATTGTTTTAAATCGCCTTTCAGGAGGCAGCCTGACTAGAAAAAATTAAAACAAATGTGCAGTCTAAAACCCTAATGATGTGATTGGGTAAAAATAATCAAGGATTCCCACAGCGAGTCAATGAAAACAGCGCATTTTAGGAGACCCACTCAGAGTGAGTCGGGAAAAATCCGGGCGGCCGCTATTGATATGTCCACATACCTAATATATATATAACGTTATGTGTGTAACGTTCTGTACTAGTCAATGCGTATAGAGAGCTTAACTGCTTTTTAAGTCTCTGTTAAAGAGCAAATATAACGTCAGTAGCTTACTTTTGAAAACACGAATACTTCACTGTGTCCATTCACGTTATGCGGTCTGAAATAACAAGCAAAACTTCGGATGTAAGTGTTTTAATCTTGTTTTTCTGCCTTCCTGCATGCAGCATCCGGATTTGAAACTGTAGAGTCGAGTGTTTTGAATGAGCACTGCCCGGTGGCCGCGTGCGTCAATGCGCGTAGTGTGGACAGCGCCACCAGGCGACTGCGGAGACGTGATTACCATTTGTTCCAAGTACACCTGGCTGCAGCCTGCAGATCGGGGTGGAACTTAGAGCTAACTATGTATATTCTGTGCAGAGAGACCACGGATCATTTGTTTTTCTCCTGCTCTCACAGCAACACATTCTGGTGTGACATGTATGATTGGCTTGAGCCTTAGCTCCAGTCTCTCTCCAGTTTCACTAGAGATAACATCGCATTAGGAATTATAATGAAAGACAAAAACTATGAAATGCTTTTAAACACTTTAATTATCTTGAGTACATTTTTCATCCACAAATGTAAATGTTTAAAAACACAGTCTCTATTTACTCTCTTCAAGAGAATTTGCATTGTAGCCCATTACAAATCCCTGTGGTTCATGAAGAAGCCTCTCTCTCTGTATGTATATGTATATGGGAGGTGATAAAGGTGATATATAAGTTATATATAATATATATATATATATATATATACATATATATATATATATATATATATCACGCTTAAAGCACATGCATCGTATTTGCGTTAAGTGGTACAGTAATGATGTCGATGCTTCAAAACGCATGCGCAAATTTGAAATGATACTTTTAATAAAATTATGAAGTATTAAAAATCTCTAATGTAATAATGAAAGCAGCAAAAAGGAGTAGAGTACATATCCATAGTTTTAACTATGCCTGATCCAAGTTCAGCATATAAGGAATTACAGAGTAGGCCTATTGTGTAATATCTTTGTAGTATTTTAAACGTTTTTCACATTCTGTTGCACTTCACCATGTAAATAACAAAATAACTGTATAAACATTAATGGCACCTAAATATATTTCTTATTTTAAGCATTTCTCTGTAATAGTTCTTGTTTATTTTTGTGCATTAGGTTATTATAAAACATTTATGCCAATAAAGTTTGAAGTTAAAATAACTACATACAGTACATTGTCAATCTCTGCAAACCATATTACGCATGCCAACTCAAAAAAAACAAACTCATACCAGTGATAACTTTTATTTCAAAACAAGTTTGAAAAATTGTGTAAAGAGATATTCTTGTATTGAATCATTTTGAAGAATGGCATTATCAGTACAGTCATACAAGGAATTTGTTTTTTATACATGTTAAACATATTATATAGGAAAATGTTAGACAAGATACACTTGAGTGTTATTGGCTTGTCTGTAGAGTACCTAAGAGACTTAATTGTTTATGAAGAATATAAACTCTAAATAAAAACATTTAATTTGGCTTGAGCAAGCCTATCCTAAAAGTTTTGAGGGCAATATAGTTTATCAAGCACAGACAGATGTATGGATATGACAGATAGGTAGAGATAAATAGGCACACAGAGATGAATAGATAGATTAGGATAGAAAATTATTTTGATCAACGTCATGAGATTTACGGCAGCACTTTGCCCCTAACCAATGAGAAGCATTGTGGGCGGGGCTACACGTGTACCCCCACCCAGGTGCACCCCGCCCAAATCTGCAGGCTGCAGCCAGGTGCTTCTCATCTGTTTACTGCTGTGTATAAAATCAACATTTG
Organism: Hybognathus amarus; assembly: GCA_030378365.1. Taxonomy (NCBI): domain Eukaryota; kingdom Metazoa; phylum Chordata; class Actinopteri; order Cypriniformes; family Leuciscidae; genus Hybognathus; species Hybognathus amarus. Next base: position 724,338 of record JAQIUQ010002660.1, on the reverse strand, counting down.
GGCGATATTATGCTGTATAACATGTAATCGAGGCTCTTTAAATTCCATAATTTGAAAATCAGTAGCAAAAAATATATGTTTTTCGATATTCAGGTGCGGTTCAATAAGTTTTACTATTCTCCCTACTCCATTTCAAGCATAAGTGTAAGTGTATACATTATTATTATCATTATTGTGTATCCTTTCTGTTGTTACACTATTTGCTTGAAATAATGCAGACCCTTCTCTCACATTCACCCATTCATACCATGATTCATACACTCATTCATACGCCGATGGCAGTGTCAGCCATGATTGAACCACCAATTTTCCTATTTCTAATTAACCATTGTTTGTTTTTTGAACTATTTGAAAGATAGTATTGACTTTATAATATGAGAGAGGTGTGTTTCATGCCATGACACTGGTTAGAACAATCTAATCTAGTGTAAGCTGATTAGAACAGAGGAAGGTAGGCCTTGTTTTACATAACATGCTGCACTTTTTTTCAAGGGGTTTTGAAAACAGAATTAAGTGAAATTTTGACACTCTCTGCTATCTGAAGGCAACACATTTTAAACCGGTATTATTTCTGGTGCTAGGCCTCGTTTTTGTTTGTTTTTTTAATGACATGTTAATTCTCTGGTCCTGTTCTCTTTTTCTCACATATCTTTCTCTCTTCCTCTCCTTCAACTTCCTGAGAAGTTTACTTGTGCTGGACAGTGAAAAGCAAAAGGTGACTGCAAGATTTCGCAGAAAGAGGCGGTGGAGGGGAAGGTCAAGGATGTCCAGGATGGGTTTCCAACGCAAGTGCACACTAGAGCACAGATGCACTCATGAGAATCATCATCCAGCCACTGGACCAAGGTAGTTCCTGACATGTGTTTGCATTTATGACGTGCTTTGAATAATGCATGCTGTCTGATCTTACATAATGGCACACAACTATGTATGACTGTGTTTGGTTTGTAATGTTTGTTCCCCCTATGAGTAAAAAAACAATAGCAAGACACTAATTTCAAATGGATCTATTAATTTATTCAAAAATACAATAAAAATGCAATGAATACACACAGTACAATGACCTAGATATATAAATGTTTTATGATGAGAATGTTTTTAATTTCTGAAATAAAATTAATGGTGATATTTTATGAGAGGACCCTCATGAAAATGAGGGAAAATTAGTTTAGTGGTTAAAATGTCATGTGGAGTGAACTTAAATCTTTATGAGACTTATGCATACATTTTAACATTAATTGCGAAATTTAAAATTCTCAATGCATCATAAAATGAAAAGGAAAGGTGAATAAAGGTTGTCCAGTGAATTATGGTGGGTCCTCCTGGCTCTTTCACACATTATGTTTCACACAATGCCACCTAGTGGACACAAGAAAGAAACATCAAACATGCACGTCAGACAAGAAGCATGAAAAACTGGTTACATTAGTTAACATCAACTAACAATGAAAAACACTCCAATGGTATTTATTAATCTAGTTAATGTTTATTTGAACATTAGATTGTTGTTGATTGACTGCCTAATAGATTGTTAAAAATCCAAAGTTGTGTCTGTTGATGAAACTACATGAACTAACAATACTTACAGTTGTGACTAACATTAACAAGAGATTAATAAACACTATAACAAATGTATTGCTGATTGTTATTTAATGTAAGTTATGGTAAAGTGTTAAATTTTACTAAAAGTGAAATGACTGTACCACAGTTATACAAGGTGTTTATTTTGTGAATGTCTAGAAGACTTGGTCCATCTCGCTGGCCAATGGGAATATAAGGGTCTGGTTTAGGGATGATTGTGGGTCCCCCATCCTCTGAGAAGGCATACCTGTGTGTGCATCAGCAAAATTCTTTGGTTTAAGGGAGTTTAAGCAACTATATGGACTACATTTTTATGCATTTCAGATTATCACTAATAGTTTAGCAGAAGCATGCATACTGTATAGATTTTCCGATACTGACCTCCCATAGTGCATGACAGAGCTGTAGTCATATGCTGTATTGAGGTTGTTTGTGTCATACTTCCTAAAGTTGTGCCTTTGATCTATATAAATGAAACCGGACACCACTGTCATACTGAACATATCAGACTTCAATAATTACAGTGCTAGTTTCAAAAACTTACTCTCTATGATGTTTTCCCACAGGACGGAAACATAGTGGTCACGATCAGAGCGGGACTGCTCGTGTACGAATCCCAGAGCGTGCATTATCTCATGGGACGCCACTCCTGACCACATACAGCCCGGAGACTGCAAAGACACAGTCTGACTGCCTCCTGTCATTCCCAGATATGACCAGCAGCTATAAGGACGACAGTGGATGGCAATCATTATAGTAAATAGGTAAATGAATGGCGTTTAAAATTTGGGGTTTGTAAATAATAAAGAATAAATAAAAAAAATCTCTTATGCTCAAAATGTTTAGCTGAATTGTTTGCATTTTTACTGATGTCTTGAGTGTCACATGATCCAGAAATCATTCTAATATGCTGATTTGCTGCTCAAAACATTTCTGACTATTTAAAATGTATTATTGAAAACAGGATAGGATTCTTAATATTTTTATGGAAACCCTGATAAATGTTTTCATTTCAAGAATGTTCAAATAAATTTGAGATAGAAATGTCTTGCAACACTACAAATGCATTTACTGTCACTTTTGATCAATTTATTGCACTATCAAAACAAAAATGTTCTGACCACAAACACACATGCACACACACACACACACACACACGCACACAAACACATATATATATATATATATATATATATATATATATATATATACATATATATATATATATATATATGAAGAGTTCAGATGCAAAAGCCTCTAAATGCCATTTGAAATTTTCTTCTAAAATGACCATTTTTATCAAGCTTGTATATTTAAGTTCAGTAATTTCACTTAAATGACAATTAATAGGTAATCTTCATTGCCATTTAAGTGAAATTACTGGTTTTAAATATACAAGCTTGATAAAAATGATTATTTTAGAAGACTTTTGCATCTGAACTCTTCATACATATATATATATATATATATATATATATATATATATATATATATATATATATATATATATATATTGTAATGTAAAAAAATTAAAACACTTCAAAGACTCATTTCAAAATTAGGATCAGATTTTGTAAGAGGAAATATTAAAGATGACTAATGCATGACTACAATGGACTCACCCAGATCTAGACTGAATATTAATGAAGTTTGCTTGATGTGTGCGAGGCACAAACTTCACACATGTTGCAGAGGAAATGTCCAACATTCCTGTTTCTATGGTGATTCTGTCCATATCATCTGTTGAGACACAAATCCTATTATTTATTATTTCATATCAAAAACCTTAACTTTGAACAATAATATTTATCAAGACCTGTTATGGGGTTTAATATAGAAATCTTACTCACCATATTGTGGGAAATGATGTAAGGTACATACACAAAACCATCAACAGATTTTGGCCAGCGGCAAGAGTCTCCCAAACATGTGATGGCACTGCGGGATCCTGAACTCACTATGTCACCTCATGTAATGGAAAGCCTCTGGACACTGAGTGGTGGAGGAAGATAACCACATGTTTGCTACATGTTATAGTCATTTCCTATAAATGTTTGTATCTGTCATGCACATACGTTGGTTTGCTCTGAGGATCCTGTCCATGGCATTCATCTCCTCTGGGTCCTCGTATTGCTCTGTTGAAAAAGTTAGAAATGGTACATTTACATCAATACAACAATCTCAAAAAAGCTGTCACTTGGGCTGTACCTTTTCAAAAGGTACACTTTTGTACCCAAAGGGTACATATTAGTAACTAAAAAGTACATATTAGCTCCTAAAATGTACATATTAGCACCTAAAATGTACATATTAACACCTAAAATGTACTTATTAGCACCTAAAATGTACATATTTGCACCTAAAATGTATATATTAGCACCTAAAATGTACTCAAGTTATTACCACCTAAAATGTACATATTAGCACCAAAAATGTATATATTAGCACCTAAAATGTACTTATATAGCACCTAAAATGTACATATTAGCACCTAACATGTACATATTAGCACCTAACATGTACATATTCAGGACCTAAAATGTACATATTAGCTCCTGAAATGTACATATTAGCACCTAAAATGTCACTCAAGTTATTACCACCTAAAATGTACATATTAGCACCGAAAATGTATATATTAGCACCTAAAATGTACTTATTTGCACCTAAAATGTACATATTAGCACCTAACATGTACATATTACGACCTAAAATGTACATATTAGCTCCTGAAATGTACAGATTAGCACCTAAAATGTACATATTAGCACCTGAAATGTACATATTAACACCTAAAATGTACATATTAGCACCTAAAATGTACATATTAACACCTAAAATCGACATATTAGCACCTAACATGTACATATTAGCACCTAACATGTACATATTAGGACCTAAAATGTACATATTAGCTCCTGAAATGTACATATTAGCACCTAAAATGTACATATTAGCACCTGAAATGTACATATTAACACCTAAAATGCACCTAAAATGTACTTATTAGCACCTAAAATCTACATATTAACAACTAAAATCGACATATTAGCACCTTAAATATACATATTTGCACCTAAAATGTACTTATTAGCACCTAAAATGTACATATTAACACCTAAAATCTACATATTAGCACCTGAGATGTGCATATTAGCACCTAAAATGGACAAAAGTTTACCTTTTGAAAAGGTACAGCCCCAGTGACAGATTTTGTACCTTTTTTCTGAGAGTGAATGTAACAGCCTGGACTGCTCATGAAGCACCAGTTTACCTGAATATTCTCTTTTGACCTCAGCCTTGTCTGATGGACCAATGAGGAGTTCTAATACAAAAAAAATAAGATTTATTCAAAAGATATACAAAATATCAACATAACTGGAGTAGTACTCTTACCTGGACAGGTAAAGACCAGGACTCTAACACCAGTCCCACAAAAATACCCACACAGAGCATAATGGTGGTCACTTTTGAGTGCGTCCTGGTGTTCTGGATGTAAGTGGGTTTTGCATGTTAAGGCCCTGTAAGCAAGGATATATACTCTCAGGGTAACACCTATCTTTACTCCAGGTTGCAAATGGAGGGTTAGTTTGACGTAGCATGTCATTATTTCATATTCAAGTGTTTCCTGATGAAAGGTTTGGAAAGCATTCATGGTGCAATCAGTTAGTTCTTTCTTGACACTTCAGCATTTTTAAGATTGATCACTACAATGGTGATTTGAAATCTTGCTGATTCTTGTGTTATTCACTCTGACCAAGCACATGTGCAGGTATTGTTCAAACTCAACATCATCTATATTTGTGCTGTTTTTGCTGTATCATCTATATTTGTGCCAAAATGTGGTGCAAATAAACAACCCCTCACCCTTTTCATAAACATCATTTTTGCATTACTGTAAATAACAGGTTGTTTTAAATTCAGCTTGTGTAATTCATACCTCCATCCATATTTATTAGCTCTGAGATCTGATTCTGAACACTATTTTTAACCGTTTGACTGATGTGACTTTCATTTGGAGATTTATTTTGCAACTAATAATTACTATTTTGCAATGCAATGAAAGCTTAAATGAAATACCCAGAAACATATATGTATATGGACATGGTTTATTAATGTATTGTGTTTATATAAGGCATCAAGGATGAGACAGAATATACTGAAACAGCAGGTTACAAAAGAATGTTCCTAATTTCTTATTATATTTGATTAGCAAGCAATCTTCACAAACAGCCATTTTACTTTATAATGTTAAAATGTTACAATATAAGAAGTAAAAGCATTAATGCATTAATAATGTCAGACTTTAGCCTTGTGATGGATCATTTGTTGTTGTGAATGGATTTCATTACACATTACATTTATACAGTTTATTAATCTTCATTATATCCAAGTCGCTGGGCCCAAATCTCTGTCCAATCTTCACATTCCAGTTTCTTTTTGGTACAATAGTAGGTTCACCGTCCTCAGAGAAGGCATACCTGAAATGACCAAGAATATAATTACATAATTGCAGTTTCTTATATAGAGTTATCCTTTAAAATGTACCTTGCGTTAACATACTTTCCAAAGTGCATGACAGAGCCGTAGTCATAGGGGGTGTCCAAGACGTTTGTTTTAAACTTTTCAAAGTTCCTCAGCTTGTCTATATTTGCAAGCAGAAGAATACGTGAGCCATACAATTGCATATTGGCATTTAAGTATAAGAATATGAAATATACAAATGCTCTTTACCTTTCCATATATTGGACCACATGATGGTGACATACTTGTCCCGATCGGGTCGGGATTGCTCATGCACGAAGCCCAGGGCGTGCATGAGCTCATGGACGGTGACCCCTGACCCGGTGCAGTCAGGTGTCTGAAGAGAAATGGTTTGTCTGCCACCACGTGCCCCCAGATACGACCAGCACCTACAGTATTGATCAAAAATGATGAGAATCACTCAAAATAATCATGCATCTCAAGAAATAAATCTGATGTTTATACCCTGTTTTGGGCTGAATGTCCAGGTAGTCCCTCTGGTGAGTTCTGGGCACGAAGCGCACACAGGTGTCCTGTTCAATGAGTTTCATGCCTTTCTTAATGTTCTTCACGTCTGCATCGCCTGCAGAGGAACAATCAAAACCAAATAATAAGATTTACTTAGTTGGTGACACGTGGCACTGTATATGAAAATGAAAAAGCCTGCTTACTGTACACATGAGAGAGTGAGTATGCAATGTACACATTTCCATCCACAGATTTGGACCACAGGCAGCTCCTGGCAAAACAGATCTTCTGACTCCTACCGGATACGGCTATATCTCCTTCTCTGAGGTTGGTGCCATCCACTGAAACAACGCCTATAGAGAAGAAGAATAAAGATTTTTTTAATGGCTTCCATTGCACAAAATGTTCTGTATAGTGGAAAAGAGACGTTTCTTTAGATTATTACATTGTTCTTCACATGAAAAAAAAAGGTTCTTTTAAGAAATTTTCACTGAAAGGTTATTTGATGACCTTTTGGATTTGTTTAAAAAAAAAATTAGGGATATTAAAGTATAACAGAAGCTTCAGACTTACACTACAAAACGTTTACCTTGATAGTCATTTACATCTATGATCTTGTCCATTGCAGTTTGATTGTCTTCTTCAATATCATCTGGCAAGAGATAGTGATGTAACTGTTAAAAATAATGTAATTGATTTTCAACAAAAAAATTATCATTTGATATAATACAATATACCCGCGTAGCTTCTCCTTTGTCTTATTGCTCCAAAATTCGATTGAGAGGAAATCTGCAGAATAAATGTATTAAAATATGTGGTTTTGATTAATATAAACAACACATACAATTATTCGTATGCAAATACCTGAGCAGGCAGGGATAAACATGGTCCTGCTAAGAAGAAGAAGAGGTTGACGAGAAGCAGTGTGTACTCCATGAGTGCACTGAGGTTTGCTGTCGGTTCATGCTGCCTGCTATTTAAGTACTCTTCGCCAGCTTTCTGTTACATAATGTGTACTCTAGGTGGCCAACCAAATGTATGTTTTTCTGCTTTAAGCTGTTTTTAATCGTCACATGCTCTTACACATACTTATAAATACTATTTTCATATGGGTGTTTTTTTTATTCCACCATCACGTAAAAGATTTATCCGCCCGAACAGGGACTTGAACCCTGGACCCTCAGATTAAAAGTCTGATGCTCTACCGACTGAGCTATCCGGGCTCCATGGAAGTTAAAAAGTCACGTGGACATCAAAAAATAACAGTTTTTAAGTTATTTGAACTCGGTAAATATATTTCATTGTTAACGTTTCAATTATAGTTCATGTTTGTATGTTTTCCACGTTGCAATCGTTCTGGTGATCTGATAATTTATTACATCCGTCTCGTAAAAATATAATACCGTATTGATTGAATGGAAGAATTTAATATAAGAAAATAAACTTCGGCTATGTTGACCATCCAATCAGACTTCCTCGGAAATTATTTAACGTTAGAGGGATACGTGTGTGGTACAAAACGCAATCAGTAAGGCAAAACGTTTTGCATTGTTGTAATGGAGACCACATTAAATTCTACAAACATCATCTTTCAAGACGATACGGAATTACAGGTAATATGAGACTCGCGGCAACGCGTGTACAGTATGTGGTTTATCCACAATACGAACTTCACATGCGTTTGCGTACTCACTTTTGTATTTTGTTTTGATTGTCGCTGACAGGATTTGTTAAAACAAATCAATGATGCCAAAAGTGAACTACAACTTTCCAAAGACGAGGTTGAGCGAGTAAACAAAGATGTTAACAAATGGTAATTAATACTATACCATCATCTGAAATTATGACTCAGCAGCATGTATTTATGTCCTAAACATAGTAGGAAAATCATAGGCTATCATTTTGCCTTAAAAACAAATCAACGTTTCATATAGTTCAGAAGCACTTTGCCTATTTAAAAAGAATAATATAGGCCTAATATTATTTATTGAGTTTAGCTACATGTATCATGGTTTTAGGTTGCCTTTCTATTTGAAGACATGAATCTTCTCAGAGGTTAATATTACTTTAGCAGAGAGGAGATGGACCGAAGGATAATGATGATGGTCCAGGTGGATGAAGGCCTCTGGAATTCACTGCTTGAACTGGATGCTCTTCTGCAGGAGAAGAAAAGTCTCACCAATCAGTTAGAAGAATTCACTTTGAATGAGTATGACAATCCAGTATTACTGTATATCCCTCTGTATTTCTATTGTTCAATTGAATCCTTCGAAAAGAATATGCTGTGCTATATTACATTGATTGTTTTTTGATCTAATAAGAATTTGGTTAAAGACCGTGTCCATAGATGCATCTGATTCTTCAAAGCTACTTTGTTACAGGACTTTGGAGTCAAAGCAAGCTCTTGTGAGAAGTTTGCAGGAGGAGGAAAGCGGCCTGCTGGAGCAGGAGCGTAATCTGAAGCTCAAACGTGAGCAGCTGCTGAAAGCACTGGCGGACGCTTCTTCAAACATAGAGGAAGGTACAGCTCATGATCCCTAGTGTTCTGGAGTCTACGGGTAATGAACTGGCAGAAGAATGTGTTCATAATACTCAACTAATCTCAATTTCCAGTTTCACAGGGTGAAAACCTGGGCAAACCAGGCTCATCCAGCCAGAGTAAGTCTGAAAAGCCAGTGAGAAAAAGAGGAGCACGGAAGTGAACACATTAAAAAATGCAACACAACATTCATTTTTGATATTTTGTAAAATTAAGCTGCAATAAAGATGTAAAACTATACTGACTTTTCCTCCATCTTGTACTTTATTTCTAAGACTTTTAAGCACTGTTAAAATGTTCACCGATGATTATTGCTATAATGATTAAAGATTCAAAAGATTGTCATTTTGCTGAATTTTCAAACTTTAGCCTGGAGACACCTTTAGGGGGACATCAAATGTTCAAGTAAGCATGAAAGTATTTTTTTTCCTATGTGCGTCTGAGTGAAATGGCTTCTTGAACAAGGAACATTTTTTGGGCGGGACTTGATTTTGTCCATCAAGAATTCATTGGATCGTTGGATGTTGGTTGTGATTTGCTATTGCTGTGATGTCATATTGAATCCTACTTGACTCTGACGGTGACTCCCTTTTCAATAATATCTCTTTACACACACTTCTTTTTGACATCTTCATATTGGACTTGATCTCCTCCCCGCTCTCTATCACTGACACTGCCTTCAATATTGAAAGACAATTGTGATCGGATGGTAAAATATTGGCTACCTTTGATTAGGCTATATTTTTTATTGCTTTATAGATCAGGAATAAATGAATTTTAAACATTTTAAGAAAAATTAAAATTGGGACGAAACATGTTTTAAAATAAAAATACAATTCTGAAAAGAGAGCTGAAATACGGGACTGTCCTTGGAAAAACAGGATGTCTGGTCACCCTACATGGGTGACAGGTTGTTCTGCCCTCACACCAGTAAACACATCATTAGAGAAGAGATAATGCTGTAAGAGGTAGAGGAAGTTATTTTTATTAAAGGAGTAGTTCACTTTTGAAAAAAACTTATGCTGATAATTTACTCACCCCCATGTCATCCAAGATGTCCATGTCATTCTTTCTTCCTAAGAAATTAAGGTTTTTGATGAAAACATTCCAGCATTTTTTTTTCCATATAATACACTTCAGTGGGAACCAAACAATTCAAGGTCTAAAAGACAGTTTCAGTGCAAACTGTTTGAAGGGCTTTCAACAATTTCAGACAATAAATAAGGGTCTTATCAAGCGAAAAGATCGCTCAATTCAACTCGTTCATCAAAATGAACTAATCTTTTCCCAAGTCAACTCGTTCATTTCAGTTCATAATACAAATAAATATTTTACAGATACTATTTCATATTTTCTTTTGACTTTTGTAGAATGATGATATAAAAGTTCATGATGACTATCACACTTAGCTACTATTTTTAACAGTTAATTATTTAGTTATTCAAGATTTAATTGCATGAAAATATTTTTTCTACCTTAATATCAGAATATGTGGGTGTACTTGTGTATCAAGCATCTTGTAAACATTTGTACTATTTTAATGCACTGAGTTGAATGACGACTTTCGCGCTACAGTTTTATGACACTTCTCAGCCACCGTAGAGCACTAACACGTGTGATGTAAAATGATTCATGTCAGCTTATTCGGACTGATAATATAAAGTCATGCCGTAAGGGGACTGATGTTTTTGACAAAAAGGTAAATAAATTAATTTGACTTTGAACCCATTTATAATTAATTTAGCTAACTTTAGAGACAGCAGCTCAGTGTTATCTTTTGCCGATTCAGGCATGGGCATTACTCTTACAGCGCAGGCTGTCAAATGGAGAGAAAACATGGACATTGCTTTGGTTTTATCAGCTGTCCATATACGAGTTCAGTGTAATGATTAAAGGTCAGGTCACTCACAAAATGTGTTCTGTTGTTTGCAATATTCTCTCTTGCTCTCATGACGTGCCATCTCTCTCTCCCGCTTGTATTCGTGTATTTTAGGTGAAAGTGGTGGTTTATTCTGTCGACTGAATCATGGCATCCCCGGAGCTGCGGAGTGTGTTTTCGCTGTGCGCTGATCAGACAGTGACCGCAGGTTTGAGAGAATTGTCTGGACTGCTGAGCAACCCTGAACCTCCCCAGCCCTCTGCTCCTAAAACATCCAGTGAGGGTGAGAGAGTCAGACTGCTCTAATAATATCACTTACAGCTGCTGATCATCTAGGTGTTTATATCTATACCATATATTTCATAACACTCACAGATGCTGGAGCAGGAAGAACTGTATCTGTCGGAGAGGTGTCAGACAGGATGTTCTGCTTGGCCTGTCAGTGTTGTTTTGAGAGTCGTGAGGAGCAGGTAAACAGACAAACCTGGGGCCTATACCATGAAGCCGGTTCAGGTGGCTAGCCCGATATGTTTCAGTTTAGTTTGTGCCAACCCTGGGTTTTAGGTACCATGAAAGTGGTTTGGCTTTTAGCAGTGTTCATCGCCATAGTAACTTACACTCCACGGCTAACCTGGTCCGGGGCAGGTTATGTTCCAGGTAAGAGGTTGCAAACCGAACTTGGACCAATCAGCTGTGAGCAAAGTGACACATGATGATGGATAAAGTCACTCCACAGTAAATTATTTTAAAAGACAAAATCATGGCTTTTAGTAAATAAATTTGTATGATTTAGAAATTATTTCTGTAATTGTTATACCCTTAAACAATCTAATTTCAGTTCATCAATTATTATTACGCAGATTTTAAATGAATACGTATATAAAGGTAATATAAATACGCTTTAGAATCAATAAATGAAGCTATAAAATGACTACATGTGAGCTTAAATGTTCAATTCTCTCTATACCTTTATCCACTGTATAAACTAACTTCAACTTTTACTTGCCCTGATATATAGTAGCGAGACTTTCTTTTAGTTGTCCTCTTTCATAGACGGCTATTTTCTTCTTGCTGTGTAAATTTGTTTAAATTCTTAATATTTTAATACTTTTATTTAATACGTGAATTGCGCTGCTTCTCTTGCGAAAAATTAATTTCAATGAGTTTTGAATGAGTTTCACTCTTTCTCAGCATGTGATTGGCTGTTTGCTACTGATGTCACACCTAAACTCCTTAACTCAGGATCAAAGCCTGAGTTGACAGAGAAAGTTGATGATCAGCATCATGGTACCAACAAAGCCTGGTTGGATTGGTTTGGTTTTGTCAACTCGAAACTAATCCTGCAACCCTGATTTTGTTCAACTACCATCATGGTACAGGCCCCAGATGTGTTAGGGTTAGGGTATGAAATTCCACCAAGTTATGAAATCTGAGAGCTTTCTGTCTCCTCCATAGACGGCTACGCAGCTGATACTTTTTGACGCTTCAGAGATCTTTAAACTATTCCATATGAATTGAGAGGTTTAGTCCAAATGTTCTAAAGAGAATTGAGAGGTTTAGTCCAAATGTTCTAAAGAGACATGATTGCTTTAAATAATGAGCCGTTCGAATTTAGACTTAGTTTCACATATAAACATTGATCAGTGAACAGAAACAGAAACTCAACCGAACTTGCCTGACGCTCGTAGAACAAACCTCATTGGTTTTTACTGAAGCTTAATCGTGCTGCGTAACACACAAGAATGAACCTCATTGATTCCTATCGTGAAGCTCAAACGTGCTGCGTAACACAAAAATTAACCTCACTGGCTTCTTGCAGAAGCTCAAACATGCTGCTTAACACAAAAATAAACCTCATGGTTCTTGCTGAAGCTCAAACGTGCTGCTTAACACATGAGAATGAACCTCATTGGTTCTTGCCCATTAAGCAAACATGCTTGAGTTTCTGTTTATCACAACTGATGTGCGAGTTGTATGAATAAAAGCCTAAATTCAATCTGTTCATCATATAAAGCAATTGAGTCTCTTCAGAAAACTGTGGACTAAACCTCTCAATTTATATGGATTAGTTTTACAATCTCAAAACTTTTTGAAGTGGTAGTTCTGTAGCTGTCAATAGAGGGACAGAAATCTCTCGGATCAAAAAGATCTTCATTTGTTTTCCAAAGATGAACAAAAGACTTATGAGTTTGGAGCGACATGAGAGTGAGTAATTAATGACAGAATTTAGAATTTTTATTTTGGGTGAACTATCCCTTTAAGATCATGGAAGAACTCACATTGAATGTTTACTACAGAGTTCAACAGTGCGTGTCCAATTTTTTTTTCTTGCGTATATTTCATTCACCCTTATGTTGTTCCAATATCATGATTTTTTGTCTTCAGTGGAATATAAAAAGAGATGTTAAGCATAGTGTTGATTTCTGCACTTTTCCATACAAGGAAAATGGTGACCAAAAAGTACCATAAAATCATCCAAACTACTACTACTGTGTTGTATTACAATTCTTTTTAAAGCCACATGATAGCTTTGTGTGAGGGATTGAAAGAAACGTAATATGTTATTTGTTAATCTTTGACCAGATGGAGCATTACAAACTTGACTATCACCGCTTCAACCTGAGACAGCGGCTGGAAGGAAGATCTGCGGTCACAGTGGAGGAGTTTGAGAAGAAGACTGGGACAGGTAGATTTATGAAAGTTCATATAACCTTAATGAGAAACACTTATGTTATTCAGTTGCACAAATGTAAGCTTTCCATTTTTCTCATTTTTTATTAAAAGGCGATATTTCAAGCATTTCGGGTTCAGACTCGGACAGTGAGGATGAGGATCTCAATGATGATCATGGAAATGATGTAGTCCCTGACAGTGCTCTGGACACAGATCAGTCCCCTGGTCGATGTTCCACCAAAATAGTCTTTCAAAACATGCAGGGACAGTACCTCTCATTGTATCGCTGTGTTCTGCAAAGCAAGAGAGTGAGTAAATGTAGCCATCATTTTTCAGATTTGTTCATCTCTGACAGATCCTTCTCTAAGATAACCCACTGAACAGTTGATTATTTTCAGGGAATTTGCAGGTTTTAGGAATAGGTTGCAGCACTTTATTCTTTCAGTCTCATCTATTTTCGTTGTCATATTTCATTCTCAGGACAATGAAGAAGACTTGGTTTCTTCTTTACTTAAAATATCAAACAACACTATTTGGGTCATTCTGATGACTGGTGGTGGACACTTTGCTGGAGCGGTTTTTAAGGGGTCAGTGAAAAGTTTTTCTATAAAGCACAAAAATTTTATTGTTAATTATTTGTTACCCCCAAATTGATTTTTGTATTGTATAGGAAAGAGATTGTGCAGCACAAGACGTTCCATCGGTACACAGTGAGAGCGAAGCGAGGGACTGCACAGGGACTGAGGGACTCTCAGAACCGCAGCCACGTGCCTAAATCTGCAGGGGCGGCCCTCAGGCGTTACAATCGAGGCAGCACTGCATAAGGTGCGAATCCAGTGTTTTCATTAATATAAATTTCCAAACTTTATGTATAAAAGCTTGAAAAACATTGACTGGCATAGAATTTATGAGTCTGGAATTGTCATAGTGCAACAGTCGGGTTTCGGAAGTAAAACATTTTTCATAGAGAAATTGATTTAACCTTAAAAGACAGCCTTTCTGTGAGCTACAAGATTGTTACTCGATGGTATTTGCTTCTTTGAAGCCGTCAGCCTGCATTATTTCAACTTATTTTAGTATTGCTAGTGATGTGTTAGATGTTAGTGATGCTGTTCAAAAATTTCACCAATCAGAAGGTTGTAACTATCAAAACATGCAAAAACGGCTCTTTAGCTCTGCCCACTCCCTTTGAAGCACTGGGAATGACGTGATCAAATCTTGATATCCTATCAAAATACTTAAAGGTCCCCTGACATGGGGTTATTTTTTATTTTATGTTTCCTGGGTTGCCCTTATAGTGCTAGTAAGTTTTTAGATCAAAAATTGTCATAATTTATAACTAAAAGGCATTTTTCCTAGCCTGATTTTAGCCTCTGATTTGAAACACTCTGTTTGAAGGGAGTTGTCTGCTGGTGGGATTCAGTGTAACCGCCCACTGCTGTGATTGGCTGACATGTTTGCATATGAAATAGCTACATGTTACATGTGAAACTCTCTCGACTACTTTTACTACAGCTATTATAAATTTTTTACTATAACAGCTATCGAGATTAACAAATCTATGAGAAGTTTTAAAGTATTTAGATCTATTCCCATCACATAAAATGTTGCCGTGATGAGCATTGAGCAAGCAGATGACAGTCTGTTGATCGCGAGAATGAAGATCTTATCATTGCAATGCAGTTTCTGCACTCTCTCTAATGCTTTCACTAATACCAACACGATGATGTACAGTAAGAGCTTTGTTGTGCATTGTAACGTGCGTCATTGATTTAATAACGAGTTAAACTCTAAGATAAACTTGCGTTAGTGTGGAAAGATTGTTCTTTGATTGCGTTTCTGTTTATAATTTGTTCACAATTAAAATAGGATTACTTTTATCGTATCTAAAACAAATGATGTGAAGTTGATATTTAAGTCACTGGCTTGACTCACTGATGCATAAATAGTATTTAATGATTTTGAGAGAAAGATTACCTAAGATTAACTTGAACAATTAGGCTACACATCAGAAATTGTTGCTTGGTAGCTCTGATCGATTTATTTTCAGACGTTTATCTAGTTGCAGGAAACAGTCGTCGGTGAAGTGTTTGGACCATACAAAACTTTGGGAAGTTGTGTCGGCGCATTTCCAGCAGAAATAATATTAACCCATTGTTTTTTCAGAGGCTCAAGATGAAGGAACTAAAAAATACTTTTGTGTTCATTTGGAGATATTCTGAACACTAAGCAACTGCCATACTTGACTCGTCTGCAAGCGATGATGTGTCTCGAGGAAAAACTCAAATCGCGCTTGCGCGTTCATACTTCCTAGCTCATGTTCTCATGGGCGAGGCCAAATTCTCTGGGCGGGCAAAGCAGAGAAAAGGGAGGTTATCTTTCCTCTGTATGACGTCATACAGGGAGATTAAAGATCAGCGCGTCTGAGCTTTCATTTTCTCAAAGGCAGAGAAAAATAGCCAAAGCTTGGTTTACACATTCAATTGAAAATTTCTAGCCACTGGGAGACCATACACACATACAGACTAGGGAACTGTATATTAATGTCAAAAAACCTCAGAAAGTGAAAATTTTATGTCAGGGGACCTTTAAATATCTGTTTAACCATATATATTTTGCAATAAACTTAAAATACACTGTTTATATAAAATCAACATTGTTAAACCTCGTAGCAGGTTGGCATGGTTCATGGCTCATAACTCTTGAACAAAGACTTTCTTAAAAATCCTATAGAGAAAAAAATACTTCTGGAACCCACACTGTTGAACTGTTGCACTCAACTGATGTACACTGTGTGCCCTACTTTAATCAGGATATTCATGATCTTCTGGAAAGCTGGGCTGAGTATTTGAAGGAGACAAGTGCCATCTTTCTGCGAGCACCAAGTTACAACAAGACCATGTTTTTTGGAGGTCGTGGAGCACCACTTGGACAAGAAAATTCAGAGAGTCCGCGTACTTCCTTTTGCCACACGTAGAGCAACATTTAGAGAAGTACAGCGAGTCTTTTATCTGCTCTCAACTCTACATGTTTATCGTACGTTGAGATTTACCATAATGTAATATGTTTTTCTATACAATCTTTAATTTCTTTCCTTTTAAAATGAATGCCTGTTAAATTTCAGAAAAAGACACAGAAATCTCCAGTATTCTCGGTCCATTGAAGAGAGTGTCTGAAGAAGAAACTCCTAAACCTGTCAATCATCCGATCCCAAACACTAATGGTGCGTCTGAACACTTGACTGTGTCTTAAATGCCTTGTTTCTTAAAAAAAAAAAAAAAAAGGATACTTAAGGGCTCTTCTGTGGTCAGTGCCTGCAGAGGAAGAAGAGGGTGAAGTAGAAAGTTCAGGGAATGAAGACTCAGGAACACTAGAGATGGTGGAGGTGACACTGGGAACTCTGGACCTCAGAGAACATGAAGTACAGCCTAATAAGAAGAAAAGGAGGAAACGGAAAGAGAAAAGAGAAGGTAACGACCTTTGCAGAACAAAAATAAAAAGTTTTTAGTAAAGTTAGAAAACGTAAAAAAAAAATCATAATTTTTTTACTTTTGTCTTCAGACTCAACCAACAGAGATATAACTGCAGAAAAGACAGAAGATGAAACTGTGGAAGAAGGGGAACTGGAGGGTGAAGGCGACATCTAAAGAAACACAGAGGAAGTCAAGGAGCAGGAGGAAACCCAAAGGCAAAAAACATCAGCAAGAAGAAGGTAAAACACTGATACTGGAGCCGAAAAAACAACCCACAGTGTTCACAAAGTACGGGAGACCCCTAGTCCCACTTTGGCAAAAAATTAATTATAACTAATTATAATCTCGTGGCCTCAAGATACTATCTCATGGCCTGAAGATAGTAACTCGTGGCCTCAAGATAGTAACTCGTGGCCACAATTTTTTTTGCCAAAGTGGGACTAGGGGGCTCCGTAATAAAGCCTTTATGCCACAGAAATATGGCCCATTTAATCCTGAGTGTCAAAAGTTTTGGGTCAGAAAGAAATTAATACTTTTATTTAGCAAGAATACATTCAATTGTTCACAAATGAGTGTAAAGACATTTATAAAACGGTTAGTTCGAATCCTCTGATTCTGATTGGTCAAGAGCTGTGCTTTATTCACGATAAACACGGCTACGACCACTTCACCCAACGGTTCTATTTATTCGCTGCGCAACACTGCGGTTTGATGTTGTTTTCATTTGAGCTTTCATGCATTTACACATTGGAACGTTGTTGCTGTTCACACTCGGGGACTATTTTTTCCAGGCGGAAAGGTAGGCTTTTAGTGATTTTACTTTCAAGAAAGTTGCACTAATATTGTTTTTTACTTAAATATTGTGTGGCAACCGTTTTATAAAAGCAATAAGAGACTCGAGGCAAGTGCTGTATCGTGAATAAGTAACGGCTCAAGGGTTGAGGCACGACGCGAAGCGTCGTTCAAAAATTCTTATCAATCAAAAATTTCTATCAATCAAAAATTCCTGGGAGGAAAAAGTATGACTAATTCCACAAAATATTAAGCAGCGCAACTGATTTCAACATTGATAACAATAAAAATATATTATATTATATAACTATATTTACAATATGAACAATTTTTTTTTTTTTTTTTCCGTAAGTAAATGCAGTTTTTTTTTATTATTATTTAAAACATCTCAATTAAAAAATCTTACCCAAATATTATTTTCAACGGTAGTGTAAACCTAGATTTTGGTGCAAAAAAGGACTTGCATTATAAGATGAAATGGCCATTTTAAGTTGCTTGCTTCACAGTGTTCCTCCTGTCTTTTCAGATGAAGTGGATGAGCTCTTGGGAATACAGTTTGAGGGACGCTCTCTTCACTGCCTGTAAAACAGGGAACATCCAATCATTACGCTCCCTCCTGCAACTACCAGAGGGCCAGGAAGAGGAAAAGATGGAGAAGAGAGAAAAACTGATGAGAATCCTACCTCAAGGGTTTTATGTCTTCTCAAGAAGCCCATAGACTCAGCAGGCTTTACTTTACTGCACGTGGCATCCGCAGCAGGACAGAAATCAGTCATCAACCTGTTAATGGATGCAGGGAGTGATCCAGCTAACAAGTGCGCATATGCAGAATCGCTATAATAAACTTTTAGTAGCAATACAAACATACTGCAAAATAAGCTTTCATGTGGTTGGACGGTCATTCAATTCTAAATAGAAGCCCATTTCTTTTTCAGGGATAAGAAAGGACAGACTCCGTATGTTGTTGCTCCTGAAAAAGATACCCGAAACACGTTCAGAAAATACATGGCCGAACATCCTCATAAGTATGACTACACTAAAGCACAGGTAGACACATTTATTTTGTTATGATGTCTAGCAGCACAAACAAATGTTAACAAAACCTTCATTGTCTATATCTTAAAAAAAAACTTTTTCATTTAAGGCCCAAGGCCACTAATGAAATTGATTCTGTTTTTCAATTGAATTTGTATTAAATTATTTGTATGTTTTTACCAAAATTGAAGATAGAAAAGTTTAATGTACATCCCTAAATTTTTTTTCCAGACTTATTTTAACAGTTTTAAATTAGATTTTGAATCTCAGATGTTTTGAACACCTTTTGCAGCCAAAATGAATAGATCTGTCACTCACTGCTGTATATTCTTTGCTTTAATGTTTAAGGTTCCTGGACCATTGACTGAAGAAATTGAGTCCAAAAAGGCAGAGAAGAAGAAAGCCCAAAAAGCAGCACGGAAACAGAGAGAGAAAGCACAAAAAGAAGAGAAACTTCAGAAACAGCAAGAGGAGGAGGAAAGAGGAGATTCACGGCTCTTAGTGATCGAGAGAAGGTGACTTACTACTTTCTTTCTTCTTCTTGCTCTGTCCTGTAACTCTTTGTTTCGTCGTTGACCCATTGGCTGTAATTTTTCTGATGTCACAGCGAGCTCTGGCTGCTGAGAGGAGATTGGCTGAACATGTTGCCACAACTGGTGTAACACTCACTACCATCAGGTATTATCTTTTCTTATCATGTAATCCCTCTATGGGGAAATAATTGTGTCCTTTATGCAAGTCGTGTTAAAAGGAAAGGTTTATCACAAAATTAAAACTGTCATCATTCATGTTTTTATAGGAGATGCTTTCAGTGCGGAGAGTCATTGCTGGGGAAGATTCCTTTTGAATATCTGGACTACTCTTTTGTACACCTCGCTGTGTTCAAGCCCATCGCAAAGCCAAATGTTGCTGCCCGGCCCTGACCTCTCACATGCTACTGCACCGCTTTAGAGAAGGGGAAGGAGGAGTGCCATATTTGTGGCCATATTCATGTTATGGGAGTCATAACTCATAGTTGTCTTTGAAAATCACCAGACTATGACGGAAGGTTTACCTGAAAATGGATTAGAGAATGATTAATAAATCAAAAATGGGCAAAAGATTTGAGTAAACAGTGTTAGCTTGTCTAGTTTTTGTAATTTAATGCTGTTTATATCTGAGTTCTGTGCAACTCATATTCTTTTACTTTCCAACTCACTCAGGACACAGAGCAACCACTGTGATTAAAAAACATATAGGCCTACTTGGAATGAAATGTCATTTAATTAAAAATCATAGTTCATTCAGAACTGTAAAAGCCTATTTTTTTGTGTTAAAAAATGGGTAACACTTTACAATAAGGTTAATTTAATAAACATTAATGTATTAACTAACATGAACTAACCATGAGCAATACATTTGTTACTGTTTTTGTTCATCTTTGTTAACATGTTAGTTAATACAAATCCAGCTGTTCATTGTTAGTTCACAGTGCATTAACTAATGTTAACAAATATTTGAATGAAGTATTAGTAAATGTTGAAATTAACATTAAGAAAGAACAATACTTCTTCAGCATTTGTTAATCTTTGTTAATGTTAACTAATGTAGTTAACTAATGAACCTTATTGTAAAGTGTTACCAAAAATGCATATGGAGGAATGACAAAAGCATATGTTATTAATGTTTATACTTTCACATGGATTAGCAGTTGCAGAAGTTTTAGACTGTACAAATAGTTTCTTTCTAATTCAGTTTTGAAACCATTCTTTTGGTAAATTGTTTCCAAACCAGTGATTTGTATTAAAAAAAAGTATGATTTACACCACAGAATGAAACGATTCACTCTGAAATTAAAACGGGACATTACTGTTTTTTTTGTGTATGTTTTTACTTATTAATTTATTCTGAGTGGCTGAGAATGCTTTTATCTTATTAAAAATATTTTACATCATACATGGCTCACACAAAGCTGAATATAGAGTTATGATTCTGAGATTTAATCATATTCTTTTAAAGCAGATTAACTTTAATGCACATCAATCATTCTTAGATTTGTCATATAGAGTACTAAAATTAACTTCTGCACTTTAATGGGGAAAAACTGCATTTTTACCATGTTTTAAGAAATCAACTGACCATTAAAGCAACACCAAGGAACTTTTTCTCTGCAGTCGCCCTACATGTTGGAAGCAGAATTGTCCTTTACCACTGTTGTAAAATTATTTAGCCTGCTGCATCCTACTGTCGCACGCTCGCTGTTTATCCAGTATTGGCTTTGGTTATCAACAATGACCACAGACAATTTAAGAAAGTGGCATGAAGCAGTCAAATTTTGTGCTTAGCTAGACACAGCTGGAGTGTGTTGTCATGTCTTCTGTCCAGTGTTGTTGAGCTGAGGCCGGTCCATAAACAGGATTTCTGCAGTGTGATGGCGCTCTTTCCAGCTCCAGCACTGTGATGTTGTTTGGCTGAGTGGCACTAAGAAAAGGTCCAGGTACATACAGCGTCTGCTGGGGGCCCCTCTGGGGCCAACACCTCCCAAGTTCACCCCATTCACCCATACCTGACCCTGAAGAGAAAAAAAGAATTACACAAAACTGGCACATAGTCTGTTTTAGAAGTAGCTCAAACAATAACAAATACTAGATATTCTTCATTATATGAAAAGTGTGCCTCACCTTAGTCCATCCATTAAGTTTTACAAAAGTGTCCCAGCGCAAGGCCTGTAGGCTTCAAGGTTCCTGAGTAGATCATTGGTCCATCTCCTGCTTCCATCCCTGACCCCGAGTGAGCTGACTGCAGCCAACCATTGGCTACTGCAGTGTCAATGTCCAGTGGTAGATCGACCAATTAGTGAGCACTGAGCCGTCATTTCCCAAAATGAGATTACCCAAGAGACCCTGAAAAATAGACAGATCTACAATTTTTTATTCATCCTATATTCCTCCTCAGATGGTTTAAACATCTGAAGTATAAAAGTATAACTTACCTTATTATCATTGATATAACTGCCAAAATTAACCCTGCCCATGTTCTCCACAAGCATGTCTAACCGATCCCCCTTGACGTCCTGTGATGTTCATCACCAGGACAGTGTCCCTCTCCATAATCCCTTGGTAAACCTGCTCATAGAAAAGCTTGAGTTTCAATCTAAACAAATTGCATTGGCAATCATCTGTCTTTCAAACAAAACCATGGTAGATGTAATGGTTTACCTGGGCTCAAAGGCACCTGGGCTAGTTTACTTATAGAAGCTAAGGTAAGGCTGTCGAAATTCATTAATCGCGATTAATCACATCCAAAAAATAAGTTTGTGCTTACATAATAGATGTGGGTGCACTGTATATAATTATTATATATATATATATATATATATATATATATATATATATATATATATATACACACACATATAATAAAAAATATTATTTATATATAAAATATTTACATTTTTATATAATATAAATTATATATAAATCTTTATACAGTATATACTTGAAAATTTGTTAAATATATACAAGCGTGTGTGTATACTTACTTATATAAAATAAAATTATACACAGTGCACCCACATTTATTATGTACACACAAACTTTTATTTTGGATGCGATTAATCGTAATTAATCGTTTGACAGCCCTAGTCAAAGGGGTCCATCAACTGTTTTGGTTAACTAATATTCTTCTAAAATGTCTTCTTTTGTGTTCAGCTTAAGAAAGATTGTATTTTTCTGTATTTTGTAAGATCTGTATTTTGGACCGGGTGTGTGTCCTAATAATAATAAATATATATATATATAAAGAAACTCATACAGGTTTTGAGGGTAAATAAATGATGACAACATTTTTAATTCTGAGATGACTCATCGCTTTAAGCAGCAAACGGTGTTTTTTGGTAATACGCACTGTTGTAGTGTCTGGACTAACCATGGCAAGAACAAAACATTGTGTTAACGTGACCAAAACAAGTGGTCTGCTCACCCCATTCACAGAGAACGTATGCACAATCATGGATGCCATTGAGGGGCGAGATGAGAGGGGTCGGCTCAGGAACATTCCGTGGCAGTGTCGTCTGGTAAAGCATGAAGCCATAGTACTGCACACAGTTGACATAACATAAGCTCAGACCAGCTTTTACACTTATCCAAGAACAGCCTCCAAAGACCAACCCATATATCCACATCTAGCTAGTTATGAGAAAATACAACATTGGCTGGCTAAACTCAACAACATAAAACATTATGAATTATAATTACGTTCATGGACTGTATTATGTTCTTTTAATTATCGTACCTGTTTAATCTCCTCAAACATCAAAGGATAATGAGATTGTACCGGACCTTGTGGTGACAGCGTATCTAACAAGCCGCTAATGTTGCCAACCTATGAAAGAACATGATTTGAATAGGCAAGAAATCATGGAAATTAATAAAGTTTTGAAATGTGAAATATCCACACCTTCTGAAGTGTAACAAAGCCATATGCGAACTTTGGGGTGGCTGGTGGCATCGGACCAACTGGAATATCACGAAACTGAAAACGAACACATATTATTACATATGAATGGATGTCTGTTTTGTTACTCAAAGGATGCTAGAGAAAAATACTAGAGCAGTATTGTCAAAATTTTATAAATTGTATCTCCCCCTTTTTTTCATCCTGGAAATAGAAAAAGAATAGAAACAAAAAAAAATGTATATATTAATTAACTGTAATGCTTTAGATGATCCAGTGAACAAGTGTATGTTTATCTCATTTTGATTTTTTTCACTTTAATTTGGAACTTGCAAACCCATAGATATGATTATTCATAAATTATTTGTCACTATTACATGTAAATAACATACAAAAGCCCTTTCTATTGTTGCAAAGAATATACTACCACTCAACATTTTTGGGGTCAGTAAGATTTTCTTTTTGTTTGAAAGAAATAAATTAATACTTTTATTCAGCAAGGATACATTAAAATATATTTGTTCACCACGCAAAAGATTTCTATTTCAAATAAAATGTTCTTTTGAACTTTCCATTTATCAAAGAATACTGAAAAAACATGTTTCCACAAAAATATTAAGAAATGTTTCTTGAGCAAATCAGCATGTTTGAATTATTTCATCATGTGACTCTAAAGACTGATAAAAAGTTTTTTTAATTTGTAAAAATATCTCACAAAATGACTATACTATAGTTTTTTACTTAATTTTTGACCACTTGTTGAGCACAAGAGACTTCCAAAAGCATAAAACATTGAATGACCCCAAACATTTAAACGATAATATATACAGTCATTCTTTCCAGCCCTATCAACTATTTTTTTCACTTTAATTTTGGATACGGTCATACATGTACATCTACAGACATGCACATCCAAAATGTACTGTATGCAAGTCCTTACATTCCTAATGACATCTCTGATGGCAAGCAGTTTGTCAGTGGGGTCTCCTGCCCTCTGATAAAGGTGCATTGTAATCATAACTGGTCACCACAGACCGAAACCTGGTACTGTGGCTCCGCCCCTATGAGTGATAACATTACAGTTGCACATTCTGCATTAATAGATATCGACACAGATATGGGAACAGGTGCACTGAGATAGCATGGTTTTACCATTCCAGTAGCCAAAGTTCGTTCCTCCCTCAAACATGTACCTGCAATTAGAACAAAACCCTTTATGCAAGTTGAATTATCATGATGCATCAGCAAAGATTTAATATTAACTAGGATTATTAATGATAACTATTATTATCTCATTATTCTATAGAAACTATTACTTACATGTTCAAACACTGGCACCCATGGATAACATTTCTCCCAGTTTTTTGCACACTTTGTCAGTGTCTACATAAGCATGTTTGTCACCCCAGTGATCTAACCAGCCAGTATAGAATTCAGAATTCACCTGAAATCATGACACGTCAATTACTGCCGCAGCTCAAGAATATGAAAAACAATCAATCAATACATAAATGTTCTCTCAAATATCTACTTACCAGCGGCCCTTTAGGCTCAAACCTCCTTTGTCGGGTGAAGGCTGTAGAGATATTGGTGTCTGAAGGGGGGAAAGTTGCAGTGTGAATAGCATCAAAATGTTCTTTATGTGACATTTCACATGCAAGCTTGAGTTTTTATATATTTTTTAGCCGATAAATTTAAGAGAGGTAGAGATAAAAAATATATATATTTTTTTTTTTTATCGGATACTGATTGTTGATTATTTACCTCATAGCTGATATGAAGAAACATTTAACGTTTACTTGAAAGATTATTTTTGTTGTATTTTTAACAATAAAATCAACTCATCAGACATAACATCATATGTATTATCCATGATTTAATAACATTTAATAAAATAATAATTATTCATTATTATTATTTTAATAATATTATTCATATTAGTAATATTAGTATTAATAACAATCATTATTATTGTTATTAATATAATTATATGCATTTATAAATAATTATGGTAACACTTTACAATAAGGTTCATTTATTAAACATTAGTTCATGCATTAACTAACATGAACTAACCGTTTGTTACTGTATTTGTGATTCTTTGTTAACGTTAGTTAATACAAATCTAGCTGTTCATTGTTTGTTCATGTTAGTTCACAGTGCATTAACTAATGTTAACAAGATTTTAATACAGTATTAGTAAATGTTGAAATTAACATTACCAAAGATTAACAAATGCTGAAGAAGTATTGTTCATTCTTTGTTAATGTTAACTAATGTAGTAACTAATGAACCTTATTGTAAAGTGTGACCATAATTATATAGTTTATTGAATTTATTATATAACAATTTTTGTTCTATCAATAAAATTATATTTTTTTCTGCAATCTAAATATTTGCCAATTGATTGTTGTCTTTGTTTTGGGAGCAAATGGCTCATGTAAAACTCTGAGTAATTTTTGTAAACGATAACATTATCTGAATAAGTCATTTTGAATTGGTAAAAAATCATCATCTCAACTCTTTTGTAATGAACTTTAGAACTGAAATTATTGTTTAATTTAACTGGCATTACACTGGATATGCATTAGTGACAAGGACTAAAACTCAAGTTAAAATGTCTGCAGAGGTCAGTTACAACTTAAACACAACTAACCTCACTTCTGCCTTACCTGTGCCAAAGTCTATAGTGGCGTACAGGCCCTCAAGTGTGCCACAGCTCATCTCTTTATCCGGTGTTCCATCCGTAGTAAAGAGAATGACGTCCCTCCCCAGGAACAAACTGGAACAGAGTGTGAAGATGCCGCAAGTAGCTTATAATCACAAGCAAAGTAGCTGCCATATTCATTTTCCACCTGAAAAAAGAGTAAACATTCACAAAACATACAGACTTCAACAGCCACAATTGTCAATACACTCTAAAGCACCGTTTACATGTCAACACCAAAACAATTACTGTGTAACGGCTCCAAATCCTACAAAACATGAGCATCAGTCACTTTAATAAGTTATTTGTTATTATGCGCAATTGCTTACTCAGTAAATATTATTTACTTATCTGTGGGTGGAGCAGCATAGTAGTTAAATATCTCAGCTGGAAACAAAATAGTTGTAGGTTCTAACCCAGCTGTCATTGTGTCCTTAAGAATGTCACACCAGGTACATCCAGTGCGACTGACCCATTCGTTTGGGGACTATACTATAGATGGAATGCACGTGACGTCACCGTCCGGTCACATGCCTGCAGTTTCTCACAGTGAGTGGCAAAAAGACTGAGCGGCTTGTTTTGATGTTTTCAGCGTGAATGCCGCAAAAAACAAACACAACACATATAAAGTGGGAAAGAGCTTTGCGATTGACTGTACAACTAGATTTGACAAAAAATTGGAGGTATATTTTTACAGACTGCTATAGAAAGAGGAGCAAATGGATTGCTGCAATTCACAGAAACAACTGCAGAAGGTGGATCTGCAGTTATCATTTTGTGTCAATATGCTGTATTTAGCTGTAAAACCATACCCATATATTTTGCATTGTTATATATATTAACAACTCATCAATTACATATTTATCATTGCATATTCTGCGTTATTGGATGTTTCTTAATAAACACTGAGCAAAAAAACAACTATAAAGTTTTATGGCTGGATGATATGATGATATATAGGCTATATATAACACTGATATGTGATCACCTGGATTTAGACCTACCTATATTGTATTTATATAAAGCATTCACAGGCAAATTTGCTTTATGTTTACCATCTATATTGCTTTTATTTCCCCGGCGTCGAAATCAGGCAAACATAAATGTCAGGCAACACGATTCCTGGCTGCATGTCAATATCCATGAATCACTGGATCTTTAGTAAGTTGTAAGGAACACTATATTGAGTCCAACATTTAGTTTAAATTGATAAAATTGTTTGTTTTAGTTGAATTTTAGTCACGCGGCAGATCTTTTGCCACTCAGTCAGGCTGAGGGGTTGTTCTGGCGGGAAAGTCAATGCATTCCCTCTATACCTTGCATTGGACAAATATGTCTTGCAATGCTTGTATGCTAAATGCTAGCTCTTCATTGTACCTGCACACTGATAATATTCCCTCCATTCTGATAAAGCCACGGTTTCATCTTAGTGAGCAGCACAGCCAACCAGTCACTCGCTGCCTGTAAATAATCTGAAAGAGACAAACATTGCCATTAAAGATAGGACTGACCCTATGTGAAGTCATGTCTCGTACAGAAGTAACAAATACCTGTGTCAGCTGAACGAAGGATAATGTTTGGCTTTTGTAGCAACCAGGCAGGCAAACCACCCTATCAGACAAAGAAGAACCCACAATTTACAACTCACAAAATAACAATCACACAGCTGTCTCTTTGTGTTGTGACCAGAATTCTTACTAGTATTATAAATCAAATCCTTGTCCAAGTCTTCATAACCCCAACAACAGTGGTTCTCAACCAGGGCTTTAGCAAACGTCCAAGTTTCACAGTCTCAACAACTGCTTTATTTTTTTAGGGCTGTCAAATGATTAATCATGATTAATCACATCCAAAATAAAAGTTTGTGTTTACATAATATATGTGAGTGCACTGTGTATAATTATTTTATATATTTAAATACACACACATGCTTGTATATATTTAAGAAATATTTTCATGTACATACTGTAATTTATATTATATATAAATATTTTATGTATAAATATTTTTTTCTTAAATATACATGCATGTGTGTGTATTTCTATATATATAAAGTAATTAAACACAGTGCACCCACATATATTTTGTAAACACAAACTTTTATTTTGGATGCGATTAATCAGCGATTAATCCGTTTAGCCATGTTTTTTGTTTTTTACATAGGTTTTGGAAAACCTGTATAAAAGAGGTAGCCTATTTTTGATTTCTTAAAAAGTAATGTAAAATAAGAAAAATAAGACCATGGCCATTTTTATATTACTTTAAAATGTTTCTAGTTATGCCAAGCTCTAAAATATTTGATTGGGTAAAAACTAAAATTTCACTTTGTAACGTTTTAAAAAATAATTTTTTCTTACACAAACTCAGCACTTCGCTTCCGAAGTCATTTATTAACCACCCAGAGCTGAGTGGAGAAATTTTATGATGGATAGATGCACTTTTATGAACTTTAAAACAGCAATTCACTGCCATTATAAAGCTGTGAAGAGCCAGGATATTTTTTTATATAACTCCGATCTGTATTCGTCTGAAAGAAGAATGTCACACCTACTGTCAGGATGACTTGAGGATGAGTAAATAATTCGCTAATTTTCATTTTTAGGTGAACTATCCCTTTAAAGTAAGTACTTTTCTAATGACTCTTTTTCAGATTTTTCAGTAGATAGGCTAATTACTTTTTCTCCCACAAAACTACTGTATGTCTTCATTGAGTCTCAAAATGGTCCCCTGGTCACCATTTACTTTCATTAAAAAGAAGGAGCAGCATGGACATTCTGCTTAAAATCTCATTGTGTGGCTATTGGAAAAAAGAAAGTCATATAGGCCTAGGTTTGAAACGCTATGAAGGGGAGTACAAGAAAATATCATTTTTGGATGAACCATTCCTTTAAAAACACTTCCTGAGAAGTCAGTCTCAGAGACACATGACATCAAATCACATTTCAAAACATTAAAATTTAGCAACATTAGGAAGTCACCATTTCCCATTCTGCAGCAGATGTACGGGCCCTGAGTCGCAGGATGACTAACAGCCCAGTCTGATTGGCCAAGTTCAAGAAGTACTCAAGATCTCTGTCTCCTGAAAAGTTGAACACTCCCTGCACAGTCTCATGGAAGTTCCATGGCACATACCTGCATGAAAGCATTTAAAAGATTTTTGGCAAGATGTTTAACATAAGCATGTACTTAATGTTTGCACTGTTGCTCTATTCCACATACACCTGAATCGCATTGAGTCCAGTCATATACATCTTGAGCAACCTGTCCTTCCAATATTCCCGAAGGGATGCGGGAGTAGTGGATGCTTCCAGAAATGTACTGAAATGGTTTTCCATCCTTTCGGAAGCAGTTGTTCTTGTGGTCGATGGAAAATGAGCGTGAATCTACCTTAAAACAGAAAAGTCATGTACAGTTAAAAATATGCTGGGTGTTTGTATTCTGAATTCACCTTATTTAACAATATTCTAACAGTATATGAAATAGATTGCATTCACACTGAACATGATTTTAAAAAAATCACTATAAAAATTATCTATGTACAATATTAATTACTTATCCAGGCTTTTAACTAAAATAACAATAATAAAAATCACTGATATGGTTCCCTGATATGGTTTCTATAAAAAGTGTAAACGCATGAATTTGGCTCTTAAATCTAAAATACAGTTAGAATTACGTATTTCTTCATCTAATGAAAACTATATTGATATCAAAGTGTGTAGATGTGATAGACATGTACTTTGAATCAGGTACTTACCAACGCAAAGAATACTGGCATCAAGCAAAGACTTATCAAAACAAAAGTTATATGTGACTTCATCTCTAAATCAAACTGATCAGACTCAGAAATTAAGATTCCTGCGCGTGATTGTAACGTGTCTGAAAATAATATCACAACTGCTCAGACATTTCAGTTCTGTCAATTTATGCATAAAACGGTACACTTTCGATCTTCAATAGATTTGCAGCGTTTCGTCTCTTTGAACATGACGGTCATGTGATTGTATTCTGTTTAGTCACAATCTGGGTCCTAAAGTCCGTCGGCCTATTTTTTGCACATGCACAACTGTAACAACACAGCCACAGTACTGCAATGAACAACACTTGCTTGCAGCAAAAAAGTTTATTTAACCTAAATGTATTATCATATTTTGTTGCAACATTTTTTTATGTGCCAAGAACCAGCATGACCAAACGGAGACAATTTAGTATAGTTTAATGGTTCTCAACCTTCTGGCCTGGGCAGACTGACTGGAGGGTCTCAGCAAATGTTCAACTGGGTTTCTTATAGTGGTGTTACCTAAAGTAGAGAAAGTATAGGCTATCGTTTAGGTACTTAATCTTTTTGGCTACTTTGTGTTTTTTTTTCTACGAGTAGCCTATACACTCACCTAAAGGAGTATCAGGAACATCATACTAATACTGTGCTGACCCCCTTTCGCCTTCAGAACTGCCTTAATTCTCTCATGGCATTAATTCAACAAGGTGCTGAAAGCATTCTTTAGAAATGTTGGCCCATATTAGTAGGATAGCATCTTCTTGCAGTTGATGGAGATTTGTGGGATGCCTTTGACCTTCAGCCAAACAGACAAACTTATTTGCAATCCAGGACAAACAGGTGAGCTGTGAATGACCCTTGGTTGAAGCTATCATCTTCAAATGCATTATGCAATATATGTGAGTTTGTTGGTGTCTTTGCAGTTAATTTCAGAGTTGTCTCCATGGATCCCAAATTTGTGCCTTTTGATCAAATGGTAAGACCAGATGTTTCACCATTTTGAGTGTTCTGACCATAAATGAAAAGCAAATTAAATGCAGGTTCTTTTAAGATGCAGAAATTTCAACTTCATTGACTGCTTTTAAATGTTTATTATTCCTGTCTGTCTTGCAGTAGAGTCTGCTCGTGGTGTAGGTGAGTTTGCTTCAGTGTAAGACTTTGAATGGAGCCAATGCAGCTTTTTGCACTTTTCTTTCTTTGCAGATATTCTCTGAGCTGTTAATTTGTTTTAATAGGACAAAGATAAGAACCGGATTGGTCAGTGGACAAATGTTTCCTCAACGGAGCTGATATTGAACCCAGAGGCTCAGATGGGGATGTACACCCTAAAGGCTTTTATTGCTGACCGAGAAGTCTCCCAAGTTTTTGAGGTGAAAAAATACGGTAAGTTGTTCTGTATGTGCAGTTCAATGACAGATCTGAGGCCTTAACCTAAAGCGCTTTGTTTCTGGTTTAGTTTTGCCCAAGTCTGATGTGACTAAACACACCACAGACCTACAGCGTTGCAGTTATGGGACTGAAAGTTGAGTCCTGTGCCAAGTGAGTGATGCTTTATTTTCTTGTCTTGTGGTTGGTCAGTTCTTTATTTTGTTCTGATGTTTCCTATTGTCCGTTCCAGTTGTCTGTCAGCGTCAATATGGCTCCAGCAGTGCAGATTCTGGTCTATATCATTCTTCCCAGTGAGAATGTAGTTGCTGCTAATGTGCCGTTTGACACCGATTTGTGTTTCCAGAACCATGTACTGTATGATGTGGCTATTTTTTAATTTGGGAATGTTGGTGTGTGTTGGTCTTTGTTCCGGGTCTCTGCAGTTTTCTCCAGCTACGGCTGTTCCTGTGGAGGGATGTTTAATGTGACTGTTGGAAAGATGGATGGAAGTAAGATATTTGTATTTATTTTTTTATTTCGAAGGAATCGAAATGCCGAAGGATCGAAATGCCGAAGGATCGAAATGCCGAAGGACCTGAAAGGCCGAAGGACCAAAGGCCGAAGGACCGAAAGGTCGAAGGACTAAAGGTAAATAAATAAATAAATAAATAAATAAATAAATAAATAAATAAATA
Source organism: Hybognathus amarus (assembly GCA_030378365.1). Classification (NCBI taxonomy): domain Eukaryota; kingdom Metazoa; phylum Chordata; class Actinopteri; order Cypriniformes; family Leuciscidae; genus Hybognathus; species Hybognathus amarus. The sequence continues at coordinate 692,392 of JAQIUQ010002660.1, read as the reverse complement.
AATAAATAAATAAATAAATAAATAAATAAATCCATCCATCCATCCATCCATCCAGTTTTGGGGAACCCTTAAATCCAACCCATGGCTGCGTGTGGCCTAGTGCGGGCACCATGGTCCCCATGGCGCCCGCCCCGAGGCTCCCCTTGCGTGTGGCCTAATTTCATTCATGTTTCATTTCATTTCATTCAATTGTGTCCCAGTGAACTTAAATATACAAGCATGATCAAAATGGTCATTTTAGAAGAAAATTTCAAATGGCACTTAGAGGCTTTTGCATCTGAACTCTTCATATGGTTTTCAGATACTCTTTACCTGCTGTTTCTTAAATTATTTTTAGTCAATAAAGGCAACTCAGGACTGACCTCTTATATAATAAACTGACATGGAAAGTGAAATGTTGACACATAAAAAATAAATAAAACCTGAATGGTGTCAGACACTCAGAGGCGCTACAGGACAGAAGACTAATGTTGCATTCATTCAATTTGCTCTTCAGCGCCCTACTAATGAGAGCCTGCTGTATAGTGAGGTCAAAGCTTGGGGTGGATAGTAAGCAATTCCACATTTATGTTCTAAGAAGCCTCCAAATCTAATACATTGTTTTTTTGGGTTGTTGTAGGCTATATGTGGTGTCTGCTTTTCAAATCATCAATGCTTTATGTAGCTGCCATAGTGAATGGGAAAATGTTTATATTTGAAAGATACACAGCATAATTTAGATTAGGCCTACTCAGTTCAATAAGAGAAATGTATATGTAACAACTGTCAGCACCATGTGGTGAATGTGCATTTCCTCCTGCCGCTTTAATGTGGGTATAGGTGGGCTGGTGAAGAGACTTGTCACCAATTTTCATTTGTGCTGCATTGTGAATGATCCAGACACCCAAATAAATAGTGGCTCATCCATTGGCGTTGACGCATACACCGCACCACATTGTTTGACACCATCTGCTAAACACCATAAAGAGATACACTGCACAGAATGTGGGGAAATGTGAAAACAATGCATAGAGTTTGTATTTAAAGAGGAAGGCAGATGCTTCTTTAAAATAGCTTTACGGATTTTCTCTCACGTTTCCACAAAGTGTGTTATAGGATGGTAAACGACCCCATATGTGTGCAAAGAGCAAGTCTCTTTGGCTTTTAAAGGCATTCTTTTGAAAACCAAACCTAATGCTGTTAGGCAGTAATGCAGTCATTATCCTGCTAGAGCTGAGTAAGCAAACACACATACCTCCTGTGTTACCTTAACACACACACACCTAAGCCCGAAACCCTTACCCTATACAGGCCTCTTGACTTCGTAGAAAGTGAGAACTGGCCAAAATGTCTTTGTCTTCACTTCAATGGTCTAAAACTTCAAATCGGTTCTCACAAAGATAGTTATGCAGAAACACACACACACACACAAACTTTAAATGTAATATCGATTACATAATATTACACGTTAGTACTTTATGTTCTTCTATTATGTTAGTCAACACATAAAATAAGTCTACTTATTTGAAGCATGAAGATTTAAAATAATTTAAACTTTACTTTAAAGTAAACTTTTAAATTGGCTTTAAATTATTCCAAAGTGCCATTTTTGGCAGTATAATATTAGAGACTGTCATTAATACTCTAATTAAGTGCTCTTTTATTTAATTGATATTATTTTATCTTCAATTACAATTTTTAAAGTAGGCTACTTTTATTATTTTCACACGGGCTGAATACATGTATACAGGAATTGTGTCTCATCATGTAAATGTCATTGCACATCTAATGCAAATCATGGACCCCAATCAGAAAATGATGTGCATGCAGAATGGTCAGTGGTTCTCTTATATATTTTAAATGATCAATAAGCTGTATTTTAACTGTGTAGTTAATTTTGACAGTGAACTACTATCTTCAGCAGGGGACTTTCATTCTCTCTGCAGGAAAACATCCCTCAGGCACTAATTAAAAAAAACAGCACTCCCCTCCCCATAGTTGCATCCGAATAAACGTATTATTTATTAATACTGCCGATAACAGTTGGGGACAGGCTGAGATCATGTTCTCTATGTGTCATTATGGCTCTGTTTGTCTAAGCATTGCTGGTAAATGAGTAGAGAATAAACGAGTCAGTATCTGAGGTCTGTGTGAGATGATTTGGCTGTGAGTCAGGCTCTCTCTGTGTCAGGAAACAGAAAGAAAACATGTCATGTAAAGGGTTAAACAGTAATCTACTCATTAGGATGGATTTAGATTGATACAATTAATGCCGGGTTCATGATTTTAATAGTGTGGCCTAAATCACAGAACTATGGTCTTTTGTATTTTCAAACCTGGTTTCAAAATGTGTGCTTTAGCTATACCAAGACAAACTTCAGCCTCAGTAATTATACCTTTAAAAAAACATTTTCAAAGGCTGATAATCCACTTATGCTTCAGAAGTAAACCAAAATACCTCATTCACAGGGCAGGCCAGTTTTCCAAACACTGAGAGAGATTTGCCTTTTCAGTTGTTGAAGATTACAAGAAGTTCTTAACTGTTTCAATGAATATCAATAACAGGTCATGTTATCAACAGGCTGTTTAAATGTGTCTCTAAAGAACCATGGCATTATAATCCAGCTTCTTTTATAGTTTCCTTTGCCTGGTGTGTGTCTGTGCATGCACACAGAACACTCCTTTAATTACTCATTTTATAATGTGTCACAGCTGTATTTTTCAGGGCTTTATTGAAAAAGGCCCATCTTTATTTGAGGAATTGCTTGAGTCAGAGTTGATGTGTTTTAAAACAGAACTCCATATGTTTGTGAATACAGTAAACTCAGCACATCTCACACTTTGAAAGAGATACTATATCAAACTGGCTGATTTGTTCTTTCCATCCTGACTCTTTGGGAAAATCGTGACCACCAGCAGTCTTGGGAATCTTAAAATCATCAGCCGCCTGCCTAAATCAAACAAACTCCTCCAGATTTCTCAGCAGTGCACAGTAACATTTTTGCCTATTTTTATGACCAAACTTAACAGGGCCTGATGAATCACTACATATTCTCCACCATGTGGCATCAGTTTTACACAGGGCATGCGGCATAGATCAAGTTACACAACATTCACACATTAATAAATTGTATCTCCAAATCCCTCCCATGGCTTTCAGTTGACTCTCCCGGTCTATTTAAGGTCATCTTTCTTCTGACTACTCAAAAACACAACATTGAAGGGATACATTTTTAAGGCCTGTACTACCAGGATTCTCAGTGGATTCCTAAAATGAATTCTCACCCCAAAGCGTCACCTTTTGACCATGCTTCAATATTCGACGCCTTAGGCGCCCTTTAGCATCAGTGACATGACGCGATCCTCAGGCGTCATCTAACTGACGCTAAAGGGTGCCTAGAATGGTCATATACTTAAGCATGGTCGAAATGCTTTCCAAGGCGTCAGTTGGGTGACGCCTTGGGTGTCGCATCGATGTATTGTCGTGTAATTTATACGCGAAAATGAGTTTTTACGTGCATATGAGACGCAGTTTTTCGCATGCATTTGATACGCAGTTGATTTGCGTGTAATATACACACACCCCAAACCACTAATTCTACCCAAATGTATACACACCCACCCCACATCTAAACCTACCCTACCTCCCATAGCGTATACACTGTAAAAAAATATTGTTGGTTTAACTAAAAAAAATTAAGTAACCTGGTTGCCTTATATTTTTAAGTTCCTTGAAATGGAAAATTGAGTTAATACAATGAAGGAGATTGATTTAATCAACAGAAACTCAAAATATTATGTTATCTGAACTACATAAATTATTTAAGTTGATTTGAGAAAAGAAAAAATTTTGTGATTACAAATCATGAAAATATTTTTTACAGTGTATACATATGCACGTAAAAACTCACTTTAGCGTATAAATTACACGACAATACACATGCGTGCTATAAAGACGCATTTAGTGTGATCGGGTTGCTAATTTGTTTGTTTGGAGGTTTGTTCACAAATAGGGGAAATATTTAGTAAAGTAAATGTTATGCACATCAAGTTTTACCACTTTCTCATCAATTAAAATGTGTTAAAATTATGATATGAACATGTTTTACAAAACACAGTCTGCAGGAAGTTTGTGGAGAGGAATAAGTGAATAACCTCCAGGTTCCTGAAGAAGAGTTTTGTGTTTGAACGTCCACCAAACACTTTTCTGTTCATCAGTCACTTTGATACAATGCTCACTATAATTTTTGATAAACTCTTTGTTATTATTAAATGTTGATATAAAAACATTTGCTAATTTTTAATTAAAGTTTTTTTAAAATATCAAATTCACCTCGAACATTGTGTTTCTGTAGCATTGAAATTGTTTTTTAATCATTTACATAATGTTTGCAACAATTTTGGGGGTACTGGATTAAATAACGCGAGTTACTTAATCGGATTACTTTTTTCAAGTTGTAATTAGTAAAATAATACATTACTTTTAAATTTGTATTAGATAGTTTTTCAAATAAGTAACGCAAGTAACTTTGTTTTCCCATTTATTGGCAGACACCTGTGCAAACATTGTGTGTGCTGTGTTAACATGATGCTTATTGTAGTTCTACACTAAATGTGAGCAGACATTTACTCAACTCACTTGCAAAAAAACAGATTCACTTTTCCTCAGAATGAATAAAAACAGTAAAATGCAAACTCGCAATTACGCAAACCTGCAATATGTTAAATTGCACAAAAACACTTGGTGTATTTAATCTCACTTTATTAACCAATGTCTTTGCAGCTGACCTTCGATGATCCAATTTAAAAAGAGGTTTAACCAAGTCCATTGGGTCAGAAAGTAAAAGTCCTGTCACATGTTTATTCCACCCATTGAACTGATTTCACTAGTTCTATCTCCTATTATTATCATTATTACTAATTATTATTATTATTAAAAAACAAAGCAAGCAAGTCCAGCCCAAGAAAGAACAAGTAATGCAAAAGTAGCGTAATTCATTACTTTACCAAAAAAGTTAACTAAGTAATGCAATTAGTTACTTTTTAGGGAGTAACAATATTGTAATTCATTCTTTTAAAAGTAACTTTCCCCAACAGGGCTTGAGTAATGATAAATGCTTGTATAACCAAGAAAAAACGTTTTCCAAAACATTTAACAAACTGGAAGCAGAAATAAAATTTTCACAATGGTAAAATTAGCAAAATGTTCTTAAATGATAATTTCTTAATGAAATGGGAACGGTAACAGTATACTCGTCTAAATGGTACAATATTTAGAATTCGAATATTAGAAATTATGATATCAGCTTGCTTTGTAATACTATTATAATGGGCTTTAAATTGGAAATAAATGAGATTTTGTGTCTGTATACATTTATGGAATATTGAATAACTTTTGTGTGGTTCATGTGCCTCTTTTTATAGTGTATGCTGATGCGAGATGGCTGGAGTCAGCATCATGTTACAACAAACATTAGTGATGGTCTCTCAAGAGTATTGAACCCAAGTTTCCTGACATTCATGAATGAGAACTCAAAATATGTTGACCTTTTCAGGCATGTTCTGGAACTGCTTGGTCCACAGCAGGATTCCTCCTTATCTTCCAACAGTTAACTGTGTGGTCATTTAAAGGCCCCCCTCTGTTGCCCCCACGATCTTTTGCATTCCACACCTTTGTTTCTCATGCACTGCAGGATGATGGTTCCACAAACAAACCTGTCCCCTCCTAAACTCCCCTTTGGCCTTCCACCCTGATTATATTATTAAGTATAAAGCACAGTAGCTATTCCAGAATCCAGTTAGTTGCCTCACTGTCTACCTCCTACACAGACGTCTTCGAAGGCAGGATCCTAACCATCAACTTCATAACTGATTTGATTTGAGTGCTCTGCACGCACTGGAAAAAAAATGGTAACCTAAAAAACTGTAAAATCTCAAAAGTAAGTCAAAGTCCAAATATTATATAACATTACTGAATGAACCTAAATATACATTCATTTCAAAACTATGTTCATGCTTTACATAACATTCTTTATGTGAACAGTTGCAGGTTACCACTTTTTACAGTGCAAACCACAGAACATTTTGCCATTGCATTTCACACAATGAAATTGTGCATTGCTGTTTTCAAATTTGTCTAAAACAAGGAATCTAGTATGATGCCAGTTGGTTCAGTTGTGTTAGGAGCTGAATTTTGCAGGAAGTTATCTCCAGGAACAGGCATTTGTAGTGGTGTCTGAATTAGACCATCTCTTGTTAGATATATTAGGGATTTCTAATGTGGTTCTGGCAGAATCCGAAATTGCCCCCTAAACCCTCAATCATTATTCCGTTAGTCCACTAATACTGCTCACTTGAAGGAGTGACTAGAAACGAGTGAGCGAATTCTGATAGCTGAGCGTACATCACTTGTACACTTGTTATTGCGATGCATTGTGGGATAGAATGAGTTCACTCGATAACGTCCACCGTGGTTTCAGACACCACTACAAATGGCTGTTCCCTCAAATAATGCCCTTGAGGGTATAGGGGGCGGTATAGACCAGATTTCTGCCACCTCCTCCACACTGGATATTCATTAACACACACAAAAACAATGTGCGCCACATAATAATGTCAGTCTGGCACAATACAAACAAATAGTAGCTAAGTTAGCATTACTCTAGATGATCTCACTCATACGTTTTGCTCTTAGTCATCATCTATTTACTGGAAAAGACTCTTAGAGAACACTAATGCTGAGTTAATTAACTAAGAAAATAAAACTCTCTAATTTTGCCTTGAATCAGGGTTGGATCTGAACTCTGCAGGTCTCCAGAAACAGTATTGGTTACCCACGATATAATTTTTGGGGGAACCAAGGTCTAGGGCTCTACCAATGGAGAATGCATAACAGCAACCTCCCAATTCGTCATATAACTGACGTCTTGGGACGTCTTTTGACCATTCGTCAATATATGCCTTTTTAGGGCCCCCTTAAACGTCGGTAGATGACGTTCATGGGATCCTAACTCTACCCCAGACCTAAACCTAACCCTAAACCCAACCCGTCACCTAACTGACGTTAAAGGTAAAGCGTCAGTTGTATGACGGCCCGGGATTGTCATCTACCGATGCTTAAGGGGGCCCTAAAAAGGCATATTGACGAATGGTCAAAAGACGTCCCAAGATGTCAGTTATATGACGAATTGGGATGAGACTGTGTTAGCCTTGATCACAACACAGCCTTCACAGCCTACAGTTGTGCGACATTCAATCACTGTTTGCAGATACCATAGAAATAAATGCACCATAAAATGAATCCTACCTATCGTAAAAGAATGTCTGTGACTTCTTTTATTTAAAACTCTTAAAATAGATCAATCCAATACATTTAATGGCAAACATGGTTAGAAGGCAGGCAGTCGATTCATTACTTGATCAACTATTTCAACACAAAATCAGTTTATTCAGTAAGAAGCCTCTCCTCCATTGACATCCAATTAAAAATGGCCTCTTGTCTGCTTGCTTGCTTGCTGCTATATTATGCTTTTTCTTTACTAACCTTAAACAGGGCATGTCTGTATGTTCTATGGTTTTAGAAATGTAAATGTCTGTCTGTACATGAAAATGCTGGGTTGTTTTAACCCCATTTTGGGTAAAATATGGACAAACCCAGCTATTGGGTTAAAAATGTAATTTAAAATGCAACCCAATGGCTGGGTTTTTCCATATTTTACTCAAAATTGGGTTAAAACAACCCAGTATTCTTTAGAGTGTACATGTACTATGTACATATACATACATGTACAGACTGTCATCAAATGTGACATTTATGTCAGTTGTAAAAACAGTAGTGAAAACAATACAAATATGAAAACATATACAAGGATGGTGATAGATACAACAGTGCTGACTGAGAGTGGAGTTGTGTGTCCTCTTTAAAATGATTTTATCTTTGGGGAGACAGACTGTGTGTATGCGGTTATCTGATCTTTCACTGGTTGTGACATTAGCTCAATACATGTGTTGTTGATCAGCTGCTGCATCAAGGCATTGGTGTCATTCTGTTTGGATGTTTTTACATAATCAACACAAGCCTGCTCATGTGATAATGTAGTGATTGCACTACAACTGAGAGTCATTAGAAAATCTCTTTATCTAACATCCTCTCTATTCCCCCCATTAACTGGGATCTGATGCTCTCAGCCGAGGGCTAATTGACCTTGCCTTAGGCCTGACTGAGGGCCAGGCTGTTACAAAGACTGCCATTAATCCACAAGAAATCACTGTCAAAATATGGAGAATAATACATTTATATTTGCAGATGCTGTGTCTACAATTTTGGCAGCAAGTAAACTGACTCAGGGTCAGGAGACTGAATGTGAGCCAAACAAGCTCTCAGACAGACAGAATAGCCTCTATGCACGATCGCGTCAGAGTTTGTCTCAGCACGCCCAGTCACTTCCGGTGCTGCGTCAGTCTATGGTCAGAAGCCGGTTTTGCGTTAGGTGTAGATAGTGTCAAATTACACTTGCTGTTTATAAAAATGTCCTGCGGTTAACGTGAATGATGTTAACAACACTGTGAGGCAGTTAGCTGTCACACAAGAGTGAAAAAGAGAAGTTATTTAAATTATATATTTCGAGCTACATCAACAACTTTGAGGGTTAGTATTCTCTTATATCGTACGAAATTCGACTAGCGAATCAGCGTTTCTAAAATCGTTGCCTCCGTTTCGGAGAAATGGATTTTATTCAAGTTTTGCCTCTATACACTTGGCCTGCAGAACGCACTTCCGGAAGTAAAGACGCCGACTGAGATTCTTTCGGACACACGTCATCAGGGTTCGTGCATAGAGGCGATTGACTGTAGAACTGGTATTTGTATGGCATGCCAGAGCAGAACAGCTGATCTAGAAAAAAGAACACAAGTTTCAAAATCCCTAGAGAACTATTGTTATGAATTATACACAGTTTCTATCTTTAAATGTCTGGAGCATATTCTGTGCACTAATTCTCTCTCTCTCTCTGTCTCTGTGTGTGTCAGAGAGAGAGAGAGAAGGAGGGAAGAGTTAGTCTGTTGTCTACTGACACACAGAAGGGCTATTCAGGTCCTGTAGTGGGTCTTCTGACAGCTCAACAGGTTGCAGCTTTGTTCTGTTTTTCTCACAGAGATGGTATGCTAGATCAGGAGCGTCATGCACCTTTTTTTGGAAGGCATCCCAGTGCTGGCTTATTTTGTGCCCTAGGTCAGGAGTTTTCAAACATTCTAATGCCCAGACCACCAGATATGATGACCTTATATGTATATTTTAATGTATAAATAAAGAGTTCAGATGCAAAAGAAATTTCTTTTTCAGAAATTTTCTTCTAAAATGACCATTTTTTATCAAACTTGTATATTTAAGTTCAGTAATTTCACTTAAATGACAATTAATAGGTACTCTTCATTGCCATTTAAGTGAAATTACTGAACTTAAATATACAAGCTTGATAAAAATAATCATTTTAGAAGAAAATTTAAAATGGCACTTAGAGGCTTTTGCATCTGAACTCTTCAAATAGTCAAGACAAATTGACCCACTATGTGAGAAAAATGATTTATATTATCAATGCATTTTTTTCCTTTTTTGACATTGTGCTAAACCAAAGTAAGAAAATATTTAAAATTAATTTTATTAACAGCATATATATTTTCTACCCAGTATTAAAACAATAAGATATAAAAACAAATTATGTAACTATTAAAAGTTAGGTCTGTCTATACAATAGTCACAGATACAGAAATGATTTTGTTTTGTTTCCTTTAGTTCCTGTTTTCCATGTTTAGTTTCAGTTTCCTGGGCTACTGATTATGTCCTTGTTTATTTCTTTGGCTACTAATGGTTTGCACCTGTCTTTCATTATGTTCGCCTTGTATTTATACTCCCTGTTATGTTCAGTTTCTTGTCAGTTCTGATTTGAAGTATTTTGCATTGTTAATAAAGGAAGTTTCTTTGTTTCTTCTACATCTTCTGTGCGTGCTGACTACACAATATAGAAGAACGGATCAGTAAAATGATGTGTATGTGCGCAGGTGACATTCGCCAACTACTTAGTTCACTTTTAAAAAGAAAAATTGCTCATAATTTACTCACCCCCATGTCATGCAAGATGTTCATGTCTTTCTTTCTTCAGTCGAAAAGAAATTAAGGTTTTTGATGAAAACATTCCAGGATTTTCTCCATATAATGGACTTCAATGGGAACCAAACGGTTCAAGGTCCAAATGAGAGTTTCAGTGCAGCTTTAAACGATTCCAGAAGATGAATAAGGGTCTTATCTAGCGAAACGATCGGTTATTTAAAAAATAAATTAAAAAGTTTAAGTTTTATAAGCACAAATGCTCGCCTTGCTCTGTTCTGTGATGAGCATTCGTGACTCTCCTTTTCAAACTCTTTCATCAAAATGAACAAATCTTTTCTCGAGTCATGACTCGAAGGGTCCTAGATAAGACCCTTATTCATCGTCTGGTGTCGTTCACAGCCCTTTGAAGCTGCACAGAAACTCTCTTTTGGACCTTGAATCGTTTGGTTCCCATTGAAGTCAATAATATGAAGAAAATCCTGGAATGTTTTCATCAAAAACCTTAATTTCTTTTCGACTAAAGAAAGAAAGACATGGAGATCTTGGGGTGAGTAAATTATCAGCAAAAAGTTTTTTAAAAGTGAACTACTCCTTTAATCTGTGTACATTATACTTCTTAATCAGTTCATTGTCTGTTCTTACATCTATCAGTATGTCTTTGGTTAGCGGACGTTTCTCGACACAGCATTTTAAATTATTCTGTTATCCTGAGTGTTTGTTACTTTGATTTATTGTTAATTAAAGTTCACTGCTGCATCTAGATCCTGCCTCAACTCACTTTTGCAACCGCTCTGACAACAGTAAAATAAACCAAGATTAATCTAATCATTTCTGAAACCATAATAAAACAGTAAATTTCCATTGGAGTGACACACGATGACATAAATGTTGATTATATTTATGTTGATTTGATCGTTCAGACTTGTTACTAATTACTTATTATCATTCTATACTCAAATTCCACTTGGCTCAAAAATCAGGTTATCATTTTAACAACAACAACAACGACAATTTTTTTGGGGAAATCACAGAATGTATTGACAAACACCATCACTTATACATGCTAGTCTGACAGCTAGGTTTGAAATGAAAAAATACTGCATGTGTCACAATGAGGCTGGTAATTGAAGATAGAAACTCTGCCAGAATGTCCCAGTCTGTTCCCTCCCCCATTTCCTCATGGGCCGCTCTGATTAGCCAGTGGCAGCCACCCTACTGCCTGCCTTTGTCTGAGCTCTTTGTCTGACCTCAGGTATTGCACAAGACTTCATCAATTTGGTAATTTGCGATTTTGATGCTGCATCCCAATAAGCACACCACACAGCTGAACCAGGTTAAATTGTTTAAAATGATGTGAGACTAACTACAAACACACTTTCTTTTGTTTTTGCTGAAATGAGTGGGGGTTGGTGCACCACTTTAACACAACACTCACCCATCCAAGCAGACAATGTACAGGGCCCTTGACTGTGTATAATAACCCACTTCAATAGAAACTGATCACATTTTCTTGAAAAATAATTTGTCATAGACCTATAGGCTACTAAATATAGCAAGAGCAGTCATTATACACTATTTCCCGGGGTAAATTATAGCACAAAGCAATATTGTTCAGTAACAGAATCGCACTGATCTGATCAGCAACATATCACAAAATTAACTTTTAACAGATCTCCTTCTGCTGGGATGTGTCATCCGCACCTGATGCCATTCTCATACCAGCCACATGCCTCAGCCTCAAGCAAACACAAAGTCAAAGGCTGTTTAGTACTGTTTTTGGATTGATGCAAGACAAGAGTGATTTGAAATCTGCACAGAATAAAGTCTGATTGTCTGAATAGAGCTAGGCATGAGGCTAGGTAATGAGCTTCATTACATGCAGTTAATCAGTATGACATGGGGTCGTACTATCGGATTAAAGCATAAGAGCCAGTTAGGTTAAACCAGGCTCAGAAATACAAGAGAATAATCAAAAACAACTCTGGACTGCAGGGAACAGATTGTTTTCTCTTTAGTTTACTTGACAATGTGTGATCTGTTCTGAAAAATACACAATTTACTATATCTGTTCATTTTGAGAGTTAACTCTGGTATTCAGCTCTTGTGATTGTAAAGCATCTCTGTAACTGCTTATGAAGGCAGGTCTATCATCACAGACGGAGCTAAATATTCTATGTCGACTTTGATCAGAAGCAGGGACTATTTCCTCTCTGGCAATCTTTGGAAGATCTGTTAAAAGCCTTGGAAATTATCCTTTAAATTTATAAGTACATGAAAAGGTTGCCACACTTGTTTACAAGAAATGTTATTAGGCTTGCTATATAAATTGTATTCACTTTGCTCTTAAAATGCACAATTGAATCTGAGCAATACCACTAAAACGGCATCTTTTAGGCTTCTACATCTTTCACATGCCACTTAACTAAAGATTAATGTCCTCCCTAGTAATGCGGATCACTTTTATGACAGAGTGCTTTGAATATAAAGCTATGGAACAGAGAATGGAGTTTCGGTGAGGACATTATTTTTATTCCCCAAAGAACTTGACTCCATTACTATTGATTCTTATCTAAGCAAATCTAATATTAAATCTTAAAAAGTTTATAGACATCGTTTTTTTTTTTTTGTTTTTTTCAAGGATGCACATGATGCACTTTTACATTTTACAACTTTTGAACGACTTGTAGTTGGGGATCCAAGTCATTTTAAAACATTTATGCCTGCATGTCCCAAGTCCAAGAGCAAAACTCTGATGATAAACTTTACTTGCAATTTTTTTTGGCATACACCATGTTCAGTTTGTCAAGTCACTTTTATAATTTAAATAGTGCTTAATACAATACAGATTGTTTTAAAGCAGCTTTGAAGTTATAAGCAGAAAATTCAATGATGCCAACAAAGTTCAATTCTGCTCTAAAGCAGCTCTAAAAAGAAAAAAGTGTAATTGTGAAGTCAGTTCTGTGTTTATTCAGTTCTGTTCAACTGAAAGATCATCAAAATATGAAATGAGTTCAGTTAAGCTAGCAGTTCTGTAGAAAACAGTGATGCCATCATTCTGTTCAGTTCTCATCAGTACAGCTGAATCATCAATTTTCTGAATCAACACCATTTAAAACTAGTTTACCAGGCCTTTCTCTGTCCTGCAACTCAGACTCGATAAAAAGCTGACCTAAATGAGAAAGGTCACAACACTGTGTCTACAGCAAGAGCAGCTGTAGCACACCCATACAGACAGACCTCCCTCAGTCTTTGACTTTAGAGGAGCTCCAAACAGAGATTCATAGGAGCTCACTTGAATATAATTAACCCCATTTGTAAGGGTCAAACATGCTGAGATAGTGGATCTTGTTAATGATACTGCCAGAATTTGAGGGAGTGGACTCACCCTGATTGTGCTAGCAATAACATTTCATTGTAGAGCTTTGATCAACAATAAATTCATTGATAATAAATCTTTTTTTAAGTGATGACCAACATGCAGGGACTTAGTCTGAATTTGGGTGACTTTCCTAGGAGGACAATCCAGACACTAAGTGGGTCAAAGCCTTTCCAGAATTCCCTGGATATTTCTCTCTCTCTCTCTCTCTCTCTCTCTCTCTCTCTCTCTCTCTCTCTCTCTCTCTCTCTCTCTCTCTCTCTCTCTCTCTCTCTCTCTCTCTCTCTCATGGAATGCCAAAAATCATGTAATGAGTAATGGGCTCCTTAAACGGTTTTCTATTTATTTATTTTTCTCCACGAAATGAATAGAATTAAGTCTGAGCAATATCTGAGGACATCTACAAAACTTCTGTTCTGCCATTAAAAATTCTGTTTTATTAAAAACACAAATGAATAATTTAAAAATAACTAAAAACAACTAAAACAACAACTCTGAACAGCATTAGATAACCACAGTATAATATTTTGCTTTTGCAGTTATTTATTAGATTAAAAAAATAGCTTAGTTCCAGACCATTTCATTTAATTATAAGGAATTTCTTCATACGGAGTTCTGTGCCATTATATGCAGCTCTAACGCTCTCACACGGGTGTGTCTAGTGGGCGGAGTCTTATTCATAAGCCCAGCCCCCGTCAGTCATACGCAAATGAGCCGGTGTCCTCCTCAGTGTTTTCTCTACACAAAGATACACAAGCGCATGCCGCGCGAGACGAGCAGGATTGCCGCTGGGACAAACACGAGCTTCTTCTAATACACACGACAGACACATACCCGTTAAAGTGGTTATTGAATGAGTTTGCCAAGAGATTTTAAGGAAAACTTTAAGCTTTATCAGAGGAATTACTGTCTGGACTGGACGATGGGAACTTCAGCTTTATCTTAAGCGCGTGAATGCAGAGCATCTATACAGTGCACGTCAGTGGTACCCTGATCACCAAACACCGGACAGGACCATAATACAGATGGATACCTTCTTTGTTGAGGTAGGTGGAAAACTTAGACACTTCACTGGAACAGTCTCTCCCTTTTTCCTTTGTGATGGTGCTGCCTTTAAAAGGATGTTGCTGAGCTTGTTCCATGTTTCTATCACAATTGACATTTTACCGTTTTACTGTAGCTAAAGGCGTTTAACACATTCATATTTTACCATCTTTAAAATATTTAAACCAGTATAATAGCCTATGGAGGCTATGCGTGTTTATTTTTGTCTCCCTGTCTAGACTAAAATTCATATAGTTAATTTTGTCCACTGTTATTTTATTGCTAAATCAGGTCTAATTAACTATAAAACTACGGTCTATAAAGTCTAAATGCTCTTGTCATGGTTCATTATTAGGTGTTAATTCTGCTAGGACCCTCTGTCCCTCCAGGTGAGGAAAACTGGGGAGTTTCTCTCACATTCATTTCAAGTTCAAAGGTTATTTAACACCACTTCACTGTCTTTGAAGATCACTAGTGCTTGCAGAACAGCAGTGAACAAAATACCATCTTGATCCAGAGTAAAATGATCATAAATGGCTCAATGGAGACCCCCAGGATGCGTGTCATGCCTCCCTCTGTTCGGCTTTGCTGTACAGTCTCTGTGTCAGCATGAGAACAAACCTGCTGGCAATGAAAGCTCAGACCTCACACACAACGCACTGACCCACTGACGCAGTATTAACTAGATACTAATGTATAGCATTCAGGTGGCCTTGTAAACCCCCTCCCCACTTCCAAAATTTCAGACCACCAAAGAGTATGGTTTAGTGCTGTAATAGTAGACATATACACCTATTTTGTTAGAGTTAGTATGTTATAACCAGTTATATTTTTCTGCGCTGCAATTGTTGAACTTTCCTAACTTTGGTGGTCTAAAGGTTTTGAAGAGTCTAATGAAAGTTCACCTCAAAATGTATTTTCTAATAAGGTTGGATGACATGGGGGTGAGAAATTCATCAGGAAATTTTAATTCTGGAGTGAGCTATTCCTTTAAAGAATACTTTGTATCCCATTAAACAGGCTTTCCCATATACACAGTCACATACTGTATTGTGAGATATGAAGAAGCAAATAAAGACAGGCTTTCATAGTAGAGCATTGGATGACCACATAAGGTCAAAATGGGAAGAGTAATTAAACATCTGTTTGGGGTGGATGGAGGACAGAAGGGTCTGAGACACATCTAAGATTAAGAGCCTGAATGATAAGGCTTTAAGTAACAACACAAACATTCCAAGATTATTTATAGACATGGGCCACTGTCAGGAGGAAGTTCCCATTCGTTGGCCCACACAGCAGTCAGTGTGGCTTTAATTAATCTGGAGCATTAAAAGCATTTGATTTCAGATATAAAGCTGAGACTAATTAAATTATTGAAGCATGAATCAAAAGTATGGTTCGGAATTATTTAAACAACATGTCTGATAGTCGGGATGGATTGTTGTAAACTTAGTTTGACTTAAAGATTCTTCACTTTGCTTGTATGATTTGTAATTCAGGGTTAAACTAACATTACCACTGTTATGTTTCACTGAGATGTCAAAGCATTGCCTCCCTTCCCATCTGAATCCACACTTAGGACAAGGCGTAATAGTATTGCCAAATCCAGGAGCTTCCCCTCCAGGCTGTGTTCTCCCTCAGACAAGCCCTCATCCTTCCTCTGCCCGCTGCTGAGTCACTAAACTACTCATAGTGTGTCATTTAGATCATTCTGCTGGAGCTTACCTGTCCATGCCTATTGATCCTAATGACTAAGTGTGGTTGTTCCCAGACAAACTAGTAGATTCATCCTCCCATGGAGAGATTTATGAAGCATGCGATTCCCATTCCGCTCAACATTCCCACCTGTGATAGACTCATCACTGCTTTAAAGTAAAAGTAGAGTTAACCCCGAGATTTCCAAGAAACTTGTTAGAAGCATTTGAAAGCGAGCTAAAAGTGATGCATCAACATATTTTTACAGAAACAACAAAAGCAAAAGTTTATATATATATAAATAATAAAAACAAATATATATATATATATATATATATATATATATATATATATATATATATATATATATATATATATATATATATAATGTAAATATTTAAAAAATATATTTTCAAGATTTGTTATCACAACATTTTTTCTTTTGTCAAATCAACTTAAATAATTTATTTAGTTCAGATAACTTATTATTTTAAGTTTCTGATGATTAAATCAATCTCCTTTATTGTATTAACTCACTTTTTCCAGTTCAATCAACTTAACATTTTAAGGCCACCAGGTTACTTAATTTTATAAGTTAAACCAACAGTATTGTTTTACAGTGTTGTTTTTAATTTTTGATTTTCCCTCCAATGTATATATTGTGTACGTTGGCATTCCGCTTTGTGTTTTAATCACATTTGAGGAAGTTCTGCCTTTATTGTGTCTATGTCCATTTTTTGATGCACCACTAAAAAACCTAAACTCTCAATAATTCTCTCACAATTTCTTTTTAAAATTGATGAATGTGTCATGTGTGAACACCCTCTAATGCACTGCAGTGAAAGTCTCTTTCATAATGTTGACACGAATTGAACCCTAAGATACAGCCGTGACTAAACTCAAAAATGAGGCCCCCTTTTTGAATCGTCTCATTATTTTGAAGTTGAGTCACCCAATCATTATTGTTCAAAGTAATTTACCCATGCACTCGTGTCCATCCTTAGCATGAATGAATGTTTATGTTTCTTGCTTGATACTGACCAGAAAAATTCAGCTTATTCCTCAAGCAGCACATGCGTCCATTAATTAAACCCAGAACCACAAATACATTTCCGGCTCAGTCCAGGGTCAGCTATTATAAAAATACCCACTTCAGAAGAGTGGTCTAAAAAAAGGATCGATGAAGTGATCATGTCGCCTGGAACAACAGCTGACCTGCTTTAAAAATGGAATTCCTGCTTTTAAAGTGTCTCTCGAAACAGTGTCTCGAATCCAACAACAGATTCCTATTCCAGATACATTCCTGTCCAGAGGATCTCAGTCCCTGTAACCCTGACCCGAGATTCCAAGCCATGCCTTTTGGTCGCCCCATAGCTCTTGGATTTAAGGTTCCTCCGGTTTAGATTTCACACTATTCTTCTCTGTATGGCTTTAACTTCCTTAGGCAACTTCTCATGTTGATGGCGACTGAAATCATAGCTTTTCCTCCTTACTCTGTTGGGTGTACTAGACAGGAAGAACAAAACAATAAATAGATGTTCCTGTTCCCTGCCACATCTATTTTGTTTGTCAGACCTTGGGTACATCTCTTCTTATTATGAATCCATATATTGAGAACTTTGTTAAAATCTAGTTTTGGGGGAATTTGTATGTTTATTGTCAATAATAGGGTTGTTCTAAGGTTCCAGGGGCCTAGTTGCATTTACAACTAATCAGTCATGAGGCTGACTGTTGGCACTCAGTGCTTTCGTCATGCTGCGGGTTGGTATGAAGTATTATGAATTGTCTTCTCACACGTGCAGGAGTTCTTTCAGTTCATACCGGATTGCTAGCTGATCCAGTGTTGACCAGGAGTGGGGCTACATGAGTACAGCGGCAATCCCATAAGGTCATATTAATCCCTTTCAATGCAGTCTGGACGAGAGCAAAGATCGCTTTTTCTCAGGACTGATGCTTTTATTAATACTTCTGTCATATACAAGTTTTGTATGTGGGTTGACAGGATTTATTCTCTAACCGTTTTTTTTTACATGATTATTGGGCTGCAGTGTGCATCTGGACACAAACCCAGATGGATTCACCCCAATTCAGTTACTCTTTGTTCAGTTTAATTAGCTAGTCTTGTGTGGCCAATCTGTTGTTTATTGGCTTGTTAGTTATAGAGTTTAAGTACCCTAATGCCATTCCTTCTTTTTTTAAATTAGAAAACTGGTAGAAACCACAATGTATATGACCTTAAAAGTCTTGAGCATGACTCAGGAAGACCACATCCCTTTTGGTGTGCTATAAACGGAGTTTATTTCTTTGGAACATGGCAGAAATGTTCACCTACTGAATGCAATATTGTTATTTTTGTTGTGATTTGGCACTAGAACGATAATACATTCATGTAAGACGTGTATTTTGAAATGTAATTTGCTGTTTTGTAAAAAAAAATGCAATCACGATTTTGTATAGCACTTTATTTCTTTAGAGCAATTTTTTAATCAAATTGTTGCTATTTTAAGTACACTGTTTAAGCTACGGCAGTGTACTGGATTCTCTTGAGCTGCACTTTACAGTGTCTTTTAAAGGGCGCGGCGCATGTAAAGTGCGCTTTCTCTATCATCTCCTCTGAGGCCTGTGTGTGCACTGCACCCCTTCCCCCTTCATTTCTTAATACTGTACCTCAGCATTCAGTTGTGTCTCCATCTGCCACCGCTATAGCCCCCCCTGCTGAGATGCTGCAGCCATGGGTCCTCGCCATCAACACCAAACGCTGCTATTGAAAAGCTTTTGTTTTGCCTAAGGGGCAAATTGTGTGGAAGTAGATACCAGTTTGTGCCAATATGCCAATTAGGCAGCTTGTCTGGTCAAGGTTGTCTGGTTGAGAGATTTTTTGTTGGATATGGTGTTTGTGTTGGTTTGTATGTAAGTTTACTTTTATGGTGTTTTTTTTGGTTTGTTTTGTTACAATAATGTGTTTAATTCAGATTTAAATTTGGCCACCCTCTTCTTCACCCTCAAATGAAAATAGTCATTATGCTAATTCCAAAATGTGATCACAGGGGCTTAACTTCATTATGGTCATCTGATTGTAGACTGTAATTTGTTCTCCAAGTAGTCACGCTTTAATTTTCAGAGGATCTTTGACGGCAAACTATATTTAACAGATTTTCTCCACCTTTATTGAGCATGTGAGATCACTTTTCGCTGTTTAGACCTGTGATTGTTCATAAAAAAAATTTAAAAAACATATGTTTTTACAACAACCCTTATAGAGGAAGCCCAGTGACTGGAGAATTCAATGAATAAAAAACTATTTCAATGACCATTTCAATGAATAAGATTCATGAATGTTTTGGCATAATAGAGCATCTGTACAATTATCGCCCTCTCGGGGCCAATAAATTAGTCAGATGGACCCACCTTTTCATAATATCTGTACCATCCCATCCTTCCTGTCCTTCTGGTGACGGTGCAGCATTATTTATGTGCCCCTGTCAGCAGCTGTAGCTCGGGGCACTGAGAGCAGACGGGTGTAGCAGACAGGCTTTAAAGGCTCTGATTAACACAATCAGTTCTTGTGTTCTAATCTGTTCACAAGAGACGGACCCCTGACTAGAGCTCTGAGAGATTCACAGGGGGCCATGGAAGGCCTCATCTTCACTGTGGGCTAGACACACAGGTACACGCCAAATAAGAGAAGAACTTCGGTGACGCTTCCTTTTACAGTTCAGTTACCCATGTAAATACTATGTACTTATTTTAGTAACTACAATTACTGGGTAATAACTAGTACTAACCCTGAACCTACCCCTAAACCTACCCCTGTTCCATGTACTTACCTTATATTAGCAGTACTTTCTAGGTAAGTACACTGTAAGTACACTGTAAGTACTGGACTGTAAAAGGAAGCATTACCGGAACTTCTAGGTATGTGATAGCAAACTATATTTTGTGTGTGGTGATGGCGACACATGCCTCTGGTGTAAGAGACCTGGGTTCGAATCCACTGTGAGACACCAATGTGTCCCTGAGCAAGACACTTAACCCCTAGTTGCTCCAGAGTCGTGCGACCTCTGACATATATAGCAATTGTAAGTTGCTTTGGATAAAGCGTCAGCTAAAATGAATATAGAAAAAAAGGTTTGTGGTTAATTGACCCTTCGCTAAGCCACGCCCGAAAAAACCGCCACTGGCCAATCATGTCTTAGCAACCGTAACTAGGCGCGTGGAGGTCTGACAAGCTTTCGAATGAGGGAAACATGCTGAAGCATTGTGCGTATGGATTGTGCAAATCTGATACCGGTATACTGAAAGTTTGGATGGAGGAGAGGAATTGTTTTCCTTCCAGAAAATCAAAAAGCCAAGGGGAGAAATGATTGGCGTGATCTAGCATCTATGTGTGAGACCCATTCACAACTACTGGTAAATGTCGACATGCTTAACAAGAACACCTATTGCTTGGAAATATTGACGGTTCTTTGGTCATACTCATAATAATGTAAAATAAAACGATTAAAGACAAGACAAAGGCTCGCTGACATACTTTAAAATATTTTTCAGCATTTTGTTAATTCGTCGTCCTACTGAACGTTACCCCTTACTAAGTAACTTAACCCAATCTGACCGCGGCTTCTCCCGGTATTAGTGTTATTCCACAAGATTTATTGATAAGCTGTTTGATTTATAACTATTAAGATTATTTTCACATACCCTGCTGTGTATGTACATAGCTGTTCCTCAATTTGTGTTTCCCATTTGAACGGTCAGCGTATGAGGCGCTGCTGCTTGCACTGGGACTATAACGTTAGGCTTTAACTTAAATTTTTAAGAAATTATTCTCTAATCGGTTGCATATAATGTCGTGAATATATCCCTCGAATGCATACTGTAGTCCCTTTTGTCTTGCACTCTCAGATATTTCACTTGTTTGCCGAAAATTACGAATTATCTCATTGGGAATGTCTGACACCGGGTGCATCCACACTATAATAGATGGGCCAGCCTGTGAAAGCTTGACAGGCGTAGCAACAGTAACTAGGGAGGGCAGAGCTTAGCGAAGGGTCAATTGTCCAGAACATTTCATTAAAAAAATATTGAATATTACAGTGTTTGCTTGAATATTTTACTCTTCTCGTTTTAATAAATAAAAGTTTTGAGGGGTTTAGTTGTAAGGAGATTAAGCTGTTGCACAGCTGACATGCATTATCATCCTTCAATTTAAGCTGAAAGTCAAACCTACTATGACCTCACAATGATTTGATTCATAATAGATATGTTGAATAATACTGCAGGTTAATTCTAGCACACCAACTGCAACTTGACCTGGATCCTCATTCTATGGCTGATATGTTTAAGATGATTTTGAAAAATTAATGTTGTTGATATATATAGGCAATGCATTCTCATCCTTTATCATCATATAAAACGCTATATGACAAAACGGCGCTATACTACGCACATGGCATCTGTTATTGTTAATATAACACACGCTGTGATGTTTGGGTTTATGTGTGGAGGGTAGTCTCATATTACGCTAAATGATTTATTGGATTTATTATGCCTTGGGTTCGCGTGTTATATTAACGGTAATGGGTGCCATGTGCGTAGTATAGCGCCATTTTGTCATATAGTGTTCTAAATGCGAATGCAATCTTTACATGCATGAACAAAACCCTTTGATTTTCATGGATTAAGCAAGGATGTTTGTGCTTACATTTACTGTACGTTGTGCTTATTGATCAGTGTTTATTGATGATAATCATATAGACTAAATTAAATCTGTTCATCATATAAAGAGATTGTATCTCTTAGATGACTTTGGTTAGCCTGCTCTTCATGTGAACATTTTGAAGAAGTAAAGGCATAGGAATCTCTTAATTTTTGTTCTGAAGATGAACCAAAGTCTTATGGGTTTGGAACAACATGAGGATGAGTAATTGTTCTTTTTTTTAACAGAATTTTCTTTTTCAGGTGAAATATTCCTTAAGTAGCAGCCTAGAACGTATTATACATAAGCCTCAATTACTTGGAAACCAAGAGCTGTAGAGTAAAAACGCAGCATGTAATTGTTTAGCCAGCGCAGATGGCATGTTTCCTATTTTAGGACAAGGTTTTCCCTGTGATTAAGACATCATGGAGGGACATCTGTGACATGATGTGGTATACAGTCATGGGTTAAAGAAATGAGTTCAAGCATTCTGCCATCCCATTAAACACCAACCATACTTT
Source organism: Hybognathus amarus (assembly GCA_030378365.1). Classification (NCBI taxonomy): domain Eukaryota; kingdom Metazoa; phylum Chordata; class Actinopteri; order Cypriniformes; family Leuciscidae; genus Hybognathus; species Hybognathus amarus. Next base: position 669,977 of record JAQIUQ010002660.1, on the reverse strand, counting down.
AGAATACTACCCTAATTGACTTCAATATTGTTGGGAAACATACTATGTTGAAATAACTATCATTTCTGTCTGTAAATGGAGTTTAAATTGGTTAATGTCAGCATTGGATGATCAAGCTATAGCTCTGGGCAATCACAGGATGTGGCAAACCAGATTTAGCCTAAGGCTTCAGAACCCCAACCAACTCTTCCATCAGATAAATACATTTCTCATTATATTCTCAGTGGGGATCACAACCTGTGTGGCACTATCGCTCATATTTGCAGATGCAAAAGGGATGTTGGAACAGCAAGCAAAGCAATCCAGGTGGCAACATTTTAATGGTACTGTCATATATTTTATGAGGCGGAGGTAAAGCCTTTGCACATTCAGTCAACATTTATTGTCTTGCTGGCTCTCCACATTAGAAGGAATCAGTGCAAGATGGCTGTAATCTGACTCAGGAATAAACCTCAACAGCAGCTGTTGTACAGTTTGTGAGATGAAGATGCAGTATAGGCTGCTCAAAGGCTTCTGAGATGCTAATAACCATGGACAGAACCGCATGTCTCCTTCATTTCCTCATTGAGATGTTTGGAGAAGCATTTCTTATGTGTTTTGTCAGAGAAGAGCTCCCACATCAGTAATAACCCCATCCCTCCCCTAGCTGTCCTACCCCATGTTGGGATCTTTCTACTATTGAGGGCTACAGCTGTATGTTAAAAAAAAACTATGATTTATTTTAGATTTTTCTATTTGAATACATATCACTTCAGTATTTGGCTTGGCTAAAGGTTTACAGCAGTGGGAAAGGTTGTTTGTGCACATGATTTGTCCAACTTACAGCTTCCAAACTTCACCACTTAACCTCTTAACTGTCACCCCCTTTTTGAATAGACATGAAAATGCACATTTCAAACTCAAATGGTTGTAATTCAAGAATGCTTTGGAATATAGACATATGTTTATAGTCTTGTTTTAAAGAAGACATTTGGCAGATTTTTGTGAGAAGTGAAATAAATTAAGGAAGTTAAACAGACAAAAAGTTATAGAAGTTTGAGTTTATGGAAATGTACAATGTAAAAATATTAATTATTTATATTTTACATAAAATATATATTTTCGAAACCTGGGCGACTCTAAAACTGCAGAAAAATCAAAGCCAAAAATCTGAACAAGTTGTGTTTCAAATTTTCAGGTTGATATCTCAAAAAATTTGCTTTCAGTAAGATTTTGTTTGAGCGCAGTACCAAACTTTTTCACTAGGGCACAATCAGACTCCATTACTGCCCATATAAGGGCACCTCCATTATTTTTTTCTTGATATTTCAAACTTTTTTGTCCTTTTTTTCCAAAATAATTTATCAACCATTCTACCATTATCTACCATTTTTTCATGATTTTTCATTTTAAAATAAAGGTCTGAACTCGCTTTATGAGTATGAAAATATTATTGTTGCATATTGATAAATTATGGTTCCTCTGTAATATATTTTGAAAATCAGTCACCAAATATGGAAACTAGAGATTGTAAGCTTTCAAATGATATATAGTTTGTCAATATTACTAAAGGTATTTACTAAGATATAATTGATTTAAAAATATAGTGGCAAACGTCCCACCTGTGGGACGTTGACAGTTAAGCCCAAACAATACCGTTTTGATGCGAAAGCTTAGCATATGCGTATGCTAAGCATTTATAACATTTATAATGCCTTTTAAAGTATACTCCATTTGATAGCACACCTGCAATTTCCTCCTTGTCTGTATTTGTGCTATATGGTGTTGCACGGATGGTGTATTTTTGTTGGCCAAAACCTGGAAAATATATATACATATATATATATATATATATATATATTTTTTTTTAAGAAAAACATTAGATGTCACATTCCCATTTTATATTTCCTTTCCCTATCTTTGCTTTCTGAAGAGGGAAAAAAATCAAATCGGGACGCAAAACGGTGTAAACAAAACAATATAGCTAATGTATGAGTATCCATCCACAAGTTTCATTCATTTAAATTACAACCTGCCATGACCATTAATCACCGTCTCCAGGCTATGCTTTATGCTAATCATTTGAACATCTCAGTTGTAAGGTTAATACCATTAAGTGTCACAATCTCTCTATGCTATTAGCACTCTCTCTCTCTATTGCCTGATATGGGGGAAGTCTGGGAAGTGTCCTTCCCATGGGTCCACCATCTCCATTAGCTAATTTCTGATCAGCTGCACCTTCCATCATTTATTCATACTGCTGTCAGCCTAGTGACGGAGCGCCAAGGCTGTTTATCGGATCCTGTACAAAACACTGCTCCTTCTCTGCCTCGCTCTCTATTGTCAATTCAACTGTGAATTTACATGTTCTGAATTGTTAATGTTGTAAATGTATCGCTTGTATTCGCCATACAAAAGGGCGCTTTTTGCAAATAATTCCTGATGTCTTAGACTTAAAGAATGTTTGAGCTCATCTTTAGGAAATTTATTCTTCAGGATGCTAAACATTCATTTGGGTTGTGACCCTGATTTGAGGTGAGGCAAACCTCTCATTGGCTTGGCTGATGTCATGCAGGTCTGGGGTGGTTGAGGACATAGGGTGGGAGAGAGCTGTCTTGGTTTCACATAGCGGTAGAGAGTAAGGTACAGTTTCCACTTTCACAATAGATTGGTCTTTTGTGTGGTTCAGTTGCTCTTGTCATGTATTTTAATGGAACACAGAGTTGTCAAAAAGCCTTTTTCAGATATGTTCAGTGTTTTGTTTTCTGTTATAAATTAGTCCTGTAGTCCTTTAGTAAGATTTTTTCTTTCTTTTTTGAAATGCAATACTTTTATTCAGCAAGGAGACATTAAATCACCCAAAAGTGACAGTAAATACATAATGTTACAAAAGTTTTTTGGATTCTTTTGGAATCCCAAATGACATCATGACTTTTGCGTAAACATACACCGCCACTTTCAAGTCAAGTGGTGTGTTATCTATACGCATCAGATTGGGAATCCTGAAAAATGTATAATGGTTTCTATAAAGATTTTAAGCAGCACAACTGTTTTCAAATTTGATAATAATAATAAATGTTTCATGAGCAGCAAATCAACATATTGGAATGATTTCTGAAGGATCGTGACAATGAAGACTTAAGTAATGATGCTGAAAATTCAGCTTTATACTATGAGTAAATAAGATTTGAATATATTATAATATTAGACTTTTTTATTCTTAATAATATTTCACAATATTGCTGTTTTTACTGTTTTTTTCTATCAAATAAATGCAGCCTTGTTGAGAATATAAGATTTCTTTCAAAAACATTTAAAAAATCTTACTGATCCCAAAACATTTGAAAGCTTATGCATATGTATTTCAAATGCCCAAAGTAGAGGATTTGAAGTCTAAATTGTCTTGACATGTATTGTTGAAGACTGAGTGAATTTGTTGCAGGAAAAGTTGTAGTTTTAGACCTATTTCACCCAATTTCAAGCACTAAGCTAAACAATCTTGATAATCTCAATAGATGACCCCAGTAACTGCCTAGTCAGTTGTTGGCTGTCCTGGTCCATCCTACAGCTTATGTCAGCACTTTTCAAAGATACATATGTAGTAGATCTCTGGACAACTTTAAACTTGAGCCCGTAATGTCAGTAGTAGTTTCAATTAATCTAATCAGACACCAACCCATGTAAACTCACTAATTTCTTGACCAATTCCTAATTTCTGTCACTCAACATTCTGCAGTTCAAACCCCTGATACTGGTCACATTGCAATAACTCAACTCAAAGCATCGACTGGTTTCATAGAACAACCGTTTTCTGTTAGCTTTGAACCATCATCTGCCATTGCACAATAAATGACCAGTAGACGTCATTACGATGGAGGACCGAGTTCAAAGAGATCTTTCTGTTAAATACATGATTGTTGGAAAACATGTTCTTTTTGCTCTATTTCTCTCTTAAGATAATTACAAGAAATATAACATAGAGTTATGCAGTTCACAGATTAAACCAAAGACTCATTGAGCTGTCTGTATATTTGTATGTGTGTGTCATTTTGCATTCTAAAGTCAGTTAGTATTGAGTTGCCCAGTCAGTTTGCTCTTCAATATCAGAGGCCCTCTGTAATGTGAAGAGCTCTTCACATCTGCACTGCTGGACTGAAGGAGAGCCAGAGGTCAGCGGAGGTGTCAGTATTGTTATGATAATCTGAATAAGTGTCAATGTTTGAGATCTAAATAGTGTGCAGGAATTTCATTGAAAAAGAGTGTGAGCAGCTGCTTTGGAAAAGTCTTTATGATATTTGCGAAGTCCACAGGAGTTCTTCTTGAACAAGGTTTTTTTTTCAAGAGAACAAGAGTTCTCTGTCCCTCTTTTGACATCTCATGCCAAATAATGCAGTGTGATCGGAAAAAGAAAATTAGCGTTGGACTAATTGCCAAACAACATCTAATTTTGTGGAAGTTGATTGGTTTTCTTTTGTTGAGTTGATTGGATCACTCGATACTCTTGGTCTTGGGCTTCCTGCCACAAGGAGAAAGAGACACGCCACCTTGCACTGTGTAGTCTCATTAATGTTTCAGTCTCATTAATTAGAAAATCTCCTCCAAATTTGGCACCGTTAAACACAGAGGTAATAGTAGCCCTTTTTGAGGGTTCAGAGTGACGGAGCTATTTTAAGTTGTGCTTTCTGTTTTAAAGGACACGGGACTTTTTTTTAACTGTTAACAGTTAGTGTTAAGATCCTTCATAAAACTTCACAAAAAGCTTTTTTTTAAACCAGAACTAGATTGAAGTTGCAATGTAATGGAAGTACAGTAGAAACAGATAAATTCTTCCATATTGTGACAAACTTCTGAGTGAAACGGATAATTGCAAAAGAAGAAAATGTTGAGCATTTGGTTCTATCCATTGGGGTTCACTGTAAAAATGAATATGCTTTATCTAATCAATAGAACTGTGGCAACAAATTACAAGCAATATTATTAATTAAATTTAACAAATTACAATTGAGTAATAATTAATCAAATTATTCCTTAAAAGTTAACCATTTAAAATGAGTAAAGTTTACACCAATTTTTTTAACAAAATATCTCACTTACAGACATCAAAGATTAATTAAGAGCTCTCTATTTTATATTGCCAACATTGAAGACACCTGATGTTAACAAGCAGAATCACTGAAGGAGAAAACCGTAATTTTAAAACAAACCTAAAACAAACACCGATCACCATAATGGTGACTTAAATTGATGTTTTTTGTGTTCTTGTTGTAAGTTTTACTAATTTTAAATGGTTAACTTTTAAGGAATTACTTTAAATAATTATTACTCAATTCTAATTTGTTAAATTTAATTAATAATTTTGCTTGTAATCTGTTTTTTATAATTAGATAAAGCATATTCATTTTTACAGTGTTGTTGATTGGATAGAGGCAGGTCTGAATGTTTGCTTGCAGTCAATTGAGCCAATAAGTAAGGGACAGGGTTTAAGCCAACTAAATGATGCCAGAGGAATCCAGCTGTCTCCAACCATAAGAGAGGCATTATAGTTAAAAAGGTCTAAAAAGTTTTACAAAAATGGTTCACAATAAGAGTATTAGTAAAAATATATTTTTATTGAGTGAAATTACATTTCATGTTGACTTTTTTTAATTTACACATTTACCAAAATTGTATTCAATTTGGCTTTTTTTGCCACAAGTAATAGTGTAGAGATAGGGGAAAATGTTAGGAAGATGAAGGGGAAGTGACAAATGACACAGACATTAAATTGAGCATGTTCCATGTTGTCCACTATTCCAAACTGGAATATGAGTAAATGTGCAGACACATACCGTTTCATGAATTTCATGGGCAAAATACAGTCATAGGAGTCCAAATCCAGATTTCGCTCGTTTAGGTTGGTTACTGCAAATTTGTGGATGCGGTGCTGACCAACAGAAAGCTGCTTGTTGTGAAAGTTACTTCTGAGTGCGCTATTCTTCATACATCTCTACACTAATTGACAACCCACAATGGATCTTTTTTGCCCACAATATTCTCTACTATCGATTCACTGGTGTTCGGCTAAAAGGAGCTGATTCATGTCTCAGAGTATAATACAATGTAATACGGTGGAGTTACTTTGTTTGCACGTGTGCTGCAGTTTGACAGACAATACCCTGCCTCAGAGTTACCCAGCTGGCCTTTGTTGAAGGATTTCCGCCCGGTTGCCCTCTGGGACACGAGCATGACCAGTCTGCTTTGAGACTGCCGAGGTGATGGAAAGGTGGGGAGGAGAGGATGAAATGATGTAAGTGGAGGAAAGAATGGAAGGAGGAGGAGGTTTGTGTTTTGTGTGTCCATCTGTTGCCTATACAATTCACCCTGCGCACAAGCAACTTTACACTGCTGTCTTTCAGAGGCACGCATCATGGAGCCTGCTTCTGGAAAATCTGTTAACCTCACCACATAATTGATGACATCATGCGGCGGTTTCCAGCAGTGCCAGTGGAAACACTGACTGGTCTTAAACGTTGTCATTATAGTGGGGATATTATAAGACTTTCAGAGTTCTCTCTTCTTTGAGTTCTCTGAAAATAAATATGAAATATAGGATCTCAGGGAGTAACCCATCGTTGCTGTTTCAGCATGATTTACAAAAAAATAAAAGATTCCATGGTAATGCAGATGTTTGGAAAGACATTTTGGGAAAAATATGAGAAGCTAAGCACAATAGCTTTACTTGCCGAGTAATTTTTTCTGTCCATTCTGGCTTTATATGGGGTCATAGGGGAAACGTCATATGTTTTTCTATGGTTCTATTTGACATTGAGTGTCCTTGAGTGCAAAACATCTGCTATCTGGCTGCATTTCTCTGTTGACTTGAAAGATGGTTGTTTGGTGGATGTTTACTGGCCCAAGTCAAAAGATTCTCTGTGATAATCTGCTCCCTTGATACGGCTTGGGATATGGAATATATTTTAGAATGATTTTAAAATGATTTTGCCTAGTGGATGATAAACATATTGCTTTGAAAAGTAATTGCATACCCCTCAACAAGCCACATGATTTGAGGTAATTATTTTTGACCATGCAGCACAACTTACATGCTGAAGTTTATATTTGTAGGCTTTTCAAAATGTCTAGCACTAATTATTTGAGCATTCCTGGGGAAACATTAAAGATTAGTTCACTTTTGAAAAAACATTTGCTGATAATTTACTCACCCCCATGTCATCCAAGATGTCCATGTCTTTCTTTCCTCAGTCGAAAAGAAATTAAGGTTTTTGATGAAAACATTCCAGGATTTTTCTCCATATAATGGACTTCCATGGGAACCAGACAGTCCAAGCTCCAAAAGATCGTTAATAACAGTTTCAGATGCAGCTTCAAATGTCTTTAAATCGACACCAGACGATGAATAAGGGTCTTATCATGCGAAACGATGGGTTATTTCAAAACTTATTCCAAAAATGTAACTTTTCTAAGGACAAATGGTAGCCTAGCTCTATTCTGGAGGCGCGTTTGTAACGTCACGTAATACGTAATTACGTTCAAAAGGTCACGGGTGACGTAGCTGGAAGTACAGAGTCAGTAAGTTGAACACATAGGTTGAACGTGCAAACTAACTCAAACGCCGTTTACAAAAAAAAAAGGAATTAAAAGGTAAAATAATGATGTCGGACGATTTTGATTCTGTACTTCCAGCTACGTCGCCCGTGACCTTTTGAACGTAATTACGTATTACGTGACGTTACAAACGCGCCTCCAGAATAGAGCTAGGCTACCATTTGTCCTTAGAAAAGTTACATTTTTGGAATAAGTTTTGAAATAACCCATCGTTTTGCATGATAAGACCCTTATTCATCGTCTGGTGTCGTTTAAAGACATTTGAAGCTGCATCTGAAACTGTTATTAACGATCTTTTGGACTTTGAACCGTCTGGTTCCCATGGAAGTCCATTATATGGAGAAAAATCCTGGAATGTTTTCATCAAAAACCTTAATTTCTTTTCGACTGAGGAAAGAAAGACATGGACATCTTGGATGACATGGGGTGAGTAAATTATCAGCAAAAGTTTTTTCAAAAGTGAACTAATCCTTTAAGATTATCCTTGAATATTCTATGAAAGATTACCCTCATTCTTAAACTTAACCAGTTGTCTGCATCATGAATAAGTTAATACATTGATTCTGCCCATGCTGGCATTTTATCATTTCTATTTAGTATTAATCATTAAAGTACCTAGCAACAATACCCATTCATTCAGTAAGGAATAACTGATGATGATAATAGAAAATAATGCACACCTGAGATGGTAATGCGGCCACGATGCAAAGCAGGTGCATTCTTTTCTGATAATGCAATGGACTTTTCTGATAATGCAATGAATTATTCTGCTTATTACCACACTTCAAACATTGATTAGATGATGTATTTCAAGACATTTGTCAGGTTTTTCTAGTCCTAGCATCATTTGTTAGAGCTAACAGAGACTTGAGCCGAATTGATAGCAGACTAATGCAGTTATTAAAGAAGTAGAGAGAGATAGAGAGATATCAAGCATTTGCAAATTACCTGAGTCTGTGTGTCTCTCAACAGTGTTCGGCAGCAGGGTCTATCTAGCAAAGATATGTTTATCTATGTTAAACTATGTTTCAAGAACAGCATCATTATTACCTTGTTATTGAGAAATGTCATGTAGATTTTAAGTTGCTTAATTATTTTACTGATAAAACCATCAGAGCAGTGCTGACAACACACTTCTGTGCGATTATGTCTGTACTGTTTATGTGTGTGTGTGTTTGAGTAGGAGAGAGAGAGAGCGGGAGAAAGAGAGTATGTGCTTTCCGTACATAATAAAATGTAATTTTGTTGCCACAAATAATAATTTGTCGGTTTTATCCTGTTGTTTATGATATTTATTTGCTTGGTCAGTGTTTTTGTGGGTTTTGGTTCTTTTGTTTTTGTGGTCTGTAAGGACCTTTGAGATAACTGAAATCATTTGGTGAAGTGATATAGACCTGTAATGCGGTCAAGACCTGGAACTACTTTAGTTGTGTGTTTCACTGAAAATAATTGTACACCTTAGAGCATTTGTCAACCAATCAGATTCAAGCTTTCAACAGCCCTGTAGTATAATGGTAAATAATGCTAGATTATTGTCATTCATGTTATGGAGCATTTTGTGATTTAACTGTCTGCAACTGTTTTGTTATTGATGGTTATTTTCATTCGGTTGCATGCACTGAGTCTTATTCCCTCCATTATATTTTATTATTTAATAATTAAACACAAAAAAGATTAAATAAACCCACCACTTTAATGTAGCTGATCAACTGTTGCAAAGGCTCTTATGTTTGCTTCCTTTAATCTATGAGATTAAACACAAGTAATTCAATGACACCATGTGCCATAAAGCGTGAATGCTGTAAATGGAGAATTATGTAACAATGGCATCTGATCTTCTTAAATCCATAGACCCTGCTTCAGATGTAATTCAGTTCAGTCAGGTCACGTGAAACAGCTTTTCCGAGCCCTGTGCTTGAGTAATTTTCCTCCCATGCCAGTTACAGACCTGGCTGATATCTCTCATCTTATCCATGATTTCAGCTCAATAAAATGATGCTTCAATCGTATTTCTGTAAATAGGTGTTGCGTTTGGCGCTAATTGTGTTTAGGGAATGACCGCTCAAGGGATGCGTTAACTGATGGAGGTATATTTAGTCTTATGCACACATGTGATGATTGAACATTTGAGAGAAGTCTCAGTCCCATAAGCCCTGAGCTATTTAGCAAGGCTTTTTAGAACCTGAAAAAGATCCTGTTGATTATACAGGTCATTACATGGTGTGGAACATACTGAAAAAGAGATAGTCTTCTCAAAGATGTCATATTCCAAGTTTAAATAAATTATTAAATAATATTTGCTAAAAATCTGAAGATCTACCTGGGAATAATATTTTTTTAAGATTTACCTATCAGGGATTCAAACATGTGGCTATTTTTAAGTTTTATTGAGTTCATCTGAAAAATGAAAGATCTGTCATCATTAATTTACTGTCATGTTGATCCATACTTTATTTTGCAAGAGAAGGCATTTAGCAGAATGTCTGAGCTGCTTTTATTCATATTGTTGACCCTTTTCACATTTCCATGGTAATTATTAAAAGACAGAATACAACATATAATTGTTGTGCTTCCACTTCGCTCCAATAGCAAAATAATTAAAAAAATACTACTAAAATATATATTTTTTTTAATTACGACCTCACTCGTATCGAATTAGTAAGATTTTTGCTAAATTGTACATATTTTACTAGTTGGCCAACTAGTAGAATTCTGAACGAATTACCTACCCCTGACCCCGCCCCTAAACCTACCCATCACATGGGTTTAGACAAATTCTACGAATTCGTAAGAGTGAGGTCGTATGAAGTACGAATTAGCCACTTTTTAATCACTCGTACAAATTGGTACGAATTGGTCGCGAGATAGCGCTGAACTATCCCTTTAACGATTACGTCCAACGATTACCTTGAAACTTGAATGTGTCTGGCTTCATTATAATCCACGTCTCCATTGCAGTGTATCATGTGTCTATGATCATCTTCATACAGCGTGTTTTGGAAAGAGTAGATGTTTATTGTGTGAATGCCTGCACATGTTGCCTACGGGACCCAATGCCGTTGCACATGTCAGGTCATTATTAAAAGTTAATGAGGATTGATATCCTCACGCTCTGACCTTGGGTATTGGGTTTCCTGGTGGAAGCCTCTCCCATTGATCCTTTAGTTCTCATTTGCTGTTGGACAAACTACTCTCTCAACACTCCATTGGCCGTCTGAATGGCCGCGCTGTGAAGATTTATGGCTGTCACTGTGTAAGTGTGAGAGATCAGAACCTGGCACACCATACACACTAAAGGCCCGTTTACACTAATAGCCGTAACTATAACTTTTACCATATTAGCGTCCACACTAATGCACATTAACGCACGGTCGTTCTGTTTATTATAAGCACACGCTGCACTTTTTTTCATCTGTCACTTTAAAGCTATAGCTCTTTAAAGCAGGATATATTCTGATTGGCTGTCATTGTTTTTTTTACTTCATTTGCTGAAAAAGATCCCTCTCAAAGTAATTACAACGGCCATTAACACAATAGTTCACAGTTCAACAGCAGGAAATGACTAGTGGTCTTAGTAGCCAGACTTTTGTTTTCCTGTTTTTGCATCTCCATTTCTGCATTCTTGGCCTACCGATTGAAAACATGGAAGTTGGCGGCTGTGTTTAAAGGATGCCACACAATTAGACAAAAGCATTGTTAGACCACCCTTTCATTGCAGCTGTTTTCATCATTAGAGATGTGAGCACATGCATAAACTTAAAGGCATAGTTCACCCAAAAATGTAAACTTGCGCTCATGTCGTTCCAAACCTGTAGTTTGGACCTGTAGTAGACTGTCTTTATTCTGCAAACACAAAAGCAGATCATTTAAAGAGCCCTATCATGTATTTTTGAAAATGACTGTTCATATATTGTGGAATATAGCAGCTCTAAGGCAATGAAAACATCCTGCAAAGATTTATATCTGAAAGTGCACCGGATATAAAGTTATTGTCTTTCAAAAGTGAGAGTCGACTCTGAGTCTATGAAATGAATTGTTTTTGAAACGAGTCATTAGCTGTTACATCGTGAAGTAGAGACATAATGGCCGCGCCCAGTTACTGCGCGCGCAGACGGAAGTATAAACTTGAAGTCTACACATTCAAATACTTCATCATAGCATCATGTCGAGAAGACGCTGTGTTCTACAATGCAAAGTTAGTTCAGCCACTTTGTCTTCATTTACCAGGGACGAGCATGTGAAGAATTGGTGGTTAGAGTTCATATTTGCAACGATACCACAACAGTATAGCCCGATTGTGTTCTCATCATTTTAATTACTAATCGTTCAAAAACATAAATGAATTCAAATGTGGATTCGCTAGCGGTTGTTCCTGAAGGAGGGCTCAGTAACTTACTTACCCAGTGTATATAGATCAGCTTCCTCCTATGAATCACAACCTGTAAGTATTCTTAATAATTGTTGCTTTTATGGGTTTTGAACGTTTTTTAGCGTCGGGCGCGAGGAGGGAAGGCGCAATAAGTATGTGTGTGCGCGTGGGTGTACGTAAGTTATGAGTTGTCATAAAGAATAGAGCGTCTTGTAGTACTGCAGTGCTTTATCACTATGTTTATGCGTTATTCTAACAAACAATAACTGACTGGGTCATCTGACCAATCACCGCCGATTCGCGTCACGTAAAGGAGTGGTTTGGAAAAATGAGTCGTTGTACGAATCATTTGGGAGTCGGTGAGCAAATCAGTTAAAAATAAATGCATATTATAAGACAAATAAAGTGTTTTTTATCCTTGCATGTATGTTAAACTGTTTTTAGGAACTCCTGAAAACAAAAATAGGAACATTTCAAATGCTATGATAGGGGCTCTTTAAAAATTTATTTTTTGTCCATACCTTTAAATGGTGCCCAAAACAACATTGGACCCCATTAACTATAATTATATGAACAAACAGTTAACCATTCTTCACAGTATCTTATTTAACTCATACAGGTTTGGGACAACTTGAAGATGAGGGTTTGCTTTTATAATTCAGACTGATCTTGGGACTTGACTGTATTGATTTGGAGGCAGTAAGCAACCACCCAGAATGCCCTAACAGCCAGTTAGCAACGCTTTGGCATCCCATCAAAAACCCTATCATAGAGGCGAGCGCACAAGCAAAGGCCCCTTCATAAAACTGACATGAGAAACAACCATCTCGTTTAAAAGTACTGGGTTTGGTACTGCCAAAAGGGCTTTAACCTACTTTGGTTTGCAGCATGTGCTGTTGGCATGAATAGTGTTCTGTGCTGCCTGTGTACCCACAATGTGTGTTTAAACCAATTGGGAGGGATCTTTACCAGTCAAATGCACCACTGTATGACTACAAAATGAAAGCGCAGCGAGACGGAATGGCTGTGGTGCTTTAATGATGACGATGGAAAGACCATGAGAGGGTTTAAGGGTTGGGCTGTGGTTGAGATCAATTGAAATTGCTGACTGATATCTTCTTTGTATCATCTTGTTCTGTTCTCAGCTCTTTTTAGAAGCACATACTATTGTCTCCTCCATATACATGCATATTTAATTTATGTACCAGCCGCAATAGGAAGGAAATCTCTGTCTTCTTAGGTCAGATCTTTAATGAGCTTGCTTGGGCTGTTCTTGATTGGTTTGCTGTATGTAATGTCTCATTTGGTTTGTCTGTTTTTTAGGGAGCTTGTGTGTGGGTGCGGGATAAGGATCAGCTCTTTCCCTCCATTGTCAGCTGCTGTGATGACCGAACTCTCATCCTCACCACAGACTATGGAGAGGTAAGAGAGACCATCTGCTGTAAACTTTTATTTAAAAAAAATGTAGTTCCAACCCTGTATGACTTTTGTCCGTGGAACACAAAAGATGATTTGGTCACTATGTCCTTTCATTGTATTAAAAAATAAGTTTGAATTCTTTCAAATTTCTTCTTATATTCAATGTGAATAAATTATGACAGAACTTTCATTTCTCCTTAATAGCTTTTACCTTTAGTCTGCCATTGTTTTTGGCATTTTATTCTTAATAAATCGGATGGCCATCTGTCTGAGAGAGATAAACGTTTCACTGTTAATGTCTTCAATTGTGTGAGGTCGTGCAGGTAAAGTACGGTTTGAATTAATTCCAGTTTCTCACTTCTACAGTTAGACCTTTTGATATGAATATCAGGAATGTCCATAAGGAAGCCGAGTTTAGCCACTGCGTTTAATCAGTATGGCCCTCTGTTAAAGCTTTGTGTCTGGAGGAAATCCTGTTCTCAAAGCACAATAAGGATGCAGGTCAGAATATATTTATCAGATGTGTGTCAACATGTCGTCCTTGTGCTTTGTTCTGGTCCTACATAATATACTGTACAGTTCAGCTCATGTGTTTAAATATTTCTTGCAGACTTAATATGATCAATATTTTTAATCTCCATTCTCTCTCTATATATTTGTCCACATCTCTGTCTGACTTTATCTCTATTTTTAATTATTAATAAAATTTGTATTAAGTGCACATTTAAGTGATCAAAAGGCAGTAAAGGCATTTATAATGAGGAAAAAACAAGCACTTTTTGAGCTTTCCATTCACCAAAGAATCCTGAAAAAAAGTATCATGGTTTCCACAAAAATGTTAAGCAGCACAACCATCGTCAACATTGACAATAAGAAATGTCTCTTGAGCACCAAATCAGCAAATCAGAATGGTTTCTGAAGTATCATGTGACACTGAAGACGAGAGTTCTTTTAAACTGTGTAATAATTCTGTTTTTACTGTATTTTGTGCGCAAATCTTTTAAATCTGTTTCACTATTTGTTTTTAATGTTCAATCGTCCTGTTTATTTGTCTGATTTGGTAAAAAATTTGATTCTTTATATTATTAACAGAACATACACTATCTTGCGACTGGAAAGCTGCTTTAAAAATCTGTAATCTTAGTAATAGTGTGTGTCAATGCAGCACAAATTGATTTCTTTCTTATTATTCCTATTCCACATTTAAATCACTTGAGACTGATTACCATTTCCTTAGATGAATACTTGAGTATTTCCATAATTGCTGAAACCGGCAGTTTTTAAATTCCAAATTTAATGCAGACTCTGCAATTCTTATTCTACACAGATTAAAGTGCCCCTATTATGCTTTTTTTAAAGTTCCCTAATTTTGTTTTGGAGGTCTCCTACAACAGGTATACATGCATCAAATGTAAAAAAACAAACATACAAAAAAAAAAATCGTCAGATGTTTCAGTCTCTAAATTCCTCCTTTCCTTGAACATGCTCTGCTCTGATTGGCCAGATGGCACAGTTGTGATTGGTTATCAGTTAATATTACCATTACCATAATAATAATTATTATTACACAAAAGCAGATCATTTGAAAATGTTTTTTTGTCCTTAAATGGGGTCCAAAACAACATTGGATAACGATCGTCATGCTTGTTTGCGGCCCCTTTAAATAAAGTTATAAAAAATACCAAACATTCGATCTATATCAGAGTGTCCACGGCTTCATTGGCAGGGTGGCGAGAGCGGATTTTGTCTGTGAGTGCACAGTTAGACTCCCAGCATGCAGTGCAGTGTCTAGGCTCATAAAACTGCATAGTAAGTGCATGGGACCCCGTCACATTTTTTATTTAGCAAGCTTACTAGCAAGCTTACTGTGTCATCCATGCCAAAGCAGGGGTCAGCAGAGGTCAGGAGGCTGTGTGTGAGTTCAGTGAGGTGTGAAGAGACTGACACTCCACTGACATACTGTTCTGGGGTGAAGCTGAGCTAAGAGTGTCTATCTATATATGTATGTATCTATCCATCTGTTTGTCTCATTTGGTCTTTGGTTCAACAAAGTAAATGATCTGTATTTTTATTTAAAGCTGGATTGTAACTGATGTACAGTAATAATGATGTACGACAATTGGCTGTCACTATTTAGTGTTCTGTAAAGCAAACCCTGTGTTTTTTTGGGATTGCTTTGAGCAGGGTGGTGCTGGGACAGCAGATGGGTTGAGAGAAGAATGCTTCCTGTGAAGAGTAGAGCCATTTCAGCTGGCCTCCATGTGTCCGCTCACTACTGGGCCGTCCCTTTTGGGTAGACCCCACCCACCTCATGCATATTCATGTAGTCTACGCTCAATAATACAGGGTGTGGTCTTTCAAACACAAAGCCTCATGCAGGGCACTTTATATACAGAAGATGCCAGCAACTCTTTAATTACAAACCTTCAGTCACTAGACCTTTAATAATTTAGATTATTTACTTTTAATAAGCTGTTTCGGTATAGAACAAAATTGATGAAATAATTAGAATTTGATTGCGTATACAAGGCAAGGCAATGATGGTATTTTAATGACACAGATGATGTCTCGTAGTGAGTACAGAATATATTTGCTAATTTGTGTATAGTATAAAATGATCTTAGCTTGAATAAACACTCTTTTGTTTTAAATACGGTCCTAAAATGATACTGCATAGTTTTATATTTAAACAGATTTTTTTTTCAACCTTTTTTTGGTGCATCAGTCAGTGGCCCTGCCATCGGTGAAAACGTCACATTAGGAAAAATTGATTGTGCACTTTATAACTCTGGATCAATGGCTTTAGCAGATGGTTTCACATGCACACACACGTTTAGGGGAGTGTGTTGGATCTCATGTAAGTGCATTGATGTTGTCGTCAGGAATAAATATGCCATTTCTCATGCATGTCATGCAAACTTAAATGAAGATGACCAACAATTCCTAATGCTTAATCACTTCGTCATAATGTTTATGAGGAAGTCTTACTGCTGAGGAAGACAGATAAACCTTCATGGACAATGGATAGTTCCGCTAAACAAGTGGACATGTGGTATCTTATAGTGATAGCATACTGGAACACAAATAATAACTCATACAAATTCCAGGAAATTCCTTTTATTTCTCCTACAATAGGCCATAATTTTTGTTCAAACTGACAGCACTGGTTGTTTTTTTCTCATTTTTTATTGATAATCTCATCATCAGGATTCCCAGGTCTCCCAGGGATGGTCCATTGCTTAGCAACCAGAGGTGATGTTCCCGTTTTCTGGCACACTGTCAACACTGACATCTATTGTCCTGTCTGAACGCCTGTAATGTGCTAATGGCGCTTTGACAAGCTGACTCCCTGCCATGTGTCAATTTGCTGAGCACAGCAGGACACTACATGGGGCACATAGATGATCATAAATGTTAAATACACTCTTATTTTCTCAAAAATTATGACAATTTGTTTGCAGTCAGCATGCACTGAGTGCAAAATGACAGCAGTTATGATAGATTGCATCAGATTTTAAATGTAGCTGTAGAAAACCCTTGTTCAGTGGCCGTCATGCTGCTCAGTCCTCAAATCCCTATAATTGTGTTACATATCGTCTGATATAAGAGAGTTCACAGCCACACCACAGCCGAGGACAATCAGATGAGGCATATGTTGCTTTGAGAGTCAGATTAAAAGACCAAATCTCATTTTATGAAACCAGCTCAAGTTATAATTATATTAGTTAAAAATTTTGGGTTTGGTAGGTTTTTAAAAATATTTTTGAAAGAAACCAAGGCTGCACTTATTTGATTTAAAAATACAGTATAATCGGAATAATGTTGTAAAATATTAATACTTAACAACATATATATTTTCTTAAAAGGTTTTCTATTTTGAATATGTTTTCAAATTGTATTTTTTTTTCCTTTATTGGTAAAGCTGAATTTTCAGCATCATTACTCCAGTCTTCAGTGTCATACTTCAGAAATCATTCTAATATGTTGATTTGCTGTTCAAGAAACATTTCTTATTATCAATGTTGAAAACCGTTTTGCTACTTCAATTATAATTTAAAATATATATATATTTTGTATCATTAAAATATCTTCTCTGTCACTTTTGATCAATTTAATGCATCCAATCAAAATAAAAGTGTTAATTTATTTTTAAAACAAAAAAAGTTGGCCCCAAACTTTCAAACAGTGGTGCAAATTCAGGGTTGTTATAGTTTTGCAATAAAAACATTTTTTTTAGCTTTTCTTTATTTAAATTTTATTTTTGATAGATTTCCCTGTATGACTGTTACCTTCAGTGTAGTTTTAGAATTTTTTTCACTGTTTTATAGTTTATTTATTTTATTTTAATTGTATTATTTGTGTGCTGCCCAAGTTCAATAATATAAATTAGGGTTTTATCGCCTTATCTAGTGCCATTTAAAAATGAATATATATATATATATATATATATATATATATATATATATATATATATATATATATATATATATATATATATATATATATATAAAATTAAGAATCTACACAATATATTTATTTTTTTCAGTAGTTTTAGAGTCATAAAAATCGATTTTAGTTTATTTTTTAAACTAAAATCGATTTTAGTTTATTTTTTAAATTTTAATATTAGTTTTGATATTTGATCTGTTAATGAAAATATTTGAATTGAGTTTTCTTTATAGTTTTTTAGTTGTGACATTCATTTAAGTGCATAATATTTTAAGAGACCTCAGGGTCATTGTTTGAATACATAGGGTCTTAGACACCCATACACTCAGACCAACCTAATTGGCCATTTTTCTGGTCATCCCCACGTAATGATGGCCCTGCCTCTTACCACATCCTGTGAATGTTTTATTTAGAAACATTTATTGTCATTTTAAACCTCCCACTTCGCATGTACTGAGTGTTGTTTCAACCTCCAGGCTGTTTGTTTGCCCTTAGCAGTGGGAGCCAGCATCTCATGGATAGGCATTTGTGGAATTTATCTCAACCGGAATGTTTCAATTAAACATCCTTGACTTCTTTACTGGATGTTTGCGGATGAATCATATGGCTGGCGCTCATGTATTTTGTGCACAAACTTTGACCCAAAGTGCATCTGGTGTCCTTCTGTGTTGAGAAATGACCCATAGAGGGCAGATTCCTGGTCTGGTCTTAAAGATGAGGCGTCACACAACGATAATAAACTATAAGACACATTAACGCAGCTATGATGCAACAAGGACCTCATTATACATGAATGAATCATGATAAAGTCATAGCGCCCCCTAGAATAAACTCACAATGCTTCAAACCCGAAACTCTAATTTGATAAACAGAGCCTCAGGTGGTACTACACATGGGTTTTGTGTCTCGTATCTCCATATAGATCATTATCTCAGATGGGGGCAGAGATTCTGCCAAAGTGCGTTTCCTTTCTGTCATGTCTGATCAATGAATCTCATCTGTCTGGAGACAGGCCTGACGAGCCACAATGATAAGATCATTATTATATGACATCATTAAATCTTATAGTGGCACTTTTTGCTAATGGTTTTGTCATCGATCTCAGTTACAAGAATAACTATGACCAATGCTTCGAAATAAACATTCAGCACAATTTTTAAGAATTTATCTAGAGTTCTTTGCCATGGTGTTCCAAATGAGTTGCTAAAATGTTCAGAGTGATTTTGTTTCCTTCACTGGTTTTATCGTCTGCTGGTTAAAGGTAGGTTAGGCAATTTTTGTGGCGTTAAATTCAAGTCCTAACCTTAAATATGAACAACACCTTAGCAAGCACAACTAATTAAACATTGTCGGTCTATAAAGCAGTCTTTGGCTGTCTAAAGTCTGTTTCAATGTGTAAATAAGTAACACTATCACTCTCAGAAAAAAAGGTACAAAAGCTGTCACTGGGGCTGTACCTTTTCAAAAGGTGAACTTTTTGTCCATTTTAGGTGCTAATATGCACATTTCAGTTGCTAATATATACATTTTAGGTGCTAATAAGTACATTTTAGTTGTTAATATGTACGTTTTAGGTGCTAATATGTACATTTCAGGAGCTAATAAGTCAATTTTAGGTCCTAATATGTACATTTTAAGTGCTAATATGCACATTTTAGGTGCTAATATGTACATTTTAAGTGCTAATATGCACATTTTAGGTGCTAATATGTACATTTTAAGTGCTAATATGTACATTTTAAGTGCTAATATGTACATTTTAGGTGCTAATATGTACATTTTAAGTGTTAATATGTACCTGTCAGGAGCTAATATATGTCCATTTTAGGTGCTAATATGTACATTCAACCCGATCTCATGGGAATTCGTACGAATTTTACGAGGTGGCTAATTTGTAACAATTCATACGACCTCACTCGTACAAATTAGTACGATTTTGCTAAATCGTACATATTTTACGGATTGGCCAATTCGTATGAATTCGTACGAATGACCTACCCCTAACCCCGCCCCTAAACTTAACCGTCACGTGGGTTTAGACAAATCGTACGAATTTGTACGAGTGAGGTCGTACGAATTAGCCACTTTTTTAATCACTCGTACGAATTCGTACAAATTGGTCGTGAGATAGGGTAGGTACATTTTAGATGTTAATATGTACATTTTCAGGTGCTTAAATGTACCACTAAGGTACCAATATGCAGCCTTTGGGTACAAAAGTGTGGTAACGCTTCCTTTTACAGTACAGTACTTACAGTGTACTTACCTAGAAAGTACTGCTAATATAAGGTAAGTAATGGAACAGGGGTAGGTTTAGGGGTAGGTTCAGGGTTGGTACTAGTTATTACCCAGTAATTGTAGTTACTAAAATAAGTATTTACATGGGTAACTGGACTGTAAAAGGAAGCGTTACCAAAAGTGTACCTTTTGAAAAGGTACAGCCCCAGTGATGGCTTTTGTACCTTTTTTTCTGAGAGTAGTTTAACCCAACACTGTAAACAATTATACAACAATGTTTTTACGTTGCATGTAACATATCAAAATAAGTTAAGCAATTTCAATGTAAAAACAAACAAACTGTTTTTATGTTAATAAAAAGGATTCAACTATTTTTTCCCAGTTTTTCAGTAAGTTTAATTTAATTCCAGTTAAAATTACTTAAAAATCCTAGTTGATCCAACTGATTTTTTTATTTTATTTTTCACAGTGAATGTTAACTGATCTGCTCAGAAATGATATCTCTGCTAACAGAGAGCCCTCCTCTAAGTCCCTCCTCTTCCGGCTTCGACCACAATGGACCTTATTTCGGAAAAATATTGTATGGTAGTCAATGGCGAGAGACAAGAAATATTTTGATCTCGTTTGAATTGTGCCCTGAATTACACATATGATGTTTGTCAATTTAAAAGATACATTTTAAAGTCAAGAAAGTTGCAGTTTGATGTAAAACCATTGAGGTATAATGACTATTTTTTATTACAAAGACTACAAATCCCAAAGGCACACATTTTCTCTCATGAATGAAGCTAACTTTACTGAAGCTAACGTCTGTCATTGTTCCTATAATCTTACGTTATAATTGTGACGTTACGCCGTCATGCCTGAGTGTTTTGTACCAGACCGCACACACACGAGCAGCGGATCTCACTCATTGTTTCGCTTCCTGGGAGATGTAGTTCATTGACCGATTTTCACATAACTAAAAGTTACTCTTCTGTTTCATGACAATCTGTGACGTTTTTGACTTTCAGAATTATCTTTTAAATTGACAAACATCATATATGTATTTCAGGGCACCAGTCGGGATAAAAAGATAAGTTGTCTCTCGCCATTGACTACCATACATATTTTTTCCGAAATAAGGTCCCATGAGCCGGAAGCGGAGGGGCGGGACTTAGGCTCTCTGTATAATTTGAACAATTATTTGGAGCTTTATTTAAATATTTATGTAGGATGTGTGTTGAACCTCAAACCAAACTTTAGTGGTGGGTTGCATCAGTGATGAATGACACCAGATACACATGATTATTGTCTGTATGATTCAGCAAAAAAATCTCCAGAAATCCTCAGTGTCAGTTAAGCAGATTAAAGAGAACTGGTTCAAATGCAGTGTGCAATGAAGACGTCAGCCTTGTGATTCAGCATAATGCAGCGTATCCGAGGATTTCTGAGGACAAGTCGTGGAGGAAGTGCTCAGGACAATGAAAGTGAGAGGATCACTGTGAAGATGTCATGGGGGGTATGGTTTCAGGAATGTGAAACAACTTGGCAGAAAGATCGAGCAGGCCTGGACAAATTAGTAAAACAAGCTTCAGGCCCACATGTGTACTCCTGTAAATGAGCCCTGTCTTGTGCACTGTTGCTTCATAAATCACAGATAATTTCTTCTTATTACTCTGGATTTCTAAATGTGTTGTTTAGGAATGCATATTTAGTTGGTGTACTCCTATTTTCTGGTTAATCTGAGAGCACTAAAATTAATGTCCTAGTGGATGACAGCTCTTTGTAGTTTGTGTTGATAATGACATGGTTGTGTGTGTTTGTGTGTTGAAGGTGATATCTCTGGATCATGGTGAGGTGAACAGGCTCAAGGTTTTCCCCATGCATCCCACCAGCATCAGTGGAGTGGACGACATGTCCACTCTGGCCGAGTTACATGAGGCCGCCATCATGCACAACCTCTTTCTTCGCTACCAGAAGGACCTTATTTATGTAAGTGTTATTTTTGCAAAACACCACACACACATGCACACGCATGCACACACACTAATTATCTTCTAAATTCAAATAGGAATTTGATTGCAGTGTTTTCATGTAAACCAGGGAACAATCTGTACTTTGAGAAATCGTTTGCCTCAAAAGAACTTTGTTCTTTGAAGCTTTAATGGGGTTTAATCTGAGCTTAACTCTGTCCAAAAATGTCCATGTTTCCAATAAGCATGAAATAAATGTAGCAAAAATGGATCCCAAAAACTGGCTGATGATGACTGGTTTTACAAAAATTTAAACAACAGTTTTTTTGGATGTATTGTCTTCTAATTTGCATTACTTCTGATGCTAGTTTATCAGTCTGGAACTACTTAGCATTCATGCTTTGATTTTTTTTTCATTAACATATATGTTATCATTTTACTTTTATTTAATCATCAAACTAAATTTTAACATACTGTATGCCACAATATACAATGTTAAACTGACATGAAAACATAACAGGTATTTGTAGATTATTAGATAAACCAACAATAATGAAAAAATAAACACACGATTGGAAATCTGTAGATTTCATTTGAGTGTCAATCTATGAGAAAACATACCATTACAATGTTTTGTAGATCGTAGATATTATTACATTCATCAGCACTTTGAAACTTTTAGAACTATAAATGATATAATACAAAATACTGTCATGGATTATTTTACCCGGGTGAATGGTGTTAGAGTCAAAGTTATTTAAATTATCTATTGGGCTGGAAAAGGTCAAATGTCTTTGGAGCTTTAACAAAATCTCAATTTCGATAGTGTACACTCAAACCTGTATGTTCTGATTGTTGTTCGCTCTCTTGCAGACTAACATCGGCTCCATCCTAGCGGCCGTGAACCCTTATAAGCAGATATCAGGGCTGTATGATGCCGAGGCCGTGGATGTGTACAGCAAACATCATCTGGGTGAACTACCTCCACACATCTTTGCTGTGGCCAACGAGTGTTACCGCTGCCTGTGGAAGAGACACGACAGCCAGTGTGTGCTAATTAGGTAACATGCTGCTAATTTCTTTTGTTTTTAAAATAAATTAGGGCTGTGCAAAAGTTAATTGTGATTAATCGCATCCAAAATAAAAGTCTGTGTTTACATAATATATTTGTTTGTGTGGTATATAATTATTTTGTATATATAAATACACACATGCATGTATATATTTAAGAAAATGTGTTATTCATATATAAAATATTTGTATTTATATAATATAGATTATGTATTTATATATATATATATATATACATATATATATATATATATATATATACAGAATTTAAGCGCAAATAATTCTTAAATATGTACATGCATGCATAGGTATTTATATATACAAAATAATTATATACAGCACACACAAATATATTATGTAAGCACAGACTTTTTTTTGGATGCGATTAATTGCAATTAACTTTTGCACAGCCCTAAAATAAATTAATACTTTTATTGAGCAAGGACACATTAAATTAATGGAAAATGACATTAAACACATTTATAATGTTTCAGAAGATTGCTGTTCAAAATAAATACCGAACTTCATCAAAGACTGTGCACGGTATCACAAAAAATTAATAAATGAACTGCTTTCAACATTTTTGACAATAAGAAATGTTTCTTGAGCTGCAAATCAACATATTAGAATGATTTCTGAAGGATCATGTGACACCGAAGACTGGAGTAATGATGCTGAAAATTCAGTTTTACCATCACAGGAATAAATTACATTTTTAAATATAGTAAAACATAGAAAACGGTTATTTTATTTACAATATTATTTACAATATTACCGTTTTTACAATATTTACAATATTACCGTTTAGATTTGGTGAGTTTAAGAGGCTAATTTTAAAAACATTTCAAAATCTTACCAACCCCAAACTTTTTAAAGGTTTTGATATTTTTACTTAAAGCTACACTGTGTGATTTTTACCCCCATCTAGCGGTGAAAAGGTATAAGACCATCCAATGAATATTAGTTTCTTTTCCTCTCAATTCCAATTTTGTTTTAACTCTTACGGTGGCCAATGTAGTCCAAGATTAACATGGCTTCCAGTTCGACCTCGTCCATGAGTGTTAACTCAAACGTAAACGCGAAAGGCGAAGCTTGAATTAACGGGTATGTCCCTCTTTGGCTAATGTACATTCAAGATGACGGGCAACATAGCGACCGAACATTAGAACCATAGATATGTATATAAAGGCTAGATGTGTCCTCCGGCTGCTGGCCAATGGAGGTCGACGTCTGCACCTGGCGGCCATCTTGTCACAGGCAGCTCGCTCACTCGTAACGTTGTGTTAATGGTACATGTACTATTTAAATAACCATAACTTGCTCAATTTTCTACCGATTTTCGGTTTGGTTTGTTATAAACGTCAGAGATGTAGCTATAACACAGCATACTTATGAATAATAAGTGTATAAATAAATAATCATCCAGAATCCAGATAATTATAGCCTCGTTAATAACGTTTGTAAGAAACCAAACCGTTTGTAAATCCGTCAAGATTTCAACGAGATAACAGTATTTGTGTTCGTGTTGACCACTCATCTTACATCAGCTTACCGACAAGATGGCCGCCGGTGATGACGATGGAAACTCCGCCGTAACACATCTAGCCTTTATATACATATCTATGATTAAACCCGTTACCCGTATGTATTTTCAGTGGCATATTATACACTCACGAGAATTCTTTATTACTTGAACGAAGCACATATTATTCATTAATGAGCACATATATTTTTGAAAGAACTTAGTGTTTTTAGCTAAGAATAAACTAAAATTGTTACACAGTGTAGCTTTAAGTAAGTATGTTACAATATGCAAACCTATAAATCTAGAGACAAATGTGTGCTTCATGTGTATGTGTTCTCAGTGGAGAGAGTGGTGCTGGGAAGACAGAAAGCACCAAACTGCTGCTGAAGTTCCTGTCTGTCATGAGTCAGAACTCCACAGGCTCTCCGCTGTCAGAGAGGACCACCAGGGTGGAGCAGGCCATTGTACAGAGCAGGTAATACACACACACTCACACACCACATACACCACAAACACACACAATGTTTAACACCTGTTCCTTCTCTTCCTCTCCAGTCCAATAATGGAGGCGTTTGGGAATGCAAAAACCGTTTACAACAACAACTCCAGTCGCTTTGGCAAATTCATTCAGCTTCACTTCTCTCAGAGTGGAAATATTCAGGGCGGCTGTATTATTGATTATTTACTTGAAAAGGTATCTTTTAATTACTCTTTTATTTGTGTTTTTAGCCATTTATAGACCTGCAGATGAGCATTCGTAGGCCTTTTTGCTTTAAAAATGTCATACCGTTCCAGAATCGAGTTGTGCGGCAGAATCCGGGAGAGAGGAACTATCATATTTTCTATGCGTTGTTGTCAGGTGCTAAGCATGAGCACAGAGGTGAGATTTTAGCATTTTATACACTTCAACTTTAAATAAGCTGAATATTTCTCTCTGGCTATTGTTTTTATATCACTCCGTGTTCTCATCCTCAGAAATGTACATGCTGGCTGATTCTCCCGAGGCGTATCATTACCTCAACCAGTCTGGCTGTGTGAAAGACAGAAGCTTGAATGACAAACACCTCTATGATAGTGTGATGGTCAGTCAATATTTTGCATGGTCTGTGTTTGACATTGTCCTCGACTCTCAGGAACAAACAGAGGTTAATGCCAAGCAAATGGGCTTTATTAAATGTTCCACTGAGAGGGCACCACACCATCTCTTTTCTGTAAACTGTTCAGCACGAAGTAGGGAGAACAAGGGTTAGGTCACTCGAAAAAAAAATTCTGTCATCATTTACCCACCCTCATGTTGTTCAAATCCCATAATATGAATATAGTTTTGAAATATAGTTTTCAAATGTAGTTAATTTGACATGCAACAAAGTTCATAAACGGATTGTAAAACTAATCCATATGAATTGAGCGGTTTAGCCCTAATTTTCTGAAGAGACTCTGACCGCTTTATATAATGAACAGATTTAGGCTTTTATTATGTTTTTATTCTGTAATCTGTATTATAGGGGGAAAAGACATATTTATGGTTTTATTTTGTTTAATGACTGTAGGAAGCTTTGAAAGTCATGGAATTCACTGAGGAAGAGATTCGGGATGTCTTCAAGCTGCTGTCTGGGTCTTACAGATCGGCAACATTGAGTTCATGACTGCAGGGTGCTCAGATCACCACTAAAGGAGGTTTGGATCCAACGTTTGTCTCCATTGTCACATGATCCTTCAGAAATCATTATAATAATCCTGATTTGGCGCTTAAGTAACATCTCTTTTTGGTTTTAATGTTGTGACAGCTACTGCTTTCTTTCTAAGGATTATTTGATTAATATATTTGTAACATTTTAAATGTTTTTACTGTTACTTTTGATACATTTATGCATCCTTTTTGAATAAAAGTATTAATTATTTTTTTTAAATCAAAAACAAAAACCGAAACTTTTGAACTGTTCAGTTAAAACTTGAATCTTTACAATCACAGATTGATCCAGTTTGATTTTTTTGGAACATTTCATAATTATTTTCAAAAACATGCATGAAACTGAAGATTCAATTTGCTGTATGAATATTGACAACATAATTATCTCAGTATTTGAAATTTGGATAAGATATTAATGTACGTTTGATACTGACTTAAAGGGATAGTTCACTTTGAAATTCATTTTTGAGATGTTTTAGCTTTACCTCAAGGGCATCCAAGATGTAGGTGTCTTTGTTTCCGCAGTAGTTTCAATTTTGATAATTTTAGGTCAAACCGTTTGTGTTATCAGTCATATAATGGAGGTCTATGGGGTCCACCTCAAAGAGCATGCACAGAGAAGTCCAAATTAAACATGATTCAATGACTCATAAATGTAAGTACACACTGATGGCCTAGGACACGAAATGAGCGGTTTGTGTGAGAAAACGAACAGTATTTATATCGTTTTTACTTCTTGTAACCAAAGCCACAAAACTCCATGAATATTGATAACATATTATCTCAGTATTTGAAATTTGGATAAGATATTAATGTACGTTTGATACTGACTCAAAGAGATAGTTCACTTTGAAATTCATTTTTGATATGTTTAGCTTACCTCAAGGGCATCCAAGATGTAGGTGTCTTTGTTTCCGCAGTAGTTTCAATTTTGATATTTTTAGGTCAAACCGTTTGTGTTATCAGTCATATAATGGAGGTCTATGGGGTCCACCTCAAAGAGCATGCACAGAGAAGTCCAAATTAAACATGATTCAATGACTCATAAATGTAAGTACACACTGACGGCCTAGGAAATGAAACGAGCGGTTTTTGTGAGAAAACGAACAGTATTTATATAGTTTTTACTTCTTGTAACCAAAGCCACAAAGCGCCCGCGCCCTCAGATCACTTGGACGTGGCTGTGGTTACAAGATGTAAAATCTATATAAATACGGTCACATAATGCTGTGTCTTAGGCCATCAATGTGTATTTACATGTCATTAAATCATGTTTAATTTGGACTTCTCTGTGCATGCCCTTTGAGGTGGACCCCATAGACCTCCATTATATGACTGATAAACACAAACGGTTTGACCTAAAATTATCAAAATTAAAACTACTGCTGAAACAAAGACACTTACATCTTGGATGCACTTGAGGTAAGCTAAAACATATCAAAAATTAATTTCAAAGTGAACATAATGAATAATCACACTTTCCACAGTTGTCAAGGCTAATGCAGTGTGTTTATTTGAATGACAGTGGTCAGTGTCGTCAGTGATCTGCTGGGACTCGACTCCTTTCAGCTGTCTGAGGTTCTGACACAGCGGTCCATGATCCTTAGAGGAGAAGAAATCTGCTCGCCCCTCACTGTGGAACAGGTAAGGAATCAGGACATGCTTCCATTTTATGATGTTGTATAGTATACTGGCATGTTTAGGAATAAGATGTCCTTGTTTATTTACATTTTGTAATAAGTTTGGGCAGTGGTTTCAAAAAGTCTTATATTTCTGCTACAGATTTTTTTGTTTTGTTTATGTTACCCTTCAAGTTGTATCATGTCTCCACATGTCTGTGCTGTGCCCTCAGTGTGTCCAGAGATGCACTGTTCCCTTCCCTGCATCCCCACACTCACCCCAGATTTACTGTCAGACTGTCATTAAAAAACATGCTCACACCCATACGCCTGTGTAAAAAGTGTCTTTGCGTGACTTGGTACCATTTCCTGTTTTTTTGTCCCCTCGGATTCCTGCTATAATAACTCTGTGATAAAGATCTCATGAGAAAAAAACACAATAGAGGCAGAGTGTGGAGACGGCAGTTAGCAGCCGCCTAATGGGGGCAGCCTACCACACAAATATGCACGGTAAACACAAGAGACAGTCAGTTTAGCTCTAGAGCTCAAAACGTACTATATAGAATTATTCTTTCCCTCAATGCAAGTTCATGGAAAATGAAAATCAAATGCTTGTTTTTTTGGAAACTGGTTTGAAAAAGGGAGCTAGACCAATGGGGGTGGGTGAAAGTGTGTGCATGCGAAGAATAAAGAGACCCCAACCCACATTATCCCATAAATCTCATCCAGCATGTACTAAGGGCTCTGGCCTTTGTGGCCGACTGGTAGAAACACACAAGCAATCTTTTCATGAACAAAGACAATGGCCACTAACTCCAGCCTGTGTTAGCGGTCATAAAGCAGGGCCACGTCTTAATGGAGGCCCTTATTCCTCCTCCTCTTTTCTCATAATGCACTAACACAGTGGCCAGGACCTCAACAGCTGCCATTGGCTGTATCCTGCACAAACAGCCATTCTTTCAGGTCTTTCTGATGGAGCCAACACATAGTTCAGAATCAGGCAGAAGTGTCTCTGACTGATGAGTTATAGTGTTGCTGAAACAATAGACGGGAGTTTAATGTTCTTAGGAATAGCAGAGGCTAATTTGCTCCTTCTGTAATTGAACTGAAATTCCAGAAGCAGATATTTTTCAAGAGCTTCCACTTTTCCTCACTTTTAATAAATGAACTGGTCAGATTTAGTGGATGTACTGTATAAATCAGTTCTCACAGTGTGTATCTGTAGCACGGGTGTAGTTCATCACATTAACATGTTCCACTACTTGACAACCAGAAATTATTTTTTCTTCCATTTGAGTATAATTTGAAAACCTTAGGGTGGTTTAAATATGGCTTAAGTGTCCACATACTTATTTGGGGCCTGTATTTGATCCAATCTCAGCTATAAATCAGGAAAGACATGCATTGTTTTCAAACGTTTAAAGACATGCACAATTATTGAGAGTAACAACCCTGAAAATTCAGTTCAAAAAACCTTACAGCCTTACAATGCAAATAGACATTTTAGTGTTTTGTAATAACCTCTAAAGACATTGCTTGTTGATTTTATGGTTTTAAATTGCACTGTTGGAGTCAAACTAAAGGAAAAGTATCTCTGGATTAATATTTGTCTCTACCCTGCTTTCCAAAGGCAATTGATTCCAGGGACTCTGTGGCCATGGCATTGTATTCCCAGTGTTTTTCTTGGATCATCACCAGAATCAACCAGAAAATCAAAGGAAAGGACAACTTCAAGTCCATTGGCATTTTGGATATCTTTGGCTTTGAGAACTTTGAGGTGAGAGTTTGTTGAGTTAAGGTGAAATGTTCCAGACAGACAACCTGCCGATGGCATGTTGTCATGTTTTTATTACTTTTTTCCCCCTCCAGGTGAACCGGTTTGAGCAGTTCAACATTAACTATGCCAATGAGAAGCTCCAGGAGTACTTCAACAAGCACATCTTCTCTCTGGAGCAGCTTGAATATAACAGGTTGGTCCTGCCAGTGACCCTGCTTAGATTTTGACCTAATTTTGCTGTAGAAACCAGCTTAGATAGTTCTACACTGTCTTCCATCCTCTATTTACCTGGATGAAAAAATTAGGCCATAACACCAAAACCATACCATACCAGATGTGTACTGAAATCACACACATTTGATGAAAAACGTACTATAGAACATGCTTTTCCAACGCATTCTCATCCCAAGGCGTCAACTAACTGACCATTTTGACCATGCTTCAATATCTGACGCTTTAGGCACCCTTTAGCGTCAATTAGATGATGCCCTAGGATTTACCCTACCCCAGACTTACCCATGTCCTCTAACTGACGCTTTACCTTTAGCGCCAATTAGATGACGCCTCAGGATTGCGTCAAAGTAGTATAAATGCAAACTGGACATACTAAATAAATATGCATTGACGTGACTGATGGCGTCACTTGCATCGCCTTCCTCCCTTTCCATAAATCCTCTCCCATGGCCTCATGGGACTGTAAAGTATCCATTGGATGCACACTTCAGAATCTCTGCATAAGTATTAGGTCATCTGGATACTCGTCTAATTCGGACTGGTTTTGGCCTACTAGGGAAGTGTGCATATTCATATTCAGCGCATGAGGTCTTGCATTACTGTGATGATAACAGACTTTTGTACTCTGATAAGGGGGTGATATTTCAGTTAGTAACTAACATACTCAGATTGATCAAGATCGTTTTCAAACTGCTCATGCATAGTGACTTGAAAGAGAAAATTGGCTGTAGAAAACAGAAGTGCTTACTGGATCGCCTTTTGTTGCCACTCTAAGAAAGCAATGCGTGATTTTCACATTATAAATTGCACTCTGACACATTTCAACATATTTTTCAGATCTTGAGAATCTTAGATAATCATACATGCTTATGTATAGCAATTATTGAGTATTGCCACATGCGGTTATCAAATATCTGTGCAGATAAACTGGATGTTCTATTATTCAGCTAGCTATTAAAGGGGTCATGAACTGGCTTTTTTAAATTTTATTATATTGTTGTCTGAGGTCAATTTATGACGTTCGCTTGGTTTTTGCATTCAAAACCATCAAAATGAATAAGTAATAAGCTATTTTTTACCCTAGTTTTGAGCCCAGCTCAGAAACACTGTTTTTATGGGCGTCTCGCACTGAAGACTTGGAAGTAAACGCCCACTGCTGTGAGTGGATAACAGTTTTGCATATTATAATGAGTTTCAACTCACCCATCGATGCACTTTGGGAAAATTGTTTTGAAAACGTCCAATGTTGTAAAATGGCAACTGGAATGATTCGCCCATACATGTTCGACCCAGAGTCCATGTGTCGCACCATTCCTGTCAGATCCAATTATAGACGGCACAGCACCGTTCTTTACTCTTAATTGGTCTGCAAATCCAGTCTTGTTTACAAAATAATCCTTAGTGAAATGAAGCGAACAGATGGACAATGTTTTGCCTCATCAGTTGGAACGTCATTAAAAAAAAGTTTAACCATGCAGTCCTATTGGAATCCAGAGGAAGCTTATGCAGCGACTGTCTTCTTCCACAGCCAGGCACTGCACAATATTTTGTATTGCTCGGTAGCTCGAATCTGGTTTGTCATCACGAGGTTGGCATCTATGTTATTTAGCTATGCGTGAAATGCGCGAATCGGTGGGCGGCCGTGTTGAAATAGGCGTTGATCTTCTTCTGCGGGGGTGGTGTTTTATCCTCTTTGATGTCATAGTTCCCCACTTTGAAAAACAAGTCGTTTGTTGAGGCTGGTGTCAATAAAGGCTTTTATTGGACTAACAAGGACGTTTTCAGTTCTGAAACTTACAGGATATTCTTATAATATGATAACCTCTTAGATGTCAAAAGCTGTTGAGTGTTGATTTCTCAGTACATCACCCCTTTAAAATATACATTTAACTAGCTTGTCGTTTCATGACTGTTGCTCTACCATGACTTGTACTTCACCTGAAATGACTGTAGATATATGTCTGACTAATGTTAATGTCTGCTATAGTGAGAAAATTAACCATGTGAGAAACAAGAGTCCGTTATTGGGTTGTTTTTGTGCTAATGTACGCAAGAAACCGACTATAGAAAATACCACTTTCACCACGCTAATGTTTACGCTAAGGGTTACACTTTATTTCGATAGTCCACTTTAGACATTCTACTAACTATAAGTAACTTTTCAACTACATGACAACTAACTGTCATTAGTGTATTAGTAGACTGTCAGCTTAATTTCTTCTAACACTTTATTTTGTTGGTCCCCCAACAGACATTCAACTGACTATAAGTAACTTGGCGATTACATGTAAACTCATTCTCCTAACCCAAAGCCTAACACCTAACCATAACCTAACAGTCTACTAACAGTCTACTATAATATACTAATACTCTAATGAGAGTTAGTTGACATGTAGTTGAAAAGTTACTTATAATTAGTAAAACGTCTAAAGTGACTATCAAAATAAAGTGTAACCACGCTAAGACATTTCACTGCACCTCTGAGCTAGAGGTGTTTGCCTCACATACTTGTGAACAGTGTTTTTGTGAACAGTGTTAGCAAACAAAACAAATACTCAGACATGTGGACAAAAGAAGCTCTATCATTCTCTTGACTTCTGAAGTAAGTTCCTGACACACA
This sequence comes from Hybognathus amarus, assembly GCA_030378365.1. Taxonomy (NCBI): domain Eukaryota; kingdom Metazoa; phylum Chordata; class Actinopteri; order Cypriniformes; family Leuciscidae; genus Hybognathus; species Hybognathus amarus. The sequence goes on along the minus strand of JAQIUQ010002660.1, from coordinate 637,427 downwards.
ACTGGACTTCACACCTGTAATGCATTGACTAAGCATTATTTACATGGGTAGAATATGTCCCCAGAGTTACGTCATCATCAGGACATGAACCTGCTGTGGAAAACCCAAGAGTCCGACACAGGCTGCTCTGTAGACATGTAGCTTCAAGCTATCAGGTGTCACAGAGTGCTCAGGTCACAACAGGGTGAAATCGTATAGAAAGAGGGAGATGTGACGTGTCCCAGAGGTGTATGTGACATGATGTACATGACATGGACTGGATCTTTTAGGGCAGAGTGATGGAGAGATAGCAGATTAACTAAGGCAGAGGGTTTCTCTGTCTTTTATTGCTTTAGTGGCGATGGAGGCACTCTGCCAGATGTGTGAATGGGTCTCCTTTTCCCACACAGTTGTGTTTTTGTGTTGAAATGTGATGGCTGATGGGAGGGTCAGCAGAACTCGGTCACAGCTCATTTCATCACATGAACCCTGAGGATAATACCACCTTTGTGTAGTTGTGGTGTTGTGATGTGTGTATCTGTTGCTTGAGAGGTTCTCTTTTGTCTCCATACAGGGAGGGGATACACTGGGAGGCCATCGATTGGATGGACAACGCTGAGTGTTTGGATCTGATCGAAAAGGTGGCCTTTTTATCCTTTAAACAGCTCTCACTGGGACCCCACAGTGCTCATTATAAACTGTTTAATTGTCGATAAACAGTTATAATCTCTACAGTAGTCATTTTAAGAAAGATTGGCCGATTAGATGGTCTACCAAAACGTCCCCTTGGAATTATAAGGTTCTATCTGACATTTTTGTCAAAATTGAGTTATTCACATATTATTATTCTGTGACAATTTATTTACATTATGTGATGTGTTTTGTACATTTAGGGTCCCTGTTATTTTTATGTTTGAAAGAAACTTGTTCCCCATACACATTTTCCTGTATGGAATGCAAAAACTTGGAAGCTCAATATCTCAAAACTGCTCAGAACGCAGATAGAACCTTATAATTCCAAGGGGACGAAAAGTAAATAGGGGCGGTAAAAGGTAAAAAAAAGTAAGAAGGTAAATACAGGTGATGAACCTGTCTCTTCTCTGCGTCATTTCCTAACCTCTTCGTCATTAACATTGCCCTCCTAAGTGCAGGGTCAATAAAATATTTTCTTTTTATTAATGCTTTTATTCAGCAAGGACAAGTTAAATTGATCAATAGAGACAGTAAAGTCATTTATAATGTTACAAAAGATTTCTATTTCAAATAAATGCTGTTCTTTTGAACTTTCTGTTAATTTAATGAAATAATTTTTCCATAAAAATGTGACACTGAAGATTGGAGTAATGATGCTGAAACTTCAGCTCTGACATCACAGGAATAAATTACATTTTAGGGCTGGGCAACGTTTAATTGCATCCAAAATAAAAGTTTGTGATTACATAATATATAATGTGTATAATTATTTTGTATATATAATTACACACACATGCATGTATATATTTAAGAAAAATGTGTTTTTAATATATCAAATATTTATTTATACACATAATATTAATTATGTATAAATATATATAAAATATATACATGCAAATATTTCTTAATTATATACATGCACGTGTGTGTATTTATATATATACTAAGGCTGTCAAACAGTTAATCGTGATTAATCGCATCCAAAATAAAAGTTTGTGTTTACATAAATATGTGGGTGCACTGTGTATAATTATTTTGTATATATAGCCTACAGTATAAATACAAACACATGCATGTATATTAAAGAAAAAAATATGATTTATATATAAAATAATGATATATTTACATATCATATAAATTATATATAAATCTATATACAGTACATACATTAAAATATTTCTTAAATATATACAAGCATGTGTGTGTATTTATATATATAAAATAATTATACACAGTGCACCCACATATATTATGTAAACACAAACTTTTATTTTGGATGCGATTAATCACGATTAATCGTTTGACAGCCCTAATATATACAAAATAATTATACACATTATATATTATGTAAACACAAATTGTTATTTTGGATGCAATTAATTGCGATTAATCATTGCCCAGCCCTAATTAAAATATAAATTACAAACTACTTATATAAATCTAATATAAAAATAGTAAATGCAGACTTGGTGAGCATAAGAGACTTGCTGACTGCTAACTTTTGAACAGTAGTGTACGTCTTTAAGAGGTCTGGAACATTCACAATGAAATTGTTTTGAGCATTATCTGCTAAACATACTAAAGTGAATTTGCATGCATAACTGTTTTTCTAAAATTCAACAGGGAATGTTTTAAAGATTGCAAATTATTATTTGCAAGTTGCTTGTAATTAGGCATAATTTACTGTTAGAGTAAGTACATGTAACATATGAAACAAGGACACTGTAAAATAAAGTGTGACTGAAATAATTAGCATCTTCAATCCTGTATTGTCACAGAAAAATATCAACTTCTTGAAATATCCTTCATTCAATATCTCGCACAAATGCATGACTACGAACGAGACCCCTGTGGTTAATAATAATACATTTTATGTGTGGAGAGCCAGAGGCCTTGTGCTTAAATCAGTGTGCTCTTTCTCAGAAACTGGGCATGTTGGCTCTTATCAATGAAGAGAGCAGATTCCCTAAAGGCACGGACTACACCCTGCTGGAGAAACTACACAGCCGGCATGCTGTAAGTCCTCCTTTTCAAAACACTCACAGACATATGCGCTTTCTTCTCCTCGTCTCATTTCAGATCACAGAGAGTTAATGCCTCTTTAAACTCACTGATAAAGACCAGCGCTGAGCCGATAGGCACCACCTAGTCACACCCCACAGCCTCTCACACGCACATGCACAATACGGTAATGTGAGCAGGCTTTCCTCAGGCCCCAGGAACAATGAGTGTGTCCTCGGAGAACCCACATACAGTCTGCCTCGACTGAAGTATCTTTGAGTGTGCATGCTGCATAATAGTCAATGTGAAATAACGTGTTATGTGTTTCTGCCTCTGCAGACAAACCCTTACTACGTGAAACCAAGAGTGGCAGATCACCAGTTTGGTATTAAACATTATGCAGGAGAGGTAATTACATCGACACACTGTGTTATTTTAGTATTACTATTATTTGTTTCTACATGTTGCTACGTTTTGAAACTAACAGCAGGTGGAATGACTGTTTCTGTTGATACCTCAAATATTGACCGATATACCGGTCTATCACTATTGCACAGGTGTGATTACCAAGAGGAAGTGAGCTCTGGACTTTCCCAGTCTTCTCAATCTTTCTCATCATCTACCAGTGTCACTTTCGGTCTATAAGAGAGTCTGTTCAGGAGAGTAAGAGAAAGCAGTCAGATCAGTATACTGAAAAAGAGAGAGATGGAAAGTGAAGGGTTGGTTTGCCCTTTCACCATGGGCACTACACGAAGCCTTCACAGTTTAATGTGCTGGAAACCGCACGGCTAACATGCATTCCCATGAGAAGCTTTTGGCATGATGTCCAGCTCCTTCTCTAGTTGCGATTTTTTTTTTTTTTTTTTCTGACAGTTTGCTTTCACACTTGCTTTTACTTTTTTACTTCAAAAAATATATCTGTATTTTAGTCTTGTTTACCACACAGTAAAAGCAATCTGTAGAAATTACAGTAAATTACAGTAAAACTGGCAGCTGCTTGCCAGTAACTTACTGTAGATTTAAATTGATGTTATTTACTGGCAACAGTTTGTTCAAAGTTAAATGAACATTAAACATTAACAAGTCTTAAAAATAAAATAAAATAACAGCATCCTGCAAAGCATTCTGGGAACCAAAATCTGAAGGAAAAAACTGAAAAAGATTGATGAAGATTTCTGGTTCCCAGAATGCTTTGCATTAGATTATTTGGTAACACTTTACAATAAGGTTCATTAGTTACTACATTAGTTAACATTAACAAAGAATGAACAATACTTCTTCAGTATTTGTTAATCTTGGTAATGTTAATTTCAACATTTACTAATACTTTATTAAAATCTTGTTAACATTAGTTAATGCACTGTGAACTAACATGAACAAACAATGAACAGCTAGATTTGTATTAACTAACGTTAACAAAGAATAACAAATACAGTAACAAATGGTTAGTTCATGTTAGTTAATGCATGAACTAATGTTTAATAAATGAACCTTATTGTAAAGTGTTACAGATTATTTTATAGTTTTTATTATGTAAAGACAAAGACTTGTTAATGTTAAATGTTCATTTAACTTTGAACAAACTGTTGCCAGTAAATATACATTAAATTAAATCTACAGTAAGTTACTGGCAAACTGCTGCATAATTACAGCAATTTTTTTACAGTGGCAAAAACATCTACACAGATACATTTTTCATGACAAGCAGCATTGCATCAGGTTGCATGCTTCTCAGCTAAATATAGCAAGTTTTTTTAGATATATTTTTACTGGAGAACAAGCTGATACTTGTTACAAAGAACAAAGATACTGATTTTTACCAATGTCTGAGATATGCAAGTAGCATGCAAAATGTCTGTCATATTCCCACAATATCAATCCAGTCTTTCAAAATGCTTTGAGATGCAGAATCTTTAGCATCAGCTCTCTTGGCTAACACAAATGAAAGATCGGACTATGAGCTTTGGATGAATTATCTGTTTAAATGAGAGATTGTAATTATCAAGTTGGTGATATAAATACTCCCAGCATGTGTTTTGGATGCTGCATACTCTACGGCTCAATAGTTTATTTCATGGTGTTAAGACCTGTGGAGGAATTTGTCGCCACGGAGGTCACGACTGAGTAATACTCAACAGGTGACTGCATTAAACGTCACTCAATCAAACTCTCTTTGGCCTCTCATCAATTGGCTGAAAGTACAGTGCAGGAATCAGAGACTTTCACGTACACAATTCAATTCAGTTCAGTTAGAAATATTGGGGCAGAGTTTAAGTTGGCTATATATGCTGGCTATAATGGAGTTATGTAAAAATAAATACAAAAATAAATAAAAATAGCGTTTTAGTCACTGTACATGTATTTTGTAACTTATCTTTGTGTGTGTGTCAGGTATTGTATGATGTGCGTGGCATTCTAGAGAAGAACAGAGACACATTCAGGGATGATATTCTCAACATGCTGAAGGACAGCAGGTGACAAATCATTCATTTTATTTTTCCTATTTTAAACAATGCCGTGGATCCTATGATCCAAAGATTTTCCAGACTTGTCATGAGATCATGAGATCACAAACTATCCCTTTTGATTTAAAGGGATAGTTCGCCCAAAAATGAAAATGTCATTATTTACTCACCCTCATGTCTTTCCAAACCCATAAGACCTTCATTCATCTTTTGAACACAAGTGCAGATCTTTTTGATGAAATCTTAAGTCCTCACATTGACAGTCTACTCAACCACCACAATGACGCTTTAAAAAGTTCATAAAAAGATCATAAAACTAATCCACATGAATTTTGTGGTTTAGTCCAAATTTTCTGAAGAGACTCGATTGCTTTATATGATGAACCGATTGAATTTAGGCTTTTATTCAGAAACATTCATCAACTCACAACTTTGTTTGATGTGCAAGAACCCATCAGGTTCATTCTCGTGTGTTAAGCAACACTTTTGAGCCTCTGCAAGAACCATTGAAATCCATTTTCGCATTATGCAGCATGTTTGAGCTAACCCTTGAACTAATCCTTTAAATAATGTATTCGTAAATGCTAAAAATAACAGACTAGGTATAACTACATTAAATGCTGTAGAACTGTTAACAATACTAATGTTGCTAACTACTAATGTAGTTAACTATTGTTAACAAATGAAACCTTATTTTAAAGGTTTATGCCAAAAAATATATAAGGGTATTTGACAATAAATATTTTTAATAGTAAACTGTACCTAAAAACATTACTTTATTCCGCTTTTATGAGACTTCTTGGAATATTTATACTTCTAATAATGAATTTGTCTTATTTTATAACCATATCAAATTATCTATTGAAGGCAAAAGGCTGTTTAAAAAACTTTTCCCATATACATTCTTAAACATCCAACAACTACCTTGAAGCAGTTGTTGCTGATCTACATTTCTGCTGAAATGAATTATTTCTGTGAGTGATATTATCTCTATTGTGTGTTTACTGTGTCTACAGACTTGACTTCATCTATGACCTGTTTGAGCGTGTTGGTAGCAGGAGTGGAGACGAGACTTTGAAGATGGGCACTGCCCGACGCAAACCCACCGTCAGCTCTCAGTTCAGGGTAAGACAACGATGTGAATGTGCCATGTGATATAACTATGTGAAACTACATTTTGAGAGGATCAGGATGATAAGATCGTGAGACACGTGCTCTGTTCCAAAACATAGTAGGCAACTAAGGCATTGCAGATGTGCTAAAATACCTTGTTTTTACCAAACTCTACAGCAGATTCACATCCTTCACATAAAAAGAATTTATTGCGACAAACTCTTTATAAAAAAAAATCCAAGATGGCTGACGAATGTTTAAAAACGTATATGCTCAGGGTGTCCGCGGGGTTTTAAAAAGTATTAAAAAGTGATAAATCAAAATTGTCAAATTTAAGGCCATTAAAAGTGTTAAATGTAGTCTGAGAGGTATTATTTTTAAAAAAATAGGTATTATTTTTTTTCAGACTATCAGGTGTCCTATTCTGTGTTTGCGTTAGTCCGTTTAAATATGGGCTTTAGCTTATCTGCACAATTTCCTATTTTTTCCCTATTAATTTTTTCCCTATTATTTCCCTATTTTCCCTATTAAAGGTATTCGTTTTAATCACATTTTCTCAGTTTCCCTATTAAAACCAGTCACGCAGCAGATCTTTTGCCACTCAGTCAGGCTGAGGGGGGTTGTTCTGGCGGGAAAGTGATGTCAATGCATTCCCTCTATTGTTTGGTGTGTAAAAAAAAATCATCAATGTCAACTGGATGGGAGCTAATGCACTTTGGTCGCTGCAATCCACTAAACACAAAAATGAATAGATTTAGAGCATGCATGCCATTTTTATATGTTATAAATGTCAAAATCTGTGTAAATAATACAAAGCTCACTGCATTTAACACTTAATTCAGTGTCGTGATGGTTTTAAAAAAAATCCGAAGGTAGTAAAAAAGGTATTAAAAAGTAGTAAATTTAACTTAAGAAATACTGTATATACCCTGTATGCTATACTGTAAGATATGTTAAATGATGGCATTTTCTTTTTGTTGAAGCCATAATTTCAATGTATTTTCTTGTAAAATAATTGTTTAACAGCCCAATTCCTGATTCCAGAAAAATGTCCACCAAACCGTACGTTCACACCGCCGCCAGCGAGAGCGTCAAAGTGGCCGGAAGTCATTCATTTTCAATGAGAGCCGCGCGAGCTGCGGCGAGGGCGGCGCGTCTTGGACGGTGAGAGCGCGAGGAAAGTTGAAATCAGTTCAACTTTATGGTAATGAGCAATGACGCGGTTCGGCGGCAACCAGCGGCAACCAATCGGAATGTAGAAGTGTTCCGTTTGAGAGAATTCCAGAGAACGCAGTCCTGTAAACTTTGGTTCCGGCCACATTAGTTCCCAAGCAAAATAGATGAGGTTGATCATTTGAATTTGATAAGAGGGCGCGCAGCACTATTTATAGGCAAGATTTTCGTGCTAGAACACTTTTCAGCGGTAATGCAAATTATAATAGCACTTAACCATGAACACAAAAGCCACACCACACACATATGGCTTTTTATTTGTTTATTTCATTAGCAAACATGTCACTATAATTTTAAAGTTATTTCCATCGATCAATTTTCTGCAAAAATAACGACCGACATGCTTGTTTGCTCTGTGGCCCCTTTAAATACCGTTTTAAAAAGTCACGCATTCGATACTCACGTCAGAGCATCCACGAATCTTTCCACGGCGTCGTTGACAGAGCGGCAAGGCGAATTTTGCCGCTCTCGCTGGCGGCGGTGTGACGTACCGGAAAGAATCCTGACAATCAAATCGCCACAAAACTTCCGGCAACTCCCATAAAGCACTGTGAATGATGTAGCTCTGCGAGTCCTTAAAGCTATTTTTTGTTTTCCTGTTTTAATTTGATTATCTCAATCACAATGCCTCATGAGATTGTTGCTTCAAATCAAAGTTTGTAATGTTTTGATTCACCTTATAGCTGTTTGGTTTGGTTCATGGCTTATAAGACTTTTTTTATAATCCTATAATGGGAAAAACCAATGGAAAAATGCTGGATCCAAGGCTGCAGATAAGTGGGCAGATACTGTTGAAATCAATCACTCATCGAGTCCTTTTGGTGTGATTTTTTGCTTATGTAGAACATTCCAAATCAGTCACTTAATGGGTTTCGTGATAGTTAGGATGCTGCCTTAAAAGAAAGCCTGTGTAGCCAGTAAAGCAGCTCAGTAAGGTTTGGCACGAAGCTCCTGTGTCCTTGTCTATTCTGGGTGGACATTCAAGGTAATGAGTGCAAACCTAGCAGAAACTTTGTTTATTTTTCTGCACTTGTGTGACTGTGTGTGTACCTTGCATGTGTGTGTTTTGTCCCCTTTGTCTAAGTCCCTGTATCTCTGCTGGTTTGCGGGGTTACGGGGCTTTTGCATGCCATAACTGCCGTGCAGGGGATTTGGCAGCTGCCCTTGTACTGTGGGTCTTAAAGCCAGGGGATTACCCACAAACCGGGTACAAGGGTTTGACAGGGTCGGTGCATGTTCCCCTGTTCCCCTGTCATTAAAGCCAGCCTGGAGCCTCTCAGTCTGAGACTGTGGGACAGAGTGCCAGGTTGAAGGGTCCTTGGTGTGTCTAGGTAAATATGGGCCCTGTCACTGCCTGTGTTTGCCCTATTCAACTGGAGATGTGGGACGGACAAGCAAATAGCAGCTCTGGTTGCTTAACTGCCCTTTTGGTGCTGTTACTTTCCTGTGCAGGGGTGTAATTTAGTGTTATTGTAACTGTGTTTCAGGACTCTCTTCATGCACTGATGGCCACTTTAAGTGCCTCCAACCCTTTCTTTGTGCGCTGCATCAAACCTAACATGGAGAAGGTAGGATTGACACATTTTTTGTACTGTCCATATCACAATCAACCCATGTTTACTTTCCTTATTGAGTCAAACAGACAATAAAACCAATCTTCCAAAAGCTGTAAAGGAGTTAAAGGAGTAGTTCACAAAAAACTTTTGCTGATAATTTACTCACCCCATGTCATCCAAGATTTCCATGTCATTCTTTCTTCAGCCGAAAAGAAATTAAGTTTTTTGATGAAAACATTCCAGGATTTTTCTCCATATAATGAACTTCAATAGGAACCAAACGGTTCAAGGTCTAAAAGACAGTTTCAGTACAAACTGCAAACTGTTCAGAAGGGCTTTAAATGATTTCAGACGATGAATAAGGGTCTTATCAAGAGAAACGATCGCTCATTTTAAAAGAAAAGAACAAAGTTTAAGTTTTATAAGCTCAAACGCTCGCCTTGCTTTGTTCTGTGATGCGCGTTCGTGACTCTCCTGTTCGAACTCGTTCATCAAAATGAACAGATCTTTTTTCGTGTCATTTGGTTCATTCAATGAACAAAATGAACGAATTGACTCGGAAAATCAGCATCGTCTGAAATCGTTTAAAGCCCTTTGAACAGTTTGCACTGAAACTGTCTTTTGGACCTTTTGGTTCCCATTGAAGTCCATTATATGGAGAAAAATCCTGGAATGTTTTCATCAAAAACCTTAATTTCTTTTCGACTGAAGAAAGAATGACATGGACATCTTGGATGACATGGGGATGAGTAAATTATCAGCAAAAGTTTTTTTAAAAGTGAACTACTCCTTTAAAGTCACTTTCAAAAGAATGGTTCACTCCAAAATAAAAGTCTGTCATTATTAATTCATCCTCAAGTCATTGCAGAATGTATCACTTTCTTTCTCCTTTCAAACATTAGCAATTTTGAATGAATGTTTATCTGCTCTTTTCCATATAATAAAAATGACCAAAAGCACCTTAAAGTAGTCCATACAAATTAAATATCCATTCAATGAGTCCAGTCATTTCGCTCAGAATCTGGGATCGGGAGTTTCACATGAGGACGAAAATGTGCCCCACATATATTTAGCTTGCGTTAAAGTTGGTCGTGCGATTCTCACCTATCAGCAGAAAGCTACTTCGATTGAAAGTATTTTTTGTGTGGAGCTATGCTTGATGCATCACTACACTATCTGTAATTGACCTTTTCGGCCTGAAAATTTTATTGTAGCTTTGTTTACGGAACCTACCCAAATCTGAGTTATTCACCAACAACTTTACCTTTTACTGTAGATTGTGAATCATATCCAAGCATGCCCATATTCAAGCAAGATGTGTTGTGCAACGTATGAAGTCAATAACGTCAAGCAGCACTGGTTCCTGTCTGTCTCGTAACCAAATATCAATGCACCAAATTTGAATATGCAGAAATGCAAATGAGTTTCAAGAGCAATGAGATAAAGACTTTTTAACCCTAGAACATCCACTGTTTTGAAACGATACATTTTTGAAGCAATACTCTTTCGTATCTTTAATATTGAGTATTTTGACTTGTTTTCTTTTGTCTTGTTTTATTTTTTTTCTTTGCCTATTTTTTTTAAGTATGTAATGTTGCTTTTAAAGTTAAGATTCAGGTCAGTTACTTACACTCTAAAAAATGCTGGGTTGTTTTAACCCAATTTTGTGTCAAGTTTAGACAAATATAAGAAATAAAATTAATTGATACATTTTTTAATAATACATTTTAATTAATAATCAGTACATTTGTAAAAGCGTACCTTTTACATGATATTTTACAGGAAAACATGAAAAACTGGTTGGTTGCACTAGTTGCTTATTTGTATGTATATTATTAAGATATTGGCTGTTTATTTGTACTTATAAAGTACATCAATGCCTTATTCTGTATGACCATATTCTACATCTTTTAATACTACCCACTATCTAAACTTAACAACTACCTTACTAACTATTAATAAGAAGTAATTAGGAGTTTATTCAGGGAAAAGTCATAGCTAATAGTAAGTTAATAGTGAGAAATCATTATGAAATCATTATTAGCAGACTAGTGGCCTCTGCTCATGTTAAAGTAAAAATTCCCTTGCATCACATTCTGGCATCATCTCCATGTGAGAAGCTGTACAGCCAGCAAGTGCTCTGAGTCTGTCCTGTTCAGCTCTGTACATAGAGTCTCTTTGTGCTGATTTGCTCAGAACAGAACGGCCCATCCCCACCGCCAGCACATTCCTACAGCCCAAACCCGCCTGTGCTGGGGTCAGAGGTTCACGGCTGCCTGCTTCAGAGAGGAGAATCATACTCCTGACCTGCAGCAGAGGAATGTGGAGATAATGGCCAACAAATCACACAGAGCCAGAGGCAGCCTCTACCCTTCATTATATGATACGGTCGAGCTGTAAAAGTGCTCATTTGAGCCCCTGTATTACTGGAATTATTGTGATTGTATTGATTCATCAAGAGACTCTTAATTCAGCGAGCTGAGGATCGGGTTGGCGGTTCGTTTGGGGTAGTTATATTGTGATAACTGTCCTCAGGGAGGGGATCTGTGGTCTCGTCTGGCAATCTGCCTGGCTCCCTCTGTCATTCCACACCTTTTCTTCTAACGTTTATGCCACACAACAGTGATCCCTCGCTCATATCACCCACTTCAGGCCCCTTTATGGACAATTGTAATGCTGCATACTTCATGTCTAACCCAAGTTGAATGCCCAAAGTACTCAGGGAGGCCAGAAATACACCTGAGTGTCCTGTCACATTAGCCTGACATGATCATTTTGGTTGAGATTCTGCTGATTGAAATGAAGGACAAGGCAAAAGTCAGCAGCACGCAGTTAAGCTGCACCAGATGTCCAGGCCACCAACAATGAGCCCCGCTCCTTAACATAGCCATCAAACGGCCTGATCGGACTGTACTGTGTGGGAGCAGCTGAACACCAGGCACTGACGTTACTGATCCAGCTACAGATCGCCACTGAGCATGACGCAACACCTCACACAATCAATCCCAGTTGAAAGCGTTGGGGTTTCACCCCTATTTCTGCCCACAGACGGCTTTTGTTTTTTATGTGACAGATCAAAACAAGCATCTATATTATCTCCCCCTAGGTTACGGTTAAAGTCAAATCAAAACAGGCCCTATAAAGATTCCTAGTCTCATTGGACACGTTTCATCTGGTGTATGTTTTTCATAAGATAAAATGTTTGTCTCTGCAATCTTTTATCAACAACTGAAACATCATGTCATACACAGCAAAAATCAGTTTCTTCAATCAGTTTTCAATTTCATATAGGGGTGTAACGATACGCGTATTCGTATTGAACCGATTCGGTACAGAGGCTTTCGGTTCTGGTTTTCGGTGTCGCATTTTGAACACGAACGGTTCTTCGGTTCATTTTTCCTGCCGAACCAACATTTCGTTATTCAAATGTAGGCGCGTCGCGCGTGTCAAGCGCGTTCATAAAGAGACGTTGGCTTGACCACAACAATTGCCAACATCAAATGGCAAATATAATGTAAGCGGAACGAAACTGAGCTACTCGTATTGTGTGGTTGTTTGTTTGACCAATGCACTGAATGCGGCAAGCCGATTTCATCATCAGCACTGTGACCACATAGCCAACTCAATGCAACGTTTGAATTCGCCACTGAAGTAATAACATCGCTGCGAGATCTAGTGAGAAACATTCACATTTCTCCGTTATTAACGGATCAAACAGCGCTGATGTGGAAACCAGGAAGAAACATTGTGCCATGAATGAACTATCCAGTGTCCACAGATCAGCAGCATTACCAAGGATTTACTGTATAACACTACTATCTGTAAGTTTGGCAGGAATAGTAGGCTATAATGCTTTCAAGTAACATCACGTCTGTTGTATTTTGACATTATGAATGCAATTGCTGCCCTCAAATGTTAATCTAAACTAAAATAAACCTTTGTCTATAACTACTACAATATTACATTTTATTTTGTCCAAGGAGCTGTTTTGTTTTATAAGCTCCTATGAAAAGTCAAGTAGGCTATAGCGCCATCATTGCTCAAAGTTAAAAAATATCATACTTTATGATGTTAGTTTTAATAAAAATATAATAAAAACAATTAAATCAAGGAAATTTCTCTGCCATTTCTTTCTTTTTGCTGTATTTGAAACGAACCGAACCGTGACACAAGTGTATCGTATCGGAACCGAACCGTGAATTTTGTGAACCGTTACACCCCATATATATACTTTTACCAAATTAAGACAAATTAAGTTTATATATCATTATTAGACATTCTTTTCTTGTTTGTCTATTTTGTTTGTTTATTTTATTATTTAACAATGATATTGAGACACTACTACTTGATAGTGATGAATATATATATAACAGTAACAGTACAGACTTGTGTACTTACATGTTTTTACATTGTACTTATATTTTATAATATAAAATGTATAAAATATAAGTACATAAATATAAATTATAAATATAAATACCATACCATTAATTTATGTAATTACATTTAATTACACAGTTGACCCTTCCCTTACAACACACTTATACCTACCCATACCCCCCAACCTGTCCTAACCTTACCCGTATCACATCTCAATAGCAGCAAAAGTGATTTACAATACAACATGAACACAATTAGTACATTGTACTTTTTTTGATGTAAGTAAAGCTTAGAGCCACTTAATATAAAGTGGGACCACTTAGGTCAAGAAGATATTCTCTGATAATTAACCTGTTTAAACATTATTTTGATGGTGCCCTTTAGACATTCTGTTAAATAGAAGTAACATTACCCTACATGTCAATTAACTCTCATTAGAGTATTAGTAGACTGTTAGGGTTTGTAGAATGAGGAGTTGGTTTTAGTAGAATAAGTGGACATGGACAGTATAGTCTGTGTAATGTAGGTGTAACATGTAGGTGCAACGTTATTTATAGTCAACACACAGAATGTCTAAAGGAGACCATTGAAATAAAAGTACTGATAGTAAAAATATTTATATATATTATATACTTTAGAATATTATAAAGGTAAAATACTTTATAATATTTGACCCTGGATCACAAAACTAGTCAGAAGTAGCACGGTTATATTTGTGGCAATAGCCAACAATACAATGTTATCGGCTTTACTTTTATGCCAAAAATCATTAGGATATTAAGTAAAGATCATGTTCCATGAACATATTTGGTAAATTTCCAACCGTAAAAATAGAAAACATTTATTTTTGTGAGTGAATGCAGCACAATCGTGAACATGAATGGACAACTTTAAAGGTGATTTCTCCAGATTCCAGATTTTCAAATAGTTGTACAGTATATCGGCCAAATGTTAATCTTGCTAGAGTAGGAATCCTAGCAAACCAAGCATCAAAGCTTATTCATTCAGCTTTCAGATGATGTATAAATCAAAATTTTTAAACAATGTCCCATGTGACTGTTTTTGTGGTCCAGGGTCCCATATTGAGAGAGAGATTGTGAATGCTGTTTCTTATTGACTTGTGATAGTGTAATGGGACCAAAATTGGTTTAGTTGACTTCCATGCTGAAGGACATCTCATTCTATCTTCCAGAACGCAAATAAATTTGATGCAGATGTGGTTCTGAATCAGCTACGTTACTCTGGAATGCTGGAGACAGTGAAGATCCGCAGAGCAGGCTTTCCTGTACGGAGAACCTTCCAAGACTTCCTCAGCAGGTGAGACACGTGACCAAGAAACCACCACAAAACCACTGACAGTCCATCAAAATAAAGCTTGAAGCACAAAATCTGTTCCAGATTCCAGTTTTTGGAAAGTTATTTAAAGTCCTTGAAACCGTAATGAACAACGCCAGGGAAGTTTTTCTGAATCTGTTAACGTTTGATCACGACATTGTTCCCTTACAGTAAAATGAGTGAGGTGGAATGTGTTCATATGCGTTTAAGTTGTGCCCACTTCCTGTGCAGATACACAATGATCCTGAGGGACAAAAACCACACGGCGGACGAGAGGAGGAAGTGTGCAGATCTGCTTACGAAGTATGACGTCACAAAGAAAGAGTGGCAGCTGGGAAAGACTAAGGTGCGGTTGAATGGCCAACACATGTTCACACACATAGTTTAAAGTAGCAACATAAATAATCTGTGCTAGAACTCAGGGCTAGAGTACAATGACTTTGTAAAAGAACTCGTTTTTTCTGAGTTTGAACTGCTTAACCTTTTACAGTCTGTGGGTTGATCCCTGATATCCATACCTTGTAGTGTTGAGAGAGACGTACACTACCGGTCAAAAGTTTATGGTCGGTAAGATTTTTTTTGTTTTTAAAAGAAGTCTCTTCTGCTCACCAAGGCTGCAATTTTTTGATAAAAAATACACAAAAAACACAGTAATATTGTGAAATATTATGACAATTTAAAATGACTTTTTTATGTTAATATATATTAAAATGTAATTTATTCCTCTGAAAAAAAGCTGAATTTTCAGCATCATTACTCCAGTCTTCAGTGTCACATGATCCTTCACAAATCACTCTAATATGATGATTTTATGCTCCAAAAACATGTATGATTATTATCCATGTTGAAAACAGTTTTTTACATTTTTATTTCAGGATTATTTGATGAATAGAAAGTTCAAAAGAACAGCTTTTATCTGAAATGGAAAGCTTTTGTTACATGAAACACTACTCTTTAAAAGTTTGGGGTCAGTAAGAATTTGTATTTTATTTTTGGGGGAAATAAATAAGAAATCAATACTTCTAATCATCAAGGATGAGTTACATTGATCAAAAGTTACAGTAAAGACATTTATAATGTTAGAAAAGATTTTAATTAAATAAAAGCTGTTCTTTTGAACTTTCTATTCCTCAAAGAATCCTGAAATAAAAATGTAAAAAAACTGTTTTCAACATGGATAATAATCATACATGTTTTTGGAGCATAAAATCATCATATTAGAGTGATTTGTGAAGGATCATGTGACACTGAAGACTGGAGTAATGATGCTGAAAATTCAGCTTTTTTTCAGAGGAATAAATTACATTTTAATATATATTAACATAAAAAGTCATTTTAAATTGTCATAATATTTCACAATATTACTGTGTTTTTTGTGTATTTTTTATCAAAAATTGCAGCCTTGGTGAGCAGAAGAGACTTCTTTTAAAAACATAAAAAATCTTACTGACCCTAAACTTTTGACCGGTAGTGTACATATGAATTTAAATCTAAAATGTAAAAAGGGAGGCATTTACAGTATTTGCAGTCACACAAATAAGTTTGTGAACCCTTTAAAATTCTCGATCTCTGAAATCTTTCATTGAAGTCACAGTTATTGACAACAGTCCTGAATTGGTAGACAGGATGTCTTATCTTGATGAACATCCAGGTCATTTGAAGTGCTTTTGTAGCCTCGTCTAGTTTTGTGAACACAAAAGAAGATATTTTGAAGAAAATGAGATGGGTAACCAAACAGTTAATGAGTCCTGGAAGTCAATGGGGTCCATCAGCTGTTTGGTTACTGAAATTCCTTAAAATATCTTCTTTTGTGTTCAGCAGAAGAAAAGAATTCATATAGATTTGGAACAACTTTAGGGTGAGTAAATGATGACAGAATTTACATTTTTGGGAGAACTATCCCTTTATCTTACTCCAATTAGATATGCACTTACTTTTTCTACACTGCACTGTAAAATGATCACTCATTGTCTTCAGTAAACTTGTGAATAGTACAGCTGTTTGTCTGTTATTAATTTAGTCAGATTGTGTTTGTCTGCAATTGTGACTTAGATGAGGATCAGGCCATATTTAATGAGTAATTCAAGCAGAAATTCAGATATTTTCAAAGGGTTCACAAATGTATTCTCGCCACTATGGGACTCTGAGGGACTTTTTGTAGTAAAACACTCGATATTAACATCATGGAAGTGCCAAAACATGCATGCAGCCCTTTTCGTGTTAATGTTTTGCAACATTCATAGGGGATTTTTTTTCTTCTCTCTTCATTCTTTCCTCTTTCTTCCTCATACTTCCTCTGCTCTCACCCCCCTAAAAAAACCCTCTCCACATCTTGGTAAGGAGTTTTGCGCTCCCTCACTTTGCTGAAATGACTCATCTCGATCTAGTAGGCCTGAAAGAAGAGCGCAGCACTTTAAGGGCGTTTGGCAACAGGAGCACAGCTCTGAAAAGAACACTTTCTGTTCTCTGTTCAACAGTGTCTATTCATTCTTATCTTGTAATCAGTCAATTATTCTCTCTCTCCTTGGTTATTCTCTGCCACACATTAAATACGGCAGTTCAGTCAGGCTGTTTTTACAGTAAGAGGAGCTCTGAGGTTTCTGAGGAACAGGAAGGCACTGTAAATAAAAGGCATTCTTGTGTCCTTTGATTCAGACCACTTTTCTTTAAATTAATTGAATCCAGCGTGCTCTCTGTTATTTCCTTTGGGGTCTTGTGGTTTGTGGCTTTCCTGAAAGCTAGTTTAGGTATCTCTTTATTGGGGGTCACATTGTTAGCTGATTTTGCCTAATGCGGTGTTGCCGTGATTACTTGTGTTTGGGTTTGATTTTAAGCAGAGAAATGATCTCATAAATCAAATAACTTGATTTAATAAGACAGTGATGACCTGTCAGTGCTCCTTGTGGTCATGAGTGGGTAATTATGAAGCAAAGCCAATTGAAACTAAACGATTAGATGACTTCAATACACTATGTAATGATCATTATCGCAAAATAAACCTGGACATGGTCATCAAGATCACAACATAGTGCATGATTGTGTATTATTGCGCTTATTAGGATACATATCAAATGAATTACTATAAAAGAAAAGGACATGGAAGTACTGATTTGAGTTTATCAGGCAATCAGTTAATGGATGAGCTATTTATTTTACAAACACACACTCCCATTCAAAATTTTGGGGTGAGCAGTATTTTTGTTATTTTAATTATAAATAGTTTTATTCAGCAAGGACACATTAAATTGATCAAAATACATTTATAATGTTACAAAATATTTCTTTATCATATAAATGCTTTTGATCTTTCAATCAAATAATCATGCAACTCACCAATTCCACAAAAATATTTATCAGCACAACTTTTTAACATTAATAATAATAAGAAATGTTGATTGAGCTTCAAATAAGCATATTATAATGATTTCTGAAGGATCATGGAGTAATGATGCTGAAAATTCACCTTTGCCATCACAGGAATGAATAACATTTTAATGCACATCAAAATAGTAAACAGTTTGTACAGTATTTTGATGAAATAAAATGCAGCCTTGATGAGCATAAGAGACTTCTTTCAAAAACATTAAATTAATCAAATTTTGAATGGTAGTGTGTATATAAAATGCGTTTTGCACTGCACGCTGAGATTGTTTTTAAGGCACAAGTATCCATGATAATTCAGTTAAATGGTACATACAAATATAGTGCAATTGATTTTATATTTAATAGTCAAAAATACTTGTGCCATATCATTTAAATTTTATAGAAATTGAAAACCATTTCATATGGTATGTGCCATGCAATGCACAATACCTCTGAATTCATTACTGCCACAATAGACGATTGAATGTAATGCAGTATTTCTCCTTTAGAATGTTGCTTTCTGTCTCCCACACACACATGTATAAAGACACTGAAACAAATGAATTCAGATACACACACTGGACACGCAGACTCACTCCCTGCTGAATAGAGTCATGCTTTACAAATTGTTAAGCTGTAAAATAGCCTCATTGTTCTGTGGTGGAGTCAGGCTGGAAGGCTCCAATTTGTTCTCAGCACGTCAGAGATCCAATGCACTCAAGGTCAGCTACTCTAGCCTACAGCTTTCACTGCTCTACCAGACTCCACGATCAGTACTTGTTAAATAGCCTGTTGCCGTAATGCACCCACGGAAAGCTGACGTCCTCATGACAGAAGCTGGGCTGATTGACCCCTCTATGCACAGATCGTATCCCAAAATGCAATTTACCCAACACTGTCCTCCACAAAAGCAAAACATCTGTCCCCCACCATCACCAGTCAGTTATGTTTAACCATTTCTGAATTGACCAGCGCTGCATCCGAAATACTTCGCCAATACATATGTGGAAAAAAGAGTAGTATGTCCAAATTCACCGTATTGGAAAAACATTTGGCGAAAAGTACCTGGATGACCTCCTTCTTCCACCAAGATTCTGATCTGAAGTGTGCATTCGATGGACAATTTACTATCCCATGAGGCCATAGAAGAAGATTTACGAATGGCATGCAGTGAATGACTGTTATTTTCACGCTAGTAGGTCACGTGACAGTATTTCATTCATATACCCATATTCATACTATATAGAACATACTTTTTAATGGTTGCAAAGTATAGTCAAGTTTAAAGGTTAGACCTACTCAGATATCTGATGCGGCGCAGTGTAGTTGGCTACTATTTGTTTTATTTTGGATGCTGGGTTTCTAGTGTCCACACAAGATATCATCCCTTGTTTAATGTCAACATGAATTACCATTCACAAATCATTTTGCTTCCATAATTAAACATATTTTCAAGTGCAAGATATTCAACTAAAGTCAGGACCTGTTTCGTATCTGCTTGGAATTAATTAAATGTTGAAAGCAGATGGTTACCAAAATAGCCTGATCTATGGGAGTTTGCCTTTGGCGATTGGTTCAAATTATCCAATTTGCCACACTGCATAAAAGCAGAGAGGCAGAGCAGGTCATTATATTTTCAATAAAGATTACGAAAACTAACAATTTAATCTTTGTAAAAATGTGTGGCAATTAACTCCTCACAATAAGATTAGAAAGTTTATAGCAGTGGTTATATAAACATAAATGGGAGAGAACCATCTTGAAGATCCTGCTTGTTTTCTCCTTTAATGTTGGGAATAGGTTACTTTGTGTCATTTTTGTCTTCATCAGTCAGGAATCTACAGAAAAAACAGTCAGGACTCTGGCCTAATGTTGTTGTAGTGCAACATGGAGTATTATTAGCAGCCGGGAGAGGAAGATCAGACATTAGGCAGTGCATATGGAGGTTGTTTGATCAGTGTTTAAACATATGTTCAACACATGCTTTTCATGTAGCTACAGTCTCTATTAAAACAGCTTAATGTATTCCATCAATTCTTGTTGATAGATCAAGTTGGCAGTCAAATCTCCAGACAATGACCTTTGACTGTGTCCGCCATTGCTGTTCGTGTTTGGCTGTCCACTGTGTTGTTATCATTGCTCAGGGTCTGTTTTGTTTTATGATTTCATTCAGGAGGGATTGTGATCAGTAGAGAATGCATGTACAATACAGGTCCTCTGGAGCGCTGGAGCTGGCTTTTGTTTGTGGTGTTTTTGTGAGTGTCAGATTTGAGGTGGAGGTGAGGGGAGGGGTGCAAGATCAAGAAAGGGGTCTGGGATTGTGTTTCCTTGCTCGAAACAAAACAACTTGTGTGTAATTATATCCGTGCTGATTGTGTGTTGAGGAAGTGCGATCCCTAGAATCGGGGCTCAGCTTTTTTCTTTGCGTGGGATGGGGGAAGGATGTGGACGAGGAAACTTGCTCCTGTGTGTGCGTCTGCAGCTGTGCGTCGTGATTACAGGAACATCTGGGTCATTGGTTCCAGGAAATCTCACAATGGGCTTAAATCTATGGGAGGCCAGACGTGACACCATGTGTAAGTGTTGATGTTAATTAAAAGAACCTGATTCTGTTAATGGTAATACCACCATATACAGACTAGTATCAGCTTATGATGTATATTGGATGCTGCTTTGCTGGTGTTCCCAATAGTCTTCTTCACTAACTTAACAAGTATGATGTCTTTGGGCATCCAGCTTCACCACCATGCTATGACCAGCTAAATCTCAGCTCAAGTTTTAAGCTAGGGCTGGGCAGATATGGCCAAAAAAATTATCATGATAATTTTTTTATATAGTGAATATCGATAATTATCACGATATAGGTCAAATCTTTGTTTCTTTCAAGTTTAAAGGCAGATTTTTGCTCCTAAGTGAAAGTTGTATAAACCAGAGCATTAATTGTGTTTTTAAACTACTCTTTAAATGTATGTTCATTAACAAAAGCAGTAACATCTGTTGTTGTTTTTTTAAATGTAACAACCATATTTTTATTTGGTAAAAAGTAATATTCTGACTGTTTGAGTTGTATTCAAATTAACCATTGTTCATCCAGTATCATGCATTTAGATCATGATAACCACAGATAAAACCAGGTATAGCCTATAACTTAGCACCTCACTATCATGGCATAACTTTATGTTTTCTGTGGTATTTGAATGAAAAACAGTAGCCTAACAGTTAAATACATTATTAAATACTGTACGTATATTCCATTAGTCATGTAATACATTGTCTACAATAATAATATTATACAATTGAATATGTATATCCCACATTTCATGGTGCAGTTAATATTACTAGGCTAACCTTACAGTAAATCCATTGATAGGCTAAATGGATTCAGTATCAATTCAGATAGTAAATCAGTAAAACTGTTATACTAATGCAAAATTAAAATGGAGAAAACTATACATTTGGCCTACAAGACATTGTGCCCAGGGGACATTGTGACGACCACCTAGACCACCTTTTAACTGGAGGTTAGACACTTTACTATACCAAGAGAGGAGTTGTTATATTCATAAATGGCAGAGAACAGCGACTGTCACTGTAGGTCATATGACAGTGCCAATTTGTTTTCATAGTACATGGACACTATAGTCGATAAGTTACTCATTAAATACAGAATTTGATGGTACACAGATTTAGAAGCAGTTTTTGTTTAAGCATATCTATTTTGTAAAGTTATCTATCAGTCATATTTTTGTAGAATGTTTGCTTTGTGTGTTTGTTTTTATACCGGTATTTCTTTAAAGAAGACTGGTATTTTCTTTCTCAGTATTTGTTTAGCTATAGCATTAGCCTTGCTGTTCTTTTGTGTACTTTTAGTACTGATAACACAATGGTGTTAGATGCTGCTCTGCCATCTGTTGACATGGATCAGCATGATTGAGTTTTGAGTTTTATGTAAATTACACTGATACTAGTGAGGTTTAGAAGGCGATAAATAATTCATCCCTTTATCTGTACAACAACAAAAAAAGAAGCAAGTTGGCCGCTAGTAGAATGTTCTCTGTTATCAAGTATTTCCATCTTGAGGGCTGTATCAATGTTTATGGAATTTTTTTTCTTTGTTGGTCATTCAGCCTTCTAGTTTCAGCTCATTTTGGTTCTTTTACTGATTCTTCTGTTGTCTCAACTGGCAAAACATTGTATTAAGTGTGTGGTTCAGTGTCTAATTTTTGCTCTTCACATCACCAAACAACACAATGCTACATCTGCATCTGTCTATACAGACAGACAAATGCTGTGTCCGAAATCTCCACTCAAATGCATGATGGTATGTAGGGCTTAGGTTAGTGACCATCAGTTGTACACTACTTTTCAAAATGCTTTCTGGGATTCATTGAGTGGACTATATAGGGTATATTAATCATCACTATACATTCGGACAGCACTACAAAATGGCGAGCTCACTATATAGTCCACTATATAGTGAGTAATGGGTGATTTCGGACATAGCAAAAGAGAATGAGGTTGAGTTAAAATCTGCCTTCCTGCTAAGTTCAGCTCCAACCCTGATCAAACACAACCGAACCATGATCATTATAGACGGGTGTGTTGAATCAGGGTTGGATCTGAACTCTGCAGATAGGTGGATCTCCAGAAACAAGATTTATACAATTCAGATTGTTGTAAAACAGCTCCACAGTAATAAACAGGAAATTGAAATTCAATGATACAAACATCATCAGATATGGCAAATATGGGAGTAATTTAAATAGTGCTGTAAAGCAGCTCTAAAAACACAATTGAGTTCAGTGTTGATTCAGTTCAGTTCAATAACAGTGTCAATGCTGCAAAAATCATCAATTATGAAATCAGTTTGATTCTGATATAAGACAGCTGTACAGAACACACGTGTCATCATTCAGCTCAGTAGCTTGTTTTCATATGACGTCACGATGAACGATTTCATATGACGCCCGCGAAATGCAGATGGAGGGCAGGAAGTGATTTTCTATATTTTGGAAGCACTATAACAAACTCAAAATGCCTATGTTTTGCGTCGTTTATGGTTGCTCAAATCAATCAAACCACAAGGAGTTTTTTTCGTGTGCCAAAAGTTGTTGTTCATAAGGGGGAAAATACAAGAAATTGACAGAAAAACACGGGGAAAATGCCTTGCAAACCTACGTCTGCAGTCGGGAGGAGCCGAATGGGAAAATGCCTGTGTGTGTGTGTGCAGCGAGCTAAAACATTATTTATGTGGCTTATAATTACATTATTCAAGTGTTTAAATACACTTATGTGGCTGTTTGTGTAACGTAGTTCCCGAACTTTGTAAAGTCAAAGTATGCCTGTAAGACGACTATGGCAGGCAAATCTCTCAATTCAGTTGAAAATCTGTCCTTTTCATAACGTAACGATCACGTCCAACATATGTTTCGATTTTCTGTTTAGATGTTTCTCTTGTAATAGTGTCTAAAGTAGTACAGTACGGATTTTCCTCCATCTCATCCATTGCGTTCTTCACTTCTTGCCCTCCATCTGAATTTCGCACGTCAACACAATCACGTGACTGCAAACCACCTATTATGTAAAATGTTTGTCCCTATCCAATAGTGTCAGACAGTGTCACATAAATAAGATTACAGAATACTAAGTGTCTTCAAAACCACAACTTAATGAGACACAGGCGACATTGGCAAGGAACTCAAACTCCATCAGATGACAGAAATTGAGAAAGAAAAAATCTTTGGAAGAACCAGGCTCAGTCAAGGGGCTAGTCCATTACACTTTGGTATCACACTATAGTGTATTCTTTTACATCATTTATAGATATATTGATACCATTTATTATGCATAACTTCACCTTTTCTTCAACTGGGTTTCTCTTCTACTGTATGAGTCAACATCTGTGAGTAAAGGGTTAAGCTTTCATGTCTCTTGTCTTTTAGAGAGAGAGTGAGGGTGTGGCCTGCTCTTTGGCCGAGAGCCACTCTTTCCCCCTCCTCTCTCTCTCTCTCTCTCTCTCTGTCCATGCACGTCAGTCTGTCTGGAATAGTCAGAGAAGCAGCAGTAACAGGAAATCAGAGCGCTGTGGTTTCAGCACAATGGCAGAGCTCCACAGCTCAGCTCCCTGTAGCCTGTAGCCTGCTGAGAACACTTGGAGACGTGCTCGCACCGTCTGAAGAGAATTAACAGTCAGTTTACCTAAACCTGCCCTCTTCCCTCTCCCTCTCCTTGTCTTTCTTCTTTGGTGCCGTGCAGGTGTTCCTGAAGGAAGCTCTGGAGCAGAGGCTGGAGAAGGAAAGAGAGGAGGTGCGCACAGCGGCTGGTATGGTGATCCGGGCCCACATACTAAGTTATGTGGCAAGGTTAGTGTGCGTTTGTGCATAAACACGCTTTGTTAAATGGGGCCGTGTGAGTTGCCAAAGACTGTCGTTGTGACTTCTGTTACTTTTTATTGAGTTGAGTGGATAGAGTGCCGTAATCGAATTTATGAATGAGTTGAAAGTTGCATCACGGAATGATTTACCAGAGCATTGTGAATCAGTGCATTGAGTGTAAAACCAAGCTTTAATTTCTCCTTTGGCATAAAGGGTTCTATAAAATTGAGTCAAGAACCCTAGGGTTCTATATAGAACCTTTTTTAGGAAATCAATCATGACAGATGTCAAAATATCAACATCTGTTTTGTGTAAAGTGTCTGTTGAGACACTATTTTTGCTCCTGGGTGATTAGTGTCTGTTCATATACACCTCTGTACTGATGTTATTTATGGATTTGATGAAGTGTCATAAATTTGCATAAAGTTCAAACCCACAAATTCGCACATAAACACACTTTGAGACACTCAATCCAGCATTGCAGGTCAGATAAGAGATTTTGATTTAGGTGGCCTGGTCTAAATGTATGAGAACTGTGGCACAGCTATTTAAACAGATCAAACACAGATCTTTTATTATGGCAGACAACTACATTTCCAGAGTGGTTTATATTAATAAC
This sequence comes from Hybognathus amarus, assembly GCA_030378365.1. NCBI lineage: Eukaryota > Metazoa > Chordata > Actinopteri > Cypriniformes > Leuciscidae > Hybognathus > Hybognathus amarus. The sequence goes on along the minus strand of JAQIUQ010002660.1, from coordinate 612,316 downwards.
AGTCTTTCATACTTGTTATTGAAACTCTGAATATTTTGAATTGTGTGGCTTAGTGCTTTTTAAATGAGTTACTGATGTATTAATGACAGATTTATTATATAGAGTAATTGCTATACTTATAATATCCCTGTAAACTAATCATTATTGAAAATCCTTGAGGGCTTCCTCTCTAATGTTGTAATCCTTCTTCTCACAGAAAACACTATAAAAAAGTACGGACCAGCACCATCACAATCCAAAAGAACTACCGCGCTCACTTCTGGAGACAAGCTTTCCTGCGCTTCCGCTCTGCTGCCGTGGTCCTCCAGAAACACCTCCGCGGACGGATCGCTCGGCAACTCTGTCGCCAGCTCTTGGAGGAAAAACAGAGGAGAGAAGAGGAGGAGAGAATCAGAAGAGAGGAAGAAGAGAGGAGACGTCTAGAGGAGCTGAGGAGACTTGAGGAAGAAAGACGAAGACAAGAGGAGGAAAGGAAGAGAGAGGAGGAGAGACAGCTTCAAGAAGAGGAGGAACGGGAGGCTTTACGGATACGGCAGGAAGAGGAAGAGTTGAACAGGAGGCAGGAAGAACTCAAGAGCAAACAGATACTGGAGGACAGAGAGGCAGGGCACAGCAGGTAAAACGCAATCTGGGCAAATGTTTGAATTTAATTTAGGTCAACCAAAATCTGCGTTGGCTGATGGACCGTGGTCTTAATCTACTGTCTAAATGGATTCTCTCCTGTTTTTTTTTTCTTTCTCATATTAGGAGTTTAGTGGGGAAAAATCATCACAACCACAAGGTATTATTTCTATTGGATTTGATTTTATATTCCTATGGGAGAGATTTCAAATCTGGAAAGGATATATCTCTTGTATTTGGCCTAATTCTCTGTCTTTTACAGAAAGTCTTTGGCAATTACATGATACTGTCCTATATGGGTCAGAATGGCCTCTTGAAAACCTTAAGTAGGTTGTAACCATAGTTTAACTAACATGCTTTAATGCTTATTGATATTTATATGATTCAAACCATGTATATTTATAGTAATTATATTATATATTTGTTTTGTTATAAATTATATTTAACACCATACAGTATATATCACAAACAAAATATTTTTTAGGACATTGCGAAGTTAGTTCAGGTTATGTGGTGCAACTCCCCTAAAAAATAATGATATTTATGGATCAAATTAATTATTTATAAAAAATATATATATTTTTTTAGAAAACGTTTTACCTTGAAAATATATATTTTAAACTTTTTGAAAATAATAAAGATGTCTACATCAACATGTGTGTAACACGTAAGGAAAAAAATATATATTTAACACTTTATTTTGATAGTCCACTTTAGACATTCAACTAACTATAAGTAACTTTGCCGCTACATGTCAACTAACTATCATTAGAGTATCAGTAGACTGTCAGCTTAATATCTGCTAACACTTTATTTTGTTGGTCCCCCAACAGATATTCTACCGACTATTAGTAACTTAGTAAATTAGCAACTACAAGTCAAGTTGTTCTCCTAACCCAAACCCTAACACCTAACCCTAACCTCTGATGGTATACTACAGCCTACTAATACTCTAATGAAAGTTAGTTGATATGTAGTTGAAAAGTTACTTATGATTAGTAGTATGTCTAAAGTGACTATCGAAATAAAGTGTAACCAAAATATATAAGCCGCTTTCCGACCAAGTAGTTACAGGAACTTAGTTATAGGAACTGTCCACTTCTAAACAGTTCTAAGAACTACTCTCCCACAAACTCTGTTTTGCTGCTTGCGTTCGCACTGGCCAAGTGGCCATAGGAACTGGTAGGAGGGGTAACGCAAGCATGGCGATGGTCTTTATAGCGTAGCCCGGCCACATACAACAACAACAAACCAGCATGGCTATTGCAATGTTCCTGTTCTGCCTTCCCGGGACCTTAATAACGGAGAACGAACGGCGGCGTTTAAAGATTATGCTTGAGTTCTGTACAGAGAAACACAGAAGACGAAGGCTCCAGCATAATATGATATTAAGTAATATGATGGAAGAAGATAAAAGAGCAAAGCGCAGGAGGCAAACAAAACGACGGGTAATTTTAGCTAGCATTAGCAATTAGCTGGTTGAATGCGTTATGTTTGTCTTAATCCTCGTTGTAATGTTTTGCAAAAACACAGCGTATGGCAGAGAGGCGCTACAAGTTCCGTGTTGACAGTGGGCATGACTTATAAGTTGAACCAATCAACGTAGACCTAGGGAAAGGGAACTAAAAAAGTCCTCACTCTAGACTAGGTACTGAAAGAGTTATAGGACCTACGGTCTGAGGAACTAAAAAATCCCCAATTTAGTCCGGTCGGAACACGAGAAAAAAAGGGTTAAAGAACGTTAGGTTCTAGGAACTGCAAAAGTCCCTCCAGTCGGAAAGCGGCTATAGTCACACTACATGACATTAAATTAAAACAAGTTTTTTTTAAACTTGATTTTTTAAATATTTTTTATAGCTTATCATGAATACTCTTATATGTCATTGACCCATATACCAGAATGCTTACCATATTCATGTACCGTGATGTTTACATAATACCAAAGCGAGTTCCATGGAATAAAAATGCTGAATTGACAGAATGAACTGTATATTATTGGTGTACATAATCACTATCCCTTCACCATATTCCAGAAGGAACCCCACAGCCTGTGTCAGTACTCCTCTGAAGAGGAGAGTCGTCAGATGGAGGAGATCCTGCGGTTGGAGCGAGAGATTGAGCGGCTGCAGAGACAGAGAGACGAAGGGGTGTCCTTGCTAAACGACGGCTCCAGAGAAGATCTGCAGCAGAAGAGGGACGCCGAGATCTACCGCCTGGAGAAAGAGGCTTCACGTGTGGCTACTGAGTTCCTGGAGATGCTGGACTTCGGAGGCTTGGAGCAGTCGCTTTCCAGCGAGGAGAACCTTCACGACCCTTCTGAGACAACCGCGCCTCTGGCCGAGGAGGAGGTGGACGAAGGCTTCACGCGGACGACGAGTGTATTCCCCTCCGGGACTTCCCTCCCCCGCCTCCCATGCCTCAGGACAAAGAGATTCTCTCCAGTCTTCCGCCTCCACCGCCCGCCTTTGCCGAAGGTGTCATGGCCACTACCTCACCTGCACGGATAGAGCGTCCGAAATCCAATTCCTCCATCAAACAAAACAGATTTTCAGACATTCCCCCACCTCCATCTTCAGCTCCACCCCCACCTCCACCTTTAGCTCCACCCCCTCCCCACCTCTACCGGCACCAACCAAAGAAGACTATGGATTGGTGTATAAAAACAGGAAGATGTTAACAGAGATTGTGCTGCCGGTGGAGGAGACTGAGCTTTATTGTGCCCGACACTGAGTCAGACTATGACCAAGAGGAGTTTGAGGAGGCATTGGGAAGCTGTGGGGATGCAGGAAGTACAAATGATGGACACCTCACTGATGAGGAAGTGCTACGCAAATCATCCTGTACCTACAACAGCACAGACTCGTTTAGGGGAAGCTCAGACTCAGTGAGTGCAGTCTTTTCACTCTTGAAACAGAAAACTGGGAATCACACACCATTTTAAAGGGATAGCCCTCCCAAAAATCAGCCTCATGTTGTTCTAAAGAATGAATTGCTTCCTTCTGTAGAACATAAAAGAAGATATTTTGAAGAATAATGGTAACTAAACGTTTTGGTTACCATTGACTTTCATTGTATGGACAAAAAATACCATGGAGGTATATGAAGAGTTCAGATGCAAAAGCCTCTAAATGCCATTTGAAATTTTCTTCTAAAATGACCATTTTTATCAAGCTTGTATATTTAAGTTCAGTAGTTTCACTTAAATGACAATTAATAGGTAATCTTCATTGCCATTTAAGTGAAATTACTGAACTTTAATATACAAGCTTGATAAAAATGATCATTTTAGAAGAAAATTTCAAATGGCACTTAGAGGCTTTTGCATCTGAACTCTTCATATAGAAACCAAAACTGTTTAGATACGTCATTCTTCAAAATATCTTCACAGTGACTTACTCACAGAAGAAAGTAAGTCATACAGGTTTGGAATTGGATAATGGTGATTAAATGATGGGGTGAACTAACTAGTCAATGGGTTGTCTGAAAAACTAATCAACTAGTTGATCTTGAGGTATTGAATAATTAGGCTGATTGAGGATCATGACCAGATCAGATGAGTTTCATATGGGCAGTTCATTGCTTAAAAAAACAAAAACAAAAAAAAAACAGTGTTTTAAGCATTTTATATCACAAAATGGTCATTGTTCTCACAATGAATGGAGACCTACACTGTAAAAAATATCTCTAGATTTACCGCACATAATTCATCAATGCAATGACAATGTTTTGATATTGTGGAATGGTATATTTCTGTAAAATGTATAACTTCTAACTATAAATTTGCCTTAAAATGTGCTTATGACTGCCATAATAATACAAGAGGTGAAACAAAAAAACAAAAGATGAATCAGAATTCATAGTAAGCCTGTCCATAAAACATGGGCAATGCCCATGCATTAAAACAATGCAATAACTAATAACAGAAAATGTAACATTAGGGCATTTTGTGTTTGATTTCCTGTTAGTTACCAAGAACAAATATAAGAAGAAATTTATAAGAAAAAGTAATCATACGTAATGTAACACACAGACTTCTGAGAATGTCCTTTTACCTTTTATCATTGCCTTTTCTCTTGCCAAAACCATAAATTTGACACCATTTTACTGTAAAATTACATAATGTTAAACCATTTATTGCTTTTAGTCGTATATATATTGTAAGGTCAGTTAACAAACTAAGTTCTCTTTGATGTTGAGTCTGTCTACTTTATTACAAAGTCACTGCTTGGGTTGCCATAGAGGTGCTGCTTTAAAGGGCATGACTTTAGAGACAACATCTCAGTATGTTTACAGTTTCATCACATTGTCAGCACATCACTACCCTCTTGGAGAATTCACATCTATTAATTCACCCCACTTAAACGACTGCTGCTAAAAAATATGGTTCTTAACCAACCAGTTTGGATAACTAGTTGACCTACAGACCCATCCGTTGTTTATTGTAGTGTTTCTCAGTTGCTGTGTCAGCTGGTCAACATGTGCGTTTCACTTTATACTTCCATTAACAGTCACTAAACATTTGCATAAAGTTTGCTAATCTTTGTGGCATCGCCTGCGGTCAGTCACTCACGTCGCCTGTCATTTAAAATAAGCGACTTTCAGTTGAATTCACTGCAAAGTGTGAACGCCTTATAAGGAATTTGGTATGAAAGGAATATGCATTTCGTCATGTTTATGCTCAGGGTATGAGATCCGGTATTGCTTAAAGCAAAACAGAAACACTCAGCACATTGCCCTAATTCTTTTTATCGTTGCAATTCTTTTTATCGGATCAGGTGCATATGATTTGGTATATTCATTAAGTCGTTCTCCCTCGGAGATTCCCAGAATGTGCAGCTATTAGCCAATTCCTGTCACAACTGCTCCAAACACAGTCCTGCAACAGCTTGATTGTTGACTCTCAGAGAATATTTGAACACAGAAACTTGATTCGGGTTATGTTTGGGTGTAATATGAAACTTGACGTGACAGTTAACAATGGGAGCACATTTACTGATGTCATGCTCTTTTTGTTTGTATTAACTAGTAGCATTAGACAGTGAAATGCAGATGTCCTACCACAACACAAAGTGATCGTTTACACAGTAAAGAAGAGACATTTTAGTAAAAACATGCAAATGTTTTTAAAAGAAGTTATGCTCCACAAGGCTGCGTTCAGTTAAGCGAATTTTATTCGCTATTTTAGTATTTTTTTAAATGGCAATTATTTCTGATGGCATATCGATGTTGTTGATGATGATAATAATAATAATAACAATATCTTAGTATTATCAATGTAAAATTATCAATATAATTTGTGGAACCATTTCAAGATTTTTAAATGAAATAGAAAGCATTAGTATTAATGCCTTACTGTCAAGTTTATTAATTGAATCCATCATTGCTGAATTAAAGTATTAATTTCTTTCATTTCAAAAAACTGACCACAAACTTTTGAACTAGTATGGTGCATTTGAAAGCCCTTTATTGACATTCACACTCTTTTTTTTTCTCAGTTCATGGATAGCAATGATGAGAACGATGGATATGTGGACACAGATGAGGAGGTGTCAAACGGTAGAGTGCATCTGCTTAATGGAACTGGACCTCTTTATTTCCACAGCTACCTGTACATGAAAAGTGAGTGTTTCTTACCATTTGCATGCGTATTATTTAGCTTATGTCTATACCAATTAATAATATTGCTCAAGCTGAACATTTTTAATGGATAGACTGTAGATTAATATTTTGTTGTTCTGTTTGTTATTTTTCATCTTAAAGGTGGGCTGATGATCCCGTGGCGCAGGCGGTGGTGTGTTTTAAAAGACGAGACCTTCATGTGGTTCAGGGCAAAGCAGGACTCTCTCAAGTCAGGCTGGCTGTACAAGAAAGGTGGAGGAATGTCCACTCTGTCCCGCAGGAACTGGAAGATGCGCTGGTTCGTCCTTCGAGACTCTAAACTCATGTATTTCGAGAACGACAGCGAGGAGAAACTGAAGGGAACCATCGACATCAGAGCTGCCAAGTAAGAACTCTATGCGCGATGTAAATGACAATACTTAAAGGGTTAGTTCATCCAAAAATGAAAATTCTGTCAGTATTTACTCACCCTCATGTTGTTCCAACCCCATTAGACCTTCGTTCATCTTCGGAACACAAATTTAGATATTTTTTATTAAATCCGAGAGCTGGATCACTCCTGCATACTAGTCCATAGGCTTCTTGAGGAATTAAACTTGCTGGCCTCGAAAAGTAATTAAAGACATCGTTACAATACTCCAAGTGACTTCAGTGGCTCAATCTTTACTTTATCAAACGACGAAAACACTTTGTTCCCAAAAAAAACAACAAAAATAATGACTTAATTTCAACTAATATTTACTTCTCTCTCTGCCTCGAGTCAGGTTACTAGTTCAATAGCGTAAGCTTCTGTTATTGTACGTCACTAGCATCACACACATGACCAGCGTCGGCCAATAGTGAACCTACGTGTGACGTAGATCTACGCTATCACACTACGTTAACGGTCCATAGAGAAGGAAGTGAAGAGTTGAAATACAGTCGTTATTTTTGTTTGTTTTGCGCACAAAACGTGTTCTCGTTGCTTGATAAAGTTAAGATTGAGCCACTGAAGTCACTTGGACTATCTTAAAGCTACACTGTGTGATTTTTACCCCCATCTAGCGGTGAAAAGGTATATGACCATCCAGTGAATATTAGTTCCTCTCAATTCCGATTTCGTTTTAACTCCTACGGTGGCCAATGTAGTCCAAGATTAACATGGCTTCCAGTTCGACCTCGTCCATGAGTGTTAACTCGAACGTAAACGCGAAAGGCGAAGCTTGAATTAACGGGTATTTCCCTCTTCTGACTAATATACATTCAAGATGGAGGAGCAACATGGCAACCGACATTAGAACCCCTTACCCGTATGGATTTTCAATGGCATATTATACACTCACGAGAATACTTTATTACTTGAACGAAGTAAATTTACATTAATGAGAACATATATTTTCTATAGAACTAAGTATTTTGAGCTAAGAATAAACTAAAAGAGTTACACAGTGAAGCTTGAATGATGTCTTTAATAACTTTTCGAGGACGGCAGGTTTCAATTCCTCAAGAAGCCTATGGACTAGTATGCAGGAGTGATCCAGCTCTCAGATTTCATCAAAAATATCTTAATTTGTGTTCCGAAGTTGAACGAAGGTCTTACGGGGTTGGAACAACATGTGACAGAATTTCCATTTTTGGGTGAACTAACCCTTTAACTGCTGCAACTGGCTGTCTGCCTAGTGTTTACCAGCAAAAGACCAATTGACCAGTCCAGTGTCCACCACTACTGTTGCCTTTGTAAGTTTTAATGTTCATAGGCTGATGGTCTGTGGTGTTTCACACAGGGAGATTGTGGACAACCATGAGAAGGAGAATGCGTTGAATATCGTGACCGATGACAGGACTTACCAGATCTATGCAGAATCCCCTGAGGATGCAAGGTACATTTCAAAATCTGTATTTATTTAGGCCAGTGTGCCTGAGTAATTTCATCTGTTGTGCCCCCTTGTGGTGTAATATAACTCATTTCATATTGTCGTCTAATACCTAACATGGTCTAATGCTTCCTGTCTACATGCTTGTGTTGCAGTGGCTGGTTCAACGTGCTGAGCCGCGTCCACAGTGCCACTCCAGAACAGCTTCTGCAGATGCAGCACGAGCAGGCCAACCCCAAGAACGCAGTTGTGAGTGTTCACACTAACACTTTCAGGACCTTTATTTGTCATGGAATATAGTATTTAAATGTCATTTTTATGATATTTCATCCTCAGGGAACACTGGATGTTGGGCTTATCGACTCTGTATGTGCTTCTGACAATCCAGACAGGTAATGCATGATATGAGTGTTGAGCATATAGCTATATTCCAGAGACAGAATATTTTCAATCGCACTTTATATTAAGGGTCTTAATAATAACATTTAGATTAAGCACTTATTGTGTACATACGTGTTTTTACATTGTACTGTTTTTAAATTGCATTGCACCCTTTCCTTACCCTTTAACCCACCCTTACACGTAACCATACCATCAAACCTGTCCCTAACTTTCCCCGTATCCCACCTCAATAGCAGCTAACAATTTATTTTGTTCAGTACATAGTTTAAGACACCTAATATAAAGTGCGAACATACGTTTTAAATTGTCCATATTGCATACAGTTAATGTATTAATTTGGAACATTTCTTTTTTTTTTTAAATAGTTTTTGTGAGAATGGCTGTACAGTGCTGTACTCATTAGATTTTTTTCCCTCAGGCCAAACTCATTTGTTATAATCACTGCTAATCGCGTGATCCATTGCAACACTGACACACCAGAGGAAATGCACCACTGGATCGGCCTACTCCAGAAGCCTAAAGGAGACTCGAAAATGAGACGGCCAGGAGTTCATAGTAAGGGGTGAGTCAGACCGGTCTGTACAGGATTACCAGCACTGTACTTGTTGCTACATTGTGGTCATGATGAATCATTCAACAAAACGGATGCTGTTTGTGTCCTTCGGGATCACTTAAGATTTCTGAAAGAAAGAAATGAATACTTTTATTCAGCAAGGATCCAAAGTGACAGAAATCTTTTCCAACATTATGAATGCCTTTACTATGAAAAATTATATATATATATAGTCTATTCTTTTGAACTTTTTGTACTTCAAAAATCTATCACAGTTTCTTTTCTCAACATTGATAATAATAAGAAAAGATTTTTAAGCAGGAAATCAGCATGTTAGAATGATTTCTGAATGATCATGTGAGACTGAAGAGTGGAGGAATGATGCTGAAAATTCACAGGAATAAAATACATTTGAAAATATAATGAAAAAAAAAACAGTTAAATTCTATTTATATATTTTAGTTGTATATTTTATTAAATTTTTGATCAAATAAATGCAGCCAACATGCAAAATGCAGCTTTCAAAAACCCCAAAAAATCTTGACCAAATGTTTGAATGGTAGTGTATACTGTACATTTGTGTAAAAAATAATTCTGTAAACAATGAATCATGGTGCTTTCGCTATGTTTTTCTATATACTTTTTTTAAATGCACCAGCAAAAAATCCACTTTTTCAACTTTTTGTTCTTTGGTTTGCAAATATACAGTTCATGTTTAAATGAAAATTGCATTTTGTCTTAATTCAAAGTTTTGTCTTAAAAGTTTTTGTAATATACTATAGATATCTGTAGATTTGTACAGTAGATTTCAGTTGTTATATTATTATAAAATGCCTTATAAAATGAATGTCAACTCCATTATATTTTCTCTTTTTTTGAAAACTAATCTATAACTATTGACTATTCATTAAATCATCATTTTATGGTCACTAAAATACACCCTTTTAATCTTAATCTGCTCATTCTCTAGTCTAAGTGATTGTAATTTTTTCATAAGGTTGGCTGCATAAAGAGATGAAGTCCAGTGGGAAGAGCACGTCTCTCAAGCTGAAGAAACGTTGGTTTGTTCTGACCAACAACTCACTGGATTATTATAAATCATCAGAGCGCAGTGCGTCCAAACTGGGAACACTGGTGCTCAACAGTCTTTGCTCTGTTGTCCAGCCTGATGAAAAAGTCTACAAGGAGACAGGTGAGAGAACAAGGTTTCTCTGATTAATTGATTGGTTCTGAATTTTCGTTAGACAATTTCCAATGCCTCCGGTTGTCCACAGGTTACTGGAACATAATAATTCATGGGAGAAAGCATTCTACCGTCTCTACACCAAACTACTGAATGAAGCCATGAGATGGGCTTCAGCCATTCAGGTGGCCATCGACAACAAAGTTCCTATAGAAACACCGACCCAGCAACTTATCCAAGATATCAAGGTACGTTTACCCTAAAATATCAAATTGAATTCATGGTCCCTTGTTGAGTGAGGTTTTTCATCGTATTAACAATCATGTTTCAGTTGTGGAAGCTGATACCTCTGAAGCCCAGACAATCGCTCAGGGTCAAAAACTGTAGTGTTAAGTGAGGTACACTAATGAGTGCACTGTGTGCTGTTCACTCAGACTGTTTTCTCTTGTTTTTTCTAACTTCATTCTGTTTTTGTTTGATTATTTCTGAGTGCTTTTGTTCTACATCTATGCTGGATATTTTCCTGGTGCTGTACACCATACTGACACCTAGTGGTGTGGAGGCTCAAAAGAACCATTGTAAAAGTGTGTTATTCAATGGTGGTTATGATGATTAACTTATTTATTGAGAAAAAAAAGTGTACAGTGACGGGTGAATCTCGTTTATAAAGTGAGTTGTATTCAGTTGAGTGCAGCTTTATTTTGCTAGAAATCCAGATAACACCATAGTTTGATAACTAGTTTTACATGTCATCTGGTTAGATGGACTGCTAGCTAGATGAGATCCAACTTTTCAGCTAGTCGACCTGAGGTGGTTAATTATGTTGAGGTTGTAATTTAAGCTTGAACTGGTTTACCACCTTTGACTGGTATGACCTACTTTATCAAGCATGGCAAAACGGCAAAATCAAAAACCTTTTGTGTCACTTTTGTGTGCTGTGTTTCCACCTGCAGTGATCTGTGGATGTACATTGTGTTATTTGAGTACATCAAAGCCCTAATGCCATTATTGTTTTGATGGTGGTGCAGGAGAGCAGTCTTAATGTGGAGGCTGTGGAGCAGATGTACTGGAGGAACCCCATCCTGAGATACACACAGCACCCGCTGCACTCGCCGCTGCTGCCTCTACCATACGGAGAGGTCAATGTCAACTGTGAGTCTCTCCTTTACACTGATCCATTCCTGTGTTTCCTGTTTTAATTATTTAATGTCTTTAGGTGTAGGCAATCTGTGTTATTGTTGACTCAAACTTAAAATATTGCTGTTTGAGCTGCATTCATGTAGCTCATTAACTAATTAAAGCATCTGCAACATGTATAAATGCAAATTTAAATCTGAAAATGTTTTCATAAATGACAAAGGTCAAATAAAATAAAATATAAATATTAGATGAAAAACTTTAGAAATGGATGTCTTGTCAACTAACTAAAAAAATATTAAAATGACTAAAACTGAAATAAAAATAAGGTAAAATTTATAGAAATATTTAAAAAGACTTCTTAACTTAAGTTAACTTAAAACTAAAATTATTATATACTATAATATTATATAAATAGTTTTACTATAACACTGTAGACAATGCTATGTATATTGTATTACTATTGTTAAATTCATGTTCTGGGTTTTTTTACAATTTGTAACATGCTGTTGATTACCAAGTTCATTTGATTACCTCAGAAATGAACAGAAATTAAATATTTTGTAAAAGCAAACACGTGTCTATGGGTCAACAACACATTCCAGAAATGTCATGCAAAATACTCTTTTAAAACACTTATATTAATACAAATAAAAAGTCTTCAGTGTGACCAATTAATTTTAAAATATTTAAATGACAAATAATATTTATTATTAAATATTATTTATTATTAAATATGAATAGTAATTTCTGATAGTTTTTTTCATGTATTTTTTTTAATAAAATAAATTGTTGAACAGTTTTTCATTGAAGGGCATAAAAGCTGCATGTATAATAATTATCCAAAAATTTAGAAAGTGTTTAATATGTTTTTTTTTTTATTATTACATCATTGCATGTTTTACAAACTGACAGACTGAAGTATTTTCTGTGGGAATTGACAGCAGGCCATTTAATAGAGCTTAAATTAAAACCTAGACCCCTTAAATATTCTATTCGAACTGCAGTCTCCTGTTCACACGGTTCATATATTTTGCCCCATTGTTGGATTGTTGTTAATTAATTTGTTCAGTGACGCACATTTTTGCCATTTGAACTTTGGATTTGTGTGATGATGGATTTAATCCCTTTGTCTGTGTCTCTTTCTCCATCTGTCTCCTCTTCATGTCCTACTTCCTGTAGTGCAAAAGGAGAAAGGCTACACCAGCCTGCAAGACGAGGCGGTGAAGATCTTTAACTCGTTACAGGAGATGGAAGCTGTGTCAGACCCAATGCCCATCATTCAAGGCATCTTACAGACATGTCAAGATCTGCGGCCGCTCAGAGATGAAGTCTACTGTCAGCTGATCAAACAAACCAATCACGTGCCTCAGCCCAACAGCCCCGCCAACCGGTCACACTGGCATCTGCTCACCTGCATGAGCTGCACCTTCCTGCCCAGCCGTGGCATCCTCAGATACCTCAGATTCCACCTGAAAAGGTGTTGTAGCTACTCCTTGAATATGACATACTTTCATACTGTTAAATAATAGATGTCATCTAAAAGTGTTCTAATATATATATTAAATATATTTCAAATAATCCTAAAATGGCCCTGATATGTCACTAGACATTAAGAAATCATGTTCATTTCAAATACTTATCACTGAAAACAGTAGTCCAGCCAGGATATTGTCATTTTCAAAAGTGAAATTACAGCCCTCAACTGATGTTGATGTCATCATGTTGTATTTTGGTCTGATGCTCCACCCTCCACCGATCTACCAATCACAAGTCAGTAGTGTTGCGGCATCCAGGTTGCCAGATCTGCTGTAGTTACCACAACTGCAGCTACAAACGTGTGGGATAAAAAAAAATGTGGATCCTATCTGGCAACCTTGAGTCAGACACCACTCTACAGTAATTTGAAAGGGATTGCAGTACCAGTTTTGGCCACAATCTTACATACGGCTCCTTTAAGGTTTGTGATGCACTTTGAGAAGAAAATTAAGGAAATGGTAGAAATAGTATTCTGGCATAAGCCTTTGTACCTCAGCGAAATTAATCAAATTCATTGCATCCTCCTAAAAGTAACAATGACTTACATCCTGGCTTTGTCTTGGGTGGTCTTATGTTGACAGTTTAATTGTCTGTATCTGCATGAATTATGTAAATGACATATTTTGTAAACAAAATATTAACATTTTGCTGTATGCCAGTATGTTTGCATCACTTTGTACTACTTGCTATTAGGTTTATCTGTTTAATAACAAAAGGATCTCAAAAATTGTGTTTACCTTAAGGACATTCTGACCACATCATATTTTGTGTTTGGTGACATTAATATTTTCTGATATCGATCACTTCTTAGGATAAAGGAGCTGTTCCCTGGAACGGAAATTGAGATGTTCGCTGTGTTCATTGGCGAGTCGCTGAAGAAGACAAAAGCGCGGGAGTTTGTGCCTTCACAAGACGAGATAATCGCCCTCTTGAACAGACGGGAGATGACGACGACTGTTTACTGCCATGGTGGGGGTTCCTGCAAGATTTCTATCAGACTCTCACACTACAGCAGGAGAGGTGAGGGATGCTAACAGCCTACAAAGCACAGCCAAACTGCAAAAACCATGCAATTGAATAACCTAGTGTTTTAGAGAGTAATTACATATTAGTTGATTCAGAATAAAACCACTGTAACACAAGTAATCACTTATAAAACAAACAGTGATAAAACATTTTTGGCTCTGGCAATTGACGGGGAAAGTCTTCCTGTGCCTTACAACGACCTGAAAACAGTGTGGATAAACAAATATTCCTCTCAATCAGGATTGCATGTGTATCTTTATGGTGCAATATTCTGATGGTGAAGTGTTTCATTTCTTCTCTGTGTGTAGGTGGTAGAGAAACTGATCCGAGGCTTAGCGATGGAGGATAGCAGGAACATGTTTGCTTTGTTTCGAGCACAACAACACGATCCGACCGGGCCGTGGAGAGCAGGGTGATTGTGGCCGATGTGCTGGCCAAGTTTGAGAGGTAAAATTACCTCAAATTTGCTGCACCGATTCACTCAGAAATTAAACTCAGCTCGTACAAAACATTGCCAAGCGTATGTGTCATCACTTAGTTATTAAAGCAGTAATGCATTAATAACATCCATAAAACCAATGTGAAATAATGTGTTTAATGAGTATCACACAAAAATGAGTGTTTGTTGTGGTGGCTGTTTCTCAGGCTGGCAGGAAGTGAGGTGGAGGAAGACGGCCCATGGAAGCTGTACTTCAAACTGTATTGTTTCTTAGATGTGGAGAGCATGCCCAAGGAAGGAGTGGAGTTTGTCTTCATGTTTGAGCAGGTCAGTTATTTAGTTTCACTTTTCTGTGGAGGTGTGTAATACCTGGAGAAACTACCTAAACTAACTCATTTTGACCGTTCATCTCAAAGGCAGATTTCGATTCAAATTTTAGTTTAAATGTATAGTTTTTATTTTCTTTTGTTGTTGTCATTTTTATTATTATTAAATAAAAAAAAATAAGTTTATCTTATAGTCATAGAAAGTCTAATACTTAGTTTATTTTTATTTCAGCTTTATGAGAAACATTCTTAATAGGGCTGTCAAACGTTAATCAGCGATTAATCGCATTCAAGATAAAAGTTTGTGTGGGTGCACTGTGTATAATTATTTTATATATAATACACACACACACATGCTTGTATACATTTAAGAAATATTTTCATGTATATACTGTATATATATTTATATATAATTTATATGATATGTACATATACATATCAATATATATAATATACATAATATAAAATATATATAAATAATATTTTTTTCTTAAATATACATGCATGTGTGTGTATTTTTATATATACCCACATATATTATGTAAACACAAACTTTTATTTTGGATGCGATTAATCGCGATTAATCGATTTGACAGCCCTAATTCTTAAACATTCCTAAATCAAGATATATTAAATTGAGAAGCAAATGACATAAGATATTATCTTATTTTCTTATAAATGTATCAAATTAGGTGAGTTTGTGCTTAAAACAACCAGAGCTGGGTAGATTACTTATAAATTGTACAGACTTCTTTTTGATTACTTTTAGATTAGTTTTGACTAAGCTCGTTTAACACATTGATTTGAATAGGATAATCTTGTACCATATTGATATAAAAATAAAAAGAGAAAGAAAATATATTCCATTCTTTGTTGTCAACAACATGAAATGCATTACATATAACATTACATCAGTGTTTCCCAGACTGGGGTTTGTGATGGAACTGCAGGGGTTTGTGAGTTTTAATTTAAAAGTACTTAATTTTTGCAATCTGAAATATGTAATCCAGATTACATGTAATCAGTTACTACCCAGCACTGAAAACAACCTGCCAGTGGAGTAAAAATTAAGATGTGAACTTTAATTAAGTTTATTTTTCTTAATCCATTGGCAGCTATCTTTTTCTTTTTTGAAACACAAACCCAACCCCATTTTATCATACATTTTTCAAAAAAGTTAGATGTGAGTTTTGTTCTCATTCATCTCTCCAGGCTCATGAAAGTTTAATCAGCGGCCACTTTCCTGCCCACGAGGACACCCTTCAGCACCTGGCTGCTTTACGCCTGCAGTACCTGTCTGGAGACGTGTCTCGGGTCAACTGGAGCTTGGACAGCGTCTACCCCACTGGCCGTCTGCGCAACCGCATACTTCAGTTCACCAAAGTAGGAGGAGCAGCTGGACCGGGACAGACCCTGAGAAAGGAGGAGGACGAGCTTCCTGGACGGCACGCTGAGGCGTGGACTCAAGACGGGCACTATGAAGAAACAGCGCAGCATGCAGGAGGAACAAATGCTGGAAATGTGGATCAAGGAAGAGACCTCAGCCACCAGGGCCAGTATTATGGAGAAATGGAGTCGACTGCATGGTCTGGATCAACACCAAGCCATGCTCAAATACATGAACATAATCAAAGAATGGCCTGGGTATGGATCTACGCTGTTTGATGTGGAGGTAAGCACTAAGGATGACTACAGCATGGGTTCGATTGAACATCTTGTCATGCAAAAACGTAACTATACATAAAATCCCCTCGTGCCAGTAAAGCACCAACAACTTTTAATACTTTTCACAAAAGTAATTCGACTTGGATTAATAAAGACTTATTTTGCATGATTCATTAAACAATACTATGCTATGACCTCAGAGCACTTTTAACAGAGTGCATGATTTGTACATTTTGACATTACTTAATATAACGTACTTAACATAACCAGCTCCATATTGATGACTTTTTCTTGTAAACTTGCTCGATACCTCCC
Source organism: Hybognathus amarus (assembly GCA_030378365.1). Taxonomy (NCBI): domain Eukaryota; kingdom Metazoa; phylum Chordata; class Actinopteri; order Cypriniformes; family Leuciscidae; genus Hybognathus; species Hybognathus amarus. The sequence continues at coordinate 595,638 of JAQIUQ010002660.1, read as the reverse complement.
CTGAATCAGCATTGCACTCGTAATGCAAAGTTCTCGGGTACCCATGTAACACGAGTAATGATAAAAGAGCCGAAAGACTTATAGAAGCAAGCTAAAATGACATGGTTGCTTCAGCAAATGCATTTTTATCTTATCGTTTGCTTTTATTGCCTCCATCAGTTAGGTTTAAGGTAGGGTTTAATGTAGTAGATGGAACATTATATTCAAACGTGATAGAGCATTAACCTTTTAGCGCCAGTCACCAGCCATTTTTTTTCATTGGCAGTCGTGTCCTAATGGTTAGAGAGTGTGTGTTCACGTCTCACTTTTAACTTGGATGGGTTAAATGCAGAGGACAAATTCCTAGTATGGGTTACCACACTTGGCCTTTACATCACAGAACTTTATCAACAAATAGATTAGTGCTTTTTTGAGGAAAAGTTGATTGGTGTGTGAACGGTGAATGGTGTGTGCATTTGCGAAGGTATTCTTTGGATGTTCTGGGTTGCTTTACTATCTCACACCCAGATAGTATCTGTATAATTTGTCTATAGTCTAATCTGAAATTCGCTGTGATTCTGTGTGCAGTGTAAAGAAGGTGGTTTCCCTCATGACCTCTGGCTGAGCGTGAGTGCCGAGAACGTGTCTGTGTATAGAGAGGAGAGGCCAAACCTCTGGAGACTTCCCCTACGAACACATTGTCTTCTTCGGGGCTCCTCTTGCCAGCACATACAAGATCACAGTGGATGGGAGAGACATGTTTTTTGAGACACCTCAGGTAATCAAATGTCAAATGGATAGTTAGTCAAATGTTTAAATGGATAGTTCACCCAAAGACGTCATCATGTACTCATCCACATGTCTTTCCAAAGCCATAAGACTTCATCTTTAAAACACAAAGGAAGATATTTTCAATGAAACCTGAGAAATTTGTTCATAGAAAGTCATTACACCAAAATGTTAATGCTTCATAAGTTCGTAAACTACATCTATATGAATTGAGCATTTTAATCTAAGTCTTCTGAATAGAGATAATTACTGTAAGAACACCTTTAATGTAGACTTATATTCACATATAAACATTGATCAACACATCTAATATGGTAAACAGAATCTCAAACATTATTGCTTGATGCGCGAGAACCAATGAGGTTTGTTTTTGCCTGTTATGAAGTGTGTTTGAACTTCAGTTAACCATATTTAATACACTGTATGCATGTACTTGTATTAAACCAGTAGATTCTCTTCAAAGTTTGGTTTTCAAAGATAAGTCTTATGAGTTTTGGTGCAAATAATGATTACAGAATTTACATTTTTGGGTGAACTCTCCCTGTAAGAATACATAATCAATGTACAATTGAATAGAAGTGTTCACTGTGAATAAACTGTGGCTTGTTTCAGGTTGGAGAGATCACCAAAATAATGAAAGCCTACATCAACATGATAGTTAAGAAGCGATGCAGCGTCAGATCAGTGGCCAGCTTTGGGAGCAACTGGATCAGGTGATGAGTACTGACCAATCACAGTCAAGACGCTAGAGATTTCCTTCTCATTGATGGAAAAAGGAACTTAACAGCTGTGTTGTGGATTGGCAAATATAAGATGATGATACAGGAACCAGTGAGAAGACAAACATCATTTAAAAATCTGCAACCACCCTAATAACGTATCATATTTAATGATTAATATACAGTTATGTGGAGTGGGATTTTGGACCAATGGATTTCAACAGAATGTCCTGTGTTTAGAACTTGTCCCTTTATCCCATCACGTCTGGTTAGTTAGTACGATGGTGCGATGCTAGTTAACCAGCAAATGTTCATCGCCAATACCTCAAAGTCCTGAATGCTTTAACATGCTCCTTTCTGGTTTTCTGATTTTGGCCATTTTCAGGTTTGAACACTCTTTGATCCAAACAGGGTGTTAAATGTTACAAACAAAACAGTGTTTTGTTGAGAAGCTCTTAAAGACTCATAGCCTGAAGGGATTGCACACATTGAAAGTGTCAACAGCCATGTTAAAACTTGTCCGTTTGCCTTACTCCGCACAAGGGCTGGTCTGTGCAGATTTGCGTCATTTAGATTGCTTTCTGTGTTACTGCTTATCTGTTACTGAACCTTCACTCAGGTTCCTTTGGTTGAAAGAATGAGGAAAGGGTTTTCTGCCATTGTCTTGCCATTTTCATTAATGAGTTCTTTTATGTATTGTGCATAAGGAGCCATTCACACAAAATGTGTTTTTGAATTCCACTGAGCTGCTTTTCCATCGTAAACACACTAGATCGCACTAAAATGCAATAAGCAGGGCAGTGGGATAAAAAAATGCAAGGTCTAGACTTAGAGACTTATTTAAAGCTTCAAACTGAAACTGTCATCCACATTTTTGAGCCCAGATGTGAAAATAAATGGTTTTAGTTCACGATGGTTGTAGGTTCATACCAACCTAAGTTTGGTCTGTTTTTAAAGAAGAGACTTTTAAGTGCTTCCACTTCTGCAATAATCTGCTATCATAAAAATTGAGCCTGCACAATGGTCAAACACTCCAGCCTAGTTCAGTGCATGTTGACAAAACAATAGAAAAATGCATTCTGTGTGAATGGCTCGTTCTGGGTTAAGCTCAGGTACAGTGTATGACACGCAATATCTCAACATTTCAGTGCAGTGTTCTTGGTGTTATAGCTGCAAAAGATATGAGAGGAAATATGTCGAATACCACTGTACTGATATTTATTTTGCAGAAAAGCTGTAACAAAAAACAGTAAAAAACAAGCAGTTTTACACACAGTATTTTACACAGTAGGTCAGTTGTACATCTATTCTTTCAAGAAAAGAAAATCCATTTTAGTTCATACATCAAACCTTTTTTAAGACAACATCTGGATGTTTTATTTTTTTCTAAGATGGTTAAGAATGTTTTAAAGGACGCCTGCATACTTAACTGAAGGATGTTTTTGTGTGCCTAAAAGAGAGTGAATAATTATGGGTGGGCTGGGTATTTATTCAGTGTTAGTGTTGTTGTATGGATGATGATGTTTTGTTGATGGCATGTCTTGTACAGACTACATCAGTGATGTAACACCCAGTGATAGTATGAATGAAGGATGACACTGTGGTATCAGAGGTATACCATGGCCTCATTCAAAGTTCTGTTCATTATTGCTCCATTAATAAATCTGTTGAGCTGCTGGTCGGTTCAATTCCAGAGTCATCGTCATTAGTTTAGAGTCAAACTATTTCAAGCTTGTGTAGAGGATGAAAATCAAAGGTTGTTTTGTTTTTTTTGTAACTGGATTTACAAAATGCTTAATAAATTATTTCAGTTCCAGATATGGTGTGGATGATTTAAATGTTATCGAATTGCCTTACATTTTCCTTTGTTCTTCAAATTTCCACAATCTAATGTGCATGTGATACAAAATAATAAACAACTGCAACATGTATTCATTCCTTTTTTCAAAATTGCCTTGTAATAAGAATATTTTGGAGATATTTTTTGTTTGTTTTAGTTCATATCTATTAGCATATGATATAATATATCTGTTATAATATAATACACTCACCGGCCACTTTATTAGGTACACCTGTCCAACTGCTCGTTAACACTTAATTTCTAAGCAGCCAATCACATGGCGGCAACTCAGTGCATTTAGGCATGTAGACATGGTCAAGACAATCTCCTGCAGTTCAAACCGAGCATCAGTATGGGGAAGAAAGGTGATTTGAGTGACTTTGAACGTGGCATGATTGTTGGTGCCAGAAGGGCTGGTCTGAGTATTTCAGAAACTGCTAATCTACCGGGATTTTCACACACAACCATCTCTAGGGTTTACAGAGAATGGTCCGAAAAAGAAAAAACATCCAGTGAGCGGCAGTTCTGTGGGCGGAAATGCCTTGTTGATGCCAGAGGTCAGAGGAGAATGGCCAGACTGGTTTGAGCTGATAGAAGGGCAACAGTGACTCAAATAACCACACCGTTACAACCAAGGTGGGCAGAAGAGCATCTCTGAATGCACAGTACGTCGAACTTTGAGGCAGATGGGCTACAGCAGCAGAAGACCACACCGGGTGCCACTCCTTTCAGCTAAGAACAGGAAACTGAGGCTACAATTTGCACAAGCTCATCGAAATTGGACAATAGAAGATTGGAAAAACGTTGCCTGGTCTGATGAGTGTCGATTTCTGCTGCGACATTCGGATGGTAGGGTCAGAATTTGGCGTCTACAACATGAAAGCATGGATCCATCCTGCCTTGTATCGACGGTTCAGGCTGGTGGTGTGTGGTGTCATGGTGTGGGGAATATTTTCTTGGCACTCTTTGGGCCCCTTGGTACCAATTGACATCGTTGCAACGCCACAGCCTACCTGAGTATTGTTGCTGACCATGTCCATCCCTTTATGACCACAATGTACCCAACTTCTGATGGCTACTTTCAGCAGGATAATGCGCCATGTCATAAAGCTGGAATCATCTCAGACTGGTTTCTTGAACATGACAATGAGTTCGCTGTACTCAAATGGCCTCCACAGTCACCAGATCTCAATCCAATAGAGCATCTTTGGGATGAGGTGGAACGGGAAATTCGCATCATGGATGCGCAAGCCGACAAATCTGCGGCAACGGTGAGTGTATATGAACATATATTATATAATGCTGGAATATACATGGGACACAAAACACTGCAGAATGAAGCAAGGCTAAAGTGTCCCAGACGACGCGTGATCGCCCCAATCCTTTAGTGCCAGCGCTCATCACTGAGGTGCAGACAGGAATGCATATTTTGTTGAGTGCTTTATGAGTGTGCCTCTGCCCTTCCTGCTGTAGAAGAAACGATAGATAGATAGATAGATAGATAGATAAATAGATAGATAGATAGATAGATAGATAGATAGATAGATATAGATAGATAGATAGATAGATAGATAGATAGATAGATAGATAGATAAATAGATAGATATAGATAGATAGATAGATAGATAGATGAATGATAGATAGATAGATAGAGATAGTGTAGATAGAAATCTGGATAAAGCATTTTGAAAACATATGGAAATCTCACCAAATCAACTCAATGACAATTATTATCTGATCAAACTACAAAAGCCAAAAATGTCAGAAATCGTGTGGTCCTGACAGCATTCTAGGTGAAATGCTGAAACAGCAAACCTGAGCTGCAGGCGGCTGTGCTCAAACCATTGTACTTAGTTCAGGTTGTTTTCCTGACATCTGGAGCCAGGGACTGATACTGCAATTCATAAGAGTGGAAATAAATGGGACCCTGAATTATTTCAGAGGCCTTTGTGTGAGCAGTAATCTGGGGAAGTTATTTAGTAGCAGTATTTTAAACAATAGAATTGTAAGCTTCCTTAACAAACAAGTCCTGAGCCCGAAGTCAGATTGGCTTTCTTCTAAATCACAGAACTACTGACCACATTTACACCCTTCACACCCTAATCGTAAAACAGACCAAAAACGGAAAATTGTTTGCATGCTTTGTCGATTTCAAATTTCATGATAAAGCTTAAAGAGCTCAATACGCCATTAAGAAGAAATTTAATTCCAATTACACTATCCAATCTGATAGTGTAATTCAGCCAATTACGCTGTCTGGAAGTGAGGTTTGGGCTCCACTCAGAGATCAGAGCTACACAAGATGGGACTGGCATCCAACAGAAGCTCTACACGTCATTGTTTGCAATCCCTCGTTTGTTTAGTATGATGTCTGCTTGCATTATTATCTCAGATGATTGACAAGTCCAATCAGGGCAGGGGTTGCTCAGTCTCAGATGCATAATAGTGTTGAAAGGATAACAGATTTGTACTCTTTCATTTTAGTTTCCTTATGTTCTTGTTGCTGAAGACACGTGTCTGTAGCTTCCCAATAGCTGATTCAGTGGCTTGTAACTTTTAGTTGATCTCAGCATCAGTATTAGCCTTTGCTGATAGATTGCTTTCTAGATAGTTGAAGATGGGACAGGCATCAAGAAGCAGAATTCTGCAAACTCTTTCTAAGCTCTCTGACTCCGATTTCTACTGATTTGCAAAAGAGATCCCTCAAATTATGGATACATCTAAAATCAAGTCCACAGAATTGTTACATTTTAAAGCATTGGTTCTGACTTCTGAGACTTAGTAGTCTAACTCTACTAACACTAACAGTCTCAGACCAGCACTGATTCTCACACAAACATCAAAATAAAATAAATTATAAAACAGTCTAAAAATGTATATCTGGAACATTGCAATCAGGAAACTAAAAGTAAACACAAGTAAATTACAATTCTATCAAACTCTGAAATCAAAGTATAAATTGGAAGAATATCCCCAGAGTGTCAGAGACACAAAGCTTCACCGTCACAAATACATTTCAACCAGAGACCTCTACTTAAATTCACCAACTTACAGTAATAAATAACTTTACACCCATTACCGAAATAGAACAAATAAAGATGATATTAGGAGAGGGACAAACAGCAGCACTGGCTGCCAGATATGTGTGGATGTGCCACAGCATGAGAGACAGCAGATGAATGTGTGTGTATTGTGTCTGTACTCTCTGTCCACCACAGTCGTGTGTGTGTGTGTGTGTGCGTGTGTGCGTGCGTGCGTGCGTGCGTGTGTGTGTGTGTGTGTGCGCGCGCGTGTGTGTGTGTGTGTGTGTGTGTGTGTGCGAATGTGTGTTAAAACACTGTGGTCTAAATGTTCACACATGTTCTGATTTGTTCAATTTAATAATAAGCTTTGGCAATATTATTTACAGTCATACCAATCTGAATTTAGAAGATGATATTTATTTATTTATTTATTTATTTATTTTAATTGTTATTATTTTATTATTCAAAAACGTTAGCCATTAAAAAATACACACCGATCAGAATGTGTATTTAAATACATATTTTATTTGGATAAATACTAATTGATGTGTTTAAGTATTAATTGTCTAAATAATTTTAAGAAGCCAACATGTCATTTAAAAAATAATTATTATTTTGTCAGAACATAAACTTATAAATCAGTGAGTGCCTCAAATAAACCCTGCTTAACCATAAACCATAGACTGTAATAAACCACTATTTCGAAACTGGGAGGTTCTTGAAAAGACGAGGTTCAATCCTTCCTTCCAGAAAACACACGACCAACCAGGGCTGAAACACACAGTTCCGCTGCCTTTGCCAACATGATTAAAACTCGGACCTTTTTACTGTCTTTTGTTTTCTTTGTCTTCAGTTTTGCTGTTGTTTTTGCTCAGACGGCAAGTACAGTAACAAGTAAGTTTCGGCCACAGTGCTGTTTGTTTACAATCGTTTTAACCGTAAGTTAGATACGGTAAAACAACAATGGCTAACTAACTGTTTCTTCAATACTAACGTTAAATTTTTGGGGAATCAGCTTTCGGGATCGGTTCTGTACGCGCGCATGATGCCCATTATGAGCTTGTAAGGTTTGCAAACGAAGACTGTTATGTTTTTGCAGTTCGTTTGTCAACCAAGCACACTTTCCCGAATTAATCGTTCCACATCGTCTATTTTCTTGGAAATTGTAACGTCTTAATAAGTCACGTATAACTGTTGCAAATGTGACTTTGAGCAGCTGATCATATGACTCAGGATTAGTAAAACATCGGGACCAAGCCAGTTTTAGCCTTTGAAATAATTTTGTGGGGTAAACGACTAAATTGGTTCAAAATCAAAACATGTTTTGTTGATGCTTTTATGAAGTTTTTTAATGCGTTCGATGCTCTTTAAAGGCAGGGAGAGTGTGACCTATTGTCACATGATAGAAAACTTTAGAGGTCAGGGAGAATATTTTATATAACTACTCGAAGATAATATGTTTTATTGACATTCAAAATAGAATTCTGACTATGTTTTAGAGTTTATGTATTAAAATATGGTTCAAATCAGCTGTAACATTGATGTCACCTAAAACTGCCTTCTTTTCACAGACTGCACTATAAAATCCAACACAACTTGTGAAGAATGTCTAAAGATTGTTTCAGTAAGGATTTGTCAGTCTGTATATAATTTGTTATTTACTGATGACACTTCCAAACCCCTTAGAATTGTGTAATACAGACAGCAAAAATTGGTGAAAAATTGTTCTGTGACATTAATGTATTTGTGTATGTTATCTGTTGTTCAGTGTTTGTGGTGCATCTCAAGCCAGAAATGCATCGACTATCCAGTGAAGAGCGTTCTACCATCTCATAGTGTCTGTCCTCTCTCAGATGCACGATGGGGAATGTGCTGGAGTAAGACTGATAATCACATACAGCGGGAAACATCTTGTCATTAGTTTACTGTCTTAATGGATGTAATGTATTATGTGCATTTTTTTTATTATGACCATGCACAGTTTACATTTCCCATTTCTCATCGGTTTACATTCCCTTTGTGTTTTAAATATGAAACAGGTTTGAATAGTATAATTTGTGTACATTTATTTAATATTGTGTATTGTTGAATATATAGCCTATATCTGTTGTCAAATAGCTTCAAATTATTTTAGCCCTGTCCCATAAAACAAGTCAAAATGATCTTTGATTCTGCATGTGGAATATAAACGTGTATGCTGAACTGTAAAAGCTAGAACTTTATTCGCCACATTCTTAGTCCATAGTTCACAGTAGCTTTAACTTAATTACATTCTTGATTGTCACTTTATTACTTTGAACTGTTTTAAAATGAGTCAAGGGAAGTTTAACCTTACTGCTTGTTTTGGAGCACAAGTTGTGGACAGGAATGATCACGTCAATTCTGTGTTGTATGAATCACAGTGAATTTCCAGACTCTCATCATTACCATCTCTGTGATCGTCGGGGTGATCCTCGTCGCCATATTCGTCTGCTGCTTCTGCTGCTGTAAATGTGAAAACTTTGGGTAAGAGGAAAACCAGTGCTTGTGATTAAAGCTTTTAATATTATGGGAAGGCAACCATTCTTTCACAGTTTGAGCCTATTGAATCGTGACATTTTCATCTTGGAATATGGTCATGATGTGTCTTCCTATATGGTTGTTTAATAAATGAAAGGCTAACCACTCCAGTAATTAGGGTTAGAAGAACTGGTGCAATACATATAACATGTTAGAAACATAATCACTGCAATAATGATATCCAGTCGTATCTCTTAAGCATTTGCCTATTTTAATACAAACAGTGAGTTGCTGTCATGGGATTGGCTGATATATGAAGAGTTCAGATGCAAAAGCCTCTAAGTGCCATTTGAAATTTTCTTCTAAAATGATAATTTTTATCAAGCTTGTATATTTAAGTTCAGTAATTTCACTTAAATGGCAATGAAGATTACCTATTAATTGTCATTTAAGTGAAATTACTGAACTTAAATATACAAGCTTGATAAAAATGGTCATTTTTGAAGAAAATTTCAAATGGCATTTAGAGGCTTTTGCATCTGAACTCTTCATATATATATATATATATATATATATATATATATATATATATATATATATATAATGTGTTACTGTTAATAATTAGTAATAAATAATGGCTAGCACATTGGAGGACATAAGAAATGACTAAAACATTTATCATAATAATCTGAAAGGTCTAAGAGGAATGATGAGACGAATGGAGAGACAAGCTCATCTGAGAAATTTTCGCAAAGAGGAGAGGTATGATTTGTTTTGTGAAAATTAATTCCACACATTTGAGTTTGTTAATAAATGTGAAGAGCATTGAGTCTTGTCTTGATGAAATAGAAGAAAACATTTTTATTTTTTTTGCAGGAAAGCAGAGATGAGGCAGAGACATGATGAAATGCGATTGAAATATGGTACCATTTTCCTTTCAATATAAATTATGTATAAAATAAATAGAAGTATCCTCTATGGTGAACTTATAAATGTTAGTTATACTGTTTCAGAGTTTGCTCTTTACTCATTTTACTCAACTTTACTGTTTCAGGTTTGACAAAAGATAATCAGTACTCCAGATTTGAGAACAGCTAAGAAACTTGTGATGACTTTTATACCACACAAAAATGAACACATGTCCTTGCATATCCAGCACTCCATTTTAATTTGATTGTACTAGTTGCCAGCTGGCCACACAAGCATACATGGTGGCCATTTGCTTGAAATTTGATTTATTCATACCTGGATTTTTAACAAATCTGCACGCAAACCACAATTTAGACATTGCATTTTAAAAAAGCTTTGTAAATGTAGTACCCTGATGACTTTTTGCAAATCCAAATAAGTGACAAATTCAGCAAGAAGTGTTGGTAATTGAGTGCATTGGGCCAAACCTGATTTTTGGTTGGCTGTACATGTTATTTACTGTAGCTTTTTAATCAGATTAAACACTTGCCTTGCATAAATGGTAAATTGATATTTCAATATAACTTGGTTTTGTGTTTGTCAAAGTTTTAATCACTATCTCTTTGTAATTACCAAATGGTTGATTTAGCAGTGCAATTTACAAAGCCAAATAAACTTGGATTAAAAGTGAATACTGTATATTTGTTATTTTTTTTATTGTAGATTATTAGGAAGTACTGATCTGCTGTTAGACAAACAAGAAAAAGGTAATTATTTATGTAAATTATAGCAAGTTTCAGCTTTGAAACTACATGTTTTTTTTGTTTTGTTTTTTTTTGCAATAAGGTTATTCGTCATTCAAATAGATTTTAAGTATAGTTTTGACCTAAAATCATAACTAGAGTAATTTTTCAAGTGGCACAAACTTTTTTTTTTTTTACTTTTTTTTTGCAAGGTTATTGAAGTTGAAGTTTTAAAAATAACATTTAATTGTATATGTAATTAAATTTTTAAACACACACACACACACACATATACATATATATATATATATATATATATATATATATATATATATATATATATATATATATATATATATATATATATATATATATATATATATATATATATATATATATATATATATATATATATATATATATATATATATATATTGTGTAAAAATGTTTTAGGTTTTTGTACCTAACACCCCAAAAAGAATAGTGTAACGTTTTTCTTTGAGCAAAATTAATGCGCACACTATATTTAAATAATTATTTTTTGGCCTCAAGACCTCAAGCAGAACTCGAGGATTGGTCACGTGGTTTCATGCTGTCCAATAAAATAAACGAGTTGATTTTGCGCGTTCTCGGGCCTGCTGGGAATCACGTGGTTTTACCTGGTCCAATCAAATGGGTGAATCCGGTTTGCGCGTTCTTGCTGAGCGCGGGGAGGACAGAAGCGGGTTGTAGCGCTCTCGTGTTACCGTCACATCCACAATATCAGGAAAATCCTACATTTCTACAAAAATGTCAGAAGAGAAACCAAAGGTACATGCATGTCTCTGTGTTCTGAGCTCCAGTAGCATGGAGAGGAATATTTTGATGTGATTATAATGCATGAATGTTGATTGTATGGGACCTGCACTTTATATGTGGTTAGAAGGGAAACAAAGAGGTTTTCAACAAAGATTTTGCGCATTTTCCACATGTGGCCATTTAACTCAGCCATCCATCCAATTACATGGACAACCATTGCAATTCTCGTCGCTTATAGTCAATTCGGCAGTATTTCGCTTCATTTCAGCATCAACAAGATGCTCAGATTGGCTTTCTTTCATGGCGGATAGTTGATTCAACTTTGCGCCAAACGCAGTTGCACTGAAAGGGTAACGTTAACACTGTCTGAATTCTCGCGCAGGTTGCAGTCCTATTTTAGTAGTCCCTGTACTAATTCATATTTTAGACTCAAGTCTTGCTGTCTATCGCGTTATAAACATCCCAAATCGTGTTTTTCCATATTACAGGAACATCTAATGCTTAATAGAGCGGCTGCATGTGATGGACAATGTGGCTTTAGCGCAAATTACTCTTCGTGTGTGTAGATCCTTCTGTGTGATAAAAACAACACCCTGCTTCTTTATTAATCTCTCTTTTATCGGTATATATTTTGCTCTGCATATTTCATTTCAGGAGGGCGTGAAGACTGAAAATGACCACATCAATTTAAAAGTGGCAGGTCAGGATGGATCTGTGGTCCAGTTTAAAATCAAAAGGCACACCCCCTCAGCAAACTGATGAAGGCATACTGCGAAAGACAGGTGAGACATCAGCTTGAGCTCCAGTGAGTCTGCACTCCTGAAGCATTGTATGTCTGGTGTTACTTTAATGAGCAGGACTATAACTTGAATTTCTTTTTTTTTTTCAGGGTTTATCCATAAGGCAAATACGGTTCAGGTTTGATGGTCAGCCGATCAATGAGACGGACACACCTGCACAGGTTTGTCCTTTTATCTTTTTATTTTGAGCAGCTCAGAATGAAAGCAGTAACTGGTTAAGAAACAAATCCTCTCTTGCTATGGTGACTTTCTAGTTCAGTTGTATTAATTGATTCCAAATGCCAACATCTGTAAAACAAGTTAAGTCAATTCATATACAATCAACCACACATTTTAATTATGTTTTTGTAATTGAAAGTGTATTTGAAAACCTAGAGCTCAGGCACAAATAAACTCAGATTAGGTCTCAGATTAAAATGTTTTGCGATCTTTTGTCATGTGAATTTCCAGCTGGAAATGGAGGATGAAGACACTATTGATGTATTCCAGCAGCAGACGGGAGGGACGTGCTAAAGATGGAGCACATGTGGATGATGTTTGGTTATGTGCTTTTCACTTCCACTGCAGTTCAGGGCTAAAATGGAAAAGGTTTTGGAAATCTAATGTTTAAGTTAATAGTTTTTTTTTTCTCTCTCTTTTTAATCATCCAAAAACCTCATTTCCATCTCTGAACCGAATTGGAAATCAGTTTCTAATTTTGTTTCTCCCCACCTTTAGAGTTTATTGTATGCCCATTATATACTTTTTTTTTTTTTTTGTATTATGTACGTATGTTGCACCTCCCCCATCTATTTTTTATATACAAGGAGGGATGTTTTCTGAAAGGATGTTTGTGACTAATTTCTATGGTCTCAGATTTTCTTTAATCGCAGTAAACTACTCTATGACTCCCTTTTTATGGACAATTTCAAATGTCGGCATTGCAGCATTGTTTCTGACACCTCAGGTTTGATGAAGCTAGATCGTGGATCGTATTCCAGTAGATGTTTTTTAATTTTAAAAGCTTTGAGTATGTCTTAAAGTTTGCTGTCTGCTAAGTTTGGATTTCATGATCTACAAATGAAGTGTTCCCCTTGTTTTTATTGTCGTACTTTCTGCCATTTACAAATACGTAATATTGTAACATCCCTCTTATTTAGCCTTTCTGGCATATCAAAAGTATTAAACACTATCCTGGTGAAATAGCAGCTCCACAGTCAACTCAACATGTGTGAGAATTGTAATGGGAATGGCAGTGGTGTTCGGGAGAGCAGAGGATCCTGTGTTGGCCATTTACTACTGTATATAATAAATCTAGTTTGATACTGATCTGCGTCTTGTTCTGCCTGTGTAGTGAAAATAAAATGGGTTGCCAGTGCCACTAGATGGAGCAACAGCAAAAAGATTGAATGTAGTTCTAGAGTAGTTTGTAAAACTGTTGTCCGAAAATAGTTCTGATAGTTCTTGATTATTTCTAAAGGAGTTCAGCATATCAGACATGTGCGGGAGATTTTCTAGTGTTGATAATGTTCCATTTTTTTCAACAGTAGGAAACTACAAACAAACAATGAAAAATACGTCTAAAGGTAGGTGTTAAAAGGAGTTTTCAAAAAACTTTTGCTGATAATTTACTCACCCCCATATCATCCAAGATGTCCATGTCTTTCTTCAGTCGAAAAGAAATTAAGGTTTTTGATAAACAGTATTTTCCCCATATAATGCACTTGTGGGAACCAAACGGTTCAAGGTCCAAAAGACCCTTTCAGTGGAAACTGTTCAAAGAGCAGATGATGAATAAAAGTCTCATCAAGTGAAACGATTGCTCATTAAAAATATAAAAAAATAAAATGTTTAAGTTTTATAAGCTCAAACGCTCGTCTTGCTCTGTACTGCGATGCACGTTCGTGACTCTCGGTTTGTACTCGTTCATTAAAATGAACAAATCTTTTCAGAGTCAATTTCATTTGTCTGAATGAACCAAATGATTCGCAAAAGATTCGTTCATTTTGATGAGCGAGTTGGAACAGGAGAGTCACAAACGTGCGTCAGCAGAGCATGTGATGGACAAGGCGACCATTTGAGCTTATAAAACTTAAACTTTTTTATTTATTATTTTAAATGAAGCGAACATTTTGCTTAATAAGACCCTTATTCAGTCGTTCTGGAATCGATTAAAAGCCCTTTGAACAGTATGCAGTTTGTCCTGAAAGTGTCTTTTGGATCTTGAAGGCTTGATTTGTTTGGTTCCCACTGAAGCAACATTATATAGATAAAAGTGCTGGAATGTTTTCATCACAAGCCTTAATTTCTTTCAACTGAAGAACGAAAGACATGGACATCTTGGATGACATGGGGTAAGTAAATTATCAGCAAACGTTTTTCTCAAAAGGGAACTACTCCTTTAACTGTTAATATTATCTGAAGGACCTAGGCTAACATGCACTAACCAGTTGAACTGATGTTTTTATCGAAAAATAAAAAGAAATCACCCAAAAATGAAAATTCTGTCATTAATCACCTGCAAGACTTTCCTTTATTTTCAGAGCACAAATGACGATCTTTTTAATGAAATCTGAGAAATTTCTTTCCTTCCATTGACAGCCATAAATGCAACTACAACTTTCAAGCCCCAAGAATGATCATTTTGTAAATACAGTTAAGTATGCGCAAACAAAACCACTCACTTCATTTAATAAAATGTAGGTTAAACCACTGGAGTCACTTAGATTATTTTATGTCTTTAGCTTTCTGGGGCTTGAAAGTGGTGGTTGCATGGGCTGTCAATGGAGTGACAGAAAGCTTTCAGTCAGATTTCATTAAATAAAAAAGATCTTCATTTGTGTTGTGATTGCGAAGAATCCATGAAGATTGAATCTTGTTATCCACCATACCAATTTAAAACTCTTATCAGCAATTTTGTTGTCATGTTTACATCTGTCTGATGTCTAACTCTAGTTCTGACTTTCTGAAGTCTTCAGATTGTGCTTGAGAGATATAACTGAGTTACAGACTGTCATTTTCAGCCCTCAAGGTGAAAGTGTGTACATTTCATATATCAGCTATGAATTTGTTTAACCATTGATACCTGACAGAGAAATAAGGAAGATTGATAACACTATTAAGGAAATAAGATAGGAGGGTTTCCATCAGCAGGTTTTTCTCCCTCTTTATGAAAAACAAAATAGCAGCTTTGCATGGCCTGATTTTATTATTCAGCAATTACATAATGTAATAACCACACAATTAACACGTTCGGCCGTGAACTAAAAAAGCTGTCTTTCCATTTCAATTTGCACTCAACTTGAGGATTGCACTTTAATACCTAAAGCTCATTTGTTTATTGGTATCTGTGTGTTTACATTCGGTCTCATCCGAGAAGCCCCACTGTGCTAATGAGTGAGTTCACAGTATGCTGCTAAATACCTCCCTCGGACACGGTAACACATTTGCAACAGAGAAATCAGAGAGCAAGAGCAGAGAAGTGTGTTTATCCACAGCGTTTAACTTGAAGCACTCAGTAATCCCATCTAAAGGCAGATGAATTACCTCCTGACCTGCCCGTACATGTGGAGAGTCAATGAGGGCACAAAGGGACATTTACCATCCCAAACATTCAGTGGGAATGTCGTGGTTTGGAAACATCATGCATCTCTTTTATTGAAAGATTTCTCAAACATTGTAAAGCGAATATTTTTCATAATAATCCCTACTCAAAAATGTTCCATCTCCATTGTCTCTCCACAATCCCATGTTGACATTTTGCCTACATGATTGTTTCTCAATCCCACTCTTGATCCACAACATGACGGCTAACAGTAATGGTGATGGATAAAATGGCTATTTGGATTACAGTGAAGTACACAAAGTCACTTTCTTTCCTGATCTGTTGTTGCAGTATGACAGTGAAATCCCTAGATATTTCAAAATTTGTTTTTAGATTTTTAGCTAGCTGGAGACAAATTGCTCCATTCATATTCCAAATAAATTGCTTAAAAAGATTATTTCTTCTTACCCTTAAAGGGATAGTTCACCAAAACTAAAAATTCTCTCATCATTTAATCACCCTTTCTTCAGATAAACACAAATTGCGATTTTAAAGAAAACAATCTATGAGTCCATATAATGCAAGTGAATGGCCTCGGTTGACGCTTGAAAAACCAAACACAGCGATCATGGCGGCAAGTGGATGAATCAGATGTCTTCTGAATTGAAATGATAGGTACATGAAAGAAAAATACTAATATTTAAACTCTTTTTACTATAAAGAATCACTTCCGGCCAACTATCCTACAGTAGGTGTGTTCACAAGTTTAGGTTGACATAAATATAAGTGCTGTTGTAAAGTACTGCACGAGAAGTAACTTGGAAGCACAGAGGACTGAGCAAGCTTCACAACACACTTACGACAGTAGACCGGGAAGCAGTGGTTTATAGTTTAAATAGTAGCCTACTTTTCTTACACACACCTATCATTTAGCTTTAGAAGACGGTTTCGACCACTGGGGTCGTATGGATTAACGTTCCGAATCACCAATTTACCATGTGTGGTTTTTTATGCGTCAGACCAAGCAAGCACCCATTAAATGTCATTATGGACTCACAAAGATGGATTACTTTCCTATTTTTTATTTTATTTGTGTTTATCTGAAGAAAGAGTCATATAAGGATAGCATGAGGGTAAACAATAAGAGGATTTAAATTTCTGGGTAAACTGTACCTTTAAATGTCACAAGGTCAGTCCCTGTTGTATCTAATTCCTTGGATTTGAGATCAGAGTTCAGATCTATTCACATATTCTGAGGTCTTTCAGTCTGCGTGCTGTCGGCTGGGTTTTGACAAAGGCCATGTGATGAACCGCATTAGATAAAAGTTGTCTTCAATGGCAGCAGGTGAAGGGCTGCAAACCTCTTACAGCCCACATCAAGGCCTAATAGGATATTGACTCACATTAAAGGGCTGAAGAGCGTGTTGGAAAATGCCAAGACATTCTTTATCCCTTCATCTGAATGATGGTGTTATTTGATATGTGCAGGTGTTTGTTACACTTATAAAGATTAAAACTTTAATGATACATGCTGGTCTTGTGCAAAGCATCAGCCAGCGTGAAACAGAATTACTTGCAATGGATTCAAATCTGGATTCTGAAACGCCGTCTAATCGAATGTTGTTTAAACGTTTCTCTATCCCTCCACACATTATTGACTGTACAGATGGATAGGATTACAGGGTTGTCACCGTCCGTGTGTGTTTGGGTCTCTAAAGGAATGCCCTCACCAGCACCGTCCCCCAGAGTCTCTGGTAAATTGAAGAGTAACCTCACAGTCTGATCTCACAGGGGAATGCTGCTGTGTGAGCTGATGAGCGGTTGGTTGGTCTGATTAAAGGATCCGGCCGCTCTGATGTTTCTCTCGTGTCAGGTAGACAACCATCAGTCTGGACACAGACATAAACACACTGACCTTATTTCAGCTATTGTGTCATGCATTCAGCAAGACATTTGAGACAAGACAAGTGTGGGAAAACAGCAGTGTATGTGGATGTGCTTTGTGCGAGACTGAAACTACCTTAATTACTGCGTTTTTTATTGGGTTTGAAAGCTGATTCTGTTTTGGATGGATGAGGGGTGAGAACAGTGAGGCAAATACAGATTTGAAGAAATTATTTAGTGGGAATTTTGTGTGCTTAAAGTATAGGCGTGCACGTTTCATATTTTTTTTTGATGATTTTATTATTTAATGGTGCAGTCGGTAAAAGTAGCTCTTATTTGCAGCATATATGTAGAAAAATATATATGTATGTATATATAATATATATATATATATATATATATATATATATATATATATATAACATAATAATGATTTTTTAAAGACATTACACTAAAGTTCACTCCCTTTTGTTGTCGGTATGCTTAAATATTATTGAAAGAAGTCTTGCGCTCAGCAAGGCACAACAGAGTAAAAACAATCATTTTAAAAATATTATTCAAATTTAAAATAACATTTTTCTTTTTTTAATATTTAAAGTGACATGAACGCCCTATTTGCAAATGTATATAGTAGGGAAGTATGCGATTTCAGATATGCCATAGACATGCACAATCCTTCCATTGTTGACCCGCTAAAGTTACATGAATAAACAGAAGAACGTTTGGCCACTATAGAGTGCCGAAGTGATGACGTCACTTTGTAGGACAACTCGGAGGCTAGTGGTGCATGGGTTCCTTGAATCGTAAAGCAATGCATTTTTCCCATAGACTTTTGGAAAATCGCAAAAAATTAAGATCTGTGTTTAACAAAGAGTTGTGACCCTTACACGTTTTTGTCTATCAAGATAATCTTTACAAGTTAATCCAAAATGTATACATTTTGAAATTTGAGCCTATATAAAGTTTTTTTAAAACACAAGCAGACACAATAAAGTTTAAAAAACCACAAGCAGGTTATAACTGTGTTCTTAGATCAAAACGTGAAAATATTTAGAGGTTTTGTAACCACAGACCTTATTTCAGGCGATTTAGCAAAAACCCTCTAAATAGACTTTAGAGCGAGGGAACCGAGAAGTGCTAAAATGCTAACACACTTCCGCGTTTTGGCCTACAGAGTGACGTCGTAACTTCGGCACTCTATTATAGTCAAACGACGTGCGAACAGTGAACGAAATCCCCCACTCTTCGAAATGCATGAATCATTTTAGTTACTGACTTTGCTTTCAAATTAAGTTGAGCTGTTTGTATTTTTCCACTATTGGAGAAGCCTAATTAAAAAAGTAAAGTAGTAAGCTGAAACCAATACTTACTTGATTTGGAAATTTCTCTCTCTTCAAAAAAAAATAAAAATACTGTCGTCTGTGGCGTGCAAAGAATAGTGGGGTAAACAAGGCACCGAAGGATCCATCTGTTGTATCCTTAATTTCAAGGTAAATGAAGGATGCATTTGGAGGCGGCATTTGAAGGAACATTGGAATAGGGACAGTCTTCGTTGTTCTGCAGATAAAGCAATCGGCCTTCAAAAGCGTCATTCGAAGGATGCAGCCTCTGAATTGGGACCCATGCATATGCCGTACCAGGCTCAAGTGGAAAAATAATTGGAACCGTTCCTTATCATTCTTAGAAGCGTTCGGCCCGGCGGTATAGAAAAGCATCTTTCTTCGGTGTCTATACAGACCTCGCAGCATTATGCAACCCTTCATTACACACATGTATCATTCCACTGATTATACCAGCCAATCATTTCCCCCATGCCCTTCATGTTCTGCCTAAAACACCTCAGGGCTTTGATAGAGCATCACAGATCTGCTGGTGGTTATCTGCTACTGTTACTCTTTTGGCTTCCATGCGCTGAGGGGCCCTTGAGATGTGAAGAGCCGAGGGATCAGGGAAACGGTGAGTCTGATAAAGTGTTTCCTGAGTGGAGCGCATTATCTGCCCTGATGGCTCTGACACAGAGAGCTGGAGGAGTTATCAGATGGCCTCAGTCTGTGTCTCAGATGAGGCTGGCTGGCTGAGCCTGGGCACTGGATTGGCAGATAGCATCTATGCATTACTGCAGTCCATGCTATGAGTATGTAGAGGCTTTGAAATGTCCTGACGTAGGTTGGTGTCTGAATGGATTTGGATCTTTGACTTTAGTAGAAGTAGAGAATATGCTATGATTCGACCCTGAAGTTAGCATCACCCTGGTTCCCTCAACAAAAATCCAATAGGCTTTTGGATTATTGCAGAAAATAAGCTCTGATGCTTTTTGTTAAATGGTCTGTCTGTCTATCTATCTATCTGGTAATGGTACAAAAAAATGTCATGCATATGAATAAAAATGTTTCTCTGCTGTGTCTCATGACATCATCATGTAGTCATGGGGTCAGGCTTGGGTAGTTGCGTGTGGAGCTCCTGAGGTCAGGTGGTCAGTTGGAGGGTTAATGAGTAGGTTAGATGCAGTGATTGAGGCAGGGAGTTTGTGAGAGACATGTCCCTCAGTAATGACTGGGGCTGCTTCCCTTCCTGATTAAAGGCTTACTGCAAGTGTCAATGTAGCCGCCCATCTATTAGCTGCCCCTTTACAATGTATTAGAGTGAAATATCACAGCCAGCTGACCTCACACTGCCCTCAGGCAAAACACTAAACGCAGATGTTTGCTTTTATAGTTTTTTCTCAGTTGCTTTGGTGCATTTAAAAAAATAAATACATCATCCTTAATATTTGCAAAGAAATATGTGCAGTCTCAAAACAGTTCATACAAACAGCACCAGACATTGTATTACATGTAAAAGCTTGTAATCCTTACTCAAAATCTTTTGTTCATCTCTCAAAGGTAAGTATTTATGTCAATGAACATTTCAGGGCCGTCAGAATGAAAAGTCCTTGTGTCATTGTTCACAAAAAGATAGTCAAAATGCTTAGTCATGTTGTCAATAAAACACTGCACTCCGTCAGTGTTACCTGATGTAGGCTAAACTAAGGCAACAGTTTGGATGACAGTTACGGTATTGAAATGTACAAAGCTGTACTTCTTCTGTATCCCATATTTCCATTTCACAAGTACATATTTACACACTTCTGTTTGTGAGTTATTGATTGAAAGAGACTGGATAGGATTTACAGTTACAATTTTACTAGTGGTCTGACCTAGCCTGGATGCCAGCCCGAACTTCGCCCACAACATTTTGTTTTAATTCTAAATAGAATATGAGTATGACGAAGTCAGGCTAGGTCTGACCACTAGAAAAAAATACATTACATTATTATTGTGATGAAAACAAAAAGAAATGGGGGCACAAAGGCGTAAATACAACATTTGAAAGGCAAACACAGGAAAGACCCCTTAGGAGGAACTTTGCTTTTGCATGCAGAACTGTGCTTGCCAATTGAAGGTTTGAGCTATTTCAGAGAACTGGTCTCTCATTGTTTGATCTACATTCTCTTCATTATGGAAAGTCAAGATTCACCTGCACAATTCATCAATTCATTGCATATTTACAAAAAGTCTAATAGATCATCTAATAGAATGCATTCTATTAGATGATCTGCAAATGGTTGATCTAGTCATAAATGGTCAAGCATATTTTCTACACATGTGTAGAAAATATGCTTGACCATTTATGACTAGATCAACCATTTTGCATTTGATGACTTGTATGATGAACAAATGACTAGATGTTTTGATGGGTAAGACTATTGCACAGATAACTATTTAATACATTTTTGAGCAACATGGCATTAGCAACTGATAATCTGAAAACGCAGACAATAACCAATTGCATGATTCACAAACTTGTTTAAAAGAATGAGAAACAGCCTTTATGATGTGCACAAGTGACGAATGTGGAGGTTGACAAGTAGTTTTGAGAATTTCATTTCTGAAATGAGAAATGCACCAAAGCGACTGAGAAAAACTGTAATAGTTTTGTCACTACAAAGAACATTTTATGGTGGAGGACTTGTGACAAACAGGTGACAAAAATATTCTAAGAATATTTCCCATCAAGTTATATAAATGTTATGGTTGAACCTTATGCGAACCTTAAGGGACATTCCATTTTATAATTAAATAATTGTGGGAAAATTTCTGAATGTTCAGAGAGTATTTCATTTATTTTTTTATTTTTTTATAACTTGATGGCAACACATTTTTTGTTCGTAAGTCACAAGTCTTCCTCCATATTTTTTTTGCATAAATGCTGTAAAAGCATAACATAAAAAAGCAAAACATTAGATAAATGTACAACTAAAATGTTTCTGTATTTTTTTTATTTTTATAAACGTATAAATAATGTTTTGTGCTTATGTTTTAAGAACATTCCCAGAAATCCAAAATCCCAGATAACACTGAAAGAAGGCTTTGTTAACCGTTACCTGGTCCTAACTTTGAGAAAACCTTGATGGAGCTCATCAAAAGTTCTGAGAATGTTCCCTGTTAGCTGGGGAGGGGAACTCTTGAACTTTGGTTGAAAGTTTTTTTTGAGACAGACATTTGAAATAGACATTTATTTTATAGCATGAAATAGACATTTATTTTATTTTATACATACATACAATTTTTTTAACATTTTTTTTAGGAGTACACTTTAGTTTAGGGTCCAATTCTCCTTATTTAGTAGCATGCTAGGATATTGGCTGTTTATTAGTACTTATAAAGCACATATTAATGCCTTATTCTGCATGACCATATTCCTAAATTTAACAACTGCCTAAATTTAACAACTGCCTTACTAACTTACTAGAAATTAGGTGGTTTATTTATTTTATATTTGGACTCTAATCTAAAGTGTGACTTTTTTATTCTTTTATAGAATATGTTGTCAATGACAAAAATGTTGACATTTATATATCACATCTATGACACATTTTAATCAGGTATGGGAATCTCAAATAACACAAAACGTTAAAATGTAACAGTCCAATTTGTGTGAAATAAGAATAAAATGATGGGTTTATATTGTGCATGTCACATAGGTTATTTCCCTCCAAAAGGAAACTTCACTATAGCTGTCATTTCTCTCATGCACTGATCGGATATTCACCTGCCCAAACATGCCAGGGATTCTTCCTCAAGCTGATAATGAAACAAAAAAAGAAACATAAGAGCCGCTACTTTCATAGAAAAGCAGAAATTAGCTTCAATACTGCTGTTTTTATAGTCTCTTAAGTTTTTAAGTCTCTTGTCAGGAAGAATTTAGGCTTTAATTGCTGTGACTGAACACTACAGTGTTTGACATCTGTTTACATGGCAGAGTTGCAACCATTATGCTGGATTATGCTGAAATGATCTTTGGCATCGCAGCACAAAATCAACAACAAAATTTTGAGAAGTGAGAAGAAATATGTCGACCTTGAAAGATCATTTTCCCTTATGTTGTAGTTTCTGTTTATTCTCCTCCAAACTTAGTCGATTTTAACACAGCCAAACATTTGACAGTGTCGTCTTTGGCATTTTGCAGTTTTGTTTTATGTAATATTTTGTCATTCCAACCACTGGCTCTCCTCTTGTTTCCTTAAAGTGTAGGCTAATCTATGTTTTTTTTCTTCACACCTTCAGAATCCATGACAGATTTTCAGATAAACTGGAGCAGCTTTGATGAAGGAAATTGAAGACAAAATATGTGAAAAGCACAGAGGGCCCTATCTTGCACCCGGCGCAAATGACAAATGACACTGTCGCATGTCATTCCTATTTTACACCTGCGCAAAGCAGGGTTTTCCCTCCACAGACGCACGTCAGTAAACTAGGAAATCAACTTGCACTCCCTAGGTGGATTGGTGCATAAAGGAGCCGTGTTTCGGCACAAACATTCCCTAGTGCTTATTTGCAGTTCCAGAAAAAAATTCCTACGGTGGCCGAGAAAGCTCAAACGCGCTGCAAATGAAGAAAACGCATGCAAAGAGAATGGCAAAATAAAAGGCTGGACGAGGATCAATATTGGTCCAGCGTTAGCTCGCTGGCATGAGCCAAAGGATGCCCGACCGATCCAAGAGGTCCTCGCTGCAGCCTGTAGCACGATGCACGTCAGCGAGGGGTGTCTCGAACCGACTTAGGGCCGGCCCGCTGAATAGGATTGCGGCACTCATCCATATGGTACGGCAAAATAAGCGAACAAGTGATTTTTTTATACTAATACTATTTTAAAAACATTAATTCGTAATACAACTCGACAAAAACGTAACTAAGTCCCCCAACTCCAGTCCGGTGCATCAATCTTCCCCCGCCTAGCAAATGTGAAGTGCGTCAGAAACAGAGCGTTTGCCCCTCGCCGCATCCAATGTAGACTGCATTGCTTTCTTTTGAGGGGGCTTAACACACTCAAGCATCCCCGTAGAACCTGGGCGGGCAGCTCGTGCCAGCTCGAGATGTGAACGAGATGTACTGATTACTGAGTTTGGTAGGGGCTACATTCTTGCAAGTAAATAATACATGATTAGACGGACAAAATAATCAGGCAGGATAACTATCCTATGTCTGCAGGCTGATAGTCATGTTTGTTATTTATTTTTCTGGTGAAAGTGTCTTGCATCAGGCTATAATGCCTATCAATTTTTCAAATTTGCAGATTCATCTATGGTATGCATCCAAATCCAATCTTCTCTACTACTTCCGGTGAGATTCTGAAGTGTGCATACGATGGACACTTTATGTCAATGTCACATTTATTTATATAGCACATTTCCAAGGCCAAGGCCTACCAAAGTACTTCACAGTAAAAAAGCACAAAAATGTTAAACACAGACTGATACAATAAAAACTATCAGTGTTTATTGTGTGATTACCCTGTGCCAAATGCTACTTCAAATAAATGAGTCCTCAGCAATGATTTAAAAGTGGACAAGCTGCTAGCAGTCCGCACAGCTGCAGGCAATGAGTTCCAGAGAGTTGGAGCAGCCACTAAAAGGCTCGATCACCACTGGATCTTAGTTTCAAACTAGGAACCTCCAGGACCATCAGATTTTACTATCCAATCAGTGTCTTGGTTCATGAATTCAAAGTTCTCTATTGTCTTGCATGCTGTTGTGTGTGTGTTTGTCTGTGGGCGTGGTCACTGATCATTGATGATCAGCAGTGCCAGCTGGTTTCAATCTGTTTGTCCCTTTATATGTTCAGTAACTGGTGTCTCATGTTGTCAGATCATTGTGGTTTCCCAGTGTTTCTGAGTTGAGTGTCCTCCAGTGATTTCTTTGTGTTCGTCATCGTGTTTCGAGTTTCTTCACACTTTCACAGATTTCATCGAGCACCATCACTGGAGATTCGACAATGGACTTGGGGCACTTCACTGGTTGTCCACCGAGGGCAGGGATGGCCGTCACCCACAATCTGCACTGGAGTACGTCGGACCCATTGACTTGTGTACCATCTGTGTTGTTTTCCTGTGTTGTGTGCCTGACCAAACTACTTACCAACTGGCAATTGTATCCTCCTCCAGTTTCTGTCACAGAACGATCTGACCATATTATGGATACAGCAGGTGCTTCGAGCTGGGACTCTTGCGTCGGCAGTGGGGACACGGTCAGCCCCGTCTCCGATCCCGAACCCATGCAGGTGGGTAGAGCTCGGCTTTCCAGGGTGGAGTGCCTTTACAGTGGGAAGGCGGGACATTTCATCAACTCCTGCCCAGTAAAAGACCCTGTAGTAACTATGAGGCTACTATCTGGTAATAATGCGAGGTCACGGTCCCCTCCGCTCACGCCTTCGTCCAGAGGTGTCGCCACACTTAGAGTAGAGCCTGTGAGACTCTTCTCCAAGTGAGAGCACCCACCAAGGCTAAAGCCAATCGCCACCGCCGGCCTAAAGCCTCCCATATACGTTGTTGGTCAAAAAGTATGGCTTTCTACTAAGAACATTCCTCTCCAGTCCGTATCTAATAAGCTTGCTCCCAAATTCAGCAGCCCGTTTCCTGTCAGATCATTGACATATGTCAGTATATGACAACAATGTAGTAGAACATTTTTTTTTAGAGTTTGTAAAATTATTTTGTCAATGTCAGTATTTTTACTGTTGACATGTTAATACATCTCTTATATCAAAAGATGGTAGGCAGATTATAGTAGTCTGAGAGTTATGAATGAAGGATAATGTAAAAAATGATTGAGTTGAAGTAGAGTATTTATGTTATTTTACAGTTTTTTTTTCTGACTATATAATTATCCACTCCTTGCTTCAGGTAAAATTACACAACTCCACTTTTACTCATACACGGAGTGAAATGAACATTACATAGGTGTTCCAGGTGCTGGTGAGCTGTATACCAGCACTATTGAATTAATCAACCATTATTAATGATGACCAGAACTGTATTTGTCAAATTAGAAGAGTTTGTTAAAAACATTTGTAAATGTTGTTTCTCCTCCAGTCAGTCAGTCAGTCACATGGGGTGTTGTTCAAGACATGGGTTGATGGGTTGAGATGCAGGTGAGAAAACGGTTGGTTGAAGGGAGATTTCCTTGACAAAGAGACCTCGGGGTATAGTGCTCATCACACCAATCGAAAAGAGCCATGTTAAGAACAAGAGCAACCTGACACACACATGTACAACAGTGGGGAATTCCTCACGAACCTTTAAGACATGAGATAAGAGCTGGAAAAAGCCTCCCTCTCCTGTGTGCTTCATTTCGCCCCACCTTTCTCTCTCTTTAACGTCAACCCCCTCCTTTCTACAGCTGACTTATTCTCATTTAAATGTCTGCGGGGTAAAACACCTCTCCCTGCTCATAACTCACAGGTGGAGTTTACACTCCCCTTCACAGCTCACTGACATGTACAGCAAAGCAGAGCGACCTCAGCCGGACACTGTTTAAGGAGGACGTTTCTCACAGTTATGGAGTTTTGACAGACTTCAAGAGAAGTTTGGATTTTTAAAAATGTATTTTGTGAGAAAAGTGCATTGTGTTTTACTTTGTTTGATCATATAGTCACTGTAATGCTCATGAAGATTAAAACAGGACATCAGATGACCGCAGCATCTACAAGAGGGAAATGAGATGCCAGTTTAATTAGGAGTGACACCTGGATATCTTCTCATCTTTAGAATTGATTTGTTGTGTTTTAAGCTTTGTGAGTCTTGCGGATGTAAGGATGGTTTTTGGGCTTTGAGAATGGGTTTGTTTCAGCCTGGCCGTGTGTGAATGGAGCTGAGCGAGTGGAGAGCCTGATGTCGGAGCTGCTGCTGCTGGCCTGTGCGCTCCTCTCCTGGATCATCACCTGCCAGTCTGGACCATGGAGACCATGCACAGGTCAGACCCACCCGCTCATTTCACATAAACAGACATATTTTAGCAGCATTTGATGAAAGAATAATCAACGGGAATTGTTTAAAATGAGCTTTTTTATCAGAGTTTATTTGGGAAAAGTTCAGTCTCAGTCACAACTCTGTCCTAGTGTCCAACACTATTTGAGTCATGTCATCCTTAGTAATTATTGCAGACTTTCTACTGAATTGCCATTGGATTATGGGCTTTATGTTCAGTAAACCGTTTCAGAAAATTAAAGGCAGATGTTTGTGATCATTCACAAAAAAAAAAACAAATCCAGGCACAAATGTCAATCAATTGTAAATATTACATATTGTCAGAAGTGTTTGGTTTATTTACTCAGTCAGGATAAGCTGCTCTGAATATCTCGGTTTCCATGGGATGTAGGTGTTTAAGAAGACACAGATTAGATGTGGTTGCCAGGTGCTAAAGTGTAAACCACTCTATGAAAACCTCTGGTGTTGCACAGTGGTTTCATCTGAAAGATGTCATGCACCATAGAATAGCAATTACGGAGCAATTCTCTATATCTGCTCACTGTTTGTAGCAACTGTTGCTTGAATTATATGTCTTCAGAAAACTTCACTTGTTAGTGACACTGTGAAAATGGGAAAACTCTTTGAGAACTTAAAGGGGCTTATAATGGAACAGGGATAGATTTAGTATCCTACTGGGCAAACTCAACATGTAGATGCAGATCTAACAGATTATATTTAAATTGTATTATGTGATTTTATCCCACTGAATATGCTGAAGAATAATAAATGGCAAAGATTGACAGCTTTTCACACAATCTGACTGAAGCTGTGATCCTGAAAATTCTTCAAGCGGAACATCATGCAGAATTTTACTTAATATAGAAATAAGAGTCATATGCCTATATACATATGTTTTCTTATGAAGCATTACTGAATCTCAGATCTACCAGAGCACTGAAAACACTGAGCTGTACATGTGAATGTGAGATTTTCTGTTTGCTCTCCAAAATGTGTCTTTTGCCAAAGTCTTTGAAATATGATCCATAAAGTGGTCTTCACGCTAACCATTTCCCTCTTTGATGCACTGAAGTAGGTCAAAACAATTCAAGAACACTTTGAATGTTTCATTTATAGTATTAAATTACTATTTAATACAATAAATAATAAATATAAAAAAACAATGTAAAAAAAAATTCTATAAGCTGATTTTTTAGCCTTATTACTCCAGTCTTCAGTGTCACATGATCTTTCAGAAATAATTTTAATTATGCTGATTTGCTGCTCAAGAAATATTTCTTATTATTGTCAATGTTGAAAAGAGTTGTGCTGCTTACTATTTTTGTGGAAACATGATAGAGTTTTGTTTATGATTCTTTGATGAATGAACAGTTCAATAAGACCAGCATTCATTTGAAATAGAAATCTTTTTTAATATTATAAATTTGTTTACTGTGACTTACTGTGTATTTTTTATTCAGCAAGGATGCATTAAAAAGGCAAGCAAGTAAAACGCTATATAAATTCTCCATTCATTCATTAAATTGATCAAAATTATTATATAAAAAAAAAACATTAAAACAATTTAGTGAGCCCAAACTTTTGAACGGCAGAATATATCACTAAAAATATATATATATTTTCATGATTTGTAATTACATTTTTTCTTTTTGTCAAATCAACTAAGATCATTTATGTTGTTCAGATAACATAATATTTTGAGTTTCTGATGATTAAATCAATCTCCTTCTTTGTATTAACTCAATTTTTCCATTTCAATGAACTTAAAATTTGAAGGCAACCAAGTTACTTATTTTTTAAGCTTAAACAACAATATTTTTTTACAGTGTATCCAATATGTGGTTGTCATCAAAGTGTTATAAAAGTCACACTTTACTATCCCAATACAATATTCATGGCTTTGTCCTAAAATTCTGTTACATATAGTGATTTTTTTTTATTTCAGTTTTTACTTTAGGGCTGATCAGGATTACTGAAGTCTTCATTTGTCATAAATCCACTGTTATGTGCCTCTCTAGAATACTAGAATATCGACTAGATTGATTTAATAAAATAAAATATATGATATTAGAATAATTGTCTCAAATTGTATAGTTGTATTGTCTGTAGTCTCTCTCCATACAGTCTCTTTTTTCTCACATGATTAAATAATTTCAGCTCAAAACAATATTTCATGCCCATTTAATTGTTAGTTTGCTATTTTATTGTAGCTGAAAGTACATAACTCCTTAAAGCACGCAAACAGTAAACATGCACATGTTTATGATGAATTTATGTGAATTTCTTTTACAGATCTGTTACAACTGGACTTGCTGTCTCGGGTGCTTCCTGGGACCAGCACGGCACAAGACGGGATACATATGGTCCAGTCCAGAGGTTCTCGAGGATTCCAGTTTACTGGATCTCCGCAGCTGTTTCAGTTTCCCTGCATCTCAGCTCTTCATTAATTGTAACTTCTTTCCCGCCAGTTCTCCATCGTTGTCACACTGAAAATCCCACAAATTGCTCCTGAGGTGAGAATAAAAAGGATTAAGATATGTTTAGCTTGAATTTGAAAACATCAAAGATTCTTCAGAAGCCTTTTTCTTTAGAATAGTTTTACATTTCTGAATAGTGATAGCGATCACTGTGTACTCTTTGATGTGCAGAAGAGTGAATACATCTTCACACTGTTGGACGGAGATTCAGATGAGTTGCTCCTCGGCCTGCGACTTTCCCAAAACAATCTTCACTTCCTGCAGAAGAGCCATGGTCCCAAGAAGCGCACCACTTTCAAGGCAGTAGGACTGGATGATAACCGTTGGCACACTGTGGTCTTGGCAGTGACGGGACACTACACAATTCTCACTGTAGACTGTGGCAGACCCCTCGAGCTGTAAGACTCTTTGGGAATACTGTAGATGTCAGGTTGTATCATTTTAAATGATATATGATCCAAAATGGCAATGATATCTGTGTTTTTGTGTTGAAATATACAGCCCGTTCTCATCCCAAGATGTCATCTAACTGACGCTTTTGACCATAAGTCAACATCCAACGTTTTAGGGTACCCTTTAACATCAGTTAGATGATGCTATTCTCAGGCGTCATCTAACTGACGCTTTACCTTTAGCGTCAGTTAGATGATGCGGGTAGGTTTAGGTCTGGGGTAGGGTTAGGATTAGATAGTAGTGATGTATGTCTCGAGACCGGTCTTGGTCTCTAGACCGGTCTCGAGACC
The DNA here is from genome assembly GCA_030378365.1 of Hybognathus amarus. Classification (NCBI taxonomy): domain Eukaryota; kingdom Metazoa; phylum Chordata; class Actinopteri; order Cypriniformes; family Leuciscidae; genus Hybognathus; species Hybognathus amarus. Next base: position 565,609 of record JAQIUQ010002660.1, on the reverse strand, counting down.
ACTTTTACGTGGTCTCGGTCTTGTCGCGGTCTTGACTGTCTTTGGTCTTGGTCTTGTCTTGGTCTCGGACCTCTCGGTCTTGTCTTGGTCTCGCTGTCTCAGACCGACATAGTGGTCGGGGGATTTATGGTGCGTTCTATTATTCATCCGTCTCGGAGATCCGAATCGGACGACAGACGTTGCCTAGCAACACAGCCCTTTTCCTTGGATTTCTCCTCTCGGACGTCGGACAGCCGTGAGGACACTGAGCAAGAATTCCGTTTCGGAATTCAAGATGGCTGCGCCCTGTGTGACTAAAGTATGAACTGTTTTCATTGTTTTTGAACCGCTTTGGTATTTTAAATGACGATTATAATCACTCGTATTACTGCGTCCCCTGTAGGTATGGGAATCGTTTGTTGTGAGTGCAATTACTAACGGTGCTAGCGTTGCTAACAGAAGATTAACATGAAATAAAGTGAACATTTTTAAGTTCAAGTTGGCTGTTTGATAAGGTGTAGTCATAATATTTTTTTTAATGTAAGTGCCTGGTACTCAGCCAGTGCTACCATTACAACAGCTTTCCGGGTGGCGTCCATTTTTTTCTCCGACTCGGATGCGCAAAACATAATAGAACGCTTGAAGTGTGGACGTGACGTCATATCCGAGGTCTGAGTCGGTTCGTTGGCTATAATAGAACGCACCATCAGCAATACAATTCTACAATATCCACTACAATATCCGCAACAGATTGAGGCGCGCGTCCGAATGAAGACACGGTGTGCGCGAGCCACACAAGAAAACACTGATCGCAGCGGCAACGAGCAATTTGATCACTTGATTTAAAAAACACATATCATGTACAGTTATTGATGTATTCATATTTAGTAAAACACATATCAGTGACATGGTTTTAACTTCATTCGGGAGATTTTGGGTAACTGCACAACTGACATATGAATTTTCAGCGCACAGCCAACGGTGTGTGGTAACCATAGCGACAAAACAACCAACTTTCGGTTCCTGCACTTAAGCTTAATTTCGTTTTTAAAAATATTTATGTATTTAAAAGTTGGAGAATGGATTAATGTGGAGACTTTGAAATCGGCAGAGATAGACAATGCAAAACAAAATCTTACACGTTATTGCTTAGCTTCAACAACACTAGTCTGTTTTTTGGTCTCAGTCTTGGTCTCAACTTGGTCTGTCTTGGTCTGTCTTGGTCTCAACTTGGTCTGTCTTGGTCTTGGTCTCGACTTGGTCTGTCTTGGTCTTTGTCTCGATACCCTCTGGTCTTGGTAGTGTCTTGGTCTCGGTTTAGGCGGTCTTGACTACAAGTCTATTAGATAGTGTCATCTAACTGACGTTAAAGGGTACCCTAAAACGTCGGATGTTGGCGTATGGTCAAAAGCGTCAGTTAGATGACGTCTTGGGATGAGAATGTGTTGAAATATATCATTTAGGTGCATAAACTTATACGATTATGTTTTGTCTCAAACAGAGTGCTTGAAAGCCCCTTCAGTGATGATCTCGATACAACTGGTTCCACATTCTTCATTGCTAGCAGAAGGAGATGGAATGGCTTATTTTCTGTGTGTATCTAATTTCAAAAGTATTATTTAAAAAAAATCTCATTTATATCTCATTTCAATGCTTTTTATTATTTTATTAAGATTTTAAATATACTTAGAAGTCTAAATGTAATGGTTCATTCGACTGTTTTTTATTGACAGGGTCTGATTCGGCAGCTGGTTCTGTTACCCGGTTCAGATGCTACCTCACGAATATGTCCCTCATCTGAGCCCCGGCTGTCTGCACTCTCTGTTCCTCAGGCTCTCTTACACCTGCCAATCAAACCATCATCCACTGACCTTCCCCTTCACCCTTATGGTGAGACTGCTAAAACATCAACACTTCTATCACCGGCTGCATGTCAGTATTCATAATAATCACTAAAAGTATACTGTAAAAAAATATTTTCAAGATTTATCACAACATTTTTTCTTTTGTCAAATCAACTTAAATAATTTATTTAGTTCAGATATCTTATTATTTTGAGTTTCTGATGATTAAATCAACCTCCTTCCTTGTATTAACTCACTTTTTCCAGTTCAATCAACTTCAAATTTTAAAGGGATAGTTCGGCCAAAAATGAGATTTAAACTATGCATTACTCACCCTCAAGCCGTTCGAGATGCATATGTCAATCTTGTTTCAGACTAACACATTTTCAGTTATTTTAGAAAATGTCTTAGACCCTTCAGTGGATATAATGTGAAGAAATGGGGTCCAGCTCCTTCAAGTCCCAAAAATGTGCATAAATCCTTCACAAAAGTAATCCATTCGGCTCCAGGGTGATAAACGAAGGCCTTCTGAGGGTAATCCGTGCGGTATTATCGTAAAAATATACATATTTAAAACTATATAAATGAAAATATCTGACTTCCGGCAACGATCGTCGCGACGGTTCCTACGCTACGTACGTTCACGGGTGATGGAAGTCGGCATATGAGGTATGACGTAGCGTAGGAAACGTCATGCCGGTTCCTACGCTGACGTACGCGACTTCCATCACCCATGAACGTACGTTGATCATTGCCGGAAGTCAGATATTTTCATTTATAAAGTTTTAAATATGTATATTTTTACAACAATACCGCACGGATTACCCTCAGAAGGCCTTCGTTTATCACCCTGGAGCCGAATGGATTACTTTTGTGAAGGATTTAAGCACATTTTTGGGACTTGAAGGAGCTGGACCCCATCTCTTCACATTATATCCACTGAAGGGTCTAAGATATTTTCTAAAATAACTGAAAATGTGTTCGTCTGAAACAAGATTGACACATGCATCTCGAACGCTTGAGGGTGAGTAATGCATGGTTTAAATATCATTTTTGGCCGAACTATCCCTTTAAGGCAACCAGGTTACTTACTTTTTTAAGTTAAACCAACAATATTTTTTTTACAGTTACTTCTCTGGTGATGGAAAATGACATTTTGAGAATATAGAAAGAAGGGACACACTTTCAAATGTCATGTATGGTTTGCTTTTGCATGCAAGCATCTCCATAAATTCATCCACAAGTCTTGCTCAGTAACTTGAGGATGACTAATGACTAAGCTAATCTTGAAGAGGTGCAGGTAGTATAGTATAGTTATAATGTCCACTATGTACTATCTTGAAGTCCTGCAGGAATGCGGTGTGTTTTAGCTGTAAACACAGGTCTGTGATTGTATGGGGATGCGAGTAACTCTATCTCACAGGTCTGTTACTGATCCGCTGACATTGACTGACAGCCTTGTGCTTTGAGTTTCTCTCTGGCTCAGATGAAGTGCTGGTGTTTGAAAGCAGGGTGTAGTTGTGCAGAGATCACTGTTATACTGTGGGCCTGTTGAGAGACATGTCACAGGGCAGTGAGAGGCCATGTTTACTTTATTTCCCCTTATGTAATGTAGGTTGCAGATAGATTCCATCCATCCATCCATCCATCCATCCATCCATCCATCCATCCATCCACATATAGTGTAACAACCACCTTACTAGGCCTATTCTTTTTTGGATATTTGTATTTTTATTTTTGATTAGACTTTATATATTGCAATCATATAAAACTAACTAAAAGGATAGGCTAATTCTTCTAAATATTACATGCAATAAATGGTAAAAACTAAGCTCGCTACCATCAGTTGTCTGTGGAATGTGTTCATATATTTGTCAGTGACAGTATTGATATAATCTCTGAAACTGAACATCTCTGTTTATTTTGCACAGAGGCAGAGGTTCGAGTGACTGCGGGTGTGAGTCCTCCCTGTGGACACTCTGAGGAGGGACAGCTGTGGTTCAGCACACTGAAGAAAGGACTGTTTCTCTGCGATGGCATTATGTGGCTCACTATGCTGCAAGGTGATTTTCTAACAGTATCTTCAGTTTGTAGCAGTACAGCAACTATTTATAGTTTGATATAGATATTTCTGTCTTTATGATTTTTTATTATGATTAGGTATTTAATTTTTTTAATGGGGCTGTCATGGCTAAGTGGTTAGAGAGTTAGATTTCTACCAGAAGGTTGCGGGTTCGATTCACAATACAGGAAATGACTGAGGTTCTATTCAGCAAGGCACCTAACCCCCAAATGTTCCCCGGTTGCAATGTGTGTGTGTGTGTGTGTGTGTTCACCACTCACTACTCTTAATGTGTGTGTGTGCACTAACTTGGATGGGTTAAATGCAGAGGACAAATTCTGAGTCATGTCACTTTCACTTTTCACTGTATGGTATCTGAATATCACATTGCATCTCTGCAGTGAAAGAGAAGCTGGATTACGTGGAGGATCACCAGGATTTATTCACCAGTTCTGAGACATTTGACATCGAAGTTTTCAACATCCCTTATGTAGGGCTTTTCATGGCGACCGCCAACCGTGATTCCAACCTCGGTTCCGGAATATACAAATGGACAGATGGGAAGTTTGAACGATATCAGAAACATCAGCACTTACGATGCACAAGCATGGCAATACTTCACAGTGGGCAAAAAGGTGTGTGTGGACTTTATGCTACCAATAGAATGTGTTTCCAGCCTTTAAAAATATTTTCTTATATATTTTCTTAAATCTAAGAACTTTTAGCATTCCCATTTAGTTATGCATGGGTAACAATTTATAGTAACTGCACACTATTAATCATTAGTTCATCATTAGTAAACAGTTAATTCATAATTTATAAAGCATTATTAGACATATTAGACAATAACTTAAGCCGTTTATAAATACAGCAATGAATGCTTTATTCTTGATTTAAAAGCACATCTATAATGTTAATCTGACCCGGATAAGCGGAAGATGAATGGATGGATCTATAATGTGTTTAATAATTGTTAAAATTAATTAATTTGCATACTTTATTAATGTTCAATTTATATTTTTTAAATGAAGCATTGCATTATTTACAAACCAGTTATTTAGTTGTCAAGTGGTTCATAAGTTCACTTTGAAAGTGTAAGTAAATTATTAATAAACTATTTAAATGTACATTCATACATACAGTAATAGTTACTTAGTGTGTTAATACATGCTTTATTAACATGTATTTCTACAGTAATTCAGGGTTAATTCAGGTAGTTATAAAGCATTTAGTAATGGTCAGTTAACTATGTTTGTGGGCTCATCTAAAGTGAGGACTATTTATGCCTTGTAAAGCATTTACAAAGTAGATTTAAAGGCTCAGTTAAATATTTCTATGTTCTGTATCACTGTTGTGTCTGTTTCCTTTTTCTGTTTAGGATATAACTGAGCCTTTAAATCTACTTTAGAAATGCTTTACAGGCATAAGTAGTCCTCACTTTAGATGATTTCACAAATAAAGTTAACTGATCATTACTCAGTGCTTTATAACCACCTGAATTAACTACATTAACACTTTCTAAGTGATCTTAAGAATCAACAACTCCTAAATAACTGGTTTGTAAATAATGCATTACTTAATTTAGAAATGATAAATTGATCATTAATAAAGTATGATACAAACACAATTAATAAACATTATATATGTGCTTAACTCAAGAATAAAGAATGTATTGCTATATATATATATATATATATATCCTCAAACACCATATAGTGTTCTGGATGAATAAGTGTTTTTACACAAGTCGGTTAAGTGAATGATTCAATGTGTGTGTTTAATTGGTTGAATTATTTACTCATTGAAAAAAAAAATCATTAGTGAAAAATCCCTAACACTAATACAAAGTCTGACAGTACATCTCAAACAAACATACACAGGAGGAGGGATACCAACAGTTATTGCTGTTAGACTGATATAACATTTGAGGACTGGAACAAACTGTTGTATAAATGAAAGCCTGTGATATTGATTGAGCTTTCAATTGGAACAGCTGCTAGCACTATCAAAAGATGGAGCGGTGTACTGAACGTCTGAGTGGGGTGCATCCCCAGCTGTTCATTTCACATTCAAGTGATTTTTGATGTGGTTTTAAAGTGGGAGAAGGGTGGAGACCTGACTCACAAGTTTTAATGTTGTAAATCACATGTGCATAATAACAGAAATTAATTTTGTCTGATGCTTTATCCAAAATTTACAGCAGACACCTTCTGCTTCTCTTCACCCTGACCTACTGCATAATTACAGTCAAGAGTTGGAAAAGCCGTATGGGACTCTGTTCATACCTGCAGTGCAATTAACCATATGTTTTTCTTCTTGAAAGTCTAAGATAATATGATTCATATTCAATTTAAAGTGAAATAGAGGGAGGAAGCCTTTGTAATTGCACCAGTGACCGGTTATTAAAAGATAAATCAATGCACCATTAAACTGAGGTAGTTTTGAGGTAGAGGCAATTCATTAAAATACTTCCATCAGCACAGCCCTTTTCCTCTGTCTTTGAAATCCAGCCTGGATAATTAAAGGCCTGTGAAGATGCAGAAACTACCGAAAATTATGAAGTGCAAAACTCATTACACTTTGATTTTGATTTTTATCACCTTTAACTAACTTGAAGCTACTGTCATGATTTCTTACCACCATCTTCCTGTAACAGAAGTTCCTGGTTGTTGCTAACTGCAGAGGTAAGGATGCAGGGGACCAGGAGCAGTCGGTCATATATAAATGGAGCTCAAGGAAGCTGAAATTCATTCACTATCAGACTCTGAACACACACAGCGCACGTGACTGGGAGGCTTTCAACATTCAGGACGAAACTTTCCTCGCCGTGGCCAATCATAGGCAAGGTATCAGAACAGCTCAATGCATGTCTGTCATCTCATGTAGCTCTGTTGTTGTCCCGTGTAACTCCACAGCTTTTATCTGTTGAACAATAACGGGAGGAAGTTCATTTATACGATTTCTAAAAGAAGGTTAAGATTGAATTCCATTCAAATCTCGTACAAATCTACGGTCTTTGAGGCACACAATCTGAACAAAAAGACCACTAAGGAAATCGTTTTAAGGCTGAAAGGTCTCCTTGTTTGTGGTTCACTTTGATTATGCATTTAATTTCTAAATGCTTATGAGTGTGTGTTCATCCGTTCGTGTGAAGTTCTTAAGTGTGCCTCTGGCATTGATCAAAGTGGAAACACAAGCATAAAAGTAACCTTTCATAGCACTTTATAACCATATGGCCCCATCTATACACCTGCATTTTTTGGAATACATCCGAACTGAGCCATGCCAGTCCATCTGGATTTCTGTGTTACAATGGGCTACATGACTGAATAATTTTTGTTGTTTTTTTGTCCAAAGGGAGAGAAACCATAATATTAACAGTGTAATCTACAAGTGGGACCCAGTGACCCAGTATTTTGAGGTCAATCAGACAATCCCGACCGCTGGTGCTTATGATTGGGAGTTTTTCACCATCGGCCCATATTACTTCCTCGATAGTCGCAAACACTTTCAATGGAAGATCAACAGTCATTGATTCTACAATCTATATCTGGCTGGGACAGATGTTTCAGCCTTATCAGTCCATTACAGTGAGTGAAATTATGTTATTGTATCTGCTCTCATCATGATCACAATTTTAAATTCAGCTCTGCCATCACATAAATAAATTACATTTTCATATAACAAATTCAAATAGAAAAAGGTTAATTTAGATTGCAATACTATTTCACATTATATTACTATTACTATGTTTTTGATCAAATAAATGCAGCCTTTATAGACCTTATTCAGAGCAGCGCCATGACCGGTATGAAAGTGAGGCTGTGAGGGATAGACTTACCGTGTTTACAATGGCATCCGCAGTAAAAAGCTGAAGCCTACTTACAATTTTCCACAGCTTACAGATCGGGAATTTTTTGTCCACTGAAATTTCTTTGAAAGATATTTTTTCCAGTGTTTCATGTGCAGAACAATCCGAAAACACATTAAATAACAGTACAGCCCATTGAAGAGATGCATGTCTATCCCTCACAGCCTCGCTTTCATTCTCACTCAAAATCAAAGATGGCGCTGCCGTGAATTAGGCGTAAGAGACGTAAGAGTTTTTAATCGTATTGTCCCCAGACTTTTAGTGTTTGTGGGACATGATTAGCATGACTACAAATAGCATGGTTTGCCATTTGATTCTCTCATTGTCCTTTCAGACATTTGGGGCGATAGACTGGGAGATGTTCCAGATTGAAAACAGGGTGTTCCTGGCTGTAGCCAACAGTCAGATGCTAACGGAAGATGGCAAGATTCAGTACTCCATCAACTCCACCATCTATGAGCTCAGCATGGCATCTCAGACGTTCATCAAGTTTCAGGATATGGAAACGAACAGGTGAATTGTGAACTGGCCTTCATAAGAAACTTTCTAGCTGTCACATTTTTATTTAACGGACACTTTTTTGTCTGGATCTTTCAGTGCTTTGGACTGGGAGTATTTTACTGTGGGAGATGACAAGTTCCTGGTGGTCGCCAACTCCTATGATGGAACCTCATACTCCCTTAACAGTGTTATATACAGGTACAGCTCTCATCCAGTATACATTGAAATAACGGAGTGTCCATTTATACCAAGTGCAAATAGCCCGCCTTGTTGGCAAAGGCTATTTACAGTAACTCCGTCCACCATTATCTGATCCCATAACCATAACATCATAACCTGTCAGTGTCTTTGTCATGACAACTCTGACATTAAATTAAGTTAAACTGTCATGTGGTTGGTTTTGACATTGGCTGTTATGAGGGCGTTATAACTGTGTCATGAATATTTTCGTGACCTCAGTTACAGTGGTACTAATTGAATTTGTCATTAAAAAGTTATAATGGCTTCATGACAACCAATGTCAAAACCAACCACCTGATAGTTTGATGTAATGTAAACTAATAAAGCTAGGTGCTTTCTTAAGTTTGATAATTAATCTGCTACAGTATGTCATGTGAATGACAGGTTGTGTTGTTTTAGTAATGTCAAGTTGTCATGACAAAGACACTGACAGGTTATGATGAATTGATTTATGTCAAGGTGTCATAACAAAGACGTCTCAAACAATGTCATATTTGCATTAAAATGTCTTAATTGAGCGAATGACACTTAATGACCGTTGTCATAAACATGCATAAAACTTAATATTCATAACATGTCATGATTATTAAGGTGTCATGTTACACCCCTTCAAGTAAATTGTTACTGACATTTCTTAAAAGATGTTTGTCAAAACATCATTCTCAAAGTCTTTAATTTTGCTATATTTTCATTATAAAAAAATGTCAAAAGAAACAACCTTGTATGTCATCTTAGGTTGATTTGGATGATTCTACAGAGAATAAACAAGAGTAAATGTTTTTCTGTCAGACATGGTTAAAGATGCAAAGGCAAATGTTTCCTAAACAGATAGTCCTGCACCAAACAGCCAGATTGTAATTCTGTTTGTTGCCACTTGTGTGCCTGAAATTCAGTGGCGGATTTAGCAAATTGGGGGCCCAAGGCGAAGGTATGTATGCCCCCCCCCCATCCGAATTTTAAAAGAGAACGAAAAAAAAATTACCAAAAGAATGGTGGATAGGCAGGTAAAGCTAATCTATGGATAAGTAAAGGTTGGAGAGGAGAATATAAACCTTCCCCTTTAAACCCTGCATACTTCTTTACTCCGAAATGAAGATGGAAAGCAGAGAACACACAAAGTGTAGCACTACACAAACTAATAGTCACGATGGAACCCAACAGAGAATAAGGTTTCAGATAACACCTGTCTTTACCAAAATGCCAGGAAAACCAGCACTGTTTATTCTTTTTTTAAGATCAAATCAATATCAATATAACCAGCAAGACAAGTAGTTATATATATTTATTTACATATACCTATCACAAACAGTTAAAGTACATATTTAGCAAAATTTCACAAACAGCCATATACTTAGCAAATATTGTGTGTGTGTGTGTGTAAGAGAGAGAGAGAGAGAGAGACAGAGAGAGAGACAGAGAGAGAGAGAGAGTGTGTGTCTGTGTGAGACTGAGAGAAAGAGAAGAGAGTGAGTGTTTGTGTGTGTGTGTGTGTGTGTAAGAGAAAGAGAGAAAGACTGAGAGAGAGTGTGTGTGTGTGTCTGTGGATGTCGTCGTTGTCGTTGTTCCTGTCTGTATCAGTAGTAACGTTAGCCATAAAAAAGTTTGTCAACTTTGGCAGCGTTGCCAAATACTTATCGGCATTTTTTTTCTTTTAACTGATCCGATTTGGTAGCTTCTTTTCATTTTCGCGTTTCGTCTCTCTCTGTTTGTGTAACTTTACCTCACAGTCCTCCTGTCACTCACTGTGTCTCAGTGTGTTTATCTTTGCGTACGCACACCGTTAAGGACTAGTCCATTTCATTGTGAAAATAGGGGGGTGTATGTGTAGGGACAGATAACCATGAACTGGACATTTTAACCACTACTTAAATGTTTCAATGCATTTCTTAAGAATATTAATAAAAATTTTCCAATGCCTTTGAAGCGTTCATGATGATAAGGGGCTCTTTTTTTTTTTTTTGAGGTTGGTTGGGGGCCCCCCTATACGACCGCTTGGTACGGGGCCCAAGCAGCCGCCTACCTATGCCTCTATGTTAAGACCGCCACGTCTGAAATTACACACTGTAGCTTTAAACTTTTTACAAGTATGTGTATGTGAAGTTTTAGCTCAAAAACCCCACAGAGATTTTTTTTATAGCATGTTAAAATTGTCCCATTTTAAGGGGGAGCAAAAACTGGGGAAGTTGCAATAGTTTTTTCTTTCCTATTGAGGCACATTTCAAAGGCTTGTTCGATCGCACAGACTGGTCCGTGTATGACATCCCAGTAGCTACATCAGACGCTAATGCTTCTCATTTACTTTGAATGGGTGACATCAAGCATTGCTGAACTAAATTGTGTGTTTCGTTGTCAGATTATGTATTAGCCTTATGCAAATACCCTAGCGTAGACGCTGGCCAATTGCGTTTATGCAACACCGGAATGGAATGTGATTGGCTGTTGTCACTATGACGGTTGCATGAGCACCAAGCTTCAGACACGCCCTCCGTCAAACGTTTACACCTCTATGGTTTACACTGACGACCCGTGACAATCTAACGTAAAGTGAAATGGGTTATCAAACAAGAAAAAATGTAGGGCGGGGCTTGATTTTGACCATCGGGAATTTATTCAATGGTTGTGGTTTGGTACTGTTGTGATGTCCCGTGAAGGGACAAGTTGTCTCGCAGTCGCCTTTGAGCCAGTAGACACGTCATCAGAGAGGAGAAGATACTAGTAGTTACCGCAAGATTATATGAAAAAAATAATTGTCATTAGAGTAAATTGATAATCTGACAATGCAATGCATTGTTGAAAATGTTTTAATAACTTCATAAATGTGCATTTTGCAGGTGGCAGGGTTATGAGGGCTTTGTCCCTGTGCACAGACTCCGCACCAATGGCTGCAGAGACTGGGAATTTTTTAACACAACCGATGGCTCCTACCTCATCTACTCCAGTGCTAGAGCTGCGCTCTCTAAAGTCCTTAAATTAAGGACCATATAGTGACACTGGACATATGGACTGTATATGGGACAGATCTGCTGGGAAGGAGACTAGTTGACGAACTCATTAACTGGAAAACAAATGAACCCCTAAACTGAAATATTCTTCTATATAAAAGTTATATAAAACTTTTTTATCCGATATCAAAATCCTTGAAACCCGCTAAAGGATGAATCTCCACTCTAACACTCAAATCAGTCCACTGACCTCCTGAAAGACAACAGCACAACAAGATGTTCCCAATATTTCTGAAGACTCAAACCTGCACTTACTTGCACAGAATTCATCAACATGCTTTGTTGATTAAAATGTCATTATGTCCTGTGGTTATGCATCATACTCTGCATATGAAGGCAGCTAACTATTCTATACCACAATTTATGAAAATAGCTTTAATCAAGACACTATTTAACTGTACCGTACTGTAAATGTTTTATTAGAAGGCCTTTGCATGAAATTGAAGTATGTTCAAATATATGCATTTACTAAATAAAATCTTCATAATATTTATAATAGATAATGACAAATAAACAGATTATTTTCTTTTTATATTACAACTATGACTTATTTTAGAACTCAATTCTGTTGTTGGTCATCTTATAAACAATGTTTGATCTGATTTGTTTTGATTCTCTGTCATAATTATAAGCTGTGCCATATAAGCTATTGAATTGATATATTAGTGACTAGTGATTATTAATTATTTACTGTTGTTCCAGCACAGCATTTTGACATCATTTTGGTTAAATTAAACATTTTCGCCTTTTGAGTGAACTGCAGGCTATATTCATCTTGTCTTGGAAGCAAAGGCTGAAGGGGAAATGATTTAATAAAAATATTGTCTTGTAATACATTTACAGTAATGTGTTGTTGGTGTAGTGGTGTACACTACATTTGTTTATTTATTGTGTTCTTGGATATTTCTGATTAGATAGTCTTTAAATAAAAGATGTTTAAATCTACAATAATGTTAAGGGGATGACATACATGTCACGCATTATTACAATGAATTGCACAAAAATGGAGAGGCTTCTCCCTGCAGAGGCAATGAGTGGAGCAAGACATGCAGCTCCCCTCTCTGAATGTAATCTGGGTGTAATGGGTGGAGCTAATCCTAACCTTACCCAGACTTTACCCTGCTGGACTATGTCAAGCTCCACCCATGAGGTTCAGAGAACAGGAGTTTGACGTCATTGGCTTCAGAAATGCAATTTTGCATCATATAGGCGCCACCTATTGGACCTTATGTGGTATGACAAAACTGGACTGGGTGAATTCAGGTAAATTAGATCACTTTTGAGACTAACTGAAAAAAGTTGCCCAGCCCAGTTAACCTGCATTTAATAGTAGATTTTGTTGTTGTTGTTGTTGCGCAGTAGGAGTTTAATCTATGGTTTCATAATCAGTACAGTTGTCATAATCTGTGTGCTATACATACATTTGTGTATTGCGGTCTTCAGGCAGGGTTAGAAGGTTAGTGTTGCAGAGAAGAAATTATACACTTATTATAAATTATACTCGCACTTTTACTTGCCAAATGTAGCTACAACTGTGCTGTGTTGGCTTCAAACTAAACAAAACAAAGGCAACACAACTGGCATTTAAATAAGATTTAAAAAAAGAAGTGTTTATTTGTTCAGGGTATCACATCTCAAAACAAAGTCAAGTGAAGAAAATCACGGAAATACAATTTAAACTCTTTGCTATAGCGGCAGTATTTCCCATTCATATATTCTCGAGTGTAGTGAATTTGGGAAGACTCACTATCAGCGCCGTCCAATCGCGGTCTTGCACAAGATAACCGCCATTATGTATCGACCAATCAGCTCTTTGCTTACTGAGTAGTAAAAAATCTTTCTATCGCTTTCTAGAAGAAAAACAGCCAATACCTATTTGGTTAACATTGGCACTAAATTGCTATGTAATCAAAATTAATTTATTAAAGTATGTTTGTGTACGTCTACTATAAACGTATAAATATTGTACATGCTATTCCAAAAGCATTATCCATAAGTATTATTGTTGACGCCCTCTTGCGGATGGTGGTTGGGAGTGGAAACGCTAGTTTCTAAATAAAGCTTCTACGACTGAGACAGGCGTTCATTAACAGAGGTCCGATTTTTGTGTGTTTGAGCGCCGTGTTTGTATTGTGTTATCTGCAATTTCTCACATAGTGTTACAATTGCAGCGTACTATATATAAAACAACAACAATGAGTGACGCTGAGAAGGAATTCGTGAAGCGGGTATGTAGTGTTTTTTTAACCGTTTTCTCTTTTTGCACGCGCCATGTTTCTTCTAGAAATGGCCTCCATGTTGTTTGTTAGCCAGACAGGCTTCATTCATTTTTTATTTTATTTAAAAAAATGATTATGTAGCCTACAAATGCAATGACTCGATGCTTTTACTCCTTAACATTTATTTAAAAAAAACTATGTAAAATGACGAAGCTACACGTAACATGGATTTGTACCGAAATCCAAGTAACGTTATCCAGTTAACGTTAGCCAACTTCAGTGCTAGCAGACAGACAACGTGCTTTCATACTAGAAATGCATTTATCTGCTCTTCAGTGTTCGCTTTTTACTAGTAAGCAAAATGTTTTACAGTCCTTAATAAGTGTTGTTTTCTCATTGCATGTTTAATTAAACAGATATAACTTGTATGATTCATATTTTTATGCTAATACTTGAGAGGTCATCCTGAGCCTTAAAAGCAAAAAACAAAAACTAAAATAAAAAAAATGCAAGTTTTTAGTTTCAAAATCACGTGAATTTTTTTAACAGTAGCCAACAGGCTTGAAATGTATATTGTAATTGTACATTTTCTTGTAATATTACAAGAAATGCAACTATGTACATTTGTTTTTGCATGAATAAGGCTCAAGATGCATCTGAAAGAATCTAATTGTTTGTCATAATGGAAATTAAAGCTCACTTTACATTTCTATTTGTTCATCTGTAATGTTTTTCACACACTAACGTTAATAAATCAATAGGATTCTTGGTTGTAATGTCCAGTGTTTACACATTCTTCATCCTTTTCTTTTTTGTTAAGGTTAAGGTTGGAAGAAGAGAAATCTGGACGAAGTCAAATGTCAAGTTGTTAATGCGAATAATTTGAAGCTGAATTGTCAGTGCATGCTGAATATTGCGGAAGCAAAAGAAGTTCCCATATAGCATTTATGGGCAGTGAGAGAAATGGGGAAGAGGAATGAAGTCAGAAATGAAATTGAAACTGAAGAAAGAAGAAAAGATGTGTAATGAAGTTAAGATCAGAAGTTATCTGGGATAAGATCGCAGCGCTAAGTAACTCTTAGTATGTTTGTCCCATGCGTGCATGCATAAATATTCTGTTCATTTTGTATTGCAGTAATAATTATTGTCCTTTAGCATGAGAGATTTACAAATAGTTATTTTTATATTTAATTTGATGCATTACATGTCAAATTCTTATATTGTAAGTGTATTAAAGTAAATTGTTTTTACTCTAGTTCATATGCCTGCGATGAAAAGGCCATCATCGCTGCATATTATCCTAGTCTAGATTGGTCTCAAACTCATTTCTATATATACTCTATTATTAGTTTTAACATTCTTAGTATGACCATGTTCTCTGGCTCTTAACTTGTTTTGGATGTGGTTGGTTTTAGGAGTCCCGTTCGGCCTCTAGGAGCGCAAGTCCTAGAGGATCTGCCAAGTCGGCCAGTCACTCACCGGATCGCTCGCCTGCTCATTCGAAAGAGGGGTCCCACCACACTCGCTCCAAGTCTCGTTCTCGCTCCAGGTCCAAGACTCGGTGAGTATTTCTTGTCTTTTGAGGAATGCTGTTTTCTATTGGTAGGTCAAACAACCTGCATGTGAGAGCAAACTTTATTTGAATATCATGTAAGGGAAGCAGTGTTTTACAATAAAAAGCATTAACATATGATTAATAAGTATTTCCTGTGAATGAAAAGGAAAAATGGCATAATTATAATGACCTAAAAAAGGGTAAGTAATGTATATAAAAATTATAGAATTAATTATTAGCCCTCTGCTGTGTTTTTTTTTTTTTTTTTAAACTTAAGAATGGTATGACACTTGGTTTCTATTGTGGCACTTGCTATGTGAACGCCAAGAAAGTTGTGGACATGTGTTTTTTTTTCTTTAAAGTCACTTTTAGTCAAAAATGGGCTGCGTACAAATGTGAACATTTTTTTATGCAACAAGTTACCTATCGACTAATTGCAATGTTACAATTATTAAGATCCATTTGATTCCACAATTTTATAAATATTAATTGGTATTAGGGATGTGCAAGAGTACTTGGATATGTGAAAATTGATCATGAAAAGGATCACTGTGAAAATATTTTTTTCTTCTGATTTTCTCATTGCGGCATTTTGAGTGGTACCTGAGGTCTGATTGGGTAGCATTCGACAGCATGCCATCCAGACCAATGAAATAGTACATTTGATGATTTTGATGCTTGGAATCACTTGATAAAGAAGATGAAAATAGTTAAATGCAATATATGGCAGATTGGCTCTGCACATGCATATGGTCATAATGAGAACATTATATAGAATGTTGTGAATTATTCTTTAATAATAATTCGTTACATTTTTATAGTGCTTTTCTCTGCACTCAAAGCGCTTTACATAGAAGGGGGAATCTTCTCAACTAACACCAATGTGCAGCATCCACCTGGATGATGCGACTGCAGCCATATTGTATATGGGGATGATTAGGGGCCATGAGGGACAGAGGCCACTGGGCAAATTTGGCCGAGATGCCTGAGTTACACCCCTACTCTACTTTTTTTTTTGTCACCACAGAAAGTCAGGACCTCGGTTTAACGTATCTTCCGAACAGTGCTTTTTGACAGTATAGTGTCCCCTTCCACTATACTGTGTGTTAGGGCACACACAGACCACAGGGGGAGCACCCCTGCTGGTACACCTCTTCTAGCAGCAACCAGGTTTTCCCAGTAGGTCTTATATCCAAGTACTAACCAGGCTCAGCCCTGCTTATCTTCAGTGGGCAACCAGTCTTGGGCTACAGGATGATATGGCTGCTGGCTTTAGATGCCTGTTTCTCTGGAAGAGCACATATACAACAGGAGTAACACATTCTGGCTAGTGGCAGCATGTAACTTAATCTAAGTTAACTTGCATTTTTCCCTTTTTTGCTGATACCAGTTGTGAATGTAAGGTTATCTGATTAATCTCATAGGATATGTCATAGAATGGATGTTCATTCACCCTTCAGCGTCATTGCATGCAGCTATTTATTTTAGATGTTTTATTATTTTTTCTTCCGAAAACCGATACATTGATAATGCAACAGTGTTATTTTTCTAATCGTATTTTATTTTCATTTCTTGATAGACATATGTGCATGTCATATTCTTTGTCAACATTAATTAAAATACTTAAAAATATTATCATGATGCAAGCACCCCGCCCACGATTTGCGAGTACTCGTTTTTTGAGACCAATCAATGCTCGCAAACTGAAAATGGATAAAAATGGCCATTTATATCGGTTTAATATAGATATTAAAATTTAAAAAAATGTTTTGATCAAAAAGAAATTGCATTGATTTTACTAAAAAAAATACTTTAAAGCTGCAATACCTAAGATTTTTGCATTAAAATATCCCAAAATCACAAGGCAAGTGTTATATATTTAGTTAAGATGATAACTTACAATATTCCAAATGTTTCAAACAATGTTTAAATCGCTAGAAAATTGAGATTTTAACCAAGGAAACGGGGCGTGTGAGCAGGGGTGAGCTGGGAGTCGCCAGTCAATCGCGTCATATCCGCGTTACCTCGGTTTCCGCTCGTACTACGTGTAGTCCTGGACAAATGCGGAAGTTGTAGTTGTGCGTTAGCGTCTATCAAGCAACAAACGTCAGCTTGTTTCGTGCATCTGTTATGGAATGGAGCAGAATTATTCTTTTCAATTATTCTCGGAATGTGAACTGTTTGCTGTAAAGGGGGTCGCACACCGGACGAGAAGAGCCGTGCCACGTCTAGGACAAAGTCCAGTATCGCACACCGGACGCGCACTTTCTCATCAGTATATGGCCAGCAATATTGTTATGTTTAATGACATGAAAGGAAGATAATTTCTGTTCTATGTTATGATTGTACTGTACAATTAAATACAATCGTTGCTGAGTCTGCAGTCTGAAAACTTTACCTCAGAACATCCGTTAACTGAATGAATTGAGAATCTCAACTGAAAAATCGAATAACATCAGCAATTGTCATTCAAGCAGCTGATTTCTGTAAATGAATGCAAAAACTAAATGCATATTGCAGCATAGGGCGAAGTCAGGATCCATTAGCAACGATTTGACTTCAAACCCTCTCCACCATAGCTTCGTCCAGTGACTCGTACCGTAACATCTGTGATAACTAATTTTCTGTTAAACCTGACTTTTCTTGCGGCTATTTCAGTTTAATGAAAAACAAGCATGTCATTAAACGCAACATTTATAGAAATCAAACTTTACCTCATCCATGACAACTAATTTTCGATTCCCGTCTGACTGATTTATCCATGGTGGAGTTGAAAACAACAGTTCCCATCATTCCGCGTTCCTCCACGTTGTCAAGCAAAGCCGTTGTTGTTGTTTTGAATGTCAGCGCCCTCTAGCGACATGCCAATCTTAGGTATTGTAGCTTTAAGGTGTTCAGCCACTTTGACTGGTAGGATTACGAGTGTGACTTGTGAATGAGGAGCACCAGAGGGTTAAATATAATTCATAAAAGCAATTAAATACGTTTTTTTGTGATGAGGGTGTAGTACTATTGCTTTTGATTTTGTCGCAGAATTGTATATCATTTAAAACTGTTGAAAAGGCAGTGTGACTCATCTGCAATTCACAGAACACTGTTATACCTGCTGCTTTCCAGTTACAGGTTGAAATGATGTTTGGGCCAGATAAAAAAAAATTCCCTCACCCTGGACTGATTTGAAGCACTCTGCAGTTGATCATTTGACATGTGTTGGTAGCAACTTGATGTATATTGAAATTGAAGCTGGTTCTGGTCAGTCTAAAGACTTTTTTCACTTTACTCCATCTTTACGCAGGTCTCGTTCCCATCGTAGCTCTCGCAGACATTACAGTCGTTCCCGTTCACGCTCCCATTCTCGCCGGAGACGTTCACGCAGCCGTTCATACAGCAGTGAATACCAACGCCGCGCGCAGTAGTCACAGTCACTCTCCCATGTCCAACCGTAGGCGACATGTTGGTGACCGGGTGAGACAAAGAGTCAGTTCCTTACGTGCCATTTTATTTAAAACAAATTGACATGATATTTATGTACTATTCTAATCTGTAATGTTTTCTTCACCTTTAGGCAAACCCAGACCCAAACTGCTGCCTGGGAGTGTTTGGGCTGAGCCTGTACACCACAGAGAGAGACCTGAGGGAGGTCTTCTCCAAGTATGGCCCTCTGAGTGATGTCTCCATTGTGTATGACCAGCAGTCTCGGCGCTCCAGGGGTTTTGCTTTCGTTTACTTTGAGAATAGAGAAGATTCCAAAGAGGTGAACTCCCCAGTTGAATGGATTGTGTGGATTTACATAAAGTGAAAGGCTTTTTTTTAATACAAGAAATTCCACCTTTACTGAAATTGCAAATTGACAATTTATGCAGGTTTTTTTCCACTTTTTTTTATTCATAAGGTGAAGTTAATGGTAATTTCCTGTGCATTGATTCTAATATGCTGCATATTTGACAATACTTTGGTTTGTCAGTTGTGAAGTTGCATTATGCAGGTTATTTTATTGAAGTACAGTGCAGAATGTATTGTTTCCTCCAGCTATTTTATGCCCAGCAATATAGAAACCTGGGATTAATGGACTTAAGCAGAAGGAGTATTGAATGCTCAGTATGGGTTATTCTGGTCTGTTTTGGTTCTAGGCTAAAGAGCGTGCAAATGGTATGGAACTAGACGGCCGCAGAATTCAAGTCGACTACTCTATTACAAAGAGGCCTCACACACCTACTCCTGGAATATATATGGGCAGACCAACATAGTGAGTCTGATTTCAGTTCTGTGTTTCTGATTCCTTCCTGTCTGTTTAATCTCATTCTTGTCAAATGATTCATATTAATATTGTAGATATGGGGTGCAAAACTCAGCTCCTGGGGGACTGTGACCCTCTGGGAACTTAGTTTTGCTCCACAGTTTTAGATGATAAACTCTGATCGTTGTGAATATCAATTGATCTCTCTCTCTCATGGTGAAAATATTTAATCAATATGAGTCCAAATCATTTTTTTTTTCATGTGCAGTGGCGGAGGCCCAAGTGTAAGTCGCCGCCGTGATTCCTGATGATCGAGGCTACGAGCGTGGATATGATCGTTATGATGACCGTGACTACTACAACAACAACAACAATAGGTCATACAGGTGATCCCCTACATTTTAGCTATCTGTGTGATGCGTTTATAACGACCGTTCTTCATGGTACAACACTGAGATATCCTCTCTGCTGGCACAGTAGCTCAGATTTGTGCTTGCCCGGCTGATATTGTCACTTGTTTCTAGGGGTGTAACGGTACACAAAAATCACATTTCGGTACGTACCGGTTTTAAAGTCACAGTTCGGTACGTTTTCGATACAGCAGAAAAGAAGGAAATGACAGAGCAGTTTCCTATTCGTTAAAAGAAATTTTTTTTTAAATAAGTTTGAATTTTCCTACATCTTGAAATTTTTAGGTTTATGAATGGGAGCCATCTTTGAAGGATGAACAAATGTTTTGGTTATCACATTAAAAAAATAACATTTAAATAAATATTTATTTATATAATATTTGAGTTTTGAAGTGCTGGAAAAAGATGTGTAAAGTACTTGATAGAGTTTCAATATTCCAGCCAAACTTGCAGTTAGTTCCAGTTTGTGTTACTATATTAAACCCATGGTGCATGTTGCTGGTCTGTGGACGTAAAGTATTACTAGTTCATTCACGGCACAATGTTTCTCCCGGTTTCCACGTCAGCGCTGTTTGATCTAATTCAGATCTATTGTTAATAAAGGAGAAATGTGAAATGCTTCTCACGAGATCTCGCAGCGATGTTATACGCTGATTTCACGCAGCCATCATTTTGAAATGTATCCGGTGGGAAGAAAACCGGAAGTGTCGCTTTAAATCATAGGAGAGTCGCGAATGCGATGGCGTTTTGTTGTTTATTTTAGAAATGTGTTATTCTAAAAATGTACATACATTTCTTTCATAGTGTAGACTATATACAGTGAACTTTATAAAAGCATTTTTTTTATATTCAGAACATAAAATTTCGGAACGAACTATCTACAAATCCTATTTTGGATGTTAACCTCTAATAGTTTACATCGCGGCAGCAGCTTCAGGTTGGTCATCCAAGTCATTGTTGTCTATCTGTACTTCGGGATTCTTCCCACCGGAGCCTCGCTTTCGATTTCAAAATGGCAGCTGCGTGAAATCAGCATATTACTTCAGTGGCGAATTCAAATGTTTTCTTTACTGGCTCTGAGTAGTAACAGTGTCGCTTGATCGAGATCGGCTCGCGCTGCATAGATGTTGCTGGTCCGAACTGATAAACGATCCGTGAAGCACACAATGAGTAGCGCAGTTTCGTTCCGCTTTCATTACGCTTGCCATTTGGTGTTGTGCAACATTGTGGCCGCGCCCACGTGAATTTTGTCAGTAGGAAAATTGGTCCTAGGAATCGTTCGTTTTCTTTGTTTTTCGTGTAATGGAAATCATAATTTTTTTAAAATGGTTTAGTATGTTACAGTTTGACAGTTATAGCCTCTTTGTTATGAGCTGCAAACGCTAGTGTTTTCATTAAACCCCTGCTTTCTGTTCACAGGAGAAGATCCCCTTCTCCCTACTACAGCCGAGGAGGACCATACAGGTCACGATCACGCTCTCGTTCCTACTCTCCTCGTAAGTACTGCACAAAACCAACCACAATAAACTTGAATGATGGTCCTTTGTATTGTTAACCTGGCTTTATAGTTTGAGAGTGTGTAATCTCAAAACAGTGCAAGTTCTCTAGTGATTTGTGAAAGCAAACAAATCCTTTATATTTGTTTTTACAGGTCATTACTGAAGTGAAGTTCAACGCTTTTCACCCTTCCTGAAGACTATGATTATAATGACATTGTTGACGTAGATGTTTATTTCTGGTGGCATGAGTTTGGATGTACTTTAAACTCAATCCCTTCGAATTTCTTGCCTAAAGGTTTCATGTGTCTTTGACCAGTCTGGACGTTTCAGTAGTTGGATGAATATTTTTGCAGTGTTTTTTTTTTTTTTCATTTTCTGATCTGATGCAGAATTTGTTTATTTTATAATATGATAGTGTCTGACTCGCACCTCATTTGTTTTATGCATTTTAAGCTTAGCGGTGGTCTTGCAATAAAATGCTTTATACCCACCTGGTGAGAGTTTATGCTTGAATCATTCAAAACATGAAATATGTATGAATTTATACATAAATGACTGAGTTTAATTTGAGAAAAGCTGAGCCATTGGCTTGGAGTTCAAAAGGGAGGTGATTTCATTGTGGAGTTATGGACAGCATATTTATGTAATCCATACAAATATTCTCTTGAGGCATTTGCCTTAAACTGTTGAGAAATTAATAGGTTTATTGAATAGGAACACTAGAACACCAGTGCCTTGGCTCTGTTCCAATTTAAGTCTAGTTACCTCAGAGAATATATTGTTAATAATAGTATCAACTGGAATATTTCTCCAGCATGTGTAAAAAATGTAGTTTGGAGTACTCATGGATTTAGCATTAATTTGGACCCGGTGTGGGTGTCTGCATTACCTGACCAATCTGGGGTTCCTTTCCTTTACCGTTCCTGGCTGTTGAAGAGGATTTGGAATTGTCTTTCTGAAGATCTGGAAACAATATCATTAACATAGTGTGTTTGAGGCACAAAAAACTCAGTAACTGTTGGCAATTTGGTTCTATGTTACAGTATTAGGGTAGTAAAGATAAAGCTGCTTTAGGACATTTGCTATATGGCACTACTGCATTTGGACAATTATATTGTAGCAGGGTCTGATTTGGAGATCTGATAAGTGCTGTATGGAACACTGATCGCTGATGTATAGACAAAGAAATCAGCAAAAATATACAGGGCTAACAACAATTAAAAGGAAAAAGTCAACTCCAAATGCCATTGTCTGATTGACTTTAACACTTTTAATGAATGAAATCTAAGTGGTTCTCTTTGGGTGTGTATGTGTGCATATATATATATATATATATATATATATATATATATATATATATATATATATATATATATATATATATATATATATATATATATATATATAGAACACACACACAGGTATGGCATGGCAAATGGGTATTTGCTCAAACATTATTATTTCGGATAGGCGTTTACCACAGTCTATATTTGTGGAATCAATCCATTGCTTTCATATATAAAGAGCATGATCCTCTTAAAATATAATTCCATAAGGTTTCTTCACATTCCTGTTTCTTTTCCATTGACGTGGGCGTTCCCATTTTCCAGCTGCTATTCTCTTTGCAGTCTGTGTTTAAAGCCCTAATTATTAATCGTAGATGAAATTTATAATCAAACTCGAAAAGTGTCAAGCAATATAAAACAAACGAGTTATTCTCTCAAGGGACCCAGGAACGTCCATCAATCCACAACACCCTAAAGATGTCAATCAAGCTGTCAGCCACGACTGTAAATGTAAGTAGCCTCGGAATTATTGAAATACACGTAGGCTACATCCGTTTATTAACACAAGCTTAAGGGCTGTAGATTACTTGTCACTAGTGACTTGAACAGACATTCTGTAAGTGGATTTAAATAAACTAAACCCTCCTGTGTTGCTCACGAGTCTCATCATTGTGACTTATCCAATGATTTATGCTGGCAAATTGAACACTAGAAAGTCCATAAACACCTCAAAAGTAATTTTGTGATATTTAAGAGCGGTTTTATTTAGAGGCGGCGCTTGTTGCCAACAGGGTAACGTCGCAACGACACTTTTTTCAATCCCAGTAAAAGAGTTTGAGCAGGAACATCGTTGTGTATATGTAGCGAGGGGTACCGGCTGCATCTGGGGGTGACTGCTGATTTTCAGCACATTCATTTTTTATTTTATTTTTTTCTATTTTATTTATCTTAGTTTTCCTCACTTCGAGCATTGCACGCGCGCACACGCCGATATATTTGGACGTTAATATTTTCGTATAGACCATGAACAAACTCTATGTGGGGAATCTGAGTCCTTCGGTGACCGTGGAGGACCTGAAGCAGCTTTTCGGCGAGAGGAAGCTACCCGTGACCGATCAGGTCCTGCTCAAATCCGGCTATGCCTTCGTGGATTTCCCCGACCAGAACTGGGCGATTAAAGCCATCGAGACTCTGTCCGGTAAGTTCGTTTTTCACATCGCGGAAAGTCACGGGCATATTCATATATATCTGGGAGTGACACCGTAAAATACTTTCTTAGAAGAAAAAGAAAAGTATCGCTCGCGCATCAGCCGCGCGCTGCTCCAGTTCTTCACGCGAGCGGACCAGTGCGCAAATGAACGCCCGCGAGCTCAATCACACTCGCGCGCGCTTCCAATAAGCGATACAAGTTGGATTTATGATATAATTCTTCAAAATGCACGCTCGTTTCGACAAGACGGGGTACTAAACGCGGGCTATTTGTCAGCCGTCGGTCCACAGGAATGTATCGGATGGGTCTGATGCTTGGGTGGTAGGCATAATTATTTTTCAGTTATTTTTTGTCTTGATTTTATTGAAAAGAAGCGAGCGAACTGAGCGAAGAGAAGGCGTCACATGCATGTTCCTATGGTGTCCAGGTATGTTTTTACGAGGTGTCTTGAAGGTGGGTGATGGGGGTCTGGAGGAAAGTGCTAATAAACAGGTAGCTGGGGGAACGGAGGTGAGATGCCAATTTTTGTGCTGCGCCAGGCCACTAACAGATGCACAACACCTCTAACGTTATATTCTCTTTGCACGCTTGCGAGTCTTCGTGAATGCAACAGAAAAGTATAGGCTACACATCCAAACCCACTTGAAGAAACGGGACAAATTTAGGCAGAAGAGTCTTATCCTTAAACCTCCCATTCTTCAAACTCCTCTCTTTGCTTATATGTGGTTAGTGGGAGTGGAAAGCATGGCTGCCCATTCTTATCGTATCGGCTCAAGCATTTCGCATAATATCATCAGGCATTTTAGGAAATGTGGTTAACATTACACCTTACATGTAAACATGATAAAACCCGCTCACGTCGCCGACGTACATTAATAAGCACTTGCACGTGTGATTGTGATCCCACGTATTTACGTTTCACGCACGGTTGTTTACAGAAATAGCCTAATAAAAAAGCTGAAATAAATCAGCTGTGTCGATAATACACTGGAGGATTGTAATTGTGATCATCTGTTCTTTTTTTGTTCGCAGGGAAAGTTGAATTACATGGGAAAGTGATCGAGGTCGACTACTCAGTTCCTAAAAAACTAAGGTAATAAATTGTCTTTATTTTCTTTTGCAATGGAAAGCATGAATTCTTATGTATTTGGAAGTTGGTTGTGAAGCTGTGATGTGTAGGGGGAAACTGAAATTTAATTTGAGATGCTTTTTGTAGGCTATTATGTTCTCAAGTAATTTATTGGCTGTTTATCTTATAATGAGCTCGTGATTTTTTTGCATTCAATTTTACACAATGTGACTATCACACTTGACTGAAAATACGCTGTCTTTAAGTGTTTTATCTGTAAAGCACTCTCTGAATGTATGTCAAGTATATAAAAAAGGGAATATTGGGTGTTTCTTTGCGTTATCTAGCACCGAACTGCCATAATTTTCCCTCACAAAAAGCTTAAACACACCGTTTAGGCTATGTTCAATATATCCAGGTGTGAATGCAAACATGGCAATGAAGTTATAAACAACACATAACTGAAATCAGAAATTACGCCCTTTTTTCTGATGCGTGAATTGTAGAGCAAGATCATTGTACATGACCTCATGGCGCGTGTTTAGGCCTTTCCGTGGCCCACGTGATTTCCCCTATAGGCCCTGCGTGTGTGTTCCACGGGAAAGCGGCATAGAAATGGCTAAAGAACAGCCCCACAACCTTGAGATTTAAGGGCTTAATACGTAAAAAAACTACATGTAGCCTATACACAGACTTAAAGTTTACATCAAGTGCACGCTTGTTGCGGCGTTTCTCGTCAGACAAGTCGTCAAATCGAAAAATAAGTATTGTTTTAACTGTGTGAGTGAGTAATTTCGTAAACTACAATCATACTGGTATCTGGTGCTTCATAGGGTCGCATGTAAACTCGGGGTGTGTGTTGCATAAAGTGCGCAGTCAAGATGGCCATGTCTTTGATTTGGAAGAGTCGGCCATGCTGCTGCTAGACCCAACCTAACATGACTGAAAACAACATGCACGAGCAGAACGTGTGTGCGTGCGTGAAGCTCGTTCTGGAACGTTTCACGCAGTTCTAGAGTGCTTCTAGAATCCGAAGCGTAATCTGAAGCAAACTGGCGTGGCTCAAATTACATATGAGCGATATCTGGACATATTTATGTCGAGATAGAATCCTCATACATAAGGCGCGTATGCGTTTTATATGTTAGGAATGGTTTATTAGTCTCCCATGCCCAGTGATTGTAGGCACATAACTTACGTTTGTTGTTGCTGTTGTGACTATTTGTATTAAATGGATGCAGTGTAATAATGAGGTGTGATATCAATATTTCACTGAAAAATCGAACAAAGCAGTTAAATGTGTGCTTATTAGCACTGCATGTTGTTTTTATATACATATAATTTTTGATATTTTGGTTAAATACCTAATGATAGCCTACTTTTTAAAAGTAAATAAATTACAGACTGAGTTTTGGTGTCAGTGGAATTTTTCACAGCATTAGGCTTAAAGAAAAGGGCATTTTAGAGTAGGCTATGAGGTAATATTTTACATACTGTAAACATTATTATTAATTTATGAATCAGATTTGTCATACCTTGACTTGTTTACAGAATTGTTGGCTTTAATTATACTAGTTTTGTTGTTTGGCAATTGTTTTACATTGGGATGCTTTTTTCTGGAAGATTTTCCAAAAAAGATATACAATAATTTTGTTGTTTACTAAACTGTTCTCTCTTAGAAGAGACTAAAATGAGTCAAAAATCAAAGTCTAAATTAGCCTAAATAAATGAATATTTTAATTGGATTTGTTTCTTATGGTATATTGCATTTGCTAAACAGACTTTACAATTTACAGAAAAAATGAAAGAAAACATGCTTTTTACATGGTTGAATTCTTTGTGAAATATTTTAATTAGTTATATTATGTCTGTTTTTTAAATACATTATATTACATGTGTGTGCAATTTAATATAGCATGTACAAAGTTACAATATTATCACATAGCATATGATGAAATATATAGACAAATTACTTTAAGTGAGAATTGTTGTTGCCATAATGCCATATTGATCTAGTTACTAACTATTGTTTGATTGTATACCAGTGATCCACTGTTTTCAGTGGCCCAATGAATTTTTTATTTTTTCACAAATCAAGCTGTTAAACAAGTCAAACCAGGATTTTAATCTTTTCACCTGAATGTTGAGTCAGCTGTCTTAAAAGAAGTTCTAAACATTATATATCATTTTAATAATTCCATCTAACAAAAAATAGATTTGTGATAATTGTTTTCTCAGTTTGTTGGTCTAACTGAATAATCAGAATGAGAATTTGTAAGAGAATTATTTAAAACGATATTTTTGTGAATTGGTTTTGGATATCTATTTAGATCAGAAATGTTCCAGTATTTTTTATCTGTGTATTTTGTGAAAGATCCATTGCAGCGGTTTTATTGGTTTACAAAATTTTTGGAATAGCACTGTGCTTTCATTGATGTATGTTACTTTTGGATTATTAAAGTTGTGGCTTGTAATAAGCAGTGGTTTGCTGAGTAGCCTGTGCTCCTTTCAGGATTCTCCCTGTTTTCCTGTGATGTTTTATTTTTGAAGTGGAGTCCTGTTATTTGCAGTAAGGAGTAGAAGCATGAGAAGATATACATATGCATTAGATAACATTTAATGTTGTAAAAAGTTCCTCCAGTGCTAATAAAATATTGTGTGATTTGAATCTGTTTTAAATGCCATATTTTACAGTGCATTAATAATGCTTTAAAATGATCTGAAATGTGTCCAAAATATCTAAATTCACATCAATGTGCTCACATTTTAAATATGAATTAATAGCTTGTTTTATGGCTGTTCAATTTACTAGATAGATAACAGAATTAACCAGATATCTTTAATTCATGCCCTTGTTATTGAAGTGTCTTTTTTGTGAATTTATTAAATCTGGTTTCAACCACCAGGGAAGGTTTAGACATATTTCCTATTTTCATTTGTCATATCTTGATGCTGTACTTGTGTGGTGGCAAGTCTGATATTTTAATTATCTAGTGTAAATGATTCATTTTTTTATTGATCTGATAAAATGGTTGTTCTTTAGCCAAATGAGTTTAAATCTTTCAGTACAAACATTCATTTTTGAATTCTCAGCGTATTATTTAACAGACACAAATTGATTATAGAAAATATGGTTAAATAAAAAATAATAATGCATTTCATTGGGTTGTTAATGGTTTTTAAATTGAGTGAAATTGTTACTTTATTATACTGATGCTCTGTAAGTTTTCCATGATTATAGTTCTTGCAATCAAATAATCTGTTCTGTAAGTATTTTTTAATCTGTTGATCAGGATTTTATTGGCTTGATATGCAGTTTAAATTAACTTGTTACCCCTTATTTTTTAATTCCCAATAAAATCTGTTTTCAGTTTAAATATTTAGTTATCTCACATTTATCTCAGTATGTTTGGTAAAGGATAAACCGTAGATTTTTAGGGCTATATCTGGATGGCTAAAAATGATCCACCCCGTTCAAATGATTTTTCTCCATTTGCTCGAAGTTGAAGAGATTGAGATGATGAAGGCTAAGAACAGAACTGTAAAGTGGAAGCTGGAAAAGTGGGTTATGAAGTTGTACTCTCAATAGAGAACTAGTCACAAAGCCCAGGGGTATTAGGGTCTCAGAGATGAGGTTGATTCAGTAATACCCTTTCCCCCATCACAGCTTCATGTCTTGTCACTTTATATTGCAAACAAATGACCTGTAATAATACATCATGGAGTATTTGTGCAAAATCATTGAAACCACTCATGCTTGCTTGATTGTTTCTTTAGTTTTCAACAAATGTTTTACTAAAAATCATATTCTTTTCAGTTTTGATTGAATACTTGAGGTACTTTTAGGTTTAAGGCATCAGTCCTGACACAATTTGTTTTCATGAACGCATCAGTAATAATGCTTAAACTCTCTGTGAATTCATTACCTCGTCTTCTTTCACACGTTCAAAATGTGTCTAAGAGCGTGTTCAAATAGAATATTAAATGATATGCTCTCTGTGAACGCAGTATTTGAGCTTCAATTTTGCAGAGGTTTACAACAGGCACTTCAAAATCCCCATAATCGTTTGTCAGCACGCTTACCTTACGAGAAGTGTTCATGTTGTTACTTGAGCCTAAAAAGATATTATAGAAAAAGAGGTTTCTCTATATGTGATGTGCTGCTCCTTTCATGGAGATCAGCAAATCTATTTTACCATTCATTGTTTGTTATTGAACTGTAACTGTACTTTGTTGTCTTCTAAGCTCTCCTCGCCTCCCTTGAGATTAAAATACTGTAACGCATATTTCTCCGTTTGTTAATCCCTTTATCGTTAGAAAGGGGGCAGAGGGAAAGAAAGGGATTTTATCATAAAGAATGTGAGAAAGATTGTCATAGAAGCTTTCATGCTGTAATCTCCTCTGAAGCGGCTTTGGCTGCTCTCTTCACTCGCTCTTATCAAGTGTTTGTTTGTAGACTAGCGGGCTAATGATAATGTTTCTCATTTGTTAAGTATTATTAAAGAGAGGGCCTGCTTTGAGTTTGTGCCATTGTTGAACCTGTAAACAGGTCTAATGTTTAATTTTGTTCAGTGGAGTGGAAGGTCTAAAAGTTCATGTTTTTTTGTGCTTAATTGTCATTTGAGTGTTTACTTTAGCAGATTATTGTGCGTAATTGTCCATATGGCGACAGGAAGTACATGAAAGGTGTGGGACTATAATCTCAAACTCTACTCGGACTCTTTTCCAGTAGCCTACGTAGACTTCATCTTCAGATAAATCTTGGTCTGTCTGTATATGTTTCACTGCGATGAGGAAAAGTGTGAAATGGACGTGATTGAAAGATATTACTATAATGTTCTGTTATAAATTTGTATGAATTAAGATTTAAAGTCTATTAAATCTTAAATCGATCTTATTGTGAAGGATATCTTTAAAAAATATTTGACCTTTGTCGTATCTTCTGGACATTGCCTCTCTGGAATGTACCACAGCTAATAGAAAGACAATACAATTTTGGTTGGACCTTATTGAGACTTTATCAAGTTTTGGTCAATGTTATTTTACGTTCCTGTCTTATTTTTCTATTCTATGTATTTATATTTAGTCTTACTGTCATGGGCGATCTTGGGCTTTGTTGTAAATAGTTTAAAACACAAAATGTTTAATAAATAAAGAATCACAAAAAAAAAAATTTGACCTTGTAATATTAATCAAATATCATAACTAAATCTTCTAATGAAATGACAGACTTTTCTCTGCTGATGTATGCTTGACCTTTCCAGTTATTTAGTCCTTTTAAACTTTGACTCTTTCTTACAATCAACTGTAAGCTTGCATTCAGATCTGCCTCCATTCAGTCAACAACTGAAGGACAGAACCAAGTCCCTGCCTGGCATTTTCTTTTTCGATAATGTTTCACTCAGATGTACATCACAATGAAACAAGATCTGTCCATTGTATCTGCTTCTTTATCCTCTATTCACACTCAAAAACCAAACGGAAATTCGAACACAATTAGTGGTTAGATCATGTTTCCCTATCTTTTCAGATAATGCAACAATTACCAGTACAAATATAAAATGATTGTAAGGTTGTTCGTTGTTGTCAAGCATACGTAAACGAATACTGTTTCTGTTACATTATTTACAGAAATCTTGGATAAAATGCTTTAGAACTAGTACTAAATTCGGATGTCTCGTTTTATATCCACAAATATTTCTCCATTAGATGCACATCAACTGTAGCCTTGGCTTGAGGGAAGCCTACCTTTGCAGAAGAGGACTGTGGGATATCTCAGCTGAGCAGGGTGCTGCTGAGCGGTCGCAGCGTGAGCGTTCATACATGGTGCATAGGCACTGCTTTGAGGTTTGTCATGGTCTCGGGTGGCATGGCAGGCGGGGAAACGGGCAGCTGAGATCCCCTGCAGTTGCCATGTCTTCCACTTTGGCCCTGATGGGCTCACTCGGACTGAACGCTGTGTGAGTGTGTGTGTGTTGGAGCAGTTGTTCGCCCCCAGTCTCAGGGTTGGTCAGTACCACCTGTCCAATACAACCTCTTCTTTTAATAATGCTACTGCGAAGCTTCATTTGTTGTCCTCTGTCTGATGCCAGTCTGCTGAACTCGATGACATTTATCTTGTCCTTCTGTGCAACTGTCACAAGAAATATGTGTAATATAGAAGGAGCTGTAAATATTTCATTGCAGCTGCATCAAGGGCACGCTGCCTCATCTTACAGCATTCAGAACAGAAGAGTGTGCGCCATACCCTTAAAGGGAACTAAAAGAAATGATAAAATATTTTCAGTTTTCCAACTGTTCTGGCAGGACTGAGTCTATGCCCAACAGTGAGAATAATCATATGGTTCCTATGGCAACCGAATACGAGTATTTCTTGTTTTTCTTGTGAGGTTAAAGATTGATGAAACGGATCCTGCATTATACATTGCATTTTGTAAAAGTATATTGTGCAATGTTTTTTTTTTAATTTTTTTCCCCAAAGGATATTTTATTGTTTAGAGGTTGTTCTGTTATGTTTTATTTAAATATCTTTGTCTCAGAAGGTTCTGCTAAAACTCCCTAGGAGGAATCAAAACTGTTGACAAATCACAAAAGAGTGTAGAATTTCAATGCAAAGTCATGGGTTTGATTCCCAGGGAATTCATGAACTGTTAAAATGTGTGCCTTGAGTGCAATGTAGGTTGCTTTGGATAAAAACACCAAATGCATACATGTACAATAATGCAAATAAAATGCTAAATTGGACTAATTTTTGTCCTATATGTTAATATATGTCATTTTTAAATATCTGAATTAAAGTAATTTAGATATTTTAGTTTTGTGGTATAAACTCAACAAAAGTTAGGGTGATACAACTGTCTGGATATAATAATGAAAAAAGAAAGCTCATTAAATGAACAAAATTCTTGAAAAGAAAACATTATGAAGTAGGTTGGCGTAATCTTTCTTTTATCATTTATCAGGACATTTTTTAACCTA
This sequence comes from Hybognathus amarus, assembly GCA_030378365.1. NCBI lineage: Eukaryota > Metazoa > Chordata > Actinopteri > Cypriniformes > Leuciscidae > Hybognathus > Hybognathus amarus. Next base: position 533,647 of record JAQIUQ010002660.1, on the reverse strand, counting down.
ACTGCTTCACTTGACAGTTGCCCGCCAAATTGAAGTCATGTGTTAAATATAAATAAAAAGATGTGCAACTTTACTTGTCATGTATTAAAGCCATTCAAAGGAAACAAGTTTACTTTATGGTCTCACCACATGACATTTTTTGAGTCATTACATTTAAATTTGTTGAACACAGTTTGTGACTTAATTGAGATCTTTTTTAAAAGACTTGCTTGAGATTACCAGGATCTTTTTCTTAGAAGAAAGAGAAATAGAATGTGTAATAAGTCTACTTACACATAATGGGTCTCATTCATGAAACACAAGCAGAACGAATTTTTGTGTAAATCGTGTGTAAAGTGGTTCTGGCGTAAATTTTCGGATTCATTAAAATGTTCGTATTTTCCAAATTTTAGTTGGTACGAAAGAAATCTACACCTGCTCCCAATCCCAGCCACGTGTAAATGGTGCGCTTAACATCCGAACGTTTTGCTCATTAATAAGGCTGCATTTTAATTCACCTTAATCGGGTACATATTCGCACAGCATTTTGAAAAAATATTATGTTTAGTAATTACATTGGTTTTTCTTTTTACCAGTAATATTATCTGCGATGGTGGAGCTCCTCCAGTTTGAATACAATTTTTCCCAAGTGAACTAATTCGTTTTTTGCTGTCAAGCTTAAGGTTCGAACCATTTTCTTTTCACTTCTGGGACTGTTCGATTAACAGATGAAACTCCATTAACTGCATCAGTAATATGCTACCAAGCTTCCTTTTTTATAGGACCTAATACGCCACTATGTACTTTTGAAAATAAAATCTGGCGTTTTGAATGAACTTCTGATAATAAAACTTAAATTTCTGCATCTGATAAATTTTTCTTTTTCATTCGCATTCATGTCATAATATGATGCCCGTATATAGTTGTCAGTCGGATTTAATGGGCGGGATTTATGATAATTGAGAAAGAACGTGCACGCGCGTCCCATTTACGAACTCATTGGAATTCATTAACACACACATATTTCACTATCACATCTGCCGTTTACAAAGTATTTGTGAATCAGGAGAAGAGTTTTCGGGAAGGTCTCTTTACGCGCAAATCACTCACACATTTACTCGTATATTTACGAATGTTTCATGACTGAGACCCAGTCTCTATTTGCTCTCCGTTGAATCTCATTGCTCTCTAGGAGACACAGTTGTATTATTACATGGATGTTATTTATCTTTTTTCTTGCCAGTGTAATGCAGTTATAAATTCTATTATTCTGAAATATTGTGGATTTTGTATCGTCACTTGTTAAATGTCATGATGCATTTTATCCTTTTAAAACTAAATTGTTACTGCCCATCCCTCAACCATCTGCATTTGGCATTTAAAAAGGACAGTGTGTCTGGTGTTTGTGGAATCTTCCCCTACGCAACTGTGAAACTTTATCAGTGAGATTTTTATTCATGAATCCCACTCATGCATCAGCCATTTACATTTTGTCTCTCCATATGTATGATTGAGAGGGCATCAACAGCATGCCCTCAGAAACCTCTGAGCCAATCGGCACCCACCAGTTCCCTGTGCACAACTGAGTATTGTTTTGCTCAGTTTGATTAGTTATGAATGAAGAGACAGCCCTTCCTGTATGGACTTGAGTGATGGAGGAATCACAGCCATCCACAGGCCTTGAGAACATTACTAATGAGTTTTGATGGAATTTAAATGATTAATTCAGTGTGTCTGTAAAATGGGTGCTTTATTTGATGGACCTTTGATGGTTCTGGAATTTTCTTTATACATAATGTATACTATCGCTGCTGTTAGAGAAACGTTTTTTAGATATATCCACCAACGAGGGTTTGTTATACTCTATAAATCTGTTTGTGCATCCATTCATTATAAAGGTAGCCCTTATAATGTAAATGTTATATGCTAGTGTGAAACATTTACAGTTTTATTTTTTGTTTTTGCTTTTAGAAAACAATATTGTTATCTATTTTAAAAAAATTTAATAATTTATTCCTGTGCACAGCAGAAGTTTCAGCATCATTACTCAGTCTTCTGTGTCACATGATCCTTCAGAAATCCTTCTAATATGCTGATTTGATGCTCAAGAAACATTTCTAATTACGAACAATGTTGTGCTTTTTCAGGATTATTTGATGAATGAAAAGATTTCTATTTGAAATACAAATCATTTGTTATGTAAATTTCTTTACTGTCACTTTTGATCAATGTTATTTGCCCTTGCTGAATGATTAAACCCAAATATACTAATTATAACAAACAGATTTTTATTGATTAAAATTTGATTAAATGAAAATCATTTTGCATTGTATAAAGAAAGGCTCTTCTGTTACAGCCGGTAGATATTATAAATATGCCATAATGAAGCAGAAGTCTGCTCCTTGCATATTGTTTGGAATATGGCAACAGAAAACGTCATCATACAACCTCACACTTGGTAGTCAATTGATGTCAACATTTTGTTCCCTACAAAATGAAAAGTGATATTTAATCAGACTGCTGTTGAGTCATATTGGGAGAATCATTAGCTGTTGTCTGTGGGGCTCTGAGAGTCGCTGACAGAGGGCAGTGTTTCAGAGGTGACAAAGTCTACCTGCCACAGTATGTGCTTAAAGGAATTAGTAAGCCAAGAAGCTCAGTCAAGTGTACAGAAGACCTCTATGCCCTGTGGTCTACTCATAGATAGGACAGAACAATGTCAGCCACGTCTCTCAGTTACACCATTTTTGGACTGTGCGTCTTTGTCACCCTCTTACTGAGGGAAATGCCACTGCCTCAGCCTTCTTTGTGGGAATCAGTGAATGAGGACATTGAATGAAACTCTCCCTGATAAATATTTAGCATGTTTGACACAGAGTCTGCAGGCCAGGCACAGAGAAAGAACCCCTTGAAATCATCATGCTAGCGAGAGGCAGTTTGCGATCACTGATAGATTTAAATGGGCTCATCATATATTTTCTTTAAACATCATCATCCCAACTACCTTTCACTCACCCTACTGTGAGACCCTAAATAATCCTTTAGATTTCCCCCCCAAATCCTGTTTTAATAGTTGAATTAAGATTAATAATAAAAAAAGCCTAATCAAATAAACGTGTTAACAATAATAGTGCCCTGTAAAATGTTTTGTTATTATTTATTATTATTTTTCATAAATTCTGTTCATGCTTATATCACTGACCATATTGCGTTTTGGCTACGTGTACAGTAGGGGTGTAACGATACACAAAACTGACGGTTTGGTTTTCCCACGGTTTTGACGTCTCGGTTCGGTTTTAGAAAGCTAAAATGGCTTTTTTTGCTTTTTTTTTTAAACAGTGGTTTAATGAAAAAAAAATGGTCTTTGTCTTTAAATTAATTAAATTACAATTAAACATTTCACAAGGATTAAAAAAAAATCTGCTAATGCTGTAAACTATATAGGGAGCCGCACATTACTAAAACATTAAAGGTTGTAGCCTAGACTTTTAACCTAAATTCAGATGCTATTTATTTTTTAGATATAATAATCACACACAACACATTGTATGAAAACATGTAAACTGAACATAAGGCAGTTTTTACATTAACTTGTTACTCTAATAAATTTACACAGTTGTCATTTTCATGAAAGATATTTTAAACATAAATTAAATAATCAATATATCATTAACAGGTTAAGTAAATATAATATACAGGCTAACATAGAGCATTTATTTAGTGCAAGAGTTCCTTTATAGGAAGTTGTGGACACTGAATCACTTGCCTGCTGAGGTAAATATTATGCTAGTGACAAGCTAGTGCTGTTTTATTGACGTCTTTCCACCGCTGAAACACTGATTGCGTGATTACACGAGTTATGATGCCTTTTAGTAAGTATACTGTATCTTTCAACATACCTTCAGGTGTCCTTTCTGTAACTGAGGAAGAGATGATCGCGTTTACTCGCGCGCGCGCTGCCGCTTGAGATGACGAGCCTAGTAGGCCTACAGCGATCTGTCACGCCACATCAAAGAGCGCCAAAACGCCATTTATTGTTTGAATTTTGTAATCAAATAGACAGAATTTGAAAGATTACACCTTGCTTATTATCGAAAGTAACAAAACATGGAGCTTGTTATTTGGTGTTAATGGTGGTTAGACTACAAAACTGAATTCGTTGTGTACTGTACACATAAGACATAAGGTCCATTGAGCCGGGCTGGGCGGGGCCTGGGTAGCAGGGGGCGGGGCGGGGCGTGTTCGGTACGCAATGACAGTATCGTGATTCGAACCGTGAGTTCAGTATCGCGGTTTTTCGGTTCGGTTCGAAAATCGTTACACCCCTAGTGTACAGCCCTACTTTTAGTTATTCATCCAAATTTGTGTCACATTCCGTAATATCCCAGACAGCAAACTGACATTGAATCAACGCGGAAACGACGTCTCTCATGACATTGAAACAACGTTGATCTGGCATTGTTTTGCTCATTCAATTAAGCGTTGAACCAACGTCAGATGCGGCATTCTTCAAAGCTAAATGAAAATCGAAAATTGGTTTGCTTTCATAACGTTGAAACAATGTTGATTTCAAGTTGATTTTCCGTTAGTTTTGAAAGAATGACGCATCTGACGTTGGTTCAACGTTAATTCGATGAGCAAAACAATGTCAGATCAACGTTGTTTCGATGTCATGTTTCCACGTCTGATTCAAGTCGGTTTGCTATCTGGGATTCCACCATAGACATATACACTAGACCTCACCTTGGGGTTCTAAGCATGCGTGAATACCGCCGCCATCTTGGAACATGGGTCTTGTCATAGGAAGTAGCTAGGTAACGCTGCTATCTCTGCCTTTACTTCAAATTCATTGATGGTGGTGGACTTTTGTGCAGCGTATGTTCACGGATGAAATCTGAACTAGGAAGAATGTTTTTACATTTTTTTTATTTTATTTTTTTTCTGGAATCAATGATAAATACATGTCTGACCGTTGGAACAAACCAAAAAAACAAGATAAATCTCATTCATGATGATTTATGGTGATTTTATTTTTGTTAGACCTGAGTCTACATTGACGATGATGCACTAAAGTGAAGGGGCTCCCCTGTTCCAAGATGGCGGCTCTGTTGACGCATTTCGTTCCAATGAACTGCCGTAGCCAAGGTGATGTCTAGTGTACATGTCTATGGGATTCCACGATATACAATAAATTCCATTTTAATGACTGGATTGGATTCAGCGATTCCATCTGTGTTTATCACATCGCAGAAATCATAGGGCCCTAAATACCTGTTATTAGGGGTTGATGTGCTGCCTTTGAACAGAACAAACCCAGTGTGTTTAAGGTAAAGAGCTTTTGTCTTTTCAAATATGCTAGACGTCACTTTCCATCTCTAGTACTTTGAGAAGGGACAGGACATAATATTCTGGTGGTATATCGAACCATGGTAAAGACATTGGATTAGGGTTATAAACCATTTGTAGCTAGCTAGCTATTTGTGCGGCTGTGGGCAGAACTGCTTTATATACATTTGGAAACATGTACAGCAGTTAGGAGGGACAAGTCCCAAACAAGTCAAAATGTGGAATAACTTGTTACTTAGAGGTGTTTGCAGACAGCAGGACGTGATTTTAGTTTATGATGAGCAACGTCACAAACTTGTTTCATTAATATAGATTTTTTTGTGGTGTGTTGACACAGGTGCATATGTTGGATATTTTTCAACAGCTTCAAATGTGACTCATCCAAACAGAATTTAGATTAATAATTACCCGTTTAATGTTTGCTTTAGTATTTTGAGTCTTGTTTTTAACCCATGTTTGGTACACTACCATTCAAAAGTTTGGGGTCAGTAAGGTTTTAATACGTATAAAGATGCATTAAATTGATCAAAAGTAACATTAAAGACATTTTTTAATGTTACAGAAATATTTCTATTTCAATTCAATGCTGCTCTTTTGAAATTTCAAAATATTAAAGAATTTTTTTTAAATCATGAATTTAACAAAAATATCAAAGTTTTCAACATTGATAATGATAAATGATACTTTAGCATCAAATTAGCATGTTGGAATGATTTCTAAAGGATCATTTGACACTGAAGACTGAAAAAATGATGCTGAAAATTCAGCTTTACAATCACAGGAATATATTATATTTTAAAATAGGACACACTTAAAAAATGAACACACTTTTGATCAAGTAAAATATGCAGCCTTAAGTATTTAATAATTAATATTTAAATTGGCTGTTACCAAAAGGTATTGCCACTTTCACATACCACTTTTGACACAACAAGAGTCCAATCAAATCCACCAGTCAAATCCTCACTAATTTACAGCAGTTTTTATATCTGGGTGGAGAGCAGAGCATTTGAGTTGTGTGTAGAACACAAGACTGACGAGAGCCATTGTCATGGGAAACAGTGACTGGATCTAAAACCTTCAGATGACAGACAGCTCATTTCTCTGTCAATGTAAGACACTAAAATCACAAGTGAAACCCCACAAAACATGGTAGATGCATATTTGTGCAGTACAGCGGGTCTCTCTTGCAGTATGACGTGACGACAACTAGTTGTTCTGCATTTTCTGAGAATACGGTTGTTGAGTTCTGAAAATTTTTGTGTGTATGGTCGGCTATAGAATGTGGTTGTCGCTCCCATAAATAACTAAACGGTGTGTGAACGCAACCGTACTGAGGACTCAAATACAGGACTGACAATTTTGCTGCTGTGTGAACGTGGCCTTATTTGATGACAGTCCCTCAATCTTGTGACTTTGTACCTAAGCCTTTAAGCTTTTTAGATTACTAGGAACCAACATATTAACCACAAACCTTGACAAAGAATTCCTCTTAAATTCCCCTGTACTGACTTGTGACTCATCTGCAATCATTAAAGTGATTCATTCAGAATATATTCATAGATGCCAACTATGTCACTCCAAATAGAACGCCGTCATATTTACGACCGATCTCGCCCGGTGTGGCCGCCCAAACTGCCCATTTGAATGAGAGAGAGAGACAGAGATACCTGGTGAAAATTTCAGACTCTGATCCTTATTTGTTACCTCCAGTTTTCTTTAATCCATTATTATCTGCACCAGACCTGCCCCAATTTGCCTTCCATGATACAGTCATGGTCACAATTGATGGCACCCCTGGTAAATATGATCAAAACTGGCTGTAAAAAATAAATATGCATTGTTTATCCTTTTGAACTTTTGATCTATCCATCCATCCATCCATCCATCTATCAGGGCTGCAGCGATTAGTCGACATTGTTCGACAACGTTGACAATAAAAAATTGTCGACAAATATCTTTGTTGTCGAGTAGTCGTTTGATCTCACGTGACCTAATGTAAGGGCGTGCAATATTGCGATTTGACCGCTACGGTGCTTTGGCGCTAGAGTGTAATGCAGCCCTTTATAAATGCAAGTGCGGTAAAAGAAAAAACAGCGCGAATTATGACGAGTGCAAACGAATCCGAACTAGCAAGGTTTGGCAAAGTTTTACAAAACTTAAAACCAACAATGCTGTCATGTGCAATACATGCAAGGCAGAACTTGCTTTTCACGGGAGCACAACATGCATGTTGGAGCACTTAAAAAAGAAAACATCCGGGCAAAAGAGGAGCCGGTGAGAATCGAGTGTTCTCCAGCTGGAGCTAACTAAACTAGTGGTAAATCTCTTTATTAGATCATGCAATACTACTAATAGTAATAATATCATCAATAATAATATAATTACAGTAATGTGATGATTTATTTTGCATAGAATAAAGCTTGATTGAGCTTAGGAGTCAGGGCTGCTTTTATTATTGTAACACTATTAGGTATTATAGTCTTATTACTTGCCTGTATTTTGTTCCATAATCATGAAGACTTACAAAAGGAGATGTTGGGAAGAATATCATGGCAGTTACTTTTTCATTCTGTAAATTAAAAGGTGAATGAGAACGTCATCTCTGTCAGCTCAATTCTCATGTAAAAAAAACGATTGTAATTTAATATCTTTATTGGTTTGCAGATTATAATTTTACCCTTTTTGTGTTCTGAAGTAATTACCCCCTTTCTCTTTCAGTGGGCTTATTAAACAATGCTTAGAGAGCATTTGTGTGTGATTTGAGTTAAACTTAAAGAGAATGACCTGTTTAATTGGCATTAAAACCACTAAAAGCTGAACTGATTTTCTTTTTTATATTATAGTAAGAATATGTATAACTCAATGTTTTAACTAATTGAAAAAGCTGAATACCAAACTTAACGATTAGCTGGCAAAATAATCGATGATTAGTCGATTAATCGTTTTAATAATCGTTAGATTAATCGATTATCAAAATAATCGTTTGTTGCAGCCCACATCCATCCATCCTTCCATCCATCCATCCATCCATCCATCCATCCATCCATCCATCCATCCATCCATCCATCCATCTATCTCTCTCCCCATAGGCTACAGCTACATAGGATTTTGGTGTTTTATTTGCTCTGACTAGGTAGTGTTGTTAGCTAAGTGGCTAACAGCTACGGCTTGCGGCTAGCTATGATTAATCTGGATTAGGCCTGCCACGATAGTCAATAAATCATTTAATCGCACAATAAAAAAATAAACTCGATAATTTTTCTGGCTGCGATTATTTTCCATTTGCATGCTTGTTTGTTTCCTCGTCTCCTCGCGCCTCTACCAACGACGAGATTGGATGACAACTCTGTTAAAGACATAACCGACTTATTTTATATGAATGCTCTCCAAAACGGACATTTAAACATACAGTTGTTTGTATTTGCCCATTCAGACATGAAACAGAGCTCAATACATTACTCGCGCGCTGTAGGGGAATACGGCTAATTCGGCTCGGGTGTGTGCGCACAGAAAGATGAGACATGATACAATATGAGACATGCAGCTCTTCCCTTCGTATGACAGCCAGACAATTCTTTTTTCTATCCTTTTCTTTTGGTATATAATAAAATACCAGTTTCGGGGTTCCTCTTTCGGCTGTTTGTGCAGCCAACTGTACAACATATTGCAGCAATTAATTGCTTTGAATACGACCACGGTGAGTGGTTTGTGTCTTTCAAACTTACTGAAAGCGTATTTAGAAAGAAATGCAATATTTGCTGCTATCTTTCACATCTTTTTTAATATAATAGGACTTTTTTGTGGCTGTAAGACAGCAAACCCCTCAGTTTCAATGGGGTTCACACAGTGTTTTTAATGTTTATCTCATGATGAGATTTGAAACCTGAAAGCTTTCCAGAGATGTTCACGGGTCTTTAATCTGAAGTCCAAGTCAAGCTTGATGACTTGGAACTGGAGTACGAGTTAAGTCGAAAGTAGGCTCTTTTGTCATGAGTTAATTTACTTTGTACTTAATAAACTTCCAGGAGCACAGAAAATTTTAGCTTCGCTACTGAATCGCGACATTATATTTCTCAAGAACGAGGGGGTAACATCCTGGGTTTTGAAGTAAATAAACTCACAACTTCATTGTTGGTAGAAAGAGGATGCAGACAATTTATTAATTTAAATAAATGCTATAAATCATTAATTCAAATAAATGTAACTGGAATGAAGTTAAAGGATCAGGGACATTTCAACATTTTACGCACATTAATCAATAAATAAATAAACAAACACCAAGCGAAAGTAAAAGTGGCAGCCCCCTCACGGACGACTGACACACACATAACGTCGCTGCCCGATGAACTCACGTATGTCCAAAACGGTTACTTTTCAGGAAGTGAAAAAAACACGTAATTTCAAAAGCAGCTGAACGTAGCGTTGTCATGCTTGGCACAACATCTTTAAATGCAACCATATTCTTGCCAGTGTCATGATATAATCCACATTTGACCCAAAATCGAGTTTAAATGGACATACGTGTATATTGTATAGTAACGGTGGTCGATAAACGTTCTTCCAATCATTAATTCGAATGACCAAATCGCTCAGTTTATTAAATGTCTCTTGCAAACTATGAAGAGACAATGAATCAATACACTGACATGGCGATGCTAGACTGATACTTTATTTACACAATTCCACCGTCGGATATGAGCTGCATTTTATTACAGATGAGCTGCATTTTATTGATCATCAGCTAATTTCAAAATCAAAGACATACATCAATAAGAGAGAGTGGCAACAAGGTAAGATCATTTCGTTTCTTTACTTGAAGATGATTAAGCGTCTGTGACTTACTTTCACTTTTATTTGCGATGTTTGCACGTTGGCTTGATGAATATACGATCATCTGCGGTGATGCAGTAGCGCCGTCATATCTGACTATAACATGTCATATGCCTATATAACACGCTCTCACTCGTTTATTTTATAAAGTAAGTATAACGTTACATGCGTGGTTTCAACAACCAGATTGCGTTTACCTTGTAAAGATACGAACACATTGCGAGCCAGACTACCTCCAGATGGTCAGGCAGATCTGATCACTATCCGATCACAGCGTATTTATACCTTGCATTAACATTCCTTTTGTATTATCCGGATAACTTATCTGGATACAGATCGCATTTTAATTCCAGGTGTAGGGATCTCAGAGACGAGACCGCGAGAAATTCACGAGACCGGCGAGATGCCTCCACAGGGCGGGGAGATACCATACTGTCTATGGGAGATACGCTGCGTGATTGACAGCTTTGACAGCAAATGGAAATATGTGGAAATCAGATGACATGATTTCACAACTTTTCATTGGTCATTTAAATAATGTGAAGCATGCTGTATACGGAAATGAACCTGGACATTCTATCCGTCAAAAAATCTCAAAATCGGCAAAATGGACATACGCGGTTTTCATCAGACAGCGACGATAAACAAAACCTAACGTAAAACAGTCTAGGCCTGGTTAGAAACTCGAGACCTCCATGTCATGCATTAGAATTGTTTATGTTTAATTAAAAAAACTAGACTAGCTATATAAAACTAAAATTAACAAAAGCTTTTAGCTCAGAATTAGATGTGAATCTAAGAAAAGCTTGAATTTTGTTAAATTTTGGAATATAAAAGGTGAAAATGAAAGTAAAACTCAAAAAGCGTAGTGAAGGGTCGATTGCTGCTCATAAATAAATGTAGGCAGGCAAATGTTCATGTCAGCTGCGGCTCATCTGCAAGGGCATGTGGGGCAGAGCCCAATTTTCCAATGTAAAACTAGTGAAAAACGGAACTGTAGTGTACTCTTGAGAGCCATTGGGGCAGTTTACCTCACCTAAACCTTGCTCTAAACCAAGATGATATCAATCCGCTTCATCTGTGTATATTAGTCTGCATCAGGCCAGTAACTAATTGGCATGTCTGTTCTTTCTATAGCCTTGTGAATAGCCTTTATAAAGTTCTGTTGTGTTTGATTTATGTTTGTTCTGAGATTAGAACAACTAGTAACTTCTAAAACAACATTCTGAGGCAATACAAATGGGTGTGTCATGTGTACACCTGTCAATCAATCTTAGAGCGCCTCCCTCAGGCTGAATAATGCAAGGATGTTAAACCTCAGCCCGAAGTGTGTCTGCATGTGATCAGCGGTTAGAATTTAAAGCTTACAAAATGTTTATCATAAACGCGCTAAGACCCAGAATCTGTCCAACCAACATTTATGGCCAGAAGCCGCTTCTGGTTAGTGTGCTGGTAGTTCTGGCATCATAACAGTGTTTCAGTCTGAGCTTATATTCCATAGGCTGGGTAGAGCTTTGAATTGTAAACATTGGAGTGTGTGTACTTGTAGAACTAATTATGTTCTGTAACTGGTCATGACAATCCAGGACACATAACTTGCCCTCCTTTTGCTGGCTGTCGAACTGTTATGGTATTCAGAGATAATTCATTTTCGAATTTAGAGGCCTGTAACTCTCTGTGCACAGGTGGATTGTGATGGACGTCACTTTATGGGGTGGAGAAACTGGTCTGTGTGTGCCAGAGCAGGCTCAGAAAAACCACAAGCCTGCCAAGGGCAGTTCATGCTATCATCAGCTCGTTGACTGAGCCAACTGGGTTTCAGATGAGAATACAGTCTCTCTAACACATCCCTGTTTTGTCAACACTAACATTTTAAAATGTCCTCTACCTTGTTGTATTATTAAAATACTGTTGATGTTTTGCTGTTGGCCTTTTGACTAGAGCTGCGGAATTTATTGTATAAATAATCAAGGTTACTATTGTGCAATATGTTGACTACAGTATTGCATTTAGGTCTACTCCCATTGCATCAACATTCACTGTTGGCAGTGTGTGTTTTTGTCAGTGGTTGAGCTATGTAAACAATCACTGACAGGTCTGTTGTTTGCACTTAATTTGATGTAAATTCTATTAATCAAAACAATGATAATTATTACTGGGAAAATAATCAACATTATTGATTTTTGCTAGCCTGACTTCATCATACTCATATTCTATTGAGAAAATGACACTGAAACCGCTTCATTGGGCTTTGATTATGAGGCGTGTCTTAACTGAACCAGGAAAAAAAACAAAACTCTGCACTCAATTGGATAGTCGGTAGACCTACAACCTATCAGAGCAACGCAGTAAGTCAAATACTTTGCATTTCACAGTTGTCAACAGAACTTACTTATTTTAGAAGTAAAATAATGAGTGTTGCTTCTTTTCCTTGGTCCTTCATGAGTGCGACCAAAGGAGAAACCACAACGACCACAGGCTTTTCATTACGTCACATCTTCTTAGCAACTGTCAGAGCCAGCTGATAAGTTACACTTGAAGGACGGCAAAGATATCTTTCCGATCGACAAATGCCTTGATTGCAGTTTTCTGTTTGTCTATGAAAATTAATGTGCTGTCGATTCATTTTGTAACAGACGCGATAGCGGAATCTATACATCTCAATTCTCCAGCCGCAGTCATCTCTGAGAGAAACCAGTTAAGCGCGCGCTCTTTGATAACGTGATGATTATGTCTCCAAAGATCACCTGTCCATCATTGTATAAAGCCCGCCCTGGCAATTTGATTGGCCCGAACGTGTTTTGCCAGATCATAATTACTCCTCAATGGATCGAGTCCAGACCGAACTTCCCGTCCAAAAAATGTTGTGGGCGGAGTTCGGGCTGGCATCCAGGCTAGATTTTTGCCATTATTATACATCATTTTCTGTATACCCGTAGTATTAAACGAGACTATTCTCTTAGTATTTGATTTTGTATTGAAATACAGCTGTATATGATTGTGGTATAAATTAGTATAAGCATAAATGAATATTATGGTGTATATAATTCATAAGATTATTTTTTGTTTCTCTCTCCATCACGGTGATGCATAATTCTGAGTTTTATTTACACTCCTATCAAACTCAATGGAAAATACATCTTCCTGAAGAACAATAAGTGCAGCAGGCGTAATGTTATGACGCAGCGCCTGAAAATAGTGCCCGGCTTCCAACGTGACCAGGACTAAGTTTGCGTAGTCATCGCGCCTGCTGCACTCATGGTACGGCAGTGAAGTTTCTTGATTATTACGCAGGAATGAGAGTAGAGAGTGCCGTTGGTCGTATGGTTGACTGTAAGGATAGAGAGGCTCGGGAGCGCGCATGCATGTCACATCTGATGGATTTCGCAGGGAATCTGACCCAGAGACTTCACATATGAATATTGGCCTTCAGAGGTAATAGCAAAACCCGAAAAGTGGATCATTGCAATGTGTGATTACAACCCCTTCAAACACAGGCAATAAAAAAGGATTCATTTTATAAAAAAAGTAACATATAGAACCTTAAAAGGATGTTCATTTGGGGTTAATTTTATTAATTTTGACTTGAATGGGAATTGGGAATTACTCTATTAGCAGTTTTAGCAGACTGATCTTATCAAATGGCGTATGTATGACACGCCAATTCGTATTTCCATTTTTGGCATGCTATCAACACGCATGATCGCTTTTCAGCGTGTTTATGAACGCCATTGACTTAACATTACATTACTGTATATATATAAATATATGACCTACCCCAACCCCGTCTCTTAACCTACCCGTCACTGGGGTAATACCATTTCTGAGTCTTCTCCTACCACCCTAGGAAAAAAAATATCGCTCCCCAGATATAGATCTATATTTTTCTTTGTTTTGCTCGGACATTTAACAGGGTGTACATACATGCAGAATGACTCAGACTTTTAACGGCGTTAAACACGCACACACATGGATAGCTCAAAATGCGTATAGATAACACGCCACTTGACTTGAAAGTGCCGTGTATGTTTACGCAAAAGTCATGATGCCATGTTGGTTTTAGAGATGCAGTGAGGATGCCTCTTGTAAACACCCCTTCCTGTCTCTCAGCCATTCATATCCAGGAGCAAAGTGGACAAGCTCCTTACCAGAAGTACTCTGTGTTTCTCTAATAGGTCTGCTATTTAGAGCATGCATTTCTCAAAGAGTAAAACAAGCAGCTCACTGTCGCCCATGGGAGATGAAAGCACAAAATAACTGATAAATACTTGCAGATTCGTGTTGGCGAGGTTTTTGTGTGTGTGTGGCAGGCTGACCCATAAAATGGAGCAGGACTGGAAACAGCTGGCAGACTGTACCTTTATTTACCAAACAACAACACTGCACCATGCTTTGAAAGCAAACTCCCTGCATGCTGATTACTTAATGCATCAGTAGTCTAACAATGCCCTCCTCCAAATCCTGTGATCTTTTCAGCTGAACATTTAAGCAAACAGTGAACTCAGTGTACCTGCAGGGTACAGTGTTCTGTTATGTAGCATGGTGAGCATTAGTCATTTCTCTCTTGCTTCCCTGGCTCAATTTATACTTTATATAGAAGCATCCCAGTATTTTACACAAAAAGTTGTTACAAACATTACTGAAAAGTAAGTTTGTGTGCATCATATTTTCTTAAATGAACACCAAATAACACTAAGTTTACATAATGTACACACAGTAAATCTGACATCAATATATGCCAGTGGCAAACTGGATATTCCAAAGCTGTGGCTTTCTTTCCTGGAACACAAAAGAAATATCTTGAGAAATGTCACAGGTTTTTTTGTCTATACCATTGAAGTAAATGGTAACCAATAATGTTTGGTATCTTGTTTATTTAATTCTTAATATGGATTCTTTATTCATTGACTTGCATTATGTTGTGGCAGATCAAGGGATATGGGAATCATGAGGAGGAGTTAAACAGTTCTGGTTGCATAAGATTTTCTTGTAGTGATTCTTTTATATTTTTCTGATCAGTGACTTTTTAGGAAACCATTCTTTAAATGATTCTTTTCTTCTTACTGAACAACAAGAATTAAACGGAATTCCAATTAATTTAGATTAAATATACATAGAATCTTCTGTAAAATAATATGCTTCAGTTCAGTGATTCCCTCAGTTCTCCTGTCACTGTTTTGTCACATTGGATGAGAGAGTAGTGCTCTGATAGGCTGTGCCAGTCAGGGGGCGGGGCTTACTCAGAGAGTGCTGCTGTGTGATCTCTGTGTGTGTGCGTGTGTGTGTTAGTGAGCTGCAGTGCAGCTGCTCAAGTGATAGTTGTGCCTGTAGCAGTGAGCACTGCATTGTAAACTGTAGTATATACACAATATAATCTTGTGTATTATGTAAAGCAGTAACATGATTGTCTGACTGAATTGTTTACCTTATTACACACCCAGTGCAATGCAGCGGCAGGTGCGACGCAAGTGTTTTTTTGCTAGTTTTTTCGCCCATTTGTGCGCTCATCGGCTGCTGGTCTGAAAACGAGGTGTGTTCAGTCGCATTGTTGGCGCATTGATATTTTGAGGCAACTGCCATTGACCAACTGAAACCTGGTCTTAACCCTTTAGGCGCCAGAGGTTTTTTCCAAAAACTTTCCATTTTGACATCTTAATTTCAAAAGACAATATCTTAAAAGTGAAACAAGATAGATACTTTCTGTAAATTAGAGAAATTTTAAGCATGACCCAAAGTTTATGTAGGGATTAAATTTCCCCATCTAATTTGCATATTATGATGTCATATGGTGGCAGAAATCTTGGATTATAGAATTTTCATGAAAAGTCACATGTTTAAATGATAAAATGCAGCACTTCTTTCCCCTCAAAAATGTCCATCACCTTCTGTATGCTATATGGCACAATACTGAATGCTTAGGTATATAGTAAGTAATAACCAAACTGTGCAAATCATTACTAATAAATGGTAGAACAAACCGTGTGCATGTAGTGTTTGGCCTTTTGCTGTGGAGATTTTCCATTTACTACATGCAGTAGGCACTCTGATTCCATGTATGGGGCTTATATTATTCATATGACACACAAACACAAGTAGACAAGACCTGTTTAGTTCAAAAGATGACTCGTTAGGGCAAAGCGCAGATCATAAGTGATGATACGAGCAGCGCCGATCGCGGCCAGCATCTACCTCGCGCGCGCGTCAAGTATGCATACTATTGCGACTCCCCATCCTCCCTTCTGTACTATGAATACTTTGACCTCGTCTAACATACCCAGTGATAATAAACAAAGTCTCCACCACAATACTATCGCCGCGATCGCGGAGAGACTCTGATGAAATGGCTCACTCTCACACTATCTCCGCTTTTGATCACACTGATTCAATGCGCTGTAACTCGAACATTTTGTATAGAAACATGATGTTTTTTTGAGTCGGGGATGAAGTATGACACGTCTGCCATCCAGTGGAGGGGATGTCGAACGAAATTTGACACCCAATTTGACAAAATCGGCCGTTTTATTCAGTGACGCATCTTGTCGAGTAAACTCGACCGTGGCGCCTAGAGGGTTAAGTCAGTAATAGCAATAGTCAAACCTATAGCAAATATAGCAATTGTCAAACCTAATAGCAAACCTATAGGCGGTTCCACAGCGCAGTACACTCTGCTTTTTATACACACAGGGACGGGCAACAGCATGTTAACAGATACATGTTCTCACTGTATAGATACACTTTCAGTGCCTTCTGTTACTTCTGCTACTTGCTACATATTATATTAATTTATTTCATTGTTTAGTGTCAGTTTTGCCTGCCTGAAGTTCTTTTAAAGAGTGCATTTCCAATAGTGTTGCAGGCTGGCTGGCTGCAGGTCATAACCCCCCCCCCCCCAATTGGATTTATTTCATTAGTTATTGCGATTTAAAAAAAATGGGGTGTAACGCCATGATTGACAGCTGTGCTGTGCGATTGAGTATGGGCAGGACTATGATGCCACGGCTCCACCTCAGGATCACTACTGGGGAGATTAGGGCTCCAAATAACAAAATGACCATTTCTGGGATATTTTGGCTTCATTTTTCTTCAGTGGAAGGAGGTGGAGACATACTGTCCATCTTTTTTTACAGTCTACGGCTCTGCTGCACTTCATTACGGACCACTCTGTTAGTTGTAACTTGTTAGGAAGTTAGGATGATAACATTTTTAAAAATCTTGTCTGCCTCAGAGGTCTAACAGCACTCGTCAGTGTTAAAAATTATTCAGTTGGCCAATTAAATCAAAGTAGGCTGGCCTTACATGCTCACAGAAGCCAAACGTGAATTACAGCGACACTTCAGTTTTAACTGTGAAAGAGTGAGATAAGATGTAAGTAGCTAAATATCTGACAATGCTTTACGATAGAAGTGTTAAAGGACGAAATGTCATGTAATAATCATTGATTCTAACTAATAGACTTTTCTTTGGAAATTTCTGTTTTTAATTAAAAATGGCAGCTTATGAATTACTGGGATTAATTCTTACCCTAGGATAAAACCCCTATTCTGGCGTAATATGTTTTTCACTTCCTCAAAACTTCATGTCCAAGTATTAAGTATTCCTGATGGCATATAGTTCTCTCTCTGAAGCCAAGTTTGGGAGTTCATGAGTGACTCCTAAGAGCACGACTCTCTGACTGCTGGTTTCAGTGAGTGAATATTGACAGCAGCAGAGGGCCTTGTCAGGGAACTGCTGCCTCCATTTACCCGTGAGGAACTTCTCCCTTCTGCAGGATCTCAGCCAGGCAGGTGAACAACACACTGCATTCTCATTAGCCTCCGCCCTGAGAGTGAGAGCAAGAGAGAGAGAGAGAGAGAGAGAGAAGAAGGAAAGGGTGTATGTGTTGTTCTTCTAATCTAATATCTTTGTATGTCTAGGCAGAGCACAAAAGCCAGTTTAGATCAGTATGGTTAGGGTGGTTTTTGCACTGATGAATCCTTGAGAATTTGCTACGTCACTGTCACATGCGGCACATTCATCATCAGGCATGTGATTGGCTAAGGACAAAAAGCAGGAAAATATACCCCCCCACACACACACACACACCAATCAAACTGGAATATATACAGTATATATTCGTTTTTTTTTTTTTTGGAAAATTGATTTTGACATTTGTGAATCGATTCAGAATCATCCTAGCCTGGCAAACCAGACCTATCAAGATGCTAGGTCTGGGAACTCACAATTGGCATACCTCAATCCGGGGGCGGGATAAAAGGTTGTCTTTCAATATTCCTCTGCACGCCATAGGATAGCGCTAACCAACCAGAGCGATGATGGCTGTGGCTGAGTGAGTCCCATGCGTTTTCCCTATGGTTTTCTCTCCAGCGGAGCAAGTTGATATTTTAAACTTTTGCCTTATCCAGTCTTCAAAACTCTGAACACATCTTCCTTTTTAAGAATGACTTAAGTTACGTTCTTAACTCCAAGTCATCCGAGTCACGGCCAAAACCGAATCGAAAGACCGCTGTTCGCCAGCTGCGTCTTGTTTGTTTTTAAGTAGCAGGGAAATCACCTATGGAAATCACGGCACAGAACCGTCACAACTCTGCCGTCATTGTGTTAAGCCCGCCCACCAGCTCTATACACAATGTGATTGGCCAGATTGGATCTTCCACTTCGAAAGTCAACGGAGAGTTGCTAGACCACACTTTGCAGCAAAATAATTTTTGCTGCCGATAGGGTGCGTCTAGATTTCTAGGCTAGAATCATCCATGTCCGCATCACAATGCATTTAAGAATACATTTTTTCCCCACCCCTAATAACACATTGCCTTTCCCTGTGATGTTTATTTGGTGGGAAATCTGTTCTCTCTCATCTAGTTGCCTCCTTACACTCTTAGACTGAGTATTGACACATTTCTTCATCTGAGATTTTAAAATGTAAATTGTTTTTATACTAAAAAGATGACTAGTAATTACAAACACATGTGTTGCTTCTTCAACTAAATGGTATTCTCTTTGAATTTATTCTTAAAATACAGTGACTATGATAAGAAAAATTTTCAACATGGCATAATCGTCTTTTCTTTTTTTAAAGTGTCTGTTCTGTTGCAGTTAGGGAAGTACAGAGTGTTCCAGTGACACTTGGACAGTTCCGAGTTTTAGTTCCTGTCGTGAGAATTTCTGTAGTGACTTCAGGAAACACTGAAAGCTCAGTCAGTTGTAACACCGGAAGTCATTTGTGTTAATCTCAAGACAGACAAAACATTTGTGCAAAAGTACTCGCAGCATCATCTTCAGTAACTTATCTGACAAGACTGCCCCGCTAGTTTAGGTGTTAACCTCAGTTTTTAGTGCGCGCTGAATGCTGATAGTGTTTTAGTATTACTGTCCAATTTTAGCTGATTCTGTGTATTTGACTTTAGTGAGGGGGAGATGGTGAAACTGATTGCACATCTTTGTTGATCCAGGAACAACATTTCAATACACCAATCAGATTAGGCGTACAACCAGGGTTAGGTGTAATTCACATATCAATTCCCTTTTATTTTAGGGCTAATATGTTATGAGCAGGGTTAGGTTTAAGGGTAGGTACAGGGTTGGGACAAAATTTTCAAACTGTAATGTTGGTCCAGGATCAACAAAACATGTTTATCCTGGAACATAATGTGGGTTACTGTCTAATCTAATTTAGCACTGTTTTGATGCCACGGATACCCCTGTTTAAAAAAAAAAAAAATGTAAAAAATTATCAAGAAAATAAAATAAAATAAAAAATAAATTTACGTAAATTTAAGCTGCAGTCTGGTGTTTTTCCTGTGCTGAGAGTGAGTATAGAGGGAATGCGCGTGACGTCACCGTCCGGTCACGTGCCTGCAGTTTCTCACAGTGAGTGGCAAAAAGACTGAGCGGCTGTATATGTTTTCAACGTGAATGCCGCAAAAAACAAACACGACACATATAAAGTGGAAAAAGAGCTTTGCGAGTGACTGTACAACTAGATTTGACAAAAATCTGAGGTATATTTTTACAGACTGCTATAGAAAGAGGAGCAAATGGATCGCTTCAATTCACAGAAACATCTGGACTCCAGTCAGCAAAAGGTGGATCTGCAGTTATCATTTTGTGTCAATATGCTGAATTAGCTGTAAAACTATACCCATATATTTTGTATTGTTATATATATTAACAACTCATCAATTAAATATTTATCATTGCATATTCTGCATTATTGGATGTTTCTTAATAAACACTGACCAAAAAAAAAAACCTATGAAGTTTTATGGCTGGACGATATGATGATATATAGCCTATATATAACACTGATATAAGTGATCACCCGGATTTAGACCTACCTATATTGTATTTATATAAAGCGTTCACAGGCAAATTTGCTTTATGTTATCGTCTATATTGCTTTTATTCCCCGGCGTCGAAATCAGGCAAACATAAATGTCAGGCAACACAATTCCTGGCTGCATGCCAATATCCATGAATCACTGGATCTTTAGTAAGTTGTAAGGAACACTATATTGAGTCCAACATTTATTTTAAATTGAAAAAATTGTTCGTTTTAGTCTCATTTTCGCAGTTTCCCCTATTAAATCCAGTCACGCAGCAGATCTTTTGCCACTCAGTCAGGCTGAGGGGGGTTGTTCCGGCGGGAAAGTGACGTCAATGCATTCCCTCTATTAGCTGTCCATGAGCTAGCTGCAGGATCAACTTTATGACACTCTATGGGCTTCTCCCTCCACTTTATCGGACTTTATGCCTCCACGTCCCCCGATCCAGACGAGCTTCTCCTCTTGTCTGTAATTTTTGTACTGTGCGACGAAAGAGTCGATTCGTTATTACGCAATCGTTAGCCTATTTTTACAAAAATTGCTTCTATGGGTCCATAACTTAAGATCCAAGGTAATGGAGCCTTTTATACATTGTTGTTTCTTTTGAAATAAATAATGGACAAATTAAGTCTTTGGACGCCTCAGATGTAAAGTTATTCACTGTCAAAGTGATGCCAAAATAAATGGGAGTCAATGGAATGCTAACAGCAAGTGAAGTTCTGCTACAATGGCGGCTCCCGCGAGGCTTCAATGTCCGGCTGATGGATTACCCCCTTGCGTTTTCTATTGCACAAAGTACCGCCACAAATAGTACCCGGCTGTCATAGCGACTTCTTCGTTACTCTTTGCCCTATCAAGCTCTCGCTGGATCCTCTCTTCGGCAACCAAACAAAGGAAAGTCTGCAGATCCTCGTCTGACCACAGGCACAGCGTATTCATAATAATAGTACTAAGTTTAGTAACTATCTCTGGCCGAACTATTTAAAAATGGCGGGGTTATTCTGGATACTCCATCTGGCTCGAGCAATGATGACGCAGTGAATGGTGACAATTCTCTCTGACCAATCAGCAGTCGTCATTGTTTACACGTCACATTTAAGTTTCGCCTTAGTTCGCTCAGAACCTCGCGGAGGTGATACAAAAAAAGAACCCGAAGTTGAAAACCAAACAAAGGCGAGCCAAGCCGAGTCAAGCTGGTACTGTGTAGTGGAAAAGCGTCATACATGTATTGTCTTTCCGATATGTATCCTTGTTTTCGCATGGGTCCGGTTGCAGTCTCTTTTTTTCTGTAGTCACTCCGAAGTCCGGACAATGTCTCTTGCATTTTACAGCGGGTGAATCTGTTGTCACTGGTGATTGTTGTTTAAATCTTTCTGGATCCGCCATCAAATTGATGTTTAATATATCAAGTGCTGTTATAAAAGGCTATAAATCTCCAACTCCAACATCCTCACACACAATATAGCCGACTAGCCGAGACTCATTCTTTGTGTACAGATGTGACGTAATGACGCAAAGACATGCTTGAATCTCCCGCGGAAATCCACCAGTAGCACTGGAATTAAAAACATTATTACAAGCTTACCACTTTGAATCGAGCAAAGGCAAGCAGATAGTTTTGAACACTGGCTGGTTATGTATTTTCTCAAATATGTATTTTGGATCATTTTTAACCCTGAAAAAGCTACAGACTGCAGCTTTAAATTAAATTCCACATTCGTCCTCGCATTTCCAAAATACCCTGAATCTGTGAAATTCTCTGAACCCAGGACATTTGCACGCATAGATACTTATTTATCACAGGGCTCCTGAGACTGAGGGAAACCCATTGTGGCTTCTAAAGTTCCTGTGCATCCAAAACTATTAAAGCCAGGAATGTGGAGTGTCTGGGTAGATTCACATCCCAAGACAAGACATTTGAAGTAGGATTGCATTTCATGCAGCAAAACGTTCCTAAAACTGTTGACTTAGCTCTTCTTCTTTGACTCTTTATGAGGCCACACTGTGGGACGTATAGGACAGACATGGAACATTGGATGTCTGTGGCTTGCGAGCTGCCGCCTGGTGTCAGTTCTGCACACCCTCATGAGTGTGTGTGTCTATGTGTCCTGCCACCCATATGGAGTGGAGCCACTATGTCTCATCTCTGCATGAGTGCATTTTTTGTTCATGTGGATGTTACACATAATAACGTTTGCTCCTTTCATGAGACTAGTATGTTAAGTTTAAAAGATGCCATAATAAATGATTGGGCTGGGTATTGATACAAATTGGATTCGACAGTTCATGTCTCCATCAACTAAAGGTGTAAACTTTATTCAAAAAACACTGTAACATAAAAGGTTAAAATTAACCGAGTCCGTTCTTAGCTTTTTAATCATAACTGCAGTGAGAATTCATCACATGACATTGTAACGAATGTGCCACTCACTTTTTAATTGCCTTTCTGTGCTCATTTCCTGTGCATGAATCCAGATAAGAGTCAGCTTCCTGTCTTTGTTGTGTCCACCACGGCCAGCGCATTAGAGAGAAGTGAGGTCCACCTCTTTCTCATTCTCCAATGAGGAACGCCTGAATGTTTGTTCTCTGTTTGCACACGTGTGACTCACAATTATCGGCCCCTGCTCACGTGCCCACGTTGTGGCTGAGTGATTTATGTATGGTGAATAGCATTTCGTCTGGCTGACAGGGATGATCAGATGGTGGTCGTTAGCAGGTCTGAGAGGTCCTGGCCCAAGGTGAATGGTCCTATTCTGACCCGTCTGCTGCACGCCGCTTCCAGTGGCGAACGTTCCTTCGCACCATCCACGCGGATGTGAGGATCTGTATGCCAGCATGGTTTTCTAGCTTGTGCGCTGCATCTGGCTGCTGTAAATATTAGCTTTTCAACTGAACGTGGCCACCCTCAGATATTCAAAGGCAGAAATTGAGAAGCGTGTTTTTATTTAGTTGTCTGGCACCCTTTTCTAAACCAGCAGCAGACAGCTTGGTTACGTTCAACAAACATACGGTAAGCAGTGCATTCAGTCTGCATCTTCTAGTGCTGGTGGTTTTGGACTGGGGTGAAGGGGTCTGTGAGACTGATTTCAAAAGTGCATTGGGTTCAGCTCCATTACACATAAATATAAACAAATACTCACTGAAGAGATTCGAAAATAACAAGCTAATAAACCTGGCCCCTCCTGATGAAACATCATAAATTAATCCTTAGAGGAGGGGTTGGTTGGTGAGTATAAATAAGGTGTGGCCCCTTTAAGAGCTGTGCCGCTCCTTGTTGAACTGTCGCCCGTGTGCCTCGAACACCCCTTTTACTGTCTATGCGGACACCCCATGTATGCGGGTATATCATGTTTGACCTTTTTGTTTATTAAGTAACGAGTACACGAGTTAGATTTGGGAATAAAGTGTGAGTTGTGAGATACCAATCGCCTCCGTGAGTCTGGCCTCTGCATGCAATAACTTCAGTTGTGTGCTATGGTCTGTGGATTGTGTGAATATAATGCATTTAATCAAATTTGGCAACTGGTCAACCTTAGACAAACATATTGGTTGGATTATTCATAAAGGAGTTTCGGCCATGCAGATTACGGGAGTTTCCGGGAAAAATAAAAACCGGCAGGGTTCCGGGATATCCCTTCGAGCTGTCCTGGATAAACGAGAATAATTTTTTTGATTCAGTTAGGAATTTGCAGGCATATTTTCTCTTTTTATTCGCCATGGTCTCTTCTTTCTTCCTTTTCTCCTGTTATTGTTCGGTCTGAAACGGATGGTTGTTGTCTAGGTGGAAATCGGGAGAAAGTTCGAGTTCCGGGAGATTTTCGGGAGGGCCTTTGAAATTTGGTAGTCTCTCAGAAAAATCGGGAGGGTTGGCATGTGTGCTGTTAACCGATAAATAGTTTAAAGGGGTCATGACATGTGAAATCAAATTTGCCTCGATCTTTTGACATATAAAGAGGTAATTTGTAAGTTTCAAAGCTTAAAACACAATTGTATATGGTACAAATGCTTGCTATGCATTTAGGCATCAAAACATATAATGTACAGTATGAAAAAAAAGCATTTTGTTATTAAGTTAGTCAATTCAAACTATAGGCGAAATGAACATGCACAGCTAAATTTCTATACGATACTGAAACACTAAAAATACGCAAAAATTGCCAGATAACCAATTTAGTACCAGTGCATTAAATTTTTGGACTTTTTTGGCACGTTATTCAAATGAACGGTGAGGAAAAAAAATAATTTTGGAAAAGGGATTAAGGAATGATGCAAGTTGGACTCAAACCTGTTTACTGAAAAAAAAGTTGCTGCCTTAAATTTTTAAGTACAATCAACTGATGTTAAGTAATTTAAACTTAATATTAATAAACATAATATTAAACTATAAAAAACATATGTTCTCATAACTTATTTATCATATCATTTTTTTACAGTGTTGTGGCAAGTACTACTCTTCTCTGAGACTGAGAACATGCAAACAAAGCGGACAGCTTAAGTCCTTATGTACATGTCTTTTGTGAGAGTGAATGCGTAGAAGATAGGCAGAGAGATGTTCACGCTGAGGTTGGCCAGGATCCTCCTGTGATGGGCAGGGCGTGTGCATCTGAGCCTGTGCACGTCCAGGAAGGGCTCAGTAATCCAGTGCTGCCACAGGCATGCTGAAAATGAGGAGCCCCTGAAAAGTTGTGGAGAGCACTGTCACTTTTTCCACCCCAGCAGGGTGGAGGAAAGATGGAGAGATGGAGGAAAAAGAGAGGAAGAACATGGATGGTTATGGTGGTTAGAGAGAGAGCAGACAGAAAAAAACAGCCGTCGTCCACTTGTTGTGTCGTCGGCAGTTGAACCTCAACACAAGACAAACAGAGAAATTAACAGTTGCTTCTATTCTTTCCTTTGTTCTGATCCAGTTTTCCCATTTTCTCAGCTTTTGACTGCTCTTTTCCCCTTCATAACTCACAGACCTAAACAAATCCACCCTCTATCTTTTGGTATTAGAAACAGATATATGTGCCTAAAGTTAATGCACCATCAAAGGGTTAGTTCACCCAAAAATAAAAATTCTGCCATTCGTCATTCACCTGTATTCCATTCCGAACCTGCGTGACTTTATTTCCTCTCTGTAACACAAAAGAAGATACTTTGTTGTTGGTAACCCAACAGCTTTGGTTATAATGCCTCGTTTCCACTGAGGGGTACGGTACAGTACAGTACGGGTCGGGTCCACCATGATCAGGCTTGCGTTTCCACCGCCAACAGTACCCTTACTTGATAGGCGTGGTGTTTGCTGGAAAGAAACGATCGACGTCATTTCCACGCGAAGAAAGCGACTTAGTAGACATGGATGACAGATAGCAGATCTTGTTCTTGCTTCTCAGCATATTTGTCACTAAAAACAAGCGCTGGCATTAGGCATTTCTCAATACTCAGGAGAATGATCCTGAGGACACGAGTAATTCTGCTAATGGAACAGCGCGTCTTGAACGCGGCACTCAGTTCGCTCTGGCTCTGCGACTCCGGTTATCTCTGTATGTTCATTTTAGGCAACAATAAAACGAAATATGTTATAAAACACCACTCTGCTTCTTTTCGATTTCATTTCAATACATTTTAAACATCCTAAACCACACAAATGTGGTTCAGGCAACGCATAGCCGATTATATTCACTGCATGTATGTAACATTATATTTAAAAACAAAACTAAATATAAAACAACCCTGCATCATTTCGTTTAAATTTAAAAATATTAAACATATTCCAGGCAATATGTGATGTAATGTATTGCATATCGCATTGGTACAAATGTTTCATTAAACAACATTACAGATGATCTTGTAATAAAATTTAAAAAAACGGACAAAACTATCTCTTTTTGTTGAATTTCAGTTTTAGCAATAATATCCATTATAAAAGTATAAGTAAAAAGTACAAAAAGATATACAGTAAAGCTTAAATAACATCAAGAAACAATTCAGTCCGTCACATATACAAATTCAGCGCTCAAAGATATGAAACTTCACATAGCCTTCTGCCAAAATTGGCCAGGGAACGAATTATAGATTTACGAGATTAAAGATCACCTGTTAGGTTTATACAAGATGAACTATATCTCATATTTAACCACTACAGAGACGTCCGAGTCAGCGGCAAACGTCAGGATGACTAGCCGAGGAAAGGCTGCCTCTGGCGGGGAGACGCGTGCAGTCCGGTGATCGCTTGGAATGGATCTCAGTCAAATTATCATAAATCTATAAATAAACCACAGATTTGAGCTTTAAAAAACTACTTCCTCACCTAAAAAACTCTTAAAACTACATTTCGTGACACACGATAACAGTAGAATTATATTTCAACTGTATGCTTCTAATGCCCTTGGAGTTATGACGATACTCTGTCCACCAATCACCGTTCTGCAGTGAGTCTAGCTCCACCTTTTAGTACCCTTTCTCTGTGCTAGGTACCCCAACGGAAGGGTACCCAAAAGTGGTACGGTAAGGTTCGGCTTTTTGGTACCATTCACAACTTTTGACAGTGGAAACGCAAATAATTGCGTACCGAACCGTACCGTACCACTCAGTGGAAACGAGCCATAATTGACTTCCACTGTATGAACAAAATCATATACAATATGTAACTAAGCAAAAGCTCTTTAAGACAGATGAGGATAATAGTGTGACTGGAGAAGCCCTTACAAGTGCACAGTGAATGGAAACATCCCGTCTGCCAATTGAAGGTGTCACAACTTGATACAGTGGACTCTTTCATTGATTTATAATAAAAGCAATTTAGCTTATCGAGAGGTGTTGCTCATGTCCGCTGTAGAGACAGTGTTACAGTTGAACCCTCTAATTTGAAGGGTCAGGATGAGGAGGTGTAGGTTTGAGCTAGCTGAACTGCCATGCTGAAATGGGAAATTGCCCCTTCTCAGGAGGCTTAGAGGGATTGACAGTTAGCGGCCACAGCATTAGCCGAAGCTGAAGGGATGTGCTAAGACTGAGGCAGTTAGAAGGTTTGATGGGCGTAGAGGAAGTGTCACGGTTTACAGAGCTGTGTGTGTGTTCGAGTCCACATAGAGCTCAGCTCTCTCACTAGAGTATTTCAAAGTGTGCTGGGCAAAGAGTGAGGAAATGTGTAAAAACAACCAGGGCAGCTTTTCGGTGTATTCAGTGCACTCTGGATGAATGAAAATTAATCTCTTACTTTCGGCACGGTGAAAGATGATGCTCGGCACATCTTTGTAAGCCTCTTGTGTTTCACTGTTACCTGTCTGTTGTTTATTCTGTGTTTGTCTTATCAAAGTGTTGTGAACTTATTTCTTCTAATTTGTAGAAAACTCAGACACGAAGACCAGGAGACTCAAGTCTGGTGTATCTTTTGAAGCAGGATTCTTTATTGCTGTTGCATTGCTATAGTCTGCTTCATCAAAAAATCTTAGCCAAGTCTAACTAAGGCATATACATTGTAGTTGATATACCTTTCAAGGGGGAGGGGTTACATAGAGGTGGAGACACTCTGAAACAAAGCATGTTGATTCAGCTGGTTACTTGATTTCATCAGATAACAGTGTAACTCAGAGCCTTGAAATGCTGATCCAAACAGCCTGATTAGATCAACAAAAGGCCCAGCTGACCTTTGAGATGTGAGCATCACCTAAGAGATGTCTTTATGTATGTGACTGACCTTTGTGATGTGTCCAAAACCTTGATTGCTTCAAAATGGAAGACCGTGTGTAGAACTTTCTCGGTTAAAATACTATTGTATTGGAACCCAAATTAGACATTTGAATAAATTTGTAATCCTACAAAAATCTACCTGCAGAAGAGCCCCAATAAGCGGAGTGTGAAAGTGCCTCTGCAGATCTCGTTCTGCCTCTCTCTCGCTGCACTTTTAAATCTCTTTCCTCTGGCCAGCTTGATTCCACTCATTTTAATTTAGTTGTTAACAGCTTGTGGTGGAGCGGTTTGTGTGGCTTTGGTGTCGGTACAGAACTCTCAAAAGTTGTTGGGTAGTGCCGGACTCGACGAATGATGGAGCACAGACACAGACGAGTCGCTCTGGTGCAAAGTTGTGAATGAGGGACCTGCTCACTCTTAACTAATCCATCTTCTCTCTCTCTCTCTCTCTCTCTCTCTCTCTGAGCATGTGTCATTGGACAGTGGCCCACAATGAATCATGAAAATTGGCTTGTGATTTTTGCCAATTTTATCTTGAGTGCAGAAAGACTTTGGTAATGACTTGATGTATTAAAATACTGCAATCTATATACAAAATGCTCCCAAAAAAATAAAATAAATAAATAAATTCTCCAAAAGGGATGCACAATATATCGGATAACCATATCAATAAACTCTTTTTTTTTCTTCTTTTGTTTAAGTTTTTTAAACTTCTGTTGCAAAAAATTAAGCAATAAAAACAGTTTCAACATTGATAATAATAAATGTTTGTTGAGGATCAAATCAGCATATTAAAATGATTTCTGAAGGATCATGTGACACTGAAGACTTGAGTAATGATGCTGAAAATACAGGTTTGCCGTCACAGAAATAAATTACATTGTAAAATATATTAAAATAGAAAATGGTTATTTTAATTTGTAAAAATGTTTTATAAAATTACATAAATATAGCATTTGTTAGCAAAAGAGACAGTTTGGACAGTTACTTGAACTTTGGACAGTTAAAATATATATATATATATATATATATATATATATATATGTTGGCGTTACCTTGGCGTAAAGATAGGGTTGAGCAAAATAGTGATAAAATATTATTGTCATGATATACAATATCTCAAACTTTATATAGTATATTTGATTATAAGTGCATTTTCTTGAATCTCACAGGAACCAGAATTTTAACCAAATAATCAAAATAATAAATACAGCAATTTCACAAAACATAGCACTAAACAGCAGCATTTACTGAATTATATATATATATATATATATATATATATATATATATATATATATATATATATATATATATATATATATATATATATATATGTAAAATTAAATCATTTCAGTGAGTCAATTCTAAACTCAGAATCAATGATTCTGGCACACAGAAGACCTCTATGACACATTGATTGCACTTACATATATATCATGGATGTGAAATGTGTCATAGAGGTCTTCTGTGTGCCAGAATCATTGATTCTGAGTTTAGAAATGACTCCCTGAAATTATTTAATTATAACATTTCTGTCTTAGTTGTGAGAAGACATGGGAAAAAAGCACAATAAAATCTTTACTAAATTCACAATATTTTTCAATTTTATATTGCAAGAAAGGTTACTGTTGCTCATGTTGCAATAAGTGGACAACTGAAAAAGACTGACTTCTGCTTGCTCTATAGTTGTAAATCTCTGCCAACCAATGCACACACCACTTTAGAGATGATCATGATCGAGCTTTATAAGTGTTTTGTTTCACCCCTGTATGTTTTAACGCTGTAGCACCCATACGCTGAATATCGCTGCGCTTCTGTTTTCTGATTTCTCTCTTTCACTTTCTTTTTTGTCTCATTGTCTCTCCCGCTTTGTTTCTGTGTCTGCAGGAGTCGGAAGATTCAGATCCGGAACATTCCTCCTCATCTCCAGTGGGAGGTGAGTGTAACTGCTCAGGCAGAGAGAACAGCGTGTGTGTGTGTGGTCAGGACTGTCTGTCTGTCTTTGGGCTACAGCGCTTTCTTCTATAACTGACGATGCATTAGAGAAGCTCCGCCCATACACACAAAAACACTTCCTCTTCAGTCCGTGTGAATCTGTCTGGAGAGTGTTCAGCCCTGGTGACCCGATTGTAAATCCTGATGACATCATCACAGTTAGCTCTGGCCCACTTACACGCTCTCGCTCTCACACACTTCGTTCATGTATTTGGACACTGTGCCTCTGTATTCTGCATTGCTCTTTTAAGTTTAGTGGCTCACTGTGTAAAAAACGATGCGTTCATTCTTTACCAAGGCCATGTTTTGTGACATTTACACACGACTTTTGAATCTGGACAAGCTTAGAACTGCACAATATCCCTGGATAATAAAAATTAAGACAAAATGAAATGAAAACAAAACTATGAAAACGGCAAGAGCTACATTACCATTTTTTGGTAGTTACCATTACCAATTTTGGATTCATATACTTTTATTCAGCAAAGATGCATTAAATGAAAACAAAAGTGACAATAAAGAAATTCATAATGATACAAAACATTCCTGTTTGAAATCAATGCTATTCTTTTTATCTTTCTATTCATCAGAAAAAAAAGATGTATCACGGCTTCCACAAAAATATTACGCTTGATTTATAACGAATTTCAACATTGATAATAATAAGAAATGTTTAAGATGAGTAGTGATTCTGCAAATTTAGATTTACCTATTAAAACATATTACAGAAAAGTTATTGTTGTCTTTCAAAAACATTATAAATCTTACCTACCCCAAACTTTTGAACTGCAGTCTATGTACAGGTATTCTTAAATAATAGTGTACAGATTTAGATGTTTGATTTTAATTTTGGAGTGAAGCATTTCTTTTATTTTCCAACTCTCATATTTTCTAGTATTCTATCTAAAAACAGTTTATTATATGTTTAGATGTTTTTCTGATTGTGCTCTTCTCTTTGCAGGTTTTGGACAGCCTGTTAGCTCAGTATGGTACTGTAGAAAATGTGGAACAAGGTAAAGACTTCATATTGTATTTTCTATTTGGTTAGTTGACATTTCAAGCAGTGCCATGCTATATTCCATCTAAAAAACATGTAAATTATTTTGTAATTACAATGCTTGCTGTTTGTATGATCTTCTAGATTTATTTATTTATTTATTAAAATTTTAAATCTTTTAATGAGGACCATTTAAATGAAGCATAGTGAAGACAAATAGTTTTTAAAAATAGTTCAGAACTTAGGAAAGAAAATGGTGACTATTAGGGTCGTCAAATTTATTATCCAATTGAACACGTTAACTTAATTTTTTAATATGAATGTAAATATTTCATTTAAACAGTGACGTGTGCAGAGTTGTTTTCTCATTTGTTTTATTAAATATTTGAATATTCATATTTACGAACACAATATTACGAGCATGCACACAAATTATTTTATAAAGTATTTACTTTTGACATCCCTACTAACTAGTTACAGCATATAAAAGTGCACTTTCTTTTATACAGTCATTTCATCGTTGTTGAAAGGAAACCTGATATGTTCAAACCCATTACTTTTCAAGAAAAAAAACCCCACAATTTTATTTTTAAATAAATAAACACTGTGTTGTCAAAGTTCATATTGTTGCTTTGGTCAGACAGACATTTGCATGTTTCATTATTCTATTAACATTTGTGAGCCTGGATCACAAAGAAGTAGCACGGTTATATTTGTGATAATTGCCAACAATACATGTGTGGGTCAAAATTATTGCTTTTTCTTTTTATGCCAAAAATATTAAGTAAAAATTATGTTCCATGAAGATAATTTCCAACCGTAAATATATAAAACATTTATTTTTATGAGTGTGAATGCAGCACAGTTGCACACTACAACTCTTAAAGGCAATTTTCTCAATGTTTCTATTTTTTTACACACTCATTTTCCAGATTTTCAAATAGTTTTATGTCAGACAAATACTGTCCTATCCTAACGAACCATACATTAATGGGAAAAACTTACCCATGTGACTTGTCTAGGGTCACATTTGACCAAAATCAAGTTGAAATTGCGAGGTTACAAGGTTACATGTTTGACCTGCAAATTTTGGAGAATTTGGACATACATGTTTTGTCTGTCATTAGAATGGCTGCATCTGAACCAATAAGTGCATCACACTGCGTTTTCATTATTGTAGCTGTGTAAGCGCTCATTTTTTTCTGTCATTTGGACAAAATGATGAAGTGCTATACTCTATTTAGGACCATATTGGCTGTGACTAGAGGACAAATGCTAAGACACTCTTCCCTGCTCATTAAACATTAGCCTTTATATCTTTTCTATTGGAGACTTTGTCAAATAGCACACTTTCTGATGTACCTGTTTGTAGATGAATTTAAAGCTGCCGTCGGCAACATTTTTTGAACATATTCAGTGAAATCGACACTTAGCCTAGAAATCTAGACGCACCCTAGCGGCAGTAAAAATTATTTTGCTGCAAAGTGTGGTCTAGCAACTCTCCGTTGACTTTCGAAGTGGAAAATCCAAACTCTGGTCTGGCCAATCACATCGTGTATAGAGTTGGTGGGCGGGCTTAACACAATGACGGCAGAGTTGTGACGGTTCTGTGCCGTGATTTCCATAGGTGATTTCCCTGCTACTTAAAAACAAACAAGACGCAGCTGGCGAACAACGGCCTTTCGATTCGGCTTGGCCGTGACTCGGATGACTTGGAGTTAAGAGAATGTCACAAGTCATTCTTAAAAAAGGAAGATGTGTTCAGAGTTTTGACGACCGGATAAGGCAAAAGTTTAATATATCAACTTGCTCCGCTGGAGAGAAAACCATGGGGAAAGCGCATGGGACTCACTCAGCCACAGCCATCATCGCTCTGGTTGGTTAGCGCTATCCTATGGCGTGCAGAGGGATATTGAAAGACAACCTTTTATCCCGCCCCCGGATTGAGGTATGCCAATTGTGAGTTCCCCGACCTAACATCTTGATAGGTCTGGTTTGCCAGGCTAATCGACACTATAATCCGACAGAACAACATAAATAAAGTGGTTTTAGAAAAAAAAACAGAGCTTCTAACTCCATCTGGAGCGTGTTATTTGTTTTGCAAAAATCCAGCGCTCCCTGTTAACTGTCCAATCAGCCCAGGGGGATGTGAGATCTAACTGTCAATCACAGATTGGGCACACGCCACCCCGCGCACGTTACAATCACATGCACACGCCTGAAGTTCGCGCAGTAAGGAAGAGTGATAGCGGAACACTAACAAACCAAGTAAGCTTATTTAGAGTATAAATGACGCTAGCAATTGCAATATATTGGTAGATTAGCCAGGGCAGCATACCTCCAAATAATCCATGGTGTTGATGAATGCTGATGACGGTCGCGTTCACAGAAAACCTGGTGCGCACGCACTCGACCACGAACTCTGTGGGAGGGTATTCGTTGATAGTGGGGGAGGGCAATATGAGTTGTAAACATTCAAAATGTTGCCAAAGTCCACTCAATCAGCCATAGTTGCCGACCGCAGCTTTAAATTGCAAACGGACTATGGACTGCTCACGCGTTATCCAAACTCAAATCCCATCAACACTTGCTGCCAGTAGAGGCGTCTCAGTTGTGAGGTTGTGTAATTGTCTTTCCTAATAGAGGAAGGTGCTCTTGAGACTGAGTGTGATTGAGAGGAAGTCAGACAGACAGTGCATGAGAGAGGGATGAGCACTATGGCTGAAATGAGTGGTGTGATGGCGCAGCAGTCTGTGGATTGAAGTGGGAGAGTGTGGCGAGGCTCTAGCTGTAATGTGTGTGTTTTCAGGGAGGAGCAGCATGGGACTAGGGAGGTAAATGTAGGCGTCTGTGGACTCTCAACTGGTTTTAACATGCGTCTCCTGTGACCACTTGTAATTCATGACACACATCACTTACTTTATCAGTGTGTTAACGTAATGTTGGTACAGTGGTGCTTTACATGATACATCATTGTATGATAATATTAGATGCAGACACCTGTCTAAACGCAAAGGGCTCTCACAAGTTTCTGTTCACTTCAAATGGTCCCTGAGCAAAGTTTTGGACTTTGTTTACACCTTTACACCTAATCAAGAATATGTAGTTCATAATCTCTTATCTTAGGAAATGTGTCAGTTATATCCAGAATGAGAGTCCACAATTAAGAAAAGATAACTATTTTTAAAATCTAGTTTAAAATGCATATGCAGAGTTCTTAGACATGCACTCCTTGTATTTATGTTGGTTTCAATAGTTTTTAATGGTTTTTAAGATGAAACTTATATTTAAATGTGACTCCAAAACTGTCATGGTGTGTAATAGTCAAGAAACATTTAATACATGTGAATGAAATTTTTAATAAAATAATAAACTAAAATAACAACATTATTTTACTAAAATTAACAAAAATAGTATTAAGTTTTTGGGAATATGTTACAACTGAACTAACTAATATGAGAGTTTGTCATATTTTATATAATAATCAAATATGAATAAGCAGTAAGTATCAGAGAGCTAATCCTTCTGATATCTTATACTTTATGCCCTTAAAAAATATAAGTCATAAATTAAAAAATGCTTGTAATAGAAGAGGTAAATTAAAGCTATTCTATGATTTTTTTCTTCAGTATTTTTTGTAATTATCCTGAATAATAATTGTAACTCCAGCATTGTTTAGAAAAGGTCCCATTGTGCATGCACTCATCCTATGAAATGAATATGATGTCGGCATGATATGAGCACAGCGCCATTTCTCGTCATTCTTTCTTAAGACCTATTGATGTGTCTTCATTGGTGACGCTCATTGGTTCTGAGATTGATCGCTTGAGCTGCATTATAGTGAGGCTTTGTGGTTCTCTTCATGTGTGAAGCTTCTGGATTTCTGCCCAGCCATCCCACTCAACTTCCTTCAGACAGACTGTCTAGTTCTCTAGACACATAACTCCATCTAATCAATAAAAAGGCAGGCTTTCCTCTTAAAAATACCATACACATACACATACACATTGTCTCTGCAGTGGTTTCTGTCTGTAATTATTGCAATGACCTAAGGAATTTGTGTAATTTGAAACAGCTTTTATTTTAGTCCCATTTCACATTCTTCAGAAAGTATAATACCGCTTGACCTTTTAACACAGCGTTTCTCATCTGTTGGGTTTGAGAGTGTGCAGTGAAAGAAAAAAAAACAATGTTTTTCCTGAGTCAAGACGTTTTTTTTTTTTTTAAGATTTCATTTTGGAGATGTTTGCCTTTATTATGATAGGATAGTATAGAGTGGACAGGAAGTGAGGTGAGAGAGAGAGGGATGGGATTGGGGAAGGTCAGTGAGCCAGGACTTGCTGTGTGTGCTTTAAATCACTTGACTATATGTAAAGAGCAAAATAATTTACGAGCATGCAATGTCGTAGTTACACTGCCAATTAGTACGTCAGGAAATTACCAGAAAGTACCGAGTCAATTACATAACTTGTACTTAGTGTGTTT
Source organism: Hybognathus amarus (assembly GCA_030378365.1). Lineage (NCBI taxonomy): Eukaryota > Metazoa > Chordata > Actinopteri > Cypriniformes > Leuciscidae > Hybognathus > Hybognathus amarus. The sequence goes on along the minus strand of JAQIUQ010002660.1, from coordinate 498,016 downwards.
GCTGGGTAGGATTTACATGTAGTTATGATGCTCATTCTTTTCATCAGGATCATTAAACGCAAATTTAATATATATTTTTTAATATTATATAAATTATAAATTATATATACACACATAATTATAAAAATTCTAATAAATGAGAACCACTGTTTTATAAGCTCCTGAGTTGTACGTGTAGTTGTAAGTGCTATAGTGCAGCATAAACTCTTTGAAGTGCACAGAGCTTTGATCCATGGACGTCAGGGTTGCTTTGTGCTTCTCTTGTGAAGTACACATGTGGCCATGGCACAGTAATCCTCATTTAACATGCAGACACACAAGTGGCTCTTCACAGCACTAGTGTAAAACTGCATTTGTTTGTCTGCATGCATCTCATACAAAAGCTTGCAGTCTCATATGCTTATGAATATGACCAAGCGCTTTGTTTTTAAATATGGACTTCTCACTCCTTCTCTCACCTGATTTCATTTCTTTTTGCAGTTAACACTGATACAGAAACAGCAGTGGTGAATGTGACGTACTCAACAAAAGAGGAGGCTAAAATGTAAGAATTATTTTTTTATTTATTAGTTATAGGGATATGACCAAAATTATATTTAAGACTATAAATAAATGGATCATGGTAATGGTATGTCAAAAATATTTTGTTGTAATATTTGCACATTTTGTTTAATAATATTTAAATATGTAATATTTTTTAATATAAAATATTTATAATTGTATAAATTTAATTAAATATTTAAGCTTAAACACATAATAATGACATCTTAATTTAATGGACATATTTAAGTATTTAAAGTACTCAGCAAAATAACCATTTCCTCTTAACATACACCACTATTGTGATATAAAATTACTCATAATTCAATATTTTGTCACATTAATGGTGTATATATAGATACAAACATATATTTTTTTCCTAAAAATGTTTATCCTAAAATGTTTTATATATTACACAATCAATTAGTAATGTCTGAGTATTTTAATTTTGTGTCATTTATTCTAAAATAGTATATAATAATAATAATATAATTATAATATATATTATAATATACAGTAATATACATCATCTGTTTTTTTCGTTTTGCGAAAAAATAATAATTCTGAAATTATTAGTGCAAAAACTGCTACACATTATTATGTAACATGAATTTAAAACACTTAAAACTGTCAAATTATAAACGATGAGCCATTTTTGACTCCATTGTAAAATAGCAGATAAATCTAAATGCGTATTAGCTGATATTGATGCAGTGAAGTTGAACCTCATCACAGAACCTCCACTGGTTGACACAACTGTCACTGGGTATTTTACATCCATCATACAGCCAGCCCTGATTTTTTATTTAAAAAATGCCCAAACTCTCCACCTTAATACTGTCACTGTGTTCCACTGATAATTTTTTCCGTGCTTGTCTTCAGCGCTGTAGAGAAGTTAACAGGACAGAAGTTTGAGGATTACTCCTTTAAAGTGTCTTATATTTTGGATATGGAAGCTGCTCCACCCCTGCCTGCAACCCGGAATCGCCGGGGTGGAAGGACATCACGAGAACAGGACTCCCAGCCCGGGACCTCTGGAGGCTCCCTGGGGCTCCGACAGAAACAGCCAGACTTCCCCCTGCGCATGCTGGTGCCCACACAGTTTGTGGGAGCCATCATTGGAAAGGAGGGTCTCACAATCAAAAACATCACCAAACAGACACAGTCTAAGTGAGTGGGATGTATTGATGTGGTTAATAAGAGTACATTTTGGGCCTCAATTAATATAACTACAATTATGTTATTATTTTTCTAATTATATATTACATTTATTAATTACAAATGTGATATACACTACTGTTCAAAACTTAAGGTCTGGTACTATTGATATATACTGTATATAAAGGAGTCTCCCACCAAGGCTGCATTTATTTGACCTAAACAGTGAAAAATTTTACAATTTAAATGAAATTATTTTTTATTTGAATATATTTTAAAAGTATAATTTATCCCTGTGATTAAATTGATTTTTCAGCATCATTACTCCAGTCTTTAGTGTCACATAATCAGAAATCATTCTAATATGCTGATTTTCTGCTAAAGAAGCATTTCTTATTATCCACGTTGAAAACATTTTTACTGCTAAATATTTTTGTGGATTTTCTCCTCAAGATTGTTTGGTGAATATTAAGTTAAAAAGAACAACATTTATACTGTAACAAAATATTTCTATTTCAAATAAATGCTGTTACTCTCAAATTTGATCAATTTCATTTATCTTTGATTAATATAAGTATTTGGGATTTACTAAACAGTGCAAATAAGCATAAGAGCGCAAGTACATTAAAAGCGCTGATGGGAGCGGAAAGTTCTGTGCGTGATCTACTTACGACAAACAAATTACAGAACACAGACGCAGCTGGATGCAACTACCAGTAAATTGACTAGCGAAAACCTTAGTAAATCACCTTGCGTGATTCATTTAAATACTCTCCTCTCATAAATTTTGTGTCTGAAAGGGAAACTCCTACAAAAGCATATACAATAAGCTGAGATAAAATGACTGTCTATGCCTTTTAGTGCTATTTTTTTCAATGCGTGTCTTTAGTAAATCCTGACAGTAATATTTTAATGGCAAAAGAGTGTTTGCGCTGGTACAAGCTGTTAGTAAATCTAGCCCTTAATTTATTTCAATAGTACAAAAAACTTGCTGTCTCCAAATTAGACAATATAGAATTTGTTATAATTTTATAATACATTTTTAAATATTTTTTTTAACATAGAATTGCTTAAATACAAATTTAGATAATATATGATATTAGTACACATACAATGTGTTCTATCCATTGATTAAATCATCAGTATATTTTGGACATGAAATGTCACATTTATTAATCAAATCTGGCTGTGACCATCAATTCACGTTGATTAAAAATACCTACCTACAGTGACAACTTTTCACATAGCTTAGTTTGATCACTGCTGAATGGTCATATTCCTGTCCTGTTAGGGTGGACATCCATCGTAAGGAGAACGCGGGAGCGGCAGAGAAGCCCATCACCATCCATTCGACTCCTGAGGGCTGCTCCGCGCGTGCCGTATGATCATGGACATCATGCAGAAAGAGGCTGATGACACAAAAGTGTAAGTCTGAATCTTCCGAAGTCTGTTTTTATTTTGCGATGTTCTATGTAATTGTCAACTTGTGTTTTTGCTTTTGTAGGACTGAGGATATTCCTATGAAGATCCTGGCCCACAACAGTCTGGTTGGAAGACTGATCGGGAAGGAGGCAGAAACCTGAAGAAGATTGAAGAAGAGACAGAGACCAAGATAACCATCTCCTCGTGAGTGTCTGTTACGTTTGATGGCTTTCAACAGGTGAAAACAATGGAAGCTCATAATTATTTGCTTTTGTGGCTGTTATTCAAAAAATCTTTTTAAAGTAAAGGATTTAGCTCTTGTTTTGATAGGTAATGCTGTTTTGTTGTCAAGATATTGATCATAACATGACCTGAACATGTGATGTGACCTTGTAATGGGCTGCTGAGTGCTAGCATCAGTGTACAGGTGGTTTTAAGTATTTGCCAGAAATAAAGTGCGCACTGGTCACACAGAGAGCTTAGGAAGTGAGTCACCCAATTAAAACCTAACCAGCACTCCCGACGTCATTGCTTAGCTGTCCCTGTAAAAAACAGCCTTATTTACCAGTGCTCATCAATACAAATTAAAATAACTTGCTCTCTATATAGAGTCCCATTAGAGAAGAGCATAATACTAATACGATTTAATAATAATATTTTTAAATAAGCAAAGTAGCAGAGTAAATGATGTTGATAATAATGATGACAATAAATATCCCCCTAAATATTTCCCCTTTTCAAATCAAGTAGTGGGGAACCGAACAATGAACTTCGGAAACACAGGGCTTAGGCTATGTTTAAGCGCGAACGCAAAAAACTCAAAAGTAACGTTGCGTCAGTCACTTTAAATTCTGCCTTTAGACGAGCGTTTTGTGTGGGAAATTCGCGTGCAAATGGTGACGCAAAAGTCTGTGAAATTCAATGTAGTATGCACTTCAGGCGGCTAGGAGTGCATACTATAACAACACCAAGTCCACGCGCCTGCGTACAACCTTCACTGTCTAGCAGACTATTGCGTTTTACCCTTTACACAGGAACGCGACGGTGGAGCGTTTTAAGATTTCCACTCTGGAGGGTGGTTTCACTTTTTTGCGTTTTAAGCCTCAAAACGCCGTCGCCGTGTAAACGAAGGCACATCCGATAAAATATTTTTACGCTTTCAATCGCAAGCGTTCTCGTGTAAACAGGGCCTTAGATAACACGGGAGAGCTAATAAGGTAATTAACAGATCAGGTGAACGGAATCATTAATCAAACACCTGGGAAACTAGGTCAAATGACAGGACATCAGTCAAACAGGAACAAAACCAAATCACATCCTCACGCAATAAAAAGGTCCATCTGAGGAGGCGTGGAGCTGGAGAGGGGTGTAAACAAGCAGAGACGGTCAATATAGTTCATGGAAGGGTGGGAGGAGCCAGGACTAGCCTGGCAGGTACCCAAGAAACAGCCAGCACAACGATCCAATGGATCCAGGATGGAGCCGTGGAAGGCGGTGAAGGGAAGGCAACAGGAAATGGTGACAGATAAATGGTGACGTGTGGATGACAACGATCCTCTGGCAGCGATGATCGTGATAGGTCAATGGTGCGGACCCAGAGTCTGGCAGCGGCGACAGCCCACTATGGAGTCGTGGGAGGGATTAACCTGACTCCGCCAGATGGATTTTCTACTGCATATCCATCTGGAAACCTTCCATTGAAGTAGTTTTGGAAAGGGCGAAAATACTGGTTAGCTGATTGGCCTATGTTGGTGATAGACGGGCCAAATCAACCAATCAGAGCAACTCTTGCCGAAACGAGTCGGGAGAAGAGCAAAAACATCTTTTCCTATGAGAAAAGCCTCCAGAGCAGTGTTTTGCTCTTCTTTCAGTGAGGAAATACTCTGTAATTCCGATAAAACTTGCTCGATAGCCACGCTGATGCTAGTTTCATCCGCTGAAGCCGCCATGTGACTCTGGACTGAACTGTCGCGCTTCTTGTTGCGTCACACCTCAACCCGCCTCAAAGCCAACGCTGATTGGACGTTCGTTTGGTGAACTGCTCCCAAATTTTCTTTAACGGAAAGTATCCAGACTGATCTGCGAGTGAAACCTTGAAAGCTCGCCAAGATCAGGATGGTCTCACGAGGCTAAGGGAGGATCACATCTGGGGACGACCGATAGAGCTCGGAGAATTCCCTGACAGAAGCAGAGTGACTGAACAAGGGGGAGCCAGTGGGATGAGGAAACTCGGTAGAGCCACAAGGCAGAGGGTCTCTGGTGGAGCTAAAAGTGGGAGGAGCCAAGATGGAGCCAACAGGTTGATGGCCCGAGGTGGAGCGAAGGGATCCGAGGCTGAACCACAGGTTTTTTTGGTGTTTTCATGACCTGAGGCTTCACATCACAGTAGGGTGTATCCAGAGAAGTTGAAGGGCTGCAAGTATCCATCAGAAGCAGGGCTGGAGGACTGGCTGAGCTCTACGGTGATGGTGATAATGGGAAACATCAGTGTATGTAAGACACAGTCCTACAATTCTCAATGCTGTCTTTAATAACAATGATAAAGAAAAAAACAGATAAATGACAGTCCATAGGGATCTCTATGTCTTTAGGCAGTGATGATGTAGAGTTCAATACTGGTTGGGATAGGTTTGGAAGCAATACCTCCGTACTGAGATCGATCAGACAGTCCTCAGAATCCACTTTTACTGGCAATCCCTTAGCCGCTGGTGTTTGGGCTCACACCCCTGGTCAGACTCACTCTGGGGCTCCTGTTCCGGGGTGATGGTCACGCTGTCCTGCTTCCCTCTGGCTCTGACTCACCGCGGTAGATCTCTGTCTGCGGGGCGGCTCACACAAATTCTGCACAGTTGAAGGTGGTGAATCGAGCTCTGGGTCCAGCTGTGTTCCGGATTGGAAGTAGACACTGTCTCCAGACACTTGATGATGATGGTGGTAATTTGCCCCGATCCAGAACAATGACTGAAAAGTCCAAAAAATGAAGGCTTTGGCAGGCTAAAGCAGTGAATTGAACTGCATTTAGTTGTTGTCTGTAAATCTGTTATACAAGGTTGAAGGAAGAACAACAAGAAGATGATGATCAAGTTTCAAAAGTCTTTAATAATCCAATTAAAGGGCAATCCGATCAGGCAGGCGACCATAACACAACCTCTAACATAGACGTGCCCGGACACCAGGAAACTGAAAAGACTGTAACTAAATATAAAATAAATAAGAGTAATGATGATGAACACTTCACTGAAAATAAACCAAAAGTCCATGAAAACAGAAACTAAATATATAATCGCGACATGAGCGATATATTTTTACAGCATTTATTTACCATTGTAAATGTTAATTATTAAAAATACAATTGTTCTTTGTTTGTTTGTCCATTAACTAATGTTAAGGTACAATTTAATTCTGAAAATGTATTAGTAAAAGCATAAATTAAGATTAAGAAATGCTTTAGAAGTATTTTTTAATAATTAGTTCATGTTAAATAATGTAGTTTACTTATGGTTCACCTTTTTGTGAAGTGTTACCATAATAATAATAATAATAGAAAAGATATTTTCACATGATTCAGACTGAAGTAATATTTCTAATAGGGCTGTCAAACGATTAATCACGATTAATCGCATCGCAAAATAAACGTTTCTGTTTACATAATATATGTGGGTGCACTGTGTATAATTATTTTGTATATATATATAAATACACACATGCATGTATTTTTAAGAAAAATATAAATATATATTAATATAAAAATATAAATTATATAAAAATATAACAAAATATAAATTATATATTAATCTATATACAGTATATACATGAAAATATTTCTTAAATATATGAAGAGTTCAGATGCAAAAGCCTCTAAATGCCATTTTAAATTTTCTTCTAAAATGACCATTTTTATCAAGCTTGTATATTTAAGTTCAGTAATTTCACTTAAATGACAATTAATAGGTAATCTTCATTGCCATTTAAGTGAAATTACTGAACTTAAATATACAAGCTTGATAAAAATGATTTCAAATGGCACTTAGAGGCTTTTGCATCTGAACTCTTCATATACAAGCATGTGTTTGTATTTATATATACAAAATAATTATACACAGTGCACCCACATATATTATGTAAACACAAACTTTTATTTTGGATGCAATTAATCACGATTAATCGATTTGACAGCCCTAATTTCTAAAAAAACATTGTAATATTAGTCAATACCAATGTGGTCACATCGTATGCTCAATATAATACTCAATCATTAAGAATTCCCTCAATTTAAACACTGCTCCAATCTGACAGGAGGAACTGTGTGTTTCTTAAATATGTACCCGTAATTTTAATCTGCTTTTTTTTTCTTGGTCCATTCTTCCCACAGTTTACAAGATTTAACTATTTATAATCCAGAGAGAACCATTATAGTGAAAGGGAGTATTGAGGCCTGTTGTAGGGCTGAAGTGGAGATCATGAGGAAGCTGAGGGAAGCCTATGAGAATGACATTGCTGCTATTAACGTAAGTGTTTGCGGTTTGGATGACAGGATTTTCACACTTCATTTTAATCCACTGTCTTTGATGTTATAATCAATATGACATTTTTCAGATTTAACTTAAACTCTGTTTTACATAAAAATGCCGTTATAATGTGACAAACATGGTCCTGTAGTCGACAAGGCTTTTAGACGGCTTGTCTGTTTGGTTGTGTTCAATTATTGACTGTGTTTATAGGAAACAGCCTTGAGTCAGTTCATTCCCTGCTGTGCATAAGGAGAATGCATCCTGTCAACAGCCGTTCACACAGACATGCACGCACATGTACACCATTCGCCCTGTTTACACACATGACGTCACTGCCTGTGCCTGAGGGAGGTGAAGCCATAGGCAGAGCAAATACTGTAACAATAGGATCATCGTTCTAGTTTACACTGTAGCATGATCCGAGGACTCCTTTCATCTTTAGTGAGTCATTTATTTTGCGGTTCATTTGTTTTGTAACTGTCTGTTAGTTGAACCGTGTAAACTTAATTCTGTTTTGAATGAAAGAGGCACAGCAGGTGAATCAGACAGAAAGTGAAAAATCAAGCATATATCTGTCAAGACTGAACAGCATACAAACTTATCTAAAAGCGCTCACCACATAAAATGATGCACCGGGTCGATGGAGCCACCTAGCGTGACAGTAACGATATTGCAAGATGTTATAACAAATATTCACATTCATATTTATAACAGTGAATATTCAGATCTGTTCATACAGCTCAGAAATACATGGGAACTGAGAGATCTAATCTCAAATAAGTGTTATTATCAAGAAAAACATGATTGTACTGAGTAATCATTTATAATCCATGATGTTATTTCTTTGTCTTGCAGCAACAAACCAACCTTATCCCTGGGTTAAGCCTGAGTGCACTGGGCATCTTTTCAACCGGTCTGTCAGTATTGCCACCAGCTGCTGGGCCCAGAGGCGTCCCACCCATACCCCCGACTGGCTACAACCCTTTTCTTGTGAGTGCATACCACAGTTTTATTATAACTACTACATATTTGGATGTTTCAACCTCAGGAATGCATTGCATTTAGCTCTGCAAAATTCAGATTTTAACAATTGGACTCACACCACAGAATGTTCAGAATTAAATATGAATGTGAATAACAGGAAACATTTACTGAATTGTGATTCACAGAAATGCAATGTTGTCCAACAAGGAATTTCATTATTCCAACACACATTTTGCAACAAAATATACATAATTATATACTTAATATAAAGAGTTCAGATGCAAAAGCCTCTAAGTGCCATTTGAAATCATTTTTATCAAGCTTGTATATTTAAGTTCAGTAATTTCACTTAAATGGCAATGAAGATTACCTATTAATTGTCATTTAAGTGAAATTACTGAACTTAAATATACAAGCTTCATAAAAATGGTCATTTTAGAAGAAAATTTCAAATGGCATTTAGAGGCTTTTGCATCTGAACTCTTCATATGTACTAATTATTTATAATCATTTAAGTAATTAGACACATTAAGACTCTAATTAAGTTAAATTGTCAGAATGGATTAAACCAAAAACAGATTTTAAATCAGTACAAATTTGTGTAGGTTGCACTTTAAAACAGCTGCTATAGATATCATGAATTTCTGGAAATACCTTTATGTTGTGTATGATAACATTTTTAATGGGGAATTTATACTAAAAAAATTACATTTTTAAAAACTATTCTTGCAAAAACAATGCATTTCAGTTCATTAACATTGTTAAATTTGAATGACTACATCCTGTTTCTACCTCAGTTCAATTTCAAGAATTAAACTTTAATTTAAAGTCCCTTTTTGGGACTTTAAACAGAATTCTAATCTAGATGGTGAACTATCCTGACATTTAGCCTCCCGATCACATTGTAAACATCGTCTCTTACTCAGTGAGTACTCACCTTAGAACGCATCTAGTCACTGTTGAGTTGTGTAATCCTTCCGTTCGGTTCAGCGTGCTACAGGATTCCCCTTCATATTTAGTGATGAGTCAGACAGGACAGCTTATGGCTCACGGATGAACTAATGAAAGTAGAATGAGTGTGTGGGTGTGTGAGAAGGCACTCATTATTGAATGAGTGTTAGCTGGTTTTTATCATTCTCAGTAGGACTGTAAAACTTGAACATTATAAGTTATTACAACAGTTTTTTTGGTGCAGTTATTTGCTTACGGTAAATCAAGCTCTCTACATAATATTACAAACTTTGGCATTTACTGTCTATATGTAACAAATCTTGCTTGCAAACTGTTGTTGAAAATCAAATGCTAGTAATATTAGTAAGCCAGCTGGTCAGCCAGCTTCTCTTAAACCTTCATTACTAACTGAAATTAAAATGGATATTTAAAAATATTAACAAAACATTTGTTCAATTTAATTCAAAATTGGATATTAATGACATCAACATAAATTCAAAATTGGATATTAATGACAACTACTGGAAAAGAGTATTGTATTTATAGCTTAAAAAAGAAATCGAAATAGAAAAAAAATCTAAATATATATATATATATATATATATATATATATGTATATATATATATATATGTATATATATATATATATATATATATATATATATATATATATATATATATATATATATATATATATATATATATGTATATATATGTATATATATATATATATATATATGAAGGGTTCAGATGCAAAAGCCTCTAAATGCCATTTGAAATTTTCTTCTAAAATGATCATTTTTATCAGGCTTGTATATTTAAGTTCAGTAATTTCACTTAAATGACAATGAAGATTACCTATTAATTGTCATTTAAGTGAAATTACTGAACTTAAATATGTTTCAAATGGCATTTAGAGGCATTCAGAAAATTTCAAATGGCATTTAGAGGCTTTTGCATCTGAACTCTTCATATATATATATATATATACATATATATATATATATATATATATATGTATGGTTAGACTTTTTTTCCAACTATTTGACTTGAATTAAAGGTTAGGTTTTTATGAAAATTTTGAATGAAAGACCAAGAGGTCTTTCTTTTACAGTCAGTTTTGCTTATATTTACCAAGGGTGCCAATATCTGTGAAGGACACTGTAGGTTGCTTTTAAAAGGCCAATGTCTTTTTTTTTAAGAAATAACTTATACATGTATCATTTTAAAGTATGGCTGGTGAATTTGTTTTTGTTTATTAATCATTCAGGTTTCTGAATGAGTGTTGGCAGTTCTTTTTTCCCCAGTTTGTTTGCATGACAATTTGTGGTCTAATCATGTAAAGTTCGGAGCAAAAAAAAAAAAAAAACATATGAAGGGTGACTTATGAATTTTTTCATGTTTACATGTGTAATAAATGAGAACCAGTGAAATATTCTTGAGATATAAACTGTTTGTAAATTGACCCATCTCATCCGTTCCAGGGTCACTCATCACAGCTGGGTGGGCTGTACGGTGTTCCTCCTGCTAGTGCCGTCTCTCACCAGCACACAGTGAGTACTGGAACTGAAACTGGCCCGTAAAATAGATAGTTCTGCTTCTAAATTATAATTGATGGATAGTGTTCCAGCCACAAAAATATTACCAACCAATTTTGTTTTTGTAATTGCAATATTATCCTCAAATGTTTCCATTCGTTACAAACCTGGTATTTAACAGTAAACATGGTTCTAAACATTATAATATTCACCATATTAGAGTAAACACTGATACTAGCCTAACATCATGCTGTGTTTCATTATAAAACATAAAAGCATCCTCGTGTCATACATGTATACATGTATACATTTCCTGCTTGTCTAGGCAATAGTTCATATTTCAACATGTTTCCATTGGTTTAATAAATTTAAGTCTAGCAGCAGTTCATCTGGGATGTATGCAACAATACCACTAACTAATCCATTTCATAATCCATTTCTTACCTTACATTTTTCTTGTATTCAAATCGCGTTCTTCTTCTTCTGAGGTAAATCCAATGTAAGACCACTGCGTGTCTTCCAAACTCGACGAAATCAGCAGAGGACTGATGAAGTTTGGTGCTTTGTTTTTTAGGTAACGACCATGTTCGCGTTCCTCTGTGGAGATTTGCATATCAATCTCTTTTGCACACGGGGTCGTGGTCAAATAATGAGCAACCATTTGAGACATCTTGTTGGTTTTATACAATTGACTTAAACAGAGAAAATTTGTTTTTGTTTTGAATCAGATCATTACACATACGTACACACTTAAATTAATATAAAGGTACACATATACAGGATGTCATGCCTGGGTGAATGGTGTTTTTCGCTGAGTTTTGTATTAGTTTAGAGAGCCGCCATTGTAACTCAGGAATGCGGAAGTAACGCGTGTCGATGAGGACCCGCCCATTAGCTTCCAACCACTGATGTTTCAGCATTGAACCTCATGCGGTGCTTCAGATGTCCTCTCGCTGGTAAATTAATGAAATTACTGTATTTTTACTTTTACACACATTAGCCGACCTCTTGTGAATCTAGTCTGTAATTATATGTTATGTTGCCAGGTCTAGTAAATGTTTATTGGAAGATAATAGGTTAATTGCAGCTATAGCTTACGTGACCAACACTTCACTAACATTGTAAGCTAACTTATAGTAACCTGATGTATATAATATTTTTTTATAACATCATATAAATATATAACATATTATTATATTATTAAAAAATATATATAATATTATATTATTTATATAATATATAAAATATTATACATATATATATATATATATATATACATATATAGAGTGGGGGGTTAGGGTTAGTTATTATGTGTGATTGAAACGTGTAGGCCAATACACAGTACATCGATTATAAATGTATTTGTGTGTGTTTTCTGATTAATGGTTTAGTCTATGATTAGGGTAGGATGACAGGGTACATTAGCCATACTGAATTGAATCCCAACAGTTATGGATCGTATTTAGGAACAAATAATTCACTCATTAACTCATCATCATCATCTTTATTCAGGACATACATATAAAATGGTCCACAGCACTATACAAAATTAAGTACATTCAAAATAGAAGAAGAAAAAAACAACAGCAAAAAAAAAAGTAAAAATGACTACACAGTCAAAATTACATCTCTATAATAAGAAAAATAACTATCTCTCCGGTTTCATTTTATGAAGTTAATATTTATCGAACATTGCTGTAAATATGGTCATTGCTACGTTATGGGAGCAGTCTATTTCCCCCCTAAATCATTCATTTGTACATGCACAGCGTAATTATTTATATTTTATGTTGGTTGTCATGTTTGTAATCCTGAACGGGTCACCACGGCAGACCAGCCTTGCGTAATCACGGTAGGTTAATGGCTGAAACGGAATTTATAAGCAAGATCAAGGGAATCAATAACCTAATACAGCCCAGTTGTGCTAAAATAAATATCATGAGACGTCCATCAGATGAATGACATGGAAAAGTTAAGTTAGAGCCGCTAAAGCCAGTGCAACTACCAATGCGAACATGAACACAGGCTTTTCCCTCCAGTAATATAGCCTAAAAAACATATCTAAGTTTACACCCTGCCTCTCAAAATGCCACACTCGACATTAACCAACGCAATAAAAGCTTAAAAAATACTTTGGTGTGTGTTTTATTTTATATTTACCGTTTAATAATGCAATCGCTGCTGTCTTTCCATTGAAGAACATGACAGCCCGCGTCTGTGTTTGGAACTATTGGGGCTTCCATGAACCAGCGTGACAGCCTTGCGACATCATGAAGCGTGTCGCAACTCTCTGAAATACATGACTCTGGTTTAGAGACGTGTTTCAAAAAAGTTCACAGAGATGGGGAGCCAGAAAGCACACCCTGTTTATTTTCTTTATTTTACAAAAGCACAATGTTTTATTTCTATTGTAAAAAATCAAGCAAAATGCGCCGGCCCGTTTGCCGACCCCAGAGGGATCGGATCAGTGACGAGGGACGAGTAGATGAGGGACACTCTCCCGTTTACACCTGGTGTTTTAATCCGTCTATTTTCTCCACTTTCACCACTTTGGTCCTGATTTCTTCTTGGGCAGGGTCTATGGGTGGGTAAATATGTTTTTTTTTTTTTTTTCAGATCTTTTAATCAAATGGATGAAATTAGCTCACAAAATGTATATTTGAACACGGCCAGAGAGTCATCAAACTAAAGTTAGGTCTTCAGCCGATAAAGTTTGAATCCTGTCTGTCTGGCTTGTGCTCTTCCCATAATGTTTATGCATTAGGTCAGTAGGAGAGTAGGTGGTCTTGTGTGGCTGTTCGACTCATTTGATCACAAGAGCGTTTACTCTACGAAACCAATCCGGTCAAATGCTTTTTCAAATACATTTGGAAGTGGTGAAAAGTGAACACGCTCAAACCACTTGTGATCCGATTCGACCAAAACACATCGTAATACCAGGTGTAAAAAGGGCCTTAGAAACAGATAAGTGGTTTGTGTTCTCACATTCGTGATAGATTGAGTGTTTTTGCTTTTGTTCAAACCTGGGTGAACCTTCAGAGCTCAACCCCTGTGCTGAACTGAGCATTATAATGTACAGTTCAATAACTATGGAGTAAACAGACAACTGGACATTTTTACGAAACACTTCTGTAAAAGCATCACATACTCAGGTGAATTTTAGTGGAATCCCTGATTTACAGCATCAAATTGAATTTGAGGTGTAATATGTTGCATGTTTCTTCTGCCCTCTCCACTGCAGGCTCCTGAACAGGAGGTGGTCTATCTCTTTATCCCAACTCAGGCTGTCGGTGCTATTATTGGCAAGAAGGGTCAACATATTAAACAACTGGCACGATTCGCAGGAGCCTCAATTAAGGTAGGAGTTCCTGCTTACTGAAATGCTTCCGCTGTCTTGTCACATCAGAATAAAATGAATGTTCCTTGTGTAGCGTATCTTGACTGTGTCAGGATGACACATTCAATTCTACATGTGAAAATGCTTTTAACGCCTTTGACTCTTATCCGTAACTCTTGCCAGGCACCTTAGAGTCTGCGTTAAAATTGTCTGTTGACACCTTTACGGCATGAGTGTTTACCGAAAAACCAATAAAAGAGAACTCGCCCAAGCCTCAAAGAGATCAGTATCTCCTTAACGCCCCCTTCCTGCGGAGAAAGGAATGACAGGTCTTTGAAGAAAGACTCCAGTTCTTCACACACACATCATCTGTAACCTGTATTTAAATAAATACTGACTTTTCACATAGTCTGAATTGTTTTATGTAATTTTACAGTGGTGCATTTTACTGCAACATATGGTTTAATGACATCAAATATTTTACCAAACTGAATTCTTAAAGCTGCCGTTGGCAAAATTTTTTTGACCATATTCAGTGAAATCGACACTATAATCCGACAGAACAACATAAATAAAGTGGTTTTAGAAAAAAACCAGAGCTTCTAGCTCCATCTGGAGCGTGTTATTTGTTTTGCTAAAACCCAGCGCTCCCTGTTAACTGTGTCCAATCAGCCCAGGGGGGTGTGAGATCTGACTGTCAATCACAGATCGTCACACGCCAACCCTCGCGCACGTTACAATCACATGCACACGCCTGAAGTTCACGCAGTAAGGAAGAGTGATGGCGGAACACTAACAAACCAAGTAAGCTCATTTAGAGTATAAATGACGTTAGCAATTGCAATATATTGGTAGATTAGCCAGGGCAGCATACCTCCAAATAATCCATGGGGGAGGGCAATATGAGTTGTAAACATTCAAAATGTTGCCAAAGTCCACTCAATCAGCCATAGTTGCCGACCGCACCTTTAATAAAACCACAAAGTCATAATACAAACCGAACATGGATAAATTGAATCTGTTATACCTCTAATAATTTGGAAAAGATCCCTCTGGTGGTTGTGTGATGTGATTTCAAGAGAAAGAGTTGAATGAATGGTTCACACTTCAGACATAGCTCTAGAAATAAAAGGAATATTCTTTAAAGCAAATTAATCTTTCAACAGCATTTTTGGCATGTTGTTGATTATCTCAGAAAATAGTGTTGATTTATAGCTTGTATTCATATCTTGAACAAAAATGTGTGTACAGAAATACAACTCTCCTCTGAGCTCATCTGTTGAAGGTATGTTGTTCTTGTTCCTGTTGTTGTTCATGTTCAGATCGCACCTGCAGAGAGTCCTGACGTCACTCAGAGGATGGTCATCATCACTGGCCCACCAGAAGCTCAGTTTAAGGTAAAGGAATATAATACACACTTAAAATCCCAGTAAAGTTAGTTACATTCAGTCTTGGTGCAATGGAATGAATGAAATGATTGAAAGTGTGAGTGATGGTTGAAAAGAAATGTAAAGGCCTTTAGCACTGTTGTACCCTATCATGCCCCTGAAAAATGAACAGTGTCTTTGCTTTTGCATTTCAGGCCCAGGGCAGGATATTTGGGAAGCTGAAAGAAGAGAATTTCTTTACTGCAAAAGAGGAAGTGAAGCTGGAAACGCATATAAAAGTGCCCTCTTCAGCAGCTGGGAGGGTCATCGGAAAGGCGGCAAAACGGTGAGAATACCTTGAAATATAAAAGTATTAAGTAAGATCAGAAACTTTCAGGGATGCACCATATATAACATAGTAGGACCCCTTCATGCATCAGGATTGTGTTCTGTTCAGTGTGTTTTAGTGCTGTTTTCCTGTGACCTTGTTTCTCAATCTGTCAGTTTCATTCTGTTCACCTTGAGCTGGTTGCACAAATATAGCCCTTTTGTTGACTGTTTCTTAAATACTAGTATGACCAACAAGTGTTGAATCAAAGGGGAATCAGTCTTAGGGCTGGGCGATAAAACGATCACGATAATTATCGCGATAGAATTATTCTCGATAAAACGATATCAAGAGGTCGATAAATGTTCGATAATGTTTATGCGGCAAAAGCGGAACGAAACTCATTTGAACAGCGCGCGCCACACGGAGCATTTATCCGCTCAGCTCAAAGTCCAAACGGCAGCGCACTGAGCGCAGCGCGAGCTCACGCACACTCGCACTCTGATCGTCTCCCTCACAAGATCCAGTGAGAAGCGCTTGAGATCAGTGAAGAACACAAATGTCAAGTTTAAACCAGTTTAAAGGCAGATGAAACACCGCTGACAAAAAGGAGAAACACTGCGTGCAACGATGCAGTCAGAATCTGAATTGATACTGAATCCATTTAGCCTACCATGGATTTACTGTAAGGTTAGCCAAGTAATATTAACTGCACCATGAAATGTGGGATATACATATTGAATTGTATAATATTATTAATGTAGACAATGTATTAAATGACTAATGGAATAAAAGTACAGTATTTAATTATGTATTTACTGTTTTTCATACAAATACCACAGAAACCATAAAGTTATGCCATAATAGTGAGGTGCTAAGTTATAGGCTATGCCTGGTTTTATCTGTGGTTATGATCTAAATGCATGATACTGGATGAACAATGGTTAATTTGAATACAACTCAAACAGTCAGAATATTACTTTTTACCAAATAAAAATGTGGTTGTTACATAAAAAAAAACAAAAAAAAAAAACAGATGTTACTGTTTTTGTTAATGAACATAAATTTAAATAGTGGTTTAAAACACAATTAACACTCTGTTTTATACAACTTTCACTTAGGAGCAAAAATCTGCCTTTAAACTTGAAAGAAATAAAGATTTGACATATATCGTGATAATTATCGATATCGACTGATATAAGAAAAATGATCGTGATAATTTTTTTTGGCCATATCGCCCAGCCCTAGGTCTTACTTTCTAGTATAAAATTAGACCAATCTACATTTTTATATAACTGACTTGAAACAGTTATGATCAGTCTTAAAGAAAAAAATGTTTGTACAATTCTTGGTCCTGTCTCGTCAGTGTTTTACATGGTTGTACTACTGTTGTACTATTGTTTCCTTGCCTTTTTGAATTTATTCGAATAAAGACCGTTTTTGTTGATCTCCTTTATCTTCGTGCAGAATCGATAGTTTATTTCAGTAGGGTTTTTTTACACCCTATTTTTCCCTCTTCCTCCTATCATCACCATGGACTCACCTGCAGTTTGTTATTTGTGGGTGGAGTCACACACCAGGGACTTTTTGGAGTCATGGCTAAATCACTATCCAGACTGCTTGCTGTGCGTTTTTTACATCGCCAGTCTGAGCCGTGAGCCCTACTGAGTCTTATTCCGCCCAGAGCTTGAGCCCCCGTGCTCGAGACTGCAGGAAAGCCCATCCCAGAGGGAATGCTTGTGGAACCTGAAGGTATGGATCTTCACCTTGGTCAATCGTCACCCTGGCTCCATCGCAGGGTTCCTGGCTCTTGGTTGCACCTCTGCCCTCCATCCCTTTGGCTCCACTGGGCTCTGCCTTCTCACCGACTGCACCTTTGTCCTCAGTCACACTGGCTCCATTTAATTTTATTACAAAATGTAATTTAAAAAAATTACAATGGGGGAAGCGGACTGTTCAACAAGTTTCCAACAAGTTATTGTGTAGCACATACCATCACAGTTGCTCATCACTAGTCAATATTCCTTTCATTATGCACCATTATAAATGAATGAGTTGAAATGTGTTTGCAGTAGTAACTAGTGATTCTGAGAATCCATAAAACATTTCAAATAGCTTTCCCCAAAACAATTAAATGTTCACTGTTAAAGAATGGGAACATTGTTGAATAATCAAAGTTAATGTGGTGTGAATAGTTCCTGAGAGAGCTCATATACACCACCAGAGCAAATTATGAATATGTTATTGTTTTTGATAATCGTTTTGTATGTACCTGACTCATTTTTCCATGTAATTTACTGTGCTGAAGGACTGAAAAAGTATACGAAAGCATTTTTCAAGCTATTTAAAGGGGGAAAAAATAAGTTTGGTTATTATGTTATATAACTGTTACATTTCGGTCTAAGGCTTTTAAGAGAGCAGGCTGATCCAAATCACTGTGACCTGTTTCAGTCAGGGTTATGTGTTTCAGGAACTGTACGTTTTTTCATCTAGTAAATATTTGTCTCTAATCATGGGGGCTCCATCATTTGTAGAGGAGATAGACGTTGCATTTGGTACCCAAGGCAAGGCTTTAACAGCAGATTGGTCTTGATATATGTCATGTATCTATAAGCAACTGGAAATGTGCTGCTTGTTCTTTTATAAATCTAATTGACACGTAACATTGGCACACTTTGACCCAACTGCATTATGCCTGTTAGGTAGTGATGTCATCAGCTTGTTTCTCTTAACCTCTTTCAGGTTAACGAGCTGCAGAACCTAACCAGTGCAGAGGTCATAGTGCCACGGGACCAAGCGCCAGACGAGAACGATGAGGTCTTTGTCAAAATCAGTGGGCATTTCTTTGCCAACCAGGTAAATTATACATGATATTTCACAGAAATCTTGTGTTGTTTTTTTCTTAAGGGCTGAAATTTACAGCTCTAGTATATACTGCTTTATTATTGGATCTTAAATCTGAAAACAGTTCTGAAAACTATGCTCTATTCCAAGTGTGGGCCGGGAGAGCATGTCAGGGGAGGCACAGAGTAGGGCTGAGCAATATGACTGTGTCAATCAATAGAGATGTATCTGTATGTAAATATATGCGTGCAGCAGGCACGTGCACACATAGACATCAAAGGGGGCTTGAGCACCTGCCCTTTTTATTCCTGGAGAGAAAGTGCCCTTTTTTCTGGGGTGCTTTTTTAATTTTTGAAAAATAATATATATTCCCGCACAGCTTCCCTGTCAAAAAAAATCTAAATATCAGGTCTGAAGTGCCGATCAAGAGTTAACGCGTCTGCTCTAGTGAGCTCGCGCTGCGCTGCCGTTTGGACTTTGAACCGAGCGGATAAACAATCCGTGAGACGCACGCGGTTCAAATGAGTTCGTTCAGCTTTTGGCACCTACACATTATCGAACATTTATCGAACTCGAATATTGATATCGAGCATTGGCGATATTGCAAAGCAATAAGTACAAACAGCAGACAACTAAAGCAAATGTTGCTTTTATTTAATCAAAAGCAAGAAAAATATAACCCCCACTTCTGGAATGAATAATAAATAAATGAACACCCTCTTGAAATCAAAGTCCCAGCTGTGTTTTAAGTCACACTTTGTAGTCTAGACTAAAATGAGACAAACATTCACCTTGAGAGTATCTAAAGCATTAACAATACATTCAAATCTAAGGCAAATTTTTTATAATTCGATGATTTGCCAGCATATCATCGTTTTGAGCGGTGAGAGAGAGTCTATCTTAAATGCTGAAATTGGCCATTGCGTTCAAGAAATCAACATATAGGCTAAGGTATGTATGTGATTGGCTACATCGCTCAACGCTGCAAACATGTTATACATAGAAAATCTGGCCTGTAAATCGTTTCTACTTTGTTTTAGTTGTTCTTGAAGCTTTTCTGCAACAGATGAATACAAATCTATTACTTTTTAAATGTTTTAAATATATATTTCTAGTTTGCGGGAGTCCCGCAAATCGTTTTAATCTCCCGCAAACCAAATACACAGAGTGAGTGCATTACCGCCCGTGCTCGGCCATCGACTCTAGTCCCACGCCGCACTCTATTGCGCTGGCAGTGCACGTCTCTCAAGGGCCCGGCCTGACCCGAGGATAGTGACAGGAAATATCGGCCCGAGCCATGTTGTCGCTTGCTGTATGCTGTTTCCGTTTCGTGTGTGCTATCATGTTGTTGTCGCTTGCCATACTGCTATGTGAGTGAAACTAACGAGTGAAGACTGAAACGCTCGCTATGTGAGTGAAACTAACGAAAATGTGACATTACACAAAAACTTGATTAACTTATTTTTCAAATCGCCCGCAACAAAAAATTCAAATGAATTCATTTAATCAATTTTTCGCCCAGGCCTAGCATGGACTGATCGGAGCTGCGAGAGTGTTTGGAGAATTTACGACTCCTTCTGCTTTTGAATCAAATCTTTTTCTGTTTTTTCGAATCGCTCTCGCAGTTCAAGCTTCACAGTGCCGAACCATCTCGAACAAGCCTAGTGTGTTTGTATGTGTGCCGCGTTAGCGTTGCTGGGCAACATGAGATGTATATAGTGACATAAGATTTAGCTCTGTGATGGCTCTCTAGCCTGTGGAAAGGCAAATCGGTTCTTTGAAAGCTCGTTAGTCGAACCAACTCCGAACCAGCACCTGGTTCTTGTTGGTGGAAAAGGGGAACTATTGAAACCGAAGTGGATCCAAACATTTAGCACAATACACATGCTCTCTTCTGGTCCCACAGACTGCACAGAGGAAAATCAGGGAGATCATCCAGCAGGTGAAACAACAGGAACAGAAGCACCAGCAAGGCACCCCCGTGACACAGCGCTCCAAGTGACCATCAAGGCAGCCCCAGCGGGCACCTGCCAATGAATGTAGCCCTCCCAACTGGAATCAGACCAGACCAGATGCAGGGGACCGGCCGGGCAGACCAGCAGCCACGGGATCAAAACCAAAGAACTTCTTTCTAGGGGAGATGAAGGAGCCACAGGCAGATGGGGCTCTGAGTGCACTGCCAGCTTGGGGAGGGAGGGGAGGAAGGAAGGAAGTGCAAGGAAGACAAGCGTTCCTTTTATTGTTCAAACACACCCTGACTGGGAGACGAATCAGGCATGGGGCGTCTGCTATCAGGACGGGACGGTCATCACGGTCACCCCAAGTAACGATTTCATTAGAAACTTCTTAATTTAGGCTTAACATAGGGTTAACAAAGATAAGACGCTCCATTAACACGTGTACACTGATGCATTTTGACTGAGTTGTGTTGCTGTTTTTTTTTGGGGTTGGTAAGGGTGGGTGTACACTAGCAGTTGGCGACCGAATTTTGTTTTTTGTTTTGTTTTTATGCTCAGATTGCGATTTCAGAGATCCTCAGCAGTATTGTCACCAGTACACTAGAACAAATATACAGTTTTTTGAAGCAGACGTATGATTCTTCTTGTTTTGCACAAGCCAGCAATCGGGCGATTAGTGCACATACGCGGTTGCGTGAGCATAACATTATGTTTTTCTAATTTCTTTGATGAGTGGATGAGAATGTTGGGAAATGTAAAGGACAGAACGTTTACTCATATCTTAGCCTGTTTGCATTTCAGGACACATCATCCAACCCAACGGATCCTTGTTACTTAAGCCTGTGTGTGCCAACGGATGCAAACGTTTTCTTACTGTGCATATCTTTCATTTTTTAGCTTTTCGTTTATTCTTATTTCTATCCAGCTCTTACACTCCATTTTTATTTTAACGCCAGTGTTTTTGCAGCCTCTGCATTTTGTTATTTCATCGCTGCCACACTCTTTTGGCGGTAGTCGTTACCGAGACGAAGTAGGTATGTTGTAGATGTGGATTAGGTGTTACCACCCCTTGTTTGCTTTAGGGGGTATGAAAAAATCTGAAGCAAGCACCAGCGCCTGAAAGAAAGCGCACCTTTACTGGCTTGGCATTGGGCAGAACGCGAAATCGAATGTGCACCAAGAACTCTGCCTTAAACGAAAAGATGGGTGACTCAAAATGTGATGGAGGGTCAGGTTGATTGTGGGACAAGGATGCACCTGTGGTACACACACACACACACAACCGCGTTTGGCTTTAAATCTCTTTGTCAGGGAGCTTTCTAAACGGCATGACAGCTGTGAATGTACAATAAGCAGCCTTTTAGAGAGAGCACCTCCCTGTCATGTTCAGTGAGCTGGTTGGTCAGCGATATTGTTTTTTTTTTTCTTTTTTTTAATACAATACTCTGGCTGTTTTTGGGAAACTGATCGACAGGATGGATATCACTTTGTGCTTTATTTTCTTCTTCTTTTTGACCATGGAAGCTCGTGGCCTTAACGTCACCGGTCTATGACATCACAGACAGCTCCCTCGCTCAATGAGAGCTAAGCCTCATCTTCCAGACGCAAGGTTTATGCCAATACGCACAGCTTTTATTTGTGTGTATGCGCGTGTGTATATAGATATATATATAAAGAGAGAGAATATTTATGAATCTATTTTTTCCTATTTTGTGACGAGAGCTATTAATCAGAAACGAACAGAAAAGGGTGGAACACTGCCATGTTATTCTAAAGGGAAGTGTTTATTTTCTTGGAAGTAGACTGAATATTGTTAGTATACTAACAGTACGAACAGCAATGAATCAACGCAACACTTTGATCAGAATGTGATTGGCGCGCATGTCAGTATTGTGATCTACCTCAGGCGTCAGGGTACCTCAGTCCAATCTTAATTTCCCTTTTTTTTTCTCCCAACGTTTTGTATGCCTTGTAAACTGAACGTTTTGAACGGTTTCTTTTTTATGATAATCATACAAGTTCAAGAAAAAAACTAGTGTGAAGTCTCCTGGTCCATCTGACAAAGAAGAATGGATCTTAAAGCTTTCAAAACTGTATCTGAATTTACAGCGTTCTTTTACCGATTACAACCTCGCGATTTATAGAATGTGTAACTGAGGTGTACTTAACAGCCCTAAATGGTTTCTAAATGTGGAAACTGTGTACTGATGTCTAGATCAATGACAAATGGTTGAAAAAGACTATGAATATCAAGTAGAATTGCTTAATTTAAAGCATTCTCCAGGAGTAGTTACATTGTCTAAACTAAAGCGTAAGCCAGCTTTCATTTTGTAAAAATGAGTCAAAATTCAGGAATTACAGTGAGACCAATTTTTTTTAATTGAGGTTTTTCTATCAGGGCCTTTCACAAGACAAACCAGGTTTGATATGAATAATAATAAAAAATACTATTAATAATAAAAACAGCTCTGTTAACTTGATATAATAATCACAGAGTCACTGTTTGTTTATTGTAATCACACAGAAATCACAAATGCAGGTATTTTTGTCACCTCAGATCTGTTCTGGATCTGTTGCTGGTCTACTGTTCATGCGTGTTATCTCTTAAAGACCGAGGCTTATGTCAAATCGAAATGGAAAAATGCTGGTTTGCATTCATACAGTAATTCACACGATTTGTCTGTGGACTTAAAACTGCAAAAAGTCCCGCTCCATAGTTTTAGTAACCGGTTTTGGTAGAGGTGTGTTACCATAGACTTGTGTAATTTTACCCACTGAAGCAACTTGTCCACACTTATCCACAAAGAGTAGCACAGATGCCAGGTGTCGAAGCTTCTGTTAGATCCAGTGACTTCTAACACGTTTTCACTCTAGAAGTTGAATTTGGTTCTTATGGTTCTTCTCTCTGTGAGGGCTCGTAGCCAAATGAGGGCGTTATTTCCCCTTAATCATTGACTTTCGGCTTTATCTCAGGTGTTTGCTTGTTGGAGTTCAGGTTGTGTAGCAGTATGGTAACTCGGTTCACTTTTAAGTGTTATTGTAACTGTAACGCGCCACGCTGTCGATAGACACCTATCTAACGTTCTACAGTGGTTCTTAACTTTTCTTAAAGAATTTGTATTTCAAAGCTTTGTCAGGTGTGCATCAGTATTTAACTTTACAGAAGCATTAGTCCATGCATTAACTAACATCACACTGTTTTATCGTCTCTGTAATCTGGTAATCACGCTGTCTCGCTATCCATTACGATATCCTGTAACATAACGCTAGGGATAATTGAGGTCTTTGCATTATCTTTAGGCCATAAGTCATAGCTAATATAAGTCGAACGAATCAGGTCAGTTTAGGGGTAGCTGTTGTTTGTAGTCTTGGCATGAAATTTCATTGTTTGCTTTTGGGCCACCCTGTTCAGGTGAACAGAGACTAAAGTAGGTGCTGTTCTATGTTTTTTTTGATATTCGAATGATATTAGAATAGACCACAAACACAGCTATTGTTGCTCACAGTATGAAGACACCGTTTTAGTTCCGTTTAACAGGAAATCAGAGTGATGCATGAGAAATCAACGCAAAACATTGGCTGTGAAAACTTCTTTGCGCCTTTTCCACGGCAGATCCATTCCTACGCAGCTCTCTAGATTCTCACGTTAGTTCATTTCGAGCGATGTGAGAAAGAGACTGGGCTTGCTGCACTGCCTGTCATCTCCCCTTAGCTGGATTGTGGGTAGTGGAGGGAGAGGGGAGGGGGACTGAGAGCTGATCTTTTTTTTTTTTTTTTGCTAACAACCATGTTGTTTTGAAATGTAGGCGAACTGTACTGCTGATCAACATGGATTTGAGCAATAAAAATTTCTTTATAAAATGATTGTGTCCGAAGCTCATCTTGTTGACACCTTTGTTGGCCAGGGGTGTACGGTCCTTCTCTTGGAGGGCCACTGTCCTGCAGAGTTTAGCTTCAGTCTTAAAGCTGCAATACCCAAGATTGCATGTCGCTAGAGGGCGCTACATTCAAAACAACAACAACGACTTTGCTTGATGACGACGTGGAGGAACTGTTGTTTTCAACTCCACCGTGGATAAGTCAGTCAGACGGGAATCGAAAATTAGTTGTCATGGATGAGGTAAAGTTCGATTTCTATAAATGTTGCGTTTAATGACATGCTTGTTTTTCATTAAACTGAAATAGCCGCAAGAAAAGTCAGGTTTAACAGTAAATTAGTTCTCACAGATGTTACTGTACGAGTCACTGGACGAAGCTATGGTGGAGAGGGTTTGAAGTCAAATCGTTGCTAATGGATCCTGACTTCGCCCTATGCTGCAATATGCATTTAGTTTTGCATTCATTTACAGAAATCAGCTGCTTGAATGACAATTGCTGATTTTATTCGATTTTTCAGTTGAGATTCTCAATTCATTCAGTTAACAGATGCTCTGAGGTAAAGTTTTCAGACTGTCAGACGCAGCAACGATTGTATTTAATTGTACAGTACAATCATAACATAGAACAGACATTATCTTCCTTTCATGTCATTAAACATAACAATATTACTGGCCATATACTGATGAGAAAGTGCGCGTCCGGTGTGCGATACTTGACTTTGTCCTAGACGTGGCGCGGCTCTTCTCTTCGGTGTGCGACCCCCTTTATAGCAAACAGTTCACATTCCGAGAATAATTGAAAAGAATAATGCACCAGAATGTGCACCATTCCATTACAAATGCGGTAAACAAGCTGACGTTTGTTGCTTTATAGACGCTAACGCACAACTACAACTTCCGCATTGTCCAGGACTACACATAGTATGAGCGGAAACCGAGGTAACGTGGATATGACGCAATTGACTGGCGACTCCCAGCTCACACGCCCCGTTTCCTTGGTTAAAATCTCAATTTTCTCGCGTTTTAAACATTGTTTGAAACATTTGGAATATTGTAAGTTATCATCTTAACTAAATATACAACACTGGCCTTGTGATTTTGGGATATTTTAATGCAAAAATCTTACGTATTCCACCTTTAATTAGACAAAAGTGAACTTGCGAGACTCTTGTAGCCCTAGCATTATATATATAAGGGGTGACTGTTTCGGACTCAGCCCTAGAAAATTCCAGGTAAGGGTGTTGGGGTAGGCTGGAGCTTAATTTTGCAGGACAATGGCCCTACTAGACCAGGATTGGACTGTTGTTGGGTATGAATGATCGGGTCAAACAAATGCACTAATCATAATGTGACATTCCCTTTAATTTTAAAGCAGCGTTCATAATATTCCTCAATTGTGCATATTGGAATGAACATGTAGGTGTGATTAAATGTTCTGACAGAAGCTAATGGAATGAGTTTATTGTCAGATGATTGATCACATCATAAACAGCTTTACTCACATGAATGATGTTGTAAATGAAAATAGTGCATTCTGCTCACAGCATTGCTAATGGCACTGGCACATACCATTTAAACAATACTTGGTATAGGATAGGCTTTCGAGTGACCAGACATGACTTTACATATTGAATGTCTGCCTTTCCATATAGAAACAAAAACCCCATAGTGAATATTTACAGCTTGATGTTTCATTTCAATATTTACAAGTACTCCACCATGTTAAAATATTAAATATTTTCCCACTCAGTGAGGTAGTTGACTTTTTAAGGCTAATGTGATATTTCCACAACCAAAATCCACAACATCCATATTACAGTCTGCATTAAATACCTCAAATACATACACTTTGCTGTAAGATTCCATGTCTTTTAAAGGGTTAGTTCGCCAAAAATGAAAATTCTGTCAGTGTTTACTCACCCTCATGTTATTCCAACCCCATAAGACCTTCGTTCATCTTCGGAACTCAAATTAAGATATTTTTTATTAAATCTGAGAGCTGGATCGCTCTTGCATACTAGTCCATCCATAGGCTTCTTGAGGGATTGAAACTTGCTGGCCTAAAAGTTATTAAGGACATCGGTAAAATAGTTCAAGTGACCACAGTGGCACAAAAAAGTATTCTCATCGCTTGATAAAGTTAAGATTGAGCCACTGAAGTCACTTGGACTATTTAACGATGTATTTAATAACTTTTCGAAGGACGGCAAGTTCAGTCCCTCAAGAAGCCTATGGATGGACTAGTATGCGGAGTGATCAGCTCTAGATGTCATCAAAAATATCTTAATTGTGTTGGAAGATGAACGAAGGTCTTACAAGGTTGAAACAACATGAGAGTAAGTAAATACTGACATAATTTTTGGGTGAACTAACCCTTTAAACCACAAAAGACATAAACAACATCCCAAAATGGCACCAAAAAGGTCTTTTCTCTCACATAAGTTACAACCTGTGCCAAAAGAGACACAGCAGCTAAGTAAAGAATGTAAAAATTGCACTTCCATTTTTAAACATGTTAGGCCACATAAAACAAAAACACATTTTGAATCCAAATAGTAGCCACCCACAAAGTGACTCTAAGTAGGATCAGATTAATGACCCCACCCTGTCCCTTATCTGTTCTTCTTGTCTTGTTCGAGTCCATTTGTTTCAAGGCCGTCCAGGTGGAGATGCCGAGTGCTGTATTTACGGATCAGAGCTCCAGGCAGCAGGGCGACACAAGCAATAAGGAGCAGTTTCAACAACACACTCCAGGAGAACAAGTCATCCAGAGAGGAGATATGAGACAGCATTGATCCCGTCTGGACGCAGATGAAGTTGTATGGCATCAGGCCTAAAAGACAAACAAACATGTTTCAAATAAATAAAACAAATATTAAGGGAAATGTTCCTTTATTTAACGGTGTTTACCAATGAAGACAGCCATGAAGAAAAGAGTGACAGGAATATTAAGGATTGGGGAGGTCATGTTTAAGAACCAGTTTGGACTCATGGGAAAGAATCTCAGGAACAGTAGAAAAAAGAACAAGCTACTTCGGTTTTCCTCGACCTGGAAAAAGGTAAAAATTAGGAAAGATATAAATGAAATTCAGTGATGATTAACATACTTTGTGCTTCTTAGAAGACAAGATAACTAGATGTACCTTCTTCTGCAGCATGGCCACCTTGTCAGGGAACAGTCTCACAATGTGCTCCTTGCCAGACGCCTGGGACAGGAGGAAACAGAGAGTGGCACCAACTGTGGTGAGGACACAGGCAAGAAGAAGACCATACCACGTCCCAAACAAGGCCCCAGCCAAGATGTTCTAGAGGGGATAAAGTCAATTAATGTACAAGTCAAGATCAAAGGATATGAAGATGCATGGGTCTCGAATTAACCCCATGTAATTCGCTAAAAATAGCCCTACGGCTTGTCAGAGACAACAAACAAACAAATTTTCTTTTTACTTTTTTTAGTTATTACTACTTGCAGAGACTATTTGCAGGAGGTGAAAATTATTACAACTAAGCATAAATGGCATCTAACATTATTTGTGTATTGTGTAAATGAAGTTTATTGCTATTTGTACTTGGTGTAAATAAATAACCTCTGCCTTTTTCTTATGTATGGTTCTCAGAGTCTTATCAGGGTGAAATGGGCTTCTCAAACTTCCTGTTAGTGATGCAACAGTCTGGTATTTAAGACCCCAAAAAACCATAACTGAAAACTCAAGTAGATGAAGAAAGAATTCTTGGACGATTCAGAAGGTAAGTCTTTGATTTAACTTATTACATTCTTATAATTATCAGTCTTATGTTCTCATGTATTTCATATTTAAAGGGATAGTTCACTTTAAAGTTAAAATGCTGTGATCAAATACACCCTCAAGTTGTTTCAAACCTGTATGAATTTCTTTATTCTGATGAACGCAAAGGAAGATATTTTGAAGAAAGTAAGTAACATTTTCTGTTTTTTGCCTTTGTGTTGATTTTTGACCGATCACATTATGGAAACCAGTGAGGGTCATTTTGATCGTTGTCACCAAAATTTGTACAGCCCTTCCAAAACATATCTGTGAAGAAACTTTGAATGCACATTCATAACCCTAAACAGAAATGTTTCCCAGAAGAAATTAACAGTTTAACCAGACTGTGGGTTAAATTCACCTGCAACACAATAGGAAGGATAAATGTGTAAATTCAAGTATAATGTTTATGTGTAAAAGTTGTGCTCTTACTAAAAAGGAGGAACCGGGTATGGCAAAAGCCTGCTTGTAGAGGTAGGCACTGCAAAAGAGTAACAGCACATATCCTGTGTACTCTGTTTTATAATACTGCAACAGCTCTGACATCTCTTTCAGCTCATCCAGGTCTGATGGGAACTTCAACCTAGACCAAAATAAAGTCACAAGACATTGGTAAACTTGCAAGGACATTATCTATCTGGTTCAAATACATTATGGTAATACCTCAAGCATCACCCTTTACAGCCCATAGGTTACCTTAAAGGGTGGGTTAACCCAAAAATTAATTACTTACCCTCATGTCCTTCCAAACTCATACGAAATTTGTTCATCTTTTGAACACAAATTATTTTTATGAAATCAGAGAGGTTTCTGAACCAGCTATAGGCAGCAACATCATTGCAACTTTCAAGGCCCAGAAAGGTAGTAAAGACATTGTTAAAATAGTTGGAGAAGTAAACACAGTGCAGTACTTCCATGTTCTACGCCAGAATGCCGGCTCACTTTCGTGGTGCTCATGTGAACATCTTAATTTGTGTTTCGAAGATGAACGAAGGGGTGAGAAATTATTGAGGGTAAATAATCAGGGTGAGTAATTAATGACAGAAATAACATTTTTAAAAATAAATCTTATGTGGTTCCCTTTTGATATGGTTGGTTGATAACGCTATGGGGAAACTCAGTTTCTCCGAAATACTGAAGCCTGATTGAATCACGTGTGTGCACCTGCACAAACAAATGGCATTTCAGCCTGGCAAAACAGGCGGGGCCATTCATATAAGCCAGCTTGGTCTGCTTTTTTCCTTAGATTCTTTCTCTTCTTCAGTGCGAAGTTCATCTCCTCACTGGCTCTGAAGACTGCAAAGAAAAGTGGATTAACCAGCGGCGATGAGCTCTGCAACTCGCCTGCAGCCATCCAGCAAATCTTGAGAGCAAATTTCATGCCTGAAAGAGCAAATTTCAGGGCCATTTAGTTCAAAATGTCGCACCACAAGTGCCCTATACACCTTGGGCTGAGCACAGTGAGTGCTTCACTTGTCTGGGCCGTGCTCACACTGAATCTGTGCTCACCGAGACGAGCTACTTTCACTGCAAGAGCATGAGTTTCACCTCAATGAGCTCGCAGATTGTTTTCTTACAAGAAAGCAGCCCCACCCTTTGTGCTCTCCTGTTTCCTTCCTCCCAGGAGCCTCGGAGGAAGAAACAGCGGAGTTGAGGGGTCAAGCAAGTGGGTTTGAGTGAGCTCACACCGGCTCAGGTGTTGCATGCCGAATCTCCCCACAGCGAGATGACTCCCCAGTTGCTATCATTGCTATGCTGATGATCCCACAGTAGCTGCATGAAACTTTTTTTAAACGGAAACGGTGGTGCGTTGAACACCTGTTCTAATGACACAACTTGCAACTATGGCAGCTGAGAAGGCCATTATTTGTGTTGTTTTTGAAAAAATTTCAGAGCCTGGTGAAATCGGTATAAATACGTGTTTAATACTGCAAAAACACTTAATGTTAAAGTCATTGTCTTTGCCTTCCAGAATAAAAGAGAACATCCCAATCAAGAGGAGGGATTTGTGGAAACTGTGGTTCCTAATAATTGATTTCCAACATTTGCCTCGCATTTCAGGATGAAAAGACAAACATTTCAGGTGAAGGATAATCCACTTCTTACCTCCGAGACTGTGTTATGATCTATATGACCTTATTATTTTTATTGTAAGTATTGGCTCACCATTATTGCTGATCACTGTTGATATGCTATATTTTCACTATAAACTCAAACATGTTTTCTATACCAAGGCTACTGTAGACACATTTATAAATTGTTATTGTGCAAACTGTCTCTTTATGCTGCTGCTGATTGTCCAACCAAACAATAGAAAAGTATCTCAAACCCAAGGGGGTAATCCATCGAGCCGGAAATTGAAGCCGGCCGGGTGCCGCCATCTTGTAGCAGAACTTCACTTGAGTTAGCATTTCCATTGACTCCCATTCATTTTGGCGTCACTTTGACAGCGAATAACTTTACATCTGAGGTGTTTGAAGACTCCATTTGTCCATTATTTATTTCTAAAGAAACAGGACAATGTATAAATTGCTCCATTACCTTGTAGCTTATGTTATGGCCCTGTATAAGCAGTTGTTGTTTTTTTGTAAAAGTAGGCTAACGTTTGCTTCATAACCATGCGACTCTTGTCACACAGTAGAGAGATTTCGGTATGGACAGGAGGGAAGCTCGCGGGCAATCGGGGAATTGAGTCGATTTAAGTCAGGAACGGACGTCCTAAAAAAAAATCCCTAAAAATTGGCTTCACTTGTCTCAAATGAGTTCCAATCAATGAGATGGCTCTGTCCACTTCTTATACTGTCTATTCTCAAAACATGTTGCACACATTTCTAGGAAACATGTCAATCAACCCAGAAACCATAGTAAAACATTGCGCAAAATGATTGAGCTTAAATGTGCCCCAAGCTTGAGTATTGTGGAGAAATGGAGTTTCCCAATAACGTTACCAACTAAAGCAATGCTTGTTCCTATTATCAGTGAACCAAGGTTATGTAGTAGCTGACTAAGATTTTATTCCTCACTTATAAAATACAATGTAGATGAAAATAGTGGTTTAACAATTGTATAATTGAAATATTATAACATATCTATGCTTGCATAGAAAAATAAACATTAAGATAAAATAAAAACCTAAAGAGGAGGAAAAGCAACTTAAAGCTATCCTGAAAAAATATCAATATAATAGATAAATTAATAGAGTATTGATAGAGTATTGCAGATAATAGTAGTGGATGGTCACGAGTAAACTTCTGCAATATGAACATGGCAGCAACAGAACAGATCTAATTTTAACTGCAGAAGGACAAATGACAGCTGGAGACAAGGACAAGATACCATTCATTTTAATAATGCTTACACTATGCTACATCCTCAGAATGTTTAGCATAAGATTGGTAAATCACAATTTCAGCTGCGACAGCTATCGATCTATAGCGAAAGACAGACCGTCACTTAGTTATCATCACACACGCATTCGAGAGGCACACCTGGAGGCTGCAGTCTCCATTTCATTTTGGTTGTCTTCACCATTAGATTTTGCCTTGCCTCCTTCATAGTCCTGTTTAGGCAGCTGGGGTCCAGGGGGAAGATAAGAGGAGAGTAAATAAAGGTAAAATGTAGCTGTTACTATTACAGCGATCAGTCCAGCAAGCGAGCGCATGACTATGTTACTAAAGAGCGCAGATACTGCATGTCTATTCCCTGCGAATAACTTCCGGGAGCGAAAGTACGAATCCTACGTGGGCGAAGGCCATAGCAGAGAATGTAGGACTCTGGCCATAGTTATGAATTCTAATATACACAGTTTTATTTAAAGTATAATAATAATAATATTTAAAATGTGTTTCTAACCCTTATGTGACGTTTGATTAATATTCAGTCAGTCCTTGACCATAGTAGAATTTGTAAATTCACTTCCGGGAATGGAAGCCACCTCCTGCGGTGACCAGATGTGATATGAATAACGTTAGATTTTTTGGCAAAGCAATTATACTATCGCATTAAAAAATAATCGTCACGGAAGACACTGTGGAGATGTGACGTGTCAAATAATAAATTAGAGTGGGTGTGATTGCATTGACGCACCAAGTTTGCTGACCACAAGTTCCAAAGTCCTGCAGTTCTTTCAACTCTAAACACAACACAACACAGTGACAGTTCAGCGCAACACAATGGCCCGATACGAACTTGTTAAACGATCAGTTGCTCTGATCACTCTTACCAATCCACCTGTCAACTCCTTAAGGTGAGTAAAAACCTACTAAAAAATGCAAACATATTTTCCAATCCATTTGTATTTGTTCTTATTAAAGCAAGACCAAACTATTTGTAGAATATTGCATATATCTTCCTATTGTTATGCACATTGTTATAATTCTAACTTTTGCATAGTTAAAAGACCTTTTAGAAATAAGATTGTTACACATGATCTTCCACGTAGAAAAAGACAAAGTATCATAAAAAGTGTTTTCAAGTGCATTAATACAAACCCATTATGAACAATAGTGATTTTAAAATGCTTTTTTCCCTTAGTTCTGCTGTGCGTCATGGCATTGCAAAGTCCATAGATCGAGCCCTGAGTGACCCAAAGGTCACGGCCGTAGGTTATCTGTGGAGAGAATGGAAGATTCTGTGGAGGTTAGATTATCACAAACATCCGCCTAAAATAAAAATGACATTTTCAAGTTAAACATGCTGGCGCATGTATGTTGCACAGGTCTTTCACTGATTTGCTTGTCCTGGCCTAATTATGTAAGAAGACCATCTGATGATAATGCATTTTTCTCCAGGTGCGGACATCCGTGAGTTTGCTGGGCCTTTGGGGGGACCTCCTCTGCTACCCTTGTTGGATTCCATAGAGGCCGGAGAGAAGCCTGTGGTTGCTGCCATAGAGGGTTTAGCTCTAGGTGGGGGCCTTGAATTAGCCCTCGTGTGTCAGCTACCGTATTGCACACTCTAAGGTAAACCATTTTATACTGCTGTGTATTCTTATGAACACGCTTGAATATTGTGCAATACTGTCTAGTGCTGCTAAGTTAATGGGTTGAACTTTGATATCAATATTTGCAGTTTATTAAGAGAAGGAAAGGTTGTTGGTTTGTGGTTTATGCATTATGTAATGCACTATAATGTATTTTGCGTTCCAGGCACGTCTTGGGCTTCCAGAGGTGACTTTGGGCATCCTGCCAGCTGCTGGGGGAACTCAGCGTCTTCCCAGGCTCATTGGCATTCCTGCTGCTCTAGAGACTCAATCACCACGGGTAAATCATACACTTAGCCTATTGGCACACCCACAATTCACCCAACAGATTTCAGCCTCTTTGCTAATTTCAGCCACATACCCGACTCTGTAAATACCAGCTTCACAAAAAAACATAACAGGCAAATCAAGTGACTGAAATATGTCCTGCAGAGATCGTTTTTGAATTTGCTGATTGGCTAAAATTTCGTGAGTTGAGTTTTTTTTTTTTGCTAGTCAATAACTGCTGTGTCTCTGATATTTTCAGATGAAAGAGAAATAGATTTAATAAATAATTCACTAGTTCTTCAAAGTGAGAAGTGCTACAGTTAATCTGATCATCCAATGTAGTTTATGTTAAAAATGAAAACAGTAGGAGACTACATTATGTTTTCAGTTATAAATCAAACTTTTCCCACCAGGTGTCAGCATTGCACAATGTGTATGATTGATTTGCTGTAGGGCTTATATAGCAAGAAGTCAAATCCAGATAGTGCTTTATACAATACAGATTGTTTCAAAGCAGCTTTACAGGGATAAACCGGGAAATAACGATTCACTGATGCAAACAGTGTTCAGTTCTGCTTTAAAGCTGCTCTAAAAGAAAATAGTGTCATTGTTCAGCTAAAAGCAACAGTTCATCCAAAAATGAAAATTGTGTCGTTATTTAGACATCTTTATGTAATTCCAAATGTAGGCTATGTATAATAATTGTTATTATTATGGTGGACCCCACATTTTTCAGTGCTTTTTTTATGTACATTTATTGATGACCACATATATCTTCTTTTTTAAGAGCTGTATGAATTAATATTCTTTAAAAAGTCTTATACGTTTTCCACATATGGGATTGACACACTGTGAGGGTGACTCATTTATTTTCATTATTGGGTGAACTAATCCTTTAAACATGCACAGTGAGATTTCAGTTATTTTATGGTAATGATGGGATTTTCCTCACCCTCAGAATGTATAAAGCAAAAAAGAAATAATAATAATCACTTAAAGCACCTCCTTTCTCCTTTACCAACTGCAGAATTATTGTTTCATATTGCAGGCCGCCATGTCTCTTCCCAGGAGGCTCTGAAGCTGGGCATCGTTGACCAGGTCACAGAGCAGAATGCTTGTGAGGTGGCTGTGGAGTTTGCCCTGAGATCTGTAGGTATGTCAGCGAGAGCATGAGCACGCAAATCAGAAATGCGGATATTAAAAAATGAACAGTAAAGGGAAGCCGAGTCTTTGGCAGGCTTACAGAGTCAGGGGACGTTCCAGATAAATCCTTTGTCACAGCAAATGGAATTAATGTTTCATATCCTTGTCAACGAGTTTCAGAGTTGTTCTGTGCTTTTTGATCTATTTTTGAAGAAGTGAAAAGGAACTAACATTATTCGAATATTAATTGTGACCCTTTTGAGCATTAGAGAACAATTTAAAGGAGAACTCCGGTGCAAAATGAACCTGTGGTCTAATAAAACATTGGTACCTAGTCAACCGTTCTCTGAGATTTGTTTTCATGATAATCGAATGTAAAGAGTTTTATCTCTAAAAACTGTTTCAGCGTGTAATGCTAGTACTGGGGGCATATACTAAGTAAAAAGAAATCGCTAGTTTATACCACTAACTAGGCTCAAAATAGCCCCACACTAACACAGTAACATAATGAGGGTCCCTGCATGCAAAACAAAGTATTGAGAACTTTGAAAGTGTACAGACCGTTTAATAAAAAGATATGTATATATATGTATATATATATATAAGATGGCGGCGCCCATCTTTGGAAAACATTCTCAACAAGTCGAACCACGCAACGTCGTGCTGAGTGATCCGAACTGTATGAAGTTCATCAAACTTCTGAACTGTATGAACGGCGTTCGGGGTTCGAGCTTATCTGAGAACTATTTTCCAAGATGGCTCCTGCTGTGTATACAGGAAGTGAACTGTCTTTATAACGTATCTTCTTATTAAACGGTCTGTACACTTACAAAGTTCTCAATGCTTTGTTTTGCATGCAGGGACCTCAGTATGTTACTGTGTTAGTGTGGGGGCTATTTTGAGCCTTGTTAGTGGTATAGACTGGCGATTTCTTTTACTTAGTAAATGCCCCCAGTACTTGCATTATGTGTATTAACATTTTTAGAGATAAAACTCTTTACATTCAATTATCATGAAAACAAACAGCTCTCAATTATTACAGATCTTTTTTATTTACTTTTGATGATAAGATGATCTTTAAATCCCCTCGAACTGGTTTAAAAACATGCAAAATGTTAACGATTATATTTGTACTGACTTTCAGTACAGCCGTCTTAACAATATATGGGCCAAGTGAAGTCAAAAATCTTTGTTTATACTGTCTGAATTGTGCTCTACTCTGAAAAATAATTAGAGATTCTCTGCAGCTTCTGAAAAATGAATGCCAATTCTTCACCTTCTGCTTGACCCCCATTTCCTCCAAGTAATGGCAAATCATATGAGAGCAATTAAATCATTGAAACGATTGCCGGGCTCTCTGAAGTATTTTTCTGTCAAATTATTCGGCTTTTCTAGGTCTACAGCAAGTGCAGCTCTTTATTATGCTCTACAGAGAGTGAGGGAGCCAGAACTCTTGTAATGTGAATGTTGTGAGTGACACTCTTACGGAGAGATCAGGGTTCATCTAGAGTCAGGATAAGCTGTAGAGGGAGATTAAAGATAGGCCACAAAAGCTAATGCTTTCACAGTAATCACTTGCTGAGTAAAGAGGAACCCGGCGAAATCCTTGCAATGGTCAACTAAATGGAATTGAGGAGCAGGAGCAAACGTGACACTGAGATGGTGGACAAACCCAAATATGGCTGATTTACTGACTAATGGTAAATTGCA
Source organism: Hybognathus amarus (assembly GCA_030378365.1). Classification (NCBI taxonomy): domain Eukaryota; kingdom Metazoa; phylum Chordata; class Actinopteri; order Cypriniformes; family Leuciscidae; genus Hybognathus; species Hybognathus amarus. The sequence goes on along the minus strand of JAQIUQ010002660.1, from coordinate 461,314 downwards.
AAAGGTCCAAATCTGTCAGAATGTAAACAGGTTGATTCCATCTCAAATTGTGGCCGCACAGAATTTGTTCAAAGAGAATGGCTGAGAATTAGCCTAATCTCATGTGTGTGATAGATTGTAATATCTATTTTGAGACAGTAGAGTCCCAGAGGTAAGAAATCCCATTAATTTTCTCCATTGATGAGAGCTCAGCAAAGACCAGCAAAGAATGTATTATGCAACAATTACAGAGACTTTTACATTGTTTCAAAAGATTTCAATTTCAAGTAAACGCTGTTTTATCACAGTTTCCACAACAAAACATTTTTCTGCATTATTAATAAGTGTTTCTTAAACAGCAATGTATTAGAATGTTTTCTACAGGATCATGTAATGGATTTAAAAGGACCCAATCTCCTGCAGTTCAAACCGAGCATCAGTATGGGGAAGAAAGGTGATTTGAGTGACTTTTGGAACTGTGGCATGATTGTTGGTGCCAGAAGGGCTGGTCTGAGTATTTCAGGAACTGCTAATCTACTGGGATTTTCATCGCACAACCATCTCTAGGGTTTACAGAGAATGGTCCGAAAGAAAAAACATCCAGTGAGCGGCAGTTCTGTGGGCGGAAATGCCTTGTTGATGCCAGAGGTCAGAGGAGAATGGCCAGACTGGTTCGAGCTGATAGAAGGGCAACAGTGACTCAAATAACCACCCGTTACAACCAAGGTGGGCAGAAGAGCATCTCTGAACGCACAGTACGGTCGAACTTTGAGGCAGATGGGCTACAGCAGCAGAAGACCACACCGGGTGCCACTCCTTTCAGCTAAGAACAGGAAACTGAGGCTACAATTTGCACAAGCTCATCGAAATTGGACAATAGAAGATTGGAAGAACGTTGCCTGGTCTGATGAGTCTCGATTTCTGCTGCGACATTTCGGATGGTAGGGTCAGAATTTGGCGTCTACAACATGAAAGCATGGATCCATCCTGCCTTGTATCAACGGTTCAGGCTGGTGGTGGTGGTGTCATGGTGTGGGAATATTTTCTTGGCACTCTTTGGGCCCCTTGGTACCAATTGAGCATCGTTGCAACGCCACAGCCTACCTGAGTATTGTTGCTGACCATGTCCATCCCTTTATGACCACAATGTACCCAACTTCTGATGGCTACTTTCAGCAGGATAATGCGCCATGTCATAAAGCTGGAATCATCTCAGACTGGTTTCTTGAACATGACAATGAGTTCGCTGTACTCAAATGGCCTCCACAGTCACCAGATCTCAATCCAATAGAGCATCTTTGGGATGTGGTGGAACGGGAGATTCGCATCATGGATGTGCAGCCGACAAATCTGCGGCAACTGTGTGATGCCATCATGTCAATATGGACCAAACTCCCTGAGGAATGCTTCCAGCACCTTGTTGAATCTATGCCACGAAGAATTGAGGCAGTTCTGAAGGCAAAAGGGGTTCGAACCCGTTACTAGCATGGGGTACCTAATAAAGTGGCCGGTGTAAATTTAATCTTTAAATATATTAAAACAGAAGCAAGTTTCACAATAGTACAGTTTTTACTGTAATTGATCAAATAAATGTAGCCTTATTGACTCCACACTTTTTAATGGCTGCATATATGAATATTTTGCGTGTGCATTCTTACTTCATAATTACTATACTGTAAGCAGAGATGTATAAAGTACTAGAAACCCGGACTTGAGTAAAAGTACAAGTGCTCTATCAAAAAAGTGACTTGAGTAGAAGTTGAAGTGCTCTTTAAGCACCACACTTAAGTAGAAGTACTAAAGTATTCAACTTTTTTTGTACTTAAGTATTGCAAGTAGTTTATTTTAAAATTCACTACTTAAGTACTAAAAGTACAAGTATTGTGTCATGTAATTATTAAAGAAAGCAGTCAAAAGTTTGAACTAGCAATCAAATAAGGTGCTTTGGCGGGATACAAATTTGCTTTGGCGGCCGCCAAACAAATGTCATTGCAGGAAAACCCCTGCATTAGTTGTCAATGTCTGTGTCAATCAATACCATTACCTTATAAAACTGGCCTGTGATTTAGGCAGCATGAAAGCCAACTTGCAATGAATGATTCGTAAAATGTTTATAATTGTAACGAGTAACTAGCAGAACATTAAAAAATATTAAAGTAAAAGTATTAAATTCATCGAAAATATCTACTGAAGTAAAAGTAGAAGTATAAGAAAAAAACAATACTCTAGTAGAGTACAGATACAGCATTTCAGAACTTAAGTACAGTACTTAAGTAGTTCTACTCGTTACTATACATCTCTGACTGTAAGTCCATCATTTTTATATATTGTATCATTGATTTTGCTTCAGTAACATCTTTCAGTGCTTCATGGGATGAATAGTTAATTTATTCATCATTAATGTCTTTTGTTTGTTGTTCCCTTAAATCAAATGTTTAAATGGTGTGATTTTTTTTTTTTTTTTTTTGTAGAAAAAAGTCTCTTGACACTCATAGCTACAGAGATTTATCTTGTTTTCCAGTCGCTGAAACATCTGCCACATGCACCTATCAGGATCTGACCCAGCCCTACTTACAACAAATCACAGCATTAGTGATTCAAGTCCTTCCCACAGCACCACAGATTAACCACAGCAACATCTGTAGTGTACACTATAGCACCGTACACTCAGACATCAAACTGGACACTCATGCTTCCATGTGTTACTTGAAAGAAAAACACTGTTTTGAAATGCTAATTCATGTCAATATACTTTCTATTCATTGCTGAAAACAGGACAGAGCAGAAAACAGACATAACTGTTGGTTTCTGGTCCTGCTGGCCCTTTAAGGCTCATCAGAGTGACCCACATTCCAGAGAGAAAGATGAATCTAATGCAGTTAAAAGCTATATTGAATCAGGTACCGCCCTGTGTAATCCTTTTAGTGAGGCAGGAAGTCAAAACACTAAAAATGCAGTTTTGATGGGCTGTTATGTTATGTGTGTGTATGTGTGTCTGTCTTTCTTTCGGACTGGTTTGAGTTTTAGACCATCGGAGTGAGGAGAAAGAGAGTAAAGTTATGACATTTTGGCAGGTGCTCACTTTCTGACATCCCTTTAAAGGCCTGTTTTCCTTTAGCAGAAAACAGCTTTTAAATCATTCTTAATGATGTTTTTTTGAAAATGTACAAAACTATAAATGCAAAAGTTTTCTATGATGGCTAGCTAATGATCACCATGCTAATCGCATGAGCAAAGTGCACACTTTTCTTTAAATCATGCAGCACAAACAGTATGCCTATAGATATTTTAAGTATTTTCCAGATAGACCCTCCCTCCTCCTCATCCGCGCACTAACCCCCCCAAACCCCACCCCCAGGGCCCTCTTGTCAGTTATTGGCTGGAGCAGGTTGTTATGTTTCGTGGAGCAGGTTGCCGCAGTTTGTTTTTGTTGCCATTTGTGGAGCCTGGGTTGTCTGCATAAACTGTAGCCATGTTTCCATCGACACGTTTTTATCCGAATTAAGTGATATTCGAATGAAAAATACCTTATGGAAACAGTCAAATTCGATGAATTTTCATAATTATCGACTCAAATGAAATACGTTCGGTCTCATCGGATTTTCTCTTGGTCGACATACGGCTAATGCGATGAAAGCTGATAGAAACTTTATTTACCGAATAAATAATGAATTGCGATTAAGTTTTAGGCCCTTTTATGGTTGCAACACGTCAGAAGACGAGTTCATTTCCAGCCAGTCCCACTCTGTTTGCGCACACATGGCGGATGTCAACAAAGACAGATGTAGGTGGACAAAGTAAAAAAATGCTTCAACCACAGGGTTTCCGTGAAGTGTCTCAGAACGAGCGAATACAACCCCTTCAACAACCGCCTCGCATACACATTATCCCATTCATATGTCGCTATCAGCTGGCACATAAGCATTATTAGGCTACAGCTTGTGAAATATTGATCATTTGTTGGTAGATGGCGATCCGTTTTGTCTAACAAAACTTTGTTCGCAAAAGTTTGCTTGAATGTTGTTCGATTCAGTGTGAAAATTAATGGAAACACCTTAAAATGTTTCAAATCAATTCGATATACCAATTTGATCGCAAAACAGCATGTGACATCATTACGTACAGGTTTTTATTCGCTTTAAAGCCGTTGGATGGAAACACACTTTCACCAGCTTTATTCGCATGAGTTTTTTAACCGAACTTCAGATAATTCGATTGAAAAGTGGATGGAAACATGGCTTGTGTTTTTTTTTATGATGTGTTTAGGGGACAGGCAGCTAGCGGATATTGAGATGTTTGCTGTATGTGACAAAAAATGTTTTGGCCTAAAAAAGGCACTTTTGCCGTTTTAAAGGCACAAAGCCATATAACAGGTCAGTTTGAGTTGAGGTCGACGCACAGTGTAAACGCCAGTGCCCGAACACTTCATCTCGTTCACTCAAGGATATAGTGCACTCAAACTACATAGGGATTAGTGAATGAGTGAACAAGTGAGCAATTTCAGACACAGCTACTGTTTTTGATGTGATTTAACATTATACTTTGATCGAATGGGTTGCAAAAATCTGCATATAATTAGGAAAGTGAGGACTGTGTTTATAACGTGATCTAACATAATATATTTGACAGTGCCCAGGACCCCTTAGATGTCATGGGCCCCTGGGCAAGTGGCCAGTTGCCCTAATGGTTAATCCGGCCCTGGATAGAATATACAGTCTGTACATATAAAAATCATTGTCTGTATAAAGTTCACATAAAACATGAAAACTGACTCAAGTCAGGTCAAGTGTCTATGTATTTTGGTTGCTATATGAATACACACTTTCAGAAATGCAACATACTTGATCCTGATTAACATAAGTATCTGGGAATTTCTTCTTGACCATTCAATTTCTTTGATTCGGAGTAATGGCCATGTTTGTTATAAAATGACCATAAGTACTACACGAGGTTTAATACTCTCCACTTAGCATTGCCTTTGTTTATGACATTATTATATTTTGATATCATATCCATTGTATATTTCACAGCCAAACCGCTGTCTTCCCGAAGACTGAGTGCGTTGACCGTGCCCTGCCCTCCAGATCTGGATGTCCTATTAGAAGCGGTCACTTTGCAGATTCAGAAGAAGGCTCGGGGAGTGATGGCACCTTTGGCTTGTGTTCAGGCAGTGCGGGCAGCTGCTACAATGCCTTACAGCCAGGGAATAAAGCGGGAGAGTGAACTGATGGCCACTCTCTTTCAACTTTGGCCAGGCCCGGGCTTTTCAGTACTGCTTCTTTGCCGAGAGGACTGCTGGGAAATGGACTCTACCTAGTGGAGCGCAATGGAATAACACCAAACCCAGAGAGATCCGGAGTGCAGCCGTTATAGGTACCAAAAGAGAATGTCTTTAGGTGCATGAACAAGACCGAGGGATGGTAGCAGGGTTATTTTGGTTTACTAAAACTATTAAACATTTTTGTGAATTGAATAAAAAAATTAATAATTTGGGCATTTGGCAGACACTTTTATCCAAAGAGGTTTGCATTGCATTCAAGATGCATATTTACAGTTTTTGCTTTCCATAGGAATCAAACTTATGACCTTGACATTGCTAGAGTCATGCTCTACTGTTTGAGCTGTTCGAAACTGAACAAAAATGAGAAATGTTGCCTTGGCAATTAAATTAAATAAGTAATACATTTTCTAAATGGAAAAAAAATACAAACTAAATCATAATAAGTTTAGTAAATAAAATAGGTCCCACTTTATATTAAGTGGCTTTAAGTACTATGTACTTACATTGAAAAATAAGTACAATTACTTATTTTGTTCAGGTTGTATTGTAAAACACTTTTGTTGCTATTGAGGTGTGATACAGGTAAGGTTAGGGTCAGGTGTGGTTGTATGGGTCGGTTTAAGGGTCGGTTAAGGTGTGAGGGAAGGGTCAACTGTGTAATTACAAACGTAATTACATTTATTAATTACAGCTGTAATTACATGCAGGTATTTTCAAAATATAAGTACAATGTAAAAGCATTTATGTACACAATAAGTCAATTGTATCAAATTATTAATTTCAATGTAAGTACATAGTACTTAAAGCCACTTAATATAAAGTGGGACCAAAAAGGAACATTACAAAAATAACAAAAGCATAAGAAGGTACAAACATTGGCTTATATTTGTATACAAGGCATTAGTCGACCAGCTTCCTCGATATATGAATAGTTTATTAACTTTTAATAGCCAAGGGTATAATCTACGTTCAAGTAGATATATTCTTTTAAATGTTCCTTTAATGAAGACAGAGTTTGGAAAAACTGCTTTTATTTATAGCGCATCAGCTGCTTGGAATGAAATCCAAAGTTTATTGAAACTTGATGAATTTGTTTCAATAAATGAGTTCAAGTTACATTTAAACAAATTATTCAAATCTGTCTGCACTTGCTCTTAAGGTTTAATCTTGTTTTATTGTTGTATATGTGTGTGTTGTGTAATTTGTTTTATGTAGTTATGTATATTGTGTGCTGCTATTTTTGGCCAGGGCTCACTTGAAAATGAGATATTTATCTCAATGTGATTATTTCCCTGGTTAAATAAAGGCTAAATAAAAAATAAATAAATAAATAAATAAATAAATAAAATATAACACATTTACAAAACACACTCACTAAAAATGTACTAAAATAACTGAGATCATAATAAAAACATAAAAGCTAATTAAACAAAAACTATAATGGAATACACTTTACTCACCCTCATGATGTTCCAAACATACTGTATGACTTTCCTTCTTCTGTGCAACACAAAAGAAGATCATTTGAAATAGAGAAGCACAACACTGGACCACATTGACTATGATTGAATGGACAAAAAAAGGTATTTTTCTAAATATCTTCTTTTATCTTCTACAAAAGAAAAAAGTACAGATTTGGAACGAATGATGAATAAATGATGACAGACTTGACAATGTTCTGTATCATTTAATATTCCAAAGAAGAAAAAAAACATTAATATATTTTTTACATTTAGATTTATTAAATCCAATTGACTTAAGCATACATTTGAGATAGTAAAAATACATTTAAAAAATATATTCTTATCTAGGACAGCTTTATGCACACTTATAGGTTGTTAGTGTGCCTATGTTGTTTTTTAGAAGGGTTGATACATCTGTTTGCTTTACGTTTGAGAAAAGCAGAGATTCTTCTGTTATCTTAGAGGAAGAATTTTGGCAGTGTACAAACCCTCATGCATATAAATAGCATCACCTCATCTGCTAATTAACAAGTGCCTATGTCTAATTGTGCCTATGTTGTTTTAAATTGGTGGTTTTGTTTTACTCCGTATTGACCGTTCATTTGTCACTCTTTTAGGTCTGGGCACAATGGGAAGGGGCATTGCTGTGTCTCTGGCACGTGTGGGAATTTCTGTCATTGCTGTAGAGTCAGACAAGAAACTCATGGAGACTGGCAGGCAGATGGTGATTGGCATGCTGGAGAGAGATGCAAAAAGACGGGGCGTGAGTGCCTCTCTCAATCTCCTCAAATTCACCCTCAGCTTACAGGACCTGAAGGATGTGGACCTTGTTATTGAAGCAGTCTTTGAAGACATGGCACTTAAGAAGCGTGTTTTCCAAGAATTGTCCAAGGTGTGTAGACCAACCACTCTACTCTGCTCCAACACCTCTGGTCTGGATGTGGATGCGCTGGCCGGTGTGAACGGATAGACCGCAGCTGGTGATTGGGATGCACTTCTTCTCGCCGGCACATGTCATGAAGCTCTTGGAAGTTGTCTGTGGGCCTCGCTCCTCAAGTGAAACCATCGCTACAGCGATGAGTCTTGGGAAGAGGATGGGAAAGGTGAGTGTTGCTGTTGGAAACTGCCCTGGTTTTGTCGGAAACCGTATGCTAAAGCCTTACTCTGATCAAGCCACCTTCCTGCTGGAGGAGGGGGCCACACCTGAACAAATCGACAAGGTTCTGGAGGACTTTGGTTTCGCAATGGGTGTCTTTAGGATGTCTGACCTTGCAGGTCTTGATGTTGGTTGGAGAGTCCGGAAGGAATCTCGGTTGACCGGGCCTGATGTCGACCCGAAAAATCCCCCACGTAGGCGCCAAGGGCGTAAGTACTGTCCCATTCCAGACATGGTCTGTGAGCAAGGCAGGTTTGGCCAGAAGACCGGTCGTGGCTGGTACATGTACGACAAACCTGGGGGCAAAAACGCAAAACCTGACCCACTGATCCTGAACCTCCTTGAGATGTACAGAAGCAGGTCCGGCATTAAACCACGCAATATTACGGATCAGGAAATTACTCGAGCGATGCCTTTCGCCTTGGCCAACGAGGGCTTTCGTATTCTTGAGGATGGCATAGCTGCCCGACCCGGAGGATATTGATGTCATCTATCTGTTCGGTTACGGCTTTCCAAGGCACCGAGGTGGGCCCATGTTTTACGCCAGCATGGTGGGCCTGGAAATAGTCCTGGAGAGGTTGGAGCATTACCACCAAGCCCATCCTGATGTGTCTCATTTAGAGCCCAGTCCTCTTCTGAAAAAACTTGTTGCTTGTGGCAGTCCTCCTATCCAAAAATGGAGAGAGCATATCAAAACAATGCACAGCCATCTGTAAAAGCACCATGAACAACATGCTATGTTAAGTTTAAAACTATACATAAAGCCGGTTATTAATAAAAAATCGACTTTCTCAACTCTTATCTATGTCGTATCGGCTTATTATTTATTACAGAATAGCTTTTAATGGTCTCTGTATTTTTGCATTCTTGGTAGCAGATATAGATTTGGCAGAAAGGACAGTAGTTGTAAATCCCTGTTAGGAATGCGGTTTATTACCTTGGTTCATTTTTTGCACAGCACTGGTCTCATGCCCATTGGTGCCATTAGTACTCCTTAGTGTCACATGATCCTTCAGAAATCACTATAATTTATAATATGCAGATTGGTGCTCAAGAAACATTTCTCATCAATGCTGAAAATGGCTTAATATTTTTGTGGATCCATGATAGATGGACAAAAAAATATATCTGTAACTTTTGATCAATTCAATGCATCCTTGCTAAAAAAAATAAAACTTTTGATCATTAGTGTATATATTATGAATTACCTGTTTGGATGTTTTTTTATTAGGGCTATGTATGGCTGTGCAATCAGTTTAAGGAAACTTTTAATTAATTTGGCTCTTGATATGTGGAATAGTTGGCCTGTTAGGTGTAGTGTGTATAATGTGATTTGTGCTTTGCTGCAAGGGATAAGTTAATTGCTATTGCTTCTAATCACTGTGTGTGTGTGTGTGTGTGTGTGTGTGTGTGTGTGTGTGCGTGCGTGCGTGCGTGCGTGCGTGCGCGCGCGCGCGTGTGTGTATGTGTGTGTGCCACAAATATGTCCAATATCCAACATTTTTTGTCCTTGTGGGAACATATTTTGGTCGCCATGAGGAAAATACCGTAAATATATATACAGAGAGAGAGAGAGATCAGAAGTTTGCATTAGTACTCATATTCAAGAATCTTTTAAATGTTCATTGAAAACTCAAATTTGAATTTTTATTTCAAAATGTATTTTATAGTGATTCGTCAAATAATCAATGTCTTTTTCATACATTTTCCTTTTTTTTTCATATTTTGCTTTCCCCCACTGTAATAATTAAAGATAAAGATTGTTAGTCAAAATAATACAATTTAGGGATGCTCCAATCGATCGGCCAGAGATTGGGTATCGGCTGATCATAACAATTTTTGACTTGATCGGTACTCACTAACTTGGCCGATCTTACAAACCGATCGCGATTTGATGATGTCAACACGTGAGGACGTACGTGATACTTATATTGGAGAATGTTTAATTAAACCTTATTTGTTACATCAGACTTATCCATGTTGGAGTTTAAATGTTTCTATTTATTTTATTCTCTTTAACATTGAACAATGTTTAATTAAACCTAATGAGTTGTATCAAACCACTTCAATTTGTTCTTTTAGGAGTTTAAATGTTGTTTGATTTTTTATTTATTTATTTTGTCCTGCTCAGACTTGTATTGGACAATGTTTAAGTTACATCAGACTTTTCCATTTTAGGAGACTAAATGTTTATTTTGTCCTCCACAGTATTGGACAATGTTTAAATAAACCTTATGAGCTGCATTAAACTGTTCCATTTTGTTTATTTGTCTTATATTAAGTCAATTAAGCATCGAAATCGGTATCGTTATCTGGCCGATCACCATGACAAGAAATCGGTACTCAGTATTGGCTGCAAAAATCCTGATCGGAGCATCCCTAATACAATTATTAATAATAACAATAATAAAACATTTGTATAAAATCTTTCTAAAGTCTTTTTCGGTAACACTTTATTTTACAGTGTACTGACTCCTTGTTATTATGTTACATGTACTTACCATAGTAAGTACCAAAACCTCAACCAAACCCTAATCCTACCCTGACCCTAGTTGACCATGTAGTTAATTAATATTACTCAGTACTTAAATATATATAATAAAATAAATAATAATATAAATAATATATAATTACACTTTAACAATGACACCTTAAAATGAAGTGACTCTCCTTATGTAGGAGGCTACAGTAAAATCATATGATTGAGAAAACCTTTGTAGTGTCTTTGAGCGCCGTCCACTGGTCAAAGTGTTGTCACAGCAGCTGTGTGTGTATGTGTGTGTGTGCTCGCGCAGTATATTTCCCGTCAGTGTGCCATTAGCGCTCAGTCAGTCCCGCAGCATCGTCCACTGCGACTGCAACTGGAACACGAGGAGCTCACGTGCAACATAAGTTTTAATCTGCGCTTTCTCCCCTCTCTCTTTCTCTTAAACTGCGAGCGCTCCAGGACCTTTTTCATGCACTGATTGTTCCTCAGTACGGATCTGGCAGAATACATTTTTATTTGAACTCAGTTGATCATATTTATGGAATTCTATGGATTATCCTCATCGAAAGCCAGTCCAGTTTAATATGGAAAAATGTCATTCTTCATATTCAGTACGGCTACAGCGATTTTAATGCTGATGTTGTGTGATGGTATATCATCAGCTGTAAGTGACTGAGGTAAGCAAATCCAAACTCCAAATACTTTAATAGTTCGTGTTATTTGAGTACTAGCACTCAGCTGTTTATCATTTGTTTTTAATACAGTAACACAAATGATCGTAGCCTATGTGTATTGCATGACAATATTATATAATACTATCAATAATTAATAAACGTGTCATATACGGTAAAGTCTGACCTAAATATATTTCGTTCCTCAAGCAGTCCTTCCTATTTGTAATGTGTCTTAAATAAGTAGGTGTTTGACAGTGTATTTTCATTGCATGTCTCTTACAGTAACCATGGCTTACACCGGGAGCGCAGAAGGCTTTGAAGAGCGATAAGTTAGATGAAGCTCAAGCTCTGGCCAAAAGCTGTGCAGGCAGACCAGACTTTCTTCCCTGTGATGGCACTGTCCATCTGCGCGACACACAGCCACGGAAAGTGTTTCAAACTGCACTGGTGCTGCCATTTAGGCTGGTGTCACTGTAAGTGCCCAACTTCCGACATGCAACAACATACATTCTATTCTTTTATATTCTAATGAATTCTATTCTAAATACATTATGAGCAGGGATGGGCATAAATACATGGAAATGTATTTAAATACAATATACTGTGTGGAAAATGTATTTAAATACAAATACAAAATACTGTGTGGAAAAATGTATTTAAATACAAATAGGCTACAGTATTTTGTATTTTGAAAATACAGAAAATACATGTGAAATTGGCGATTCAGTGCAGGCATCCCTATTAGGCTGAAATCTATCTGGGCCTATTCTGAATGCCAACAATTATTTAGATGTGTGAAACTACTTAGAAACTTTCGTTTTTATTTTATATACCTCTTCCCCAGCCCTGTAGGAAATACAAAACTACAAAAAAACCCTAATTTCAAACATCTTTTATTATGTTGTATCACCATCATTACCTCACACTCAGTAACAAGAACTCAATAACAAAAAGTCAATTATATTTTAAATAACTGATGGTGTACTCCTCCAGGTGGTGTACCTATGTGTTTTCAGACATCCATCTATTCGATACCCTTTAGCACCACCAGCTTTTCAAAAAATTTGGGGTTTAAGGCGTCGTCTGTGTGACCTATTGATTAAATCCGCAAAGGAAAATAAGCGCTCTACAGGAGCTGAAGAGGGAATGATTGAGTTGAACCTCACAAACAGCTGTCTAATAAGTAAATACTGGTTCAAGATGTCCAAATCCTTCCTCTGATCTTGATGCATGAAAACAGTAGGGCCTACCCTGATAAAGAGCTTGACTGGCTCAAAGTATTTTGAGTATTTTTAAATTATACAAAAATACTCATCTTAAATGTATTTAAATACAAATTATATTAGATTTTTTTCCAAAGTATTTAAAATACAAGATAGTATTTTGTATTTCAAATACGTATTTTAAATACATGTATCTGAAATACTGCCCATCCCTGATTATGAGACACTAGTAAGTATGCACTGTTCATATGATAAGTGGTACAAAATATCATACACTTCACACAATAATGCAGCTGATAGAATGATTAAAGATCACTACCCACATATTCTATGTAGCAGACATAAATCTACTGTCCATCATCTTGCAGAAAAAATAGGTTAGGTAAATACATTCCATCATTTTCCATTTTCTTTTCTCATTTATATGATTCTTTCTCTTATGAGGAAAGGTTCTATAAAACTTTAAAGGGTTCTTTCAGGCACGTCATGGAGTTCCCTTAGATATGTTTACTTTACGAGTTGTTTAATTCATAAAATTGATTTAAAATTAAAAACAAAATTAATTAAAACTAAATCCATGAAATGATCCCATGATGGATTTTTTTCGTTTTTTAATACAATTTTATAAGTTAAACAACTCGAAAACATTATGACTATACAATTTTTTTAAATTGCCCATTAAACGTCACATTATTACGCAAGCTTTAAAAACATTTCTCCTTATAAAGAACCTTTTGGGTACAAAGGGTTCTTTAAAATTGAGTCAAGAACCTTAGGGATCAATATAGAAACCCACTGAACCTTTTTTGCTAAGAGTTTAGGGTTTCAAATACGACATTTATTTGAACAACACTATCCATTGCATGTATGATCACGCAAGCTGTTTTGTGAACATTTATAAGCTTGTGTTGTCATCAGCAACTGCTGTCTGGTGTCACACGGGTGCTTTTTCAGCATAATATGTCTTGCCTGAGCACAAGCTGTGTATGTGTAGATCTCCCCAGACATATCTTGGGAGCAATTCCATTGTGAGAGTTCAAACCTCTATAGCTGACTTTATCGAAGTTTCCTGAACCTTTGCATCACCTCTATATTCTCCAGTCGTTAGCTGGACGTGACCCTGAATCCAGCAGTCATGAGCGAATACACGCAGGAAGCGTCCGCTCGGCTCCTTGAGCAGGATGTTCACTTCCTCTAGTTCACGTCACTCTGACTGAGTTCAGGTCTCGAGTGATTGGAAAAGCTTTCATTGAGTTTAAGGGAGGTAAATGTCAGAACGAGCCCTTTAGAACTGTGTGAAGAGATCAAACCGTTTTTAATACCCTCTCATGTCACTTCTGCCAAGAGAGCTGAACTTTATTAAGTTCAGCCATCAAATAATACAAGATTATTATCCTCAATGGCCAACAGTAGTTTTTTTTATTTACTTTATTTTCCTCTTTATATCCAGTCCTATGTTTGTGATTACTTTTACAACACAGATAGGGTTGCTCTATTTATTTATCTGATCAATAAAAGCATGTCTGTAATCCACATAAATTCTAATGTAAATACTCGGTCTACAAATGCTGCTATGTGCAGTGCATCATTGTTTGCTTGCAGTTTTATCATTTTGTATGATCGCATACATCCACATTGGTAGATATGAGGTTGCAAAATAATGAATTTGGATTGTAATATGGGGGTAGACACTCAGTGTTTTTTTTGTGTGTGTGTCCTTTATCAGTTTGTGGCCATGATGACAGCTATAATCTGCCATTATTGCAATAGAGACAGAGCATTATGTTAATGTGTGCTCGTGGTTTATCAGCCAGCACACTTGCCCTGTGAAAACTACTGACTGGTGTGCCATTGTGAAAAGCATTAAATGTACCATAAAATTACAAACACAACAAGCTCAACCTGATATGTATTTGTTTAGTATGCCAGATCTGTTAAATAATTCATGGAATGGAAATCCTGGAGCATTGTTGCATAACTAGACTTTTAAAATTACATCTAGCACAATTGGCGACTGTTATTCACAATTCCATGCTGTGGCTTATTATCAGCGAAGCACTTTTCATTTTATAGCAGATCTACATATTTTTTGGTTTTATTGGAGATGCACACCTAAAAGGATAGTTCACCCAAAAATGAACAATTTGTCATCAGTCATCATTTACTAACCTCTCAAGTTGTTCAACTTCCAAACCTGTATGCATTTCTTTCTTCTGCTGAACACAAAAGAAGATATTTTGAAGAATGTTGATTGGCAAATATTTGATGTTCCCCATTGATTTTAATTGTATTTTTTTATTCAAATATGGAAGTCAATGAAGCCCATAAACTGTTTGATTACCCATATTCTTCAAAATATCTTCTTTTGAGGGGAGTTAATGATGTCAAAATCAATTTGTTTGAGAAAGAAAGAAAGAAGAGAGGAAGAAAGAAATGAACACTTTTATTCAGCAAGCTTGCATTAATTTGATTAAAGGTGTTACAGTAAAGACTATTTTGAACCTATTTCAAGTAAAATACTGTGGTTACACTTTACTGTGAGGTAGTTACATTTTTGCTTAGTATGTAATTACTATAGATAATAGAGGGAATGCGCGTGACGTCACCGTCCGGTCACGTGCCTGCAGTTACTCACAGTGAGTGGCAAAAAGACTGAGTGGCTGTATATGTTTTCAGCGTGAATGCCGCAAAAAACAAACACAACACATATAAAGTGGAAAAGAGCTTTGCGATTGACTGTACAACTGAGATTTGACTAAAAATCGGAGGTATAATTTTACAGACTGCGATAGAAAGAGGAGCAAATAGATCGCTGCAATTCACAGAAACAACTGGACTCAGCGAAAGGTGGATTTGCAGTTAATCATTAGCTGTAAAACCATACCCATATATTTTGTATTGTTATATATATATTAACAACTCATCAATTAAATATTTATCATTGCAAATTCTGCATTATTGGATGTTTCTTAATAAACACTGACCAAAAAAACCCAAAAAACTATAAAGTTTTAGGGCTGGACGATATGATGATATATAGGCTATATATAACACTGATATAAGTGATCACACGTAATTTAAGACCTACATTGTATTTATATAAAGCGTTCACAGGCAAATTTGCTTTATGTTTACCGTCTATATTGCTTTTATTTCCCCGGCGTTGAAATCAGGCAAACATAAATGTCAGGCAACACGATTCCTGGCTGCATGTCAATATCCATGGATCACTGGATCTTTATTAAGTTGTGAGGAACACTATATTGAGTCCAACATTTAGTTTAAATTAATATAATTGTTCGTTTTAGTCGCATTTTCACAGTTTCCCCTATTAAATCCAGTCACGCAGCAGATCTTTTGGCACTCAGTCAGGCTGAGGGGGTTGTTTCGGCGGGAAAGTGATGTCAATGCATTCCCTCTATACAGTTAGTGTTAGCCTTTAGTTTCAGCGTTTGTTACTTGTAATACACTGAGTGTGCATAATTTACTGTTATTACTAGCCTATAGTCACCTTAACATAAAGTTACCGATACTATTCTTTTGAATTTTCTATTTATCAAAAGAATATGAACAAAAGTTTCGACAAAAATATCCACAAACACTAATAATATATAATAACATGAATAATGCAGACTGATCTCATGAATTGCATGTGTATGGCACACGCCAATTCGTATTTCCATTTTTGACGCTATATCAACACGCATAATCACTTTTCAGCGTGTTTTATGAACGCCGTTGACTTAACGTTATTACTGTTATATATAAATATATGACCTACCTCAACCCCGTCCGTAAACCTACCCGTCACTGGGGTTAATAGCATTTATGAGTCTCCCTCTACCATCCTAGGAAAAAAAATATCGCTCCCCAGATGTAGATCTATATTTTGCTTCGTTTCGCTCGTACATTAACGGCGTGTACATACACGCGGAATCACTCAGACATGAATGGTGTAGACATACACGCGGATAGCTCAACATGTAACACGCCACACTTGACTTGAAAGTGTCGTGTATGTTTACGCAAAAGTCATGTTGCATAATGCTAATAATAAAGTTTTCTTGAGCAGCAAATCAGCATATTAGAAGACTAAAGTACAAAAAATCCAGCTTTCCCATGTATGATTTCCAAATGAATAATCTTTATTTTGAATTGTAATAATATTTCACAATATTTTTGTTTTTACTGTATTTTTTAATCAAATGCATTCAGCCTTTTTAAATTTTTTTTTTTTAAATCTGACCCCACACTCCCCCAAATTCTTTCTAATGCATTTCTATTTCCTTTCTACAAACAGTCTTTATTGTGTTGTTGTCTTGACTGTTCTTATGGTGCAGTGAGTGCCTCAACGGCACACCGCTGTGTTATGGTGTACACTGTGATGATTTATTAACGTTGCTCTTGCACAGCACCTCACCACACATGATACCGACAGCTTTGCTGTGCTGTGTTTGGGTTTGACAGCACCCGGTCATCCCCTGAGCAAATCCAGGGCTGTGTTGAGAGACCAGAAGCTGTGAGAGTGGCGTCTGTGCTCCAGGCGTGTACGTGCTGCTTAGTGATGTTACGTGGCCATGTGTGAAACGTAGGAAGCCTCCTGTTTCTGGCTCTGTGCCTGCAAGCTCCAGCTGTCAAACATTGATTTCCTCTCTGAGCTCTTGATTCTGGCTTGGAGATCCGGTCCTTGTTCCAAAAGATTTATAAAACAAAGAACCGACAGAAGTCTGTAAATGAATGCCAAATCGTAAAAGTGGAACCTCTATTGTTGACTGCACATGAGAAAAGTGCAGTGAAATAATTGTGTTCCGCTCAGTCGAGAAAGTCGGCACCCCCGTGCAATTTGCTTCGTTTGCTCTCTTCACAGGACGTTTTTTGGAATCTCATTACAATGTAATGAGTTTGTTTTGCTTTTGTTTCTTTTGTTGTCTTTGCTTTTCTTGGCCAGATGTGTTTATTAAGTTTCTCTGATGAATTTGATACAGAAATCAAATATCAGGGCTGCAGGAATTGTTTGGTAGAACTACTATTACTTGTAGAAATGTCAACATTGATATGTCCATTTATTAATAAACTGTATTAGTAGTAGTAGTAGTATCTGTTTTATTACCCTACCAAGATATTGAATTCATTAAATTGTTGCAGCGTGGAGTATTATTTTGTATATCAGTACAAATTAGAGGATGTAAAATCCTCTGTTTTGAATCTGAATGAATATCCACTAAAATGAATCAAACTCCCTGTAGTGCTTCATACAGTATGAGAGAATCATTAAACTTTTTACTTGAAAAACTACTCCCATGCTGTTTTGAAATGTAGTTTAGTTAGTAGTGTCACTATTTAGTAGTTAAAGCCAGGAATAGTCTTCTGTTTACAGCACCAAGCACAAGATATCTGACAGTTGCTATCTAATGCATTCATAAGTGACCTGTATAAATCCGTTCTGGTGAAGTGAGTGGGATGGATGGGGCTAACTGTCATATTTTATCTCTGTTGAGCTGACTCCTGTATAATTCAGGGGATGCTTTTGAGAAAGAGAAAGAGGGTGTGCATGTGAGAAAGACCCTTAGACAGAGAGATATGAGACAAAAGACTTACTGTCAAAGGCCATGAGCGAGTGAGTGGATCTGGGCGTTAGATAACAGGGGATTAGTGTTGTCACAGATGTCCTGATCACATCCCGGCTGGATTCTGCAGATGTGTGGAACGAAACGGAAATGAAATCCGGTACATTTTTTTCAACAAAGGGGAGCAACAACCACAAAAAATCCTCCTTGATCAATCTTTGAAAGTATGATTAAAAGGGCATCTTTAATGGAAAACAAGATTTTGTTTTTTTATGTTGAAATACAGGCCCAGTTTCATAGACAGGGCTGAGATTAAGCCAGGATTAGGCCTTAGTTCAACTTTTATAAAAGGGAAAAACATTACTTGTGTGCATCTTGAGACAAAACATTGCCAGTGACATATTTTAAGATATCTCAGTGTAAGTTCATTTCAATTATGATTTTTAGCTTTGCTTTGTCTGTGAAACCGGGGGATAGTATTTTAACAAAGCTGCAAAGAAGAGTTCATCATATTATTGACACCACAACCATGAGCACATTCAAGTGGGGGACTTGACAGAGATTCCTTAAAATGGACTGTCATGGGAAACAATAGAAAGCTAATATAATATTATATATATATATATATATATATATATATATATATATATATATATATATATATATATATATATATATATATATATATATATATATATGCACATTTGTATTTATTGCTATGTTTGTATTTCATGTTGATTTTATTTTATAATTAACAGTCAACAGATTAATCATTTATTGCACATATTTAATCATTTGAAGTATTTGACGTGAATGGCCCTTACTTAAAAAGAGTAAATAAGAAACAACCAGGTGTTCATAACCTATCAAAACAGAGGTGATTTACCGTATACATAGACGTTTAAAGCTACAGTAACAAAGGAAGGGTGGAAAATGATCATGTAAAACTCTTTTGGGGGACTATAAATATTTTTTTTAAAAAACTACAATGTGTAGAATAAGCATTAATTAATTCTGTGAAAGTATGTTGCTGCACTGTAATACAACCTCAGTGAATTACAGCATGATCGTCTATTTGGATAATTCTTTTTTTTTGTATCTCTAATTATATGTGCACAGGTTTTTATTTATTTATTATAATATAATGAAATATGTTTCAATGAATTACACTTGACTATTTTATATTTTGATCTCTTTTTTTTCTGACAGCAAGTCCAAAGATGAACTAAACTGGTGTGTGGCAGTAGTTTTCATTAGCATTTAGATCGACGCCACAGGTTTTTGGTTACTCTCCATGTGAGATATTGATGTATATGCTTTAATGAAAACAAAAATAGATTCATTTGTAAATGATGATGACTTTCAGACCAGAGGCTGCTGCCATTAATACTGCAGTGCACTGCAAGAGATCATACATAATGAAGCATCCTGTGAATTTTAATGCAATGAATATCTCTTTTTTTAGTTACACTTAAAGTTTTGCTAGCTAAATATTATTACAAAGCCTTAGTTTGAATTTACTGCTTGCTTCAGCCTTGTTGAGGTAATTCAATTTTAGTACACAAACAAGTATGTGCTTTCAGATAGATATTTAGGTAATGATCTCCTTTTACTCTGTCTGTACAGGTAAATATGTCTACCAGCCCATGACCAATGTGGCTCAGCTACCAAGCACACCTGTGCCGGTCACTCCATCCGACTGTACCAACACCATTGATCTGACCATCTCTCTGACTGAACGATTCCTCCGCATCTCCCCCTGTTTCCTGCCACCTCCTTGTCCCGAGTCCCCGAAATACTGCAACATTGGCGAACTGTTTATCGACGACTACATCGTCAAACGCATCAACGGCAAGATGTGCTACGTTCAGCGGCCCCCAGTTCACACTGAGGCTCCTCTTAGCCCACCTCAGATAAACCCTGCTTGTCAGGTAGCACAGAAACAGCACACTGAAGACAAGCAGACAATTGAGGAGACCGTTAAAGGACCAAAAATGGGCCACTGCTCTTCGCCCTCCAGCTCTGAGGACTCGGGAATCAATGCTTTGGGAGGTCACTATCTGGAGTCCTATGAGGAAGAGTCTGAGGAAGAGGACGAACTTAGCATGGATGGACACTCTAGTCCGGGAAGTCTATGGGACCAGGACGAATGCACCCTACTGTCCCCTTCCAAATCCATTGTGGAGATTATTGAAAATATTGAAACTACTGTGTGATATTTCCAGACTGCATATTTCTGTCATTTTCACATCTCTTTCTCTTTGTCTGACAAGATTAACTCATTGTGTTAAAATAAATATTGTACGTAGAGGAAAATGCTACACCCATAAAGACTTTGCTACACTTTACATTTGTCTGTAATCTATATTTCTGTTCTCATTGTCATATGATCCTATGTTTGAGGTTTATCAGCACAGTTCTTGCCTTTAAAAAAAGTCATAAAAAACATTCAATAAAAAAAACACAATTTTCAGAATTGGGTTCTTGCCTTACCCAAATAGCCTCTATGCACGATCGCTTCCGGGTTTGTCTCAGCACACCCAGTTACATCCGGTGTTGCGTCAGTCTATGGTCAGAAGCCGGTTTTGCGTTAGGTGGATATAGTGTCAAATTACACTTGCTGTTTATAAAAAAACGTCCTGCGGTTAACGTGAATGATGTTAACAACACTGTGTGGCAGTTAGCTGTCACACAAGAGTAAAAAAGAGAAGTTATTTAAATTATATATTTCGAGCTACATCAACAACTTTGAGGGTTAGTATTCTCTCATATCGTACAGAAATTCGACTAACAAATCAGCGTTTCTAAAATCGTTGTCACCGTTTCTGAGAAAACAGATTTTATTAAAGTTTTGCCTCTATACACTTGGCCTGCAGAACGCGCTTCCGGAAGTAAAGACGCTGACTGAGATTCTTTGGACACACGTCAGCAGGGTTCGTGCATAGAAGCTATTTACTAAGCAATGGTGAATTATAGTTATGAATGATAACTCTCTGAGCATTGGCATGGTAATGGGTATGACAATGTTGATATATTTGGTCTTGGCGGAATAGATGTGCTACGCAGCTGCTCCTGCAGAGCAAGAACGGGACTTGCTACTCCCAGTACATACACACGACACGACTGTAGGCAAGTAAGACGTTACTTATGACTGTTGCTGTACAATCTAGTGTTCAAATTAACCCGTAGCATATCTATAAAGGTGGAGCTGGGGAAGGTGGAGGATTTCTGCACTGCTAAGGCAAATGTTAACTCAAGTATTTGAAGGTTGAGCACTTGAGCTCATTGGCTACTGATACAGCAGGAACCAATCAGCTGTGACCTATAGAGAATGTCGTGATTGCAAGCAGATTGAGTTAATGACCTAGCCTGCACCATCTAGAGTATCATGACAGAACTTTATATTAGTTTAGCTATTCAGTTCAAAATGAATTGAGGAACTGGAGGTAATTCATTCAAAATTAATTATTTTTTGAGTGGTCAGGTTTTTGTTGGATATTTTGTGTTTACGTCATTCGTGCTTCAATTTACGTCATGTCAGTAAACCAAGCTAAGATGGTCAGGCTACTATTGTGGCAGACATGTTGCTTGCTCAAATACATTTTTCATCTTGTTTGACTTTTTACTATTAGTAAATTGTGGTGTAGCTAATAATATATGGTGATCACTTGCAACCATGCAACTGTCAAACCATCAGATTAATTTATGCAGAAGAGCAGTGTTGACTATGTGAAAAACTGCATCTAGGGACCATAACATAAGCTACAAGGTAATGGAGCATTTTATACATTGTCGTGTTTCTTTAGAAATAAATAATGGACAGATGGAGTCTTCAAACACCTCAGATGTAAAGTTATTCGCTGTCAAAGTGACGCCAAAATGAATGGCAGTCAATGGAAATGCTAAGTGAAGTTCTGCTACAAGATGGAGGCTTCAACTTCCGGTCGATGGATAACCCCCTTGAATACACCTAATGACTCTTTTAGTAACTGCAACTTTCTTTCCACCACTGATGGCGATAGAGAGGCCAATGTTTTGTAGTGCAGCTTTGAGAAAAATACAACAAATAAATGACACCTCTGCTCTTAAAACTGTTTCACCACATTGTAACAGATTGAAACTAGTTGACCACTATGGAGTTATGGGAAATATCTGCCACCTTGGACCCTTCTCGTCATTCTCACTGAAGGAGTGCTTTTTAAAAATAATTTTAGAGTATAGAAGTGATGAAGCTGGCATCTTGACAACCATCATCGAAGAGGTTAGTGCCTTAAATGTAATTTTTCATTTTCTTTTAAAAGGGGAGAGTAACAGACAAGGTATAAAGTGTTTCCGTTATGTGTGTTCCCTGAAATCAAACCCAGTGTTGTTAGCACTATGCTAGCAGATGAACTACAGTGGCAGGTGCAATGAGGACATTGGCATTTCTTTATCAGGTTCACTATTCCTAATAGTTTGGAAGAGGAAAATGATTTTGTTGATATGGTCTTTGATAATTTAACAGTCTCTAACTCTAAGTGCTGAATATGACTGGCTTTTCTAATGACTTATGTACGTGTTGGGGAGTAGTTAACTGACAAGTAGCTTAGCTACTAACTTAACTACATTTTTCAGTAGCTTGCCATAGCTCAGTTGCTTTTTAAACAGTGTAGCTTTTCCAGTCGCTAACTACTTTTTGCAACAAGTAGCTGTGTAGTGCTAGCAAAATACATTGTCAAGCCTGCGCCAGAATCAGCGCGATGCAAGGATATTCTTGTTAGATTACAAACTCATTTTTTGCCATTACCGCCACCTGTTGTTACACACATCTTGTGGCAAACGGTTCACTGACGTACAGAAGTGGGTTGACACACCCATATTATGATTATATAGCAAGACGTGACGGTAGATTTGAGAGGATGGAGAAACAACTAACGTTAATTCCCATGGCCTAATTTGTCCAAGTTCAATCAGTATTTTTGAGAAATGTTCTACATGCAATTTACGTTGGATGTATATTTCGTTCTTGCAATGTTGTAGGCTATTTGTTGCACTTTTGACAAACAGTCAGAGATATTTTAGTGTTGCGTGTAATAAAACAATTAATACTCTTTGAAATCGTAATTGCATTGCCTTGCTTTAAACACTAAATATTTTACTTAACCTCAGACACTTATTCAGTTATTTATAATATACGTTTTTCAAAAAGCAAAAGTAGTTTCAATGTAGCTAGCTACTTTTTGATTGTAACTTGTAGTGTAGCTAACTACTTTTCTAAACGGGTAGCTTGACTGTAGTTAAACTACTTTAACTTACGAGTAGCTTGTAGCTTGTCAAACTACAGTTTCAGAGTAGCTTCTCCAACACTGCTTATGTAAGACCAATCAAAGCCCTCTGCAGTGCCAACATATGCATTTTCTTCACGGTTAATCCTATTCCAATACACAGAACATGAATTGGGCACAATGTGAACATTGGATGCAAATTATATTCTTGCCATTGTAACTTATAATAGTCATAAATGTTCCCAGCAATCATGGCCATGATCGCCAAATACGTTCCGTCAGTTTTCTTGCCAGATCCAACAGAAAGGTGCAGGTGTCTTGATATAAAGGTTTCTTTTAGTTCTCGAGTCATTATCTTTAATGTTATGGTGCTCACTCACTGAGCAGCTTTTTTCTTAGGTCTAATTATTGTAATTTTCATGACTACACACCTAAAATGTTTTTCTTTAGCCTTAGTCATATTAAGATATCATTGCCATTATATGTAAAATGTCCTTTAAATTCACAGAAAACCTTTAGATTCACATGCTCTGTTTCAAACAGAATGACATTAAAGGCACAGTTATCCCCAAATGAAAACTCTAGCTTAATTTAAAGATTCCAAACACCTTTTTCCAGTGGAACACAAAAGGAAATATTTTGAAGAATGTTGATGCTGCTATTTTCCATACAACAAAAGCCTATATTCACCAGAAAAGGTATAAGTAAATATAAAAAAGCATCTTGAACCTTCTTGAAAACTTTTCCTTTTGTGTTCCATGTAAGTAAGAAAGTCAATATAGGTCTAAAATGACACGAAGATGAGTAAATAATGACAGAATTTACATTTGAGAGTGAATTATACCTTTAATTACACAGAGAAAGCACAAGCAGTCTTAATTATAAATTGGCATTTATTGACCCCATTATATATGCCTGCAGCATAAAGAATAAAAAAAATCTCGACATCAAATGGCAGGTTCATCTTTTTGGTTTTCCAACATCGCATTGTATGTGTCCTTTTCAGAAATGACATATTCCTCTGAAAATATGAATATTTTAAGACATCAGCCCACACCAGACTGAGCACACACACACTGAGTCAGCTCAATGAAAATACACACAGGCAAACGCATGCGCCGAATGACGTGTGATCTCATGAGAACATTCTTATTTTCAGAAGGACAATCTTTTATCTCTCCTTCGTCGCAGCAATAATTTCCCTCCGGTTGAGGTAAATCAAGCCACTACTGGATTGGGAACTCACCAATAGTTCACCTGATAAACAGCTGCCACAGTCTGTGGTCCGTATGCAGACCTCTGTGGGAGATCTGGGTTTGATAAGCTCCATAAATGTCTCTGAGTCACCCGCCGAGCCCTCCGTTGCACTCCCACTGTAAAATATTCATTGCTTTTCTCTTCTCCTCAAAGATTGTTTTTTTTTTTTTTTTTGGGAGGGGGGTTGTTGTTTTTCTTCAACATGGCCCTGACTCCACAATCCGCAGTCTATTCAAACATTCATTACACTTAACCGTGCAAAAACAGAGATTTTTCAAGGAAAAGCAATGCTGATGAGACAGGGTCAAATTCATTTATACCTTATGAATTGACAGTAGCACAGATGTTTGTTGTTCTGAGTGTGTTATTAGCCCTCCTGGGTAAGAAGAAATTCACAATAGTGTGAGTCGGTGTCTTCTTGAAAATGATTTCAGTTGTCAGATGAGACTATGAATCTGATTAAGGTAATAGTTTTGAAGTGTCTCTCTGTTCATAGAATTCTGAAGACTTCTGACCCTGAAGCATTAGATAACCGGCTGTGAAAGGAAAGAACAACGTAATACTGATGCTTTTATCTCCTACGGTTTTAATAATCCACTCCACATTTAGAATCATACTGCATTTTTTTTAAACTAAAAAATTATGCAACTCATAATTCCTTTCAAAACAAAATGTTATTTATTTATTAACCGCTAAAGCATCGACATTCATCCCCAAAGGCTCTTAAATGGGGCAAATTATTTTGGTTATTATCCTCACTTGTAATTTATACTCATTATTATGAAGTGTTAATATTAATTATTCATGGAAATATTAATAATTCATATTCATGAGTGTTTTTTCCTGACAAAATCTGTAATCAGTCTATATTCAAATTATAGCACAAGTGTTTTACTCCATTTTAGTGAAGCACTTGTGACAAAGCCACTCAATCTATGAGAGAATAGCACAATAACAAATCAGATTTTCATTGTTCTAAATGCTTAAACAAAATGATACCCAAAAAAGAGTGATAAAATTAGGATAAATATTGGGCAAAGCAGACATATGCAGTCTGTTTACTCAAATATGGGGCAAAATGTTTTCAGTTTTATGCATATGTTTTAGAAATTATCTCTTGCACGCTGTTGCATTATAGGAGAACAAATAGTGCTTACTATCATTGTGCAATCTTCACTTGGTGTAGTCACACTTAGAGAGTATACTTGTATATGTTGCTGTGATAGTACATTTTCCAAAGGTTTGAGCAGTAGAAGACTACTGCCCAAGAAAAAAATATAATTGAACATGTACACTTTTTGTGTTCCTCTATATGAGTGATTTGTCACAATGGAACCTGCCATTACACAACCATTTTTTTTTAAATGTGTGCCATACTAGTGTGGTTTCATTGTCTTATCTAACATATCTAACTAACATTTATTTGTAATTTTATTTAATTCTTAATTTTTTTTAAATAATAGGGTTTCATATTAAACTATTCTATTCCCTTAAAGCTACACTGTGTAATTCTTTTAGTTTATTCTTAGCTAAAAACAATTAGTTCTTTCAAAATACTGTATATGTGCTCATTAATGTATATTTACTTCGTTCAAGTAATAAAGTATTCTTCGTGAGTGTATAATATGTCATTAAAAATACATACGGGTAATGGGTTCTAATGTCGGTCGTCATCCTCCATCTGGCCGTTAATTCAAGCTTCGCCTTTCGCGTTTACGTTTGAGTTTACACTCATGGACGAGGTCTGAACTGGAAGCCATGTTAATCTTGGTCTACATTGGCCACCGTAGGAGTTAAAATGAAATCGGAATTGAGAGGAATAGAAACTAATATTCACTGGATGGTCATATACCTTTTCACCGCTGAGATAGGGGGAAAATAACACCGTGTAGCTTTAACAAAAGCCCTATTCGCACGGGATTAGTATTACTGGGGACAACGTGTGAATTTGAAATTACCCACCCACATCTGAATTTCGCGTGGCGCGTTCGCACGGGATAAGCGAAGCCTGTGATTTTACTCGAATTTACTGACTTATCTCCCGGATATGATATCATTAGGCTATAGCTTTGAAATGTCTTGTCATATGTCTAGCTGTATATAATAAACAGAAGAATTGTCCTTACCGTATGCTGCTAAACATGTCATTTATCTCCATCTAATCGTTCTTTTTGTTTTTGCTCTTCTGATGGTTTTCAGCTTTTTCTTTCTGCAAATTGTATAGTTGTACTAGCGATATGACCCCGCACTCAAAATACTATCAAAACACTCCAACTCAGCCTCTATTCTCTGCGAAAGATGGATAAAAAGGCGCAGATGAAACAAAAACCTTGAAAAAATTATATACGATCTGGCCAAATCACAGAGATGTCGATTCGCACGGGACTAATATTATCACAGGACCTCGGTGTTCGGCGAAATATAGTAGGTAATTTGCTTTACAATTTTTTACTTTACAAATTACAGACATGGCCGATTCGCACGGGATTAAGATCACAGACAAACTCCGCAATTATTACAAATTACTACAGGTCACCAGATAATACTAATCCAGTGCGAATAGGGCTTAAGATCGAGTTGATGAACACCTCTCTCATCTCACTGTGTGCACTAAATCGTTCTGTCTTGCGGCAAAACTTTGTTAGCACTTAGCTTAGCCCAGTTCATTCATTAGGATCCAAGCAGAGAACCGATCAAAACACCTCCACGTTTTCCCTTCGAACCAAGAATGGTGACAAAAAATAAAATGTTGCGCTTTCTAAGCGCGTAAAGAGAGGGAGAGTATTTTTCATCGAGTGATGATATTACTGTGCTGAGTCGAAGTGCTCCCAAGCTTGCTGTTACATTTCCACCATACATTATAGTTATCCATTTTACACGCTGAGAAAAGCGCAATTTTTTTTTCACCATTCTTGGTCGTGATACACTGCTTGTGTAACTGTATTTAAACTGGGAAAACGTAGAGGTGTTTGGTCGCTTCTATGCTTGGATCCTAATGAATGAACTGGGCTAAGCTAAGTGCTAACAAAGTTTGTGATGAGTGATTTAGTGCACACACTGAGACTTATTTAAGGGAATAACATAGTTCAATATAAAAAATGGTGGAGTATCCTTTTAAATAAGGTTTAAAGCTCCAATATGTAACTTTAGTGGCCACAAGAGGGCGCCGTTTCCAACAATAACAAAGGCGAATGTGTGTGATGCATTAACGAGCTGAATGAAGGGACTTGCTGTCAAGCTGATGGATCTAATAATGTTTAAGGATTAGTGAAAACACTAATGTTTTTTAACATTACAGTGCTATGAAGCAGGTTGCGATTGCTAATAAGATACATATATCACACGTGAGTCCTGAGGATATAAAGGAATAAGGAAATTTCATCCTATTGAACTACACGCAAGTGCTGGATTACTCACAGGTCAGTTTATTAGATGAATTAATCTTGTAAGGGAAACGCAGCGCTGTTCCACTTGGTATAACGTTACACTATCACACTAAACAGCATTTAAATGTGTGTTGAAAGTTATAATGTTATTCTACGTGTTACTGTAGTTCGTCTGCTATACGAAACTAGCAGCTAGATCAACATAAGAATAACATACTGACCATATTCTAACATTTCATCATGTCAAGCTAACGTTATTAGGGATGTGCACGAATATTTGAATTTTCGAATATTCGATATGTAATTATTATTCGAAAATAAAATACTATTCGAATTTTGAATACGTTGCTTTGCTGGCCGTAAATGCAGTGAGTCCATGATAAATCCTAAAGAACTAACTCGCAGTTACAATTAAATGCTCTGGATGGCGCTGTGGAGTGTGTTAACAAGTTGTCTGTATTTGATCACATAATGGTGTCGTCTGCCTCGCGAAGTTGGGAATAAACATTACTTGAAAAGGATCTTACTAAACGGAATGACTTTTGATCAAATTAACTAATTAATCTGAGTTATGATATCATCACCATGAGAAATCACATGAAATCCAAACAGTCGAGTGAGGAAAGACAGCTGTCCATCACTGCATCACAACTGCAGGTAAGCGCAGCTGGACCCCGCGTGATCAAAGATGTTAACTTATCTAATAGCAAAATGATTTTGAGACACACTTATTTTAAGTTTCGTTGGTAGAGATCGGTTTAAGAACAGAAAATGTAAAGTGCTGTTAGAAACACTGTTCTCTGAAACGTCTGTCAGCGCGGCATCTTCTCACTTCGAGCATATAAAGTGCTGCGTCTGGCGACGCCCCTGCATGTAACGTTAAATATTATTGTTTTCTCAACATAAACGTGAAACAATATAAACACGATATTCAGTCATTTGCTGACTCGTGTGTATAGTGTGTACGTTCTGTACGAATATCTGACGCAATCTGCTTTATTAGGGGTTTTTTTCCGCTCGCGCTGCTTGAGCATGCTTTTAATAATGCTTTTTTATATATATATTTTGTTTACTCATAGGCCTACTGTTTAATGTTTTCAACTAAAAGAAAACTTTAATTACTATTGTAAGCTTGTTGTGTATTGCCTAATTGTAAGCTTGTCCAGAAATGGTGACAAAAACGTAAAAAAAACTTAAAAATAACGTCTTTTTCGTTAAACATAATTTAAATAAACGAATATTCGAATATTCGATTTTTATGAGCCCGAATATTCGAATGCAATATTTTAGAAAAATGCCCATCCCTAGTTATTACATTGATTTGTTTTATGTACTTTTGCTCACCTGTCTAATAAAGCTGTAAAGCTCGTGACTCGTGAAGTTCTGTCAAGTCCAAATTAGTCACGGACGCTAGCTCTCTGTCGAGTGGAAGTCAGTCTCGGACGCTAGCTCTCGGCATCTCAGAAACATCACGCTGATATTGATCCTCATTCTAGTTCTCCTTGTTTTTCCCAAAGTTTGCTTGCTTGCCATGGTCTATGATTGAACGAAACAAGAACTGGGTGCCGCTGAAATGTTACTCACTATGCAGTTGTCCTGCGTCTGTCGCCATGGTTACGTCATGGCTATGGCAATACGAGCAGAAACGAGGATAGCCGAGAGTAGCCGAGAATAACGCGCATATTGCGTCATTTACAGGTGACATTTTTTTTGGACGGCCACTTATTTAAAATTTTAATTTCTCTGAAATAAAAGAACTTTGGAGACTTTCGGGATATTTTAAGTACACAACTGCAGGAAATATATCACACTGTGCAAGTGATTTTTGGATATTTTATTACAAAATCCTTTCATATTGGAGCTTTAATTGGTGTTTGGCTAAAATCCTTACTGTTAAAAAAGCTGTTTTTGACTTCACTGACAATCCCAGGTCTTCCCAATTCTGTGCATATATTTATAGTTCATATTCGTAAAAACACATTGCAATATTCCTCGAAGCTGCACATCAAACCGTTAAAGGCAGAACCAGCCATAAAGTATGCTAATGTAGAGCAGCCTATTTCACAGGTACATCTGGACTCCCTCTCCCCCTGTCATTTCCTCTCATATCCAAAACTGAGCAATTTTCTCCTCCATTCAATATATGGAAATGAAATGGTAACAAAACCCGGTGGCCGTCGTCAGATTCTCTAGGGAGTTGAATATGGCAGACTCATTTGTGTTTGAATGGCCAAGTGCAGTGGGGAAACCGTGAAGGAAGGGCTGGGCTGGCAAACACCACTCTGCTGATGAAGTGCCATGTAAATTGGGCTGTAGACTGTGCAGATGGGGGCTCAGCAGATGGTTTTCCACATCACAGGGACATGTGCCACGTTGACCTGGAATACGGCACGCTGGCGGTTTTCCCCTCTCATCACCTCTCCACCCCCAGTCTATTATCATGAGAAAGAGCAGCATGCTCGCTGGCGGTGAATACTGATGGGCTTTGTTCTGATAAGTGGAAGGCCATTGTGGCTGGATTATGTTTTTTGACAGATGTGCTAAGTGCTTGTTTTGGTGATTTGGTTTGTGTGCTTTTATAAATGGTCTGATGTGGGCTCAATCTATGCTGTTTGTTCTTAAATGCCAAGCATTTTATCAATGTACAGGCCAGCAAATGTTTTTCTTTTCTTTTTTCTGAGAGAAAGGTTTATGAATAGAAAGCAGTGAAGCTCTCTGTGAGCTTTTGTAATGAGCTGTTATTTTAGTCTTTTTCAGCATCTCAGCAGTTCTCTTCACTCTTAATTCTCAGCCCATGGAAAAATGTTGTGAACCATATTTGGTGATGCTTTTTTGTGCTATTGTTGTTTAACAAAATAGTACAATACAGTATATTAGATATTTAAATATGAAAAAAATATATAAAATTAAAATAGAGCTTGCGTGTCATGATGTCATTAATTGGCGTGGCGGCCATGTTGACTGCTTCGCAAATGTAAACATACAGCAAGTCGAACGAGGAGAAGCAGCAGAGTTGGGAGAAAAAAAAACGTTAAAATCCTTTTTTTTGTCCACATACCGGTCCCTGGTTTCCTTATTAAACGTATCCTGGTAAATTCCGCATCCTTTTAGGGATTTTACCATCTTTTTTATTTTCTTTCTTCCAACTCTGCTGCTTCTCATTTGACTTGTTGTATTTTTACATTTGCGAAACTGTCAACATGGCTGCCACGTCTAGGGTTGGGTATCGAGAATCGAGTATCCGACTTGGAACCGGGACTAACTTTTCGCTTTTCCCAGAATCGTTCAAAAGTTAAAAATTCGATTCCTGAGTTTCAATATTCACAGTCCGCAGACCAGAAGAGGAAACCGCTGAACAACACCAACGAAGAAGCGTTGACCGGAAGTGGTGGCATAACCGCGTCGAGTCGAACATGAGTAGCTTACGTCGGCGGTCCAAAGTGTGGCTTCACTTTTCTAAAAATAACAAAATCTCGGCAAAATGCAAAATTTGTGACAAAAGGAGTATTTGTGACAGGAGTATTTCCTTCAGGAAAGAGTATTTCCTTCAGAAAGACCGTTGGTTAGCAAGGTTAGCTAAACCTTTTTGACCCTGCCTCTTAAAAGAATTCGGAATCGAGAATCGTTAGGAACGGAATCGAAACAAGGAATTGGAATCGGAATCAGAATCGTTCAAATTCAAACGATACCCAACCCTAGCCATGTCCCAGAATGCAATGCTGCGCCCAAGCACTATTGCATACATGTTGCATGCAAATTTATTTACAAAGAATAAATAAATAAAATAAGGCACCATGACTTAGTGTTTTTAATTTGGTATTACAATGACATCATTTCTGTTAAGTACCTACATTTTTTTAAATACAATTAAATTATTATAAACCTGTGAAAAATAATAGTAAACATATATCAAATATTTATCATAGTGTAAAAAAAAAATTATTGCAACAAAGGGTTCCATACCTACTCATTGCCTTGCCGTTTTGCATCAGATTGTGATGTTTTATTCTCTCTAGAGCGTTGGTAAATCCAACTCTAATCAGTAAACCTTCCCATGGGACAGAGACAAATTGTCTCTCCTGTTTGCTCTCTTGAATCCTGTCGAACATCTGCAAAGCTCCAGAGACACAGGCCTATTTGAACCGTCACTGTTAATCCCGCTGTTTCGGGAAGAACCCTAATCAACACTGAAAGAGTGAGTGATGGATGATCACTGCCTACCTCTCTATCTCTCCTCTTTCTGTCTCCTTAGACCATGATTAATAATTTTTTCTAAACAGTTCATGCTCTGTTCAGAAGCTCAAGTATACCTCAAGCCAGCCCTCTGAACATTCTAATGTATTTAGAAGCCATTACATCTGACGCTTAGATGTGTTAGGCTCCTAAGTTTTATATTCCTCTAGGGCTATAAAAAGTTTGTATTCTTCTAGGGAATAAGAAGACTGATTATGCTCTGTCTCAATATTTCTGGTGCCAGTTTTGGTCTCTCAAACACTCTAGCATCACCATTTGCATTTAGTGGATGATGGCATGCATCATTGAAATTGATGCCAACAATGCCACAAACAGAAGGCCTGTTAATTCATAATGATTTTACTTAATGAATTAAGTTTTTGGCATTAACCATTTGTCATTTAACCATACTGTAAGAGCACCTGGTTTTGTCATTCTGCAATTGTTTTTTAAACAAATTTGAGCTTACGCCCAGTTTCACTAATTAAACTTTTGAAGCGCAAAACCATTTTACTTTATACTGTCAAAACGAAAGTTGCCTCAAATATACTTCACGCAACTTCAAATTGTATTAGTTATTGTGGGGGTATTGGTGGAACCAATGACAGTCTTTGCGGTTCTTACGGGAACCTATGGTATCCTTTAAGCTCTTTGTATTCAGTTATGATGTTTTGGAGTCACTGTTAAAAATATATATAATTTTGGATAAAATGTATATACATTTTTAAATTTTGGTTCCTGGAGGCGCCTTAAGTAGTTTCAAACTTAAGTAGTTTTAAGTAGTCTTTTGAAAGAGTGCTTAGAGGATCTACAGATAGTGTAGTAATACTAATGTAGTCTACTATAGTGTGGTAAAGTGAAGAACCCCAAAATGTTCCTCCAGGCACCTTTTATTTTAACAGAAAGGTTGTACATTTTAAATTTGTCAGGGTTCTTTCACTTCTGTCTAGTTAATAGCTTGGTTTGGTGACAGAGCTCTGAAGCTCCCTGTTTGTCATGTCCTTGTGTTATATTCCTGTCTGTTGTGAGCACATGGCTTGGTCATGTGTTTCATGTGCCATGTGCTCTCCTGTCTATTGTTTAGCCCCTCCATCTTGTTACTTGATTATTAATTAATTTGCCCCACCTGTCCTCATTGCCCTCTTTTGTCTGTCTCCCTATTTATGCTGTGTTCCAGGCAACCTGTGACGTGTTTTTCCAACCTTATACCAGTAAATGTGCATTGGAACGGCAGTCAAACCTGTGACTTCCTACCCCAGAATTCATACTAGATTGATGTACTCCCAGTTACGAGTCTCGACGTCACATAGCCCGCAAAACCATACAAAACAACAATGGCAGCCCCTATACAGTGTTTCTGCAGGTGGTACATGGTGGGAATACACTTTAGGACAATGTTGCAGTCAGTTTTTCCTCTACCGTTTCCCTCAAATAAGCAAGGAATAAGTACCTTTGGCAAAGGGAAATTACAAATGCGCATAAGCCATGTAAGGTCTGCTATGATGGTTTGTTTACATCTAGCTACAGTACCACAATTCCTTGCGGTCAGGCATAGACATATACACTAGACCTCACCTTGGATACGGCAGTTCATTGGAATGCTGTCAATAGAGCCACCATCTTGAAACGGGGAGCCCCTCCACTTTAATGCATCAGCATCAATGTAGTAGACACAGGTCTAACGGAAATAAAATCACCATAAATCATCATGAATGTGATTTTCTCATTTTTTTTGTTTTGTTCCAACGGTCAGACAATGTATTTATCATTGATTCCAGAAAGAATTTTTTTTTAAAACATTCTTCCTAGTTCAGATTTCATCTGTGAACATCATACGCTGCACAAAAGTCCGCCACCATCAATGAATTTGAAGTAAAGGCAGAGATAGCAGCGTTACCTAGCTACTTCCTATGACAAGACCCCTGTTCCAAGATGGCGGCGGTTTTGACACATGCTTAGAACCCCAAGGTGAGGTCTAGTGTATATGCCAATGGTGGTCAGGTAGTTTGTAGGGGTGGGGAAAAAATCTCAATTCTCCATGCTATTCGCGATGCGGACGTGGACGAATCCGAATCGATTCACAATATCCCAAAATTCGATTTTCCAAAAAAAAAAGTGCAGAAGTGCAGTGACCGGACCCTCCTGACCCGTGTACACATAAGCAGAGACACGATGGCGGCGCAAAGATCCAAACACCCTCCTTGTTAGGTTAAAAGCTGACGTGTGGAAATATTTTGGCTTCCTGAAGTTGAAGAGGGAAAGGAACTGGGCAAGAGCCACGCCAGTTGTAAGCTTTGTATAATAAAACTAACGACGCACACACGTGGAACATGAATATGACAAGCCATATGACGCGCTTCCAGCCAGAGGAGGAACACTCTGGCTGTACCGGTCGTTATAATATTAATTTACTACAAGTAAATTAAAGTTATGCTCCTAGTTCAGGCACACGTTTATTTTCCTGTTGGTTCTTTGGAATGCTAATAAAATATATTGTACGTTAATTCTTTATGGGTCATTACTTTGTACATTTAAAGGAAAGTATTTATAGTCACACACACAAAAGATTCAGATAATCGATTTGTAACATTATAATGTCTTCACTGTAACTTTTGATCAACTTAATTTAATTTATCCTTGAATGAATAAAAGTATAGATTTCTGTTTTCTTTCTCCCAAAAAATGTAAGAAAAATTCTTACCGACTCCAAACTTTTAAACTGTATTGTTTAATGTTACAAAAGCTTTCTATTTCAGATAAATGCTGTTCTATTGAATTTCTGGGTGATTCTCTGAATTTGGTGCCCTTCAAGCCCCACAAACTTGCTTCAAAGATTTTCAATTGAAGGAAATCACAAAATGCATTTTAATGCTGTCAATTAATAAGAACCAGGTGCCTTTGCATTATAAACGCAACACAATTGTTCAAAAAATTAGTTAAAGATAATGGGTTGCCTAAGTAGTAACACAAGCATGTTTGCATGTCTTCACCATTCATCATTACATTTTCATTGAATATCAAACAAATAAAAGTGAATTAATACCAACATGATGCTGCTGCTAATATAATCATATGTTGGTCTAGTGTATTTTTGTTTACGGTTGTAAAATGGAAAATCAATAGAATCGTCTGAATCGAGAATCGTTAAGTAGTCGAAAATCGACCGTAATCCGAATTCGGACTTCAATAATCGTAATCGATCTTTGGAAATCAGACAGATTAACCACCCCTGAGTAGTTTGGCATGACTGGCCTGGGAACGCTACAAAGTCATGAGTCATGGTTTGAAGTTGTGATTTACAAAGTCTCTGTGTTTGCAATCCTGTGCTGGTTAGTAGAAGCGAAATGAAATGCCATTGAAATTAAGGAAAGAGAAATTGTCTTTGGTATTTTGGAACATCTTTAGAGAGCTACACTGGAAAGTATAGCTAAAGATGTTCTAAATAATTGTTGGGAATATCTAAGAGAGGATATGGATGGAAGATAAACCAGTTGGCAGAGAAATAGAAGATTGCAAATATTTAATGTAATAGTGTGTCACCTGTGGGGACCGATGTTCTGAAATGGATTATTTCTGAAGTTAAAATTGATTTAGGAATATTAGATAAGAAACAGGAATGGTAGGAAATGGGTAATGATTGAGTACCAAGTTAACAAAGTATGCATGAAAGATTCTATGCAAGTATGCACTTTTATACTGATGGATCTAAAGATCCAAGAACAGGGATTACAGGAATAGGAGTGTATATTCCAGAGTTTAAATATCAATATCCATACGATTAATATCTAAAATTGTCAATATATACTCTGGAAATGGTCCGCTATTATAGTAGGATTAACATGTGTAGAGGAGGTAAAGCCAAACAGAATAGTGAAAATGCTCTGACTCAGCTTCTGTCTTAACATCAATATTTACTCATTGTCCTTCTAGAGAAGATTTAATGTGCAAAATATTTTCATTATTATGGTGAATACAAAGGAAAGGAGTAGAAGTTGGATTCGGTTGGGTGCCAGTGCATGTAGGAGTAGTTGGTAATGAGTCTTCTGATGTATTTGCAAAAAATGCATTAAAAAGGAAGAAATAGATTTTAATGTTCCATTACGTAAAAGCGAGGTTAAATCTATTATTAAGGAAAATATTATTAAAGAGTGGCAGGAAAAATGAAATACAGATTATAAGGGGCAGTATATATAAAAGGGGTAGATACTGAGAAAAGCATAAATGGTAGAAATATGAAAGAATAGGTCATAATGATTAGGATGAGACTTGAACATTCAAGATTGAACGCATCACTCATTATAACTGGACCAATCTTCAACTGTCCAATTTCGGTGAGCTTTTGCAAAATGTAGCCTCTTTTTCCTATTTGTAGTGGAGATGGGTGGAGACATGGGGTTTTTTTCTGTTGTAGCCCACTAACCGCCTCAAGGTTGTGCGTAATGCTTTGCTGCATACCTCTGTTGTAACGAGTGGTTCTTTCAGTCAAAGTCGCTCTTCCATCAAGGTCTCTGAACCAGTCGGCCCATTCTCTTCAGTTAGTTAGATGCCTTTATTAATCCCCACAGGGGAAATTCAGATGTCCAGCAGCATATAGTGCGTGTTGTCTACCACCAAGCATTCTCACTACAATACACACATAAACACAAAATAACAGTTAATAAAAGATAGTCACAAAACAAGCTACTACTATCATTAATCCACAGGTTTATTCCACCCGTGACCATTTATTCTCACCAAGGCTGCATTTATTTGATCAAAGAGCAATATTGGAAAATATTAATTACAATTTAGAATATCATTTATTAAAATCAATACAATCATTTATTCCTGTGATGGTAAAGCTGTTTTTTTTAGCATACTCCAGTCTTCAGTCACATGACCCTTCAGAAATCCTTCTAATTATCATTGGTGCTCAATTATTAATAATGGGTTTTGTTGTTTTTGATCAAATAAATGCAGAATTGGTGAGCATGAGAGACTTCTTTCATAAACATGAAAAAAAATCTTAATTATTCTAAACTTTTGATCACCACTGCACATCATGAATATTTTAAATCCATACTCCAATAACAGACTGCAGTTCAGCTCTATCACTCAGCGCTTTTTTGTTGTTTGTCTGAATATTTATCATATTTGATGTAAATCTCTTTCTTTTATAATCAGCAGTTGCCACTTTGAAGGTTGGATCACTTGAGTGAACATTGCTTGCATTCTAAATAAGCGCTTATTGAAATTTTCACATGGTTTCTTGTTTGTCAGCAATTGTGGGTTTGATGCCAAAGAGAGGTCTGGTTAGGCTATGGAAAGCCTGTTTGAGGAAAGATGTGTTTTCAGCACAGACAGCTGAATTTGCAGGTCAGTTGAGTGAATTTAATGAGGTGGATGTGCAATAAAACTCATGACACAGTGCTTGGCACTACATTTCCCCTCTGCCCCCTTCACACTCAAATCCCGTCCCACCTGACTAATCATTTAGAAAGTAAACGGGAGAATATAACGTGTAGTGAGTGTGGAGGGCTGAATACAGAAGAGAAAGATGAATTATAATAATTTTCAAAATAAAGAATCTTTGGAGATAAAGAAACAGGCTTCAAATAAATCGTGAGCTTAGAATTATAGGTTCTATCTCCACTTTTGGTCGAAATTGAGTTTTTGACATAATCTAATCCATTAGGTGTTTATTAATGCCTGTGTGGTGTTATTTTTGTAAGAAAAAAGATTAATAGATAAAGCTATAATAGAAGATTATACTACATAACAGTTTTGCCAGCTGGGATGTAAAAACTTTGATGCTCAATATCTCAGAACTATCCTAAACGGAGATAGAACCTTATAATTCTAAGCTCACTAAATGTTAAACTTGAGAGTGGAAGATGTTTAATTCTTGTTACAAGATGCTTGGAAAACCTAAATAATCTAGGGAATGAAAAAGGCTAAAGAATTTGCTTTCATAACTTTATTCTCCATTATGATTTGTTGTCTTAGCACGGTATTTTGCTGTGTGTCAGATCTGTACTAAATTAAGAAGTATCTAATTAAGACCAAACTGCTTGCTTGCATTTTTACGCACTCTTGGATCTTTAAAATCTCAAAAACATTCTCAAGTTATCTGCTCCTTCTCCAACTTTAACATTTAGTTTATATGAAGTGACATTAAATGTGAGTGTTGAGTAATGTAATTACAATTAACAATGCTGAACTTTTGGGGTATTGCATGACAAAGATAAATTTACCTCATCAAATTATGAACTTGTTGAAATGATATTTCATTGCTGTGTATGTTCCTAAAATGGGTGATTAGACTGTTTAATATGTAATTGATAAATTATCCAATCAATGAGTGTTTCTTGTTAAATTCTTCCAAAATGCTTCAAATGTGCATTTAACTGCATGATCCATTTCTGGGTGAGACATTTTAAGTACAACTCTAATATATTTGAAAAACCACTGCCGGATGTTTTGAATGTGTTGTTGTCGCTTTCCGAGAAAGGGAGAAAATGCTCTGTCAGATGCTAATGTACATAATATATAATGTATGTGAGTATAAATGTGTTCTTTAATCTTTACTCACTGAAACTGAATCGGAATGATCAGGGACCTGAGTGAAATACTTCACACTGCATGCAAAGGAGAAAAAATAAGAATAAGAATAAATTGAAAGACTAAATGAACATCATTCAACATGCGGTTTGGTTTTGACGGACATATTTTGTTTCATTCCTGATTTTAATATTTTTAAAATATTTTTTTTTCATAATTTCAGCAATATATAATACTGTTAAACTAGTGATTTGATGAGTCCCTCTAAGCTTCCAAGTAGTATTAGGGTTATATTGAGCCCGATCTCATGAAAGTTCGTATTTATAGCACGAATGTCATTTCTCGTGCCATTTATACGCCAAAAACAGTTTTTGCGTGTATATGGTACGCGTTTTCGCGTGCATA
Organism: Hybognathus amarus; assembly: GCA_030378365.1. Lineage (NCBI taxonomy): Eukaryota > Metazoa > Chordata > Actinopteri > Cypriniformes > Leuciscidae > Hybognathus > Hybognathus amarus. Next base: position 422,398 of record JAQIUQ010002660.1, on the reverse strand, counting down.
TGATACGCACTTTTTGCATGTAATACGCACGAACTCCCTACCCCCTCCCCCTTAACCTACCCCAGGGTTTTTTAGTGCGTAGCATATACACGCAAAAAACGTTTTTGCCGTATAAATGCCACGAGAAATGACATTCGTGGTTTAGATACGCATTTTCATGAGACTGTGTTGGTTATACTTCACCTTTGCTTATTTAACTCCCCATCACCGGCTATTCACACACTGTTACACAATCTAATTTATCATCAAATTATCTGTCAAAAGCAGGAGATGATCACCAATCAGAAAGTTGGATCTATTTCTGAATACAAACACAGGTAATCTCGCTGAGATATTCTGATGTTGTGTCAACTTGGCCAAAGACTGTTTGCGCTTCACAGATTCCAGATGGATGTTGCTGTACTTGGTTAGACTCTGGAGGATCAGAGAGATTTAGGAGAGAGTTATTACTTTATCCAAACAAAACTGTGTCAAGCTGGAGTGATGCTGATTTTTAGCTCATACTCAAAAGGAAATTTTTTTTTATTTGTTTTTTTATTTGATTTTTGAATATTTGAATTTTTTTAGTTGTTATTTGATTCTCTAATTTTTACTTTTCTTTTATTGATATAGGACTTACTAGGACAAAACTAAGGAGTTAAAAGAACAAAAATGTTAGGACACTGTAAATTATTTGAAGCATTTTTAAAATATTAATTTGAACTCTTTTTAAATGAAATGTACAATTTCTGCACCATTAACTGTGCCAAACCACTTTCCTGAAGACTCCTCCGGTCTGCCATTGGTCTGTCAAACAGATAATCCGCCTCCAAACACATACTAGAGTAGAGACAGTTCGGGTTATCCAATTCATATGAGGGAATTGATTTTTCTTTAAACTTATGAAAAAAGACAGCCTTACTGTGAGCTATGCTATTGTTGAAGGGTTAGTTCACCCAAAAATGAAAATTCTGTCAGTATTTACTCACCCTCATGTTGTTCCAACCCTGTAAGTCCTTCGTTCATCTTCGGAACACAAATTAAGAATTTTTTTTATGAAATCTGAGAGCTGGATCACTCCTGCACACTAGTCCATAGGCTTCTTCAAGAATTGAAACTCGCTGGCCTCAAAGTTATTAAATACTTTGTTAAAATAGTCCAATTGACTACAGTGGCTCAATGTTAACTTTATCAATTGACGAAAAAACGTTTTGTGCGCTGTGAAGCTGCTTTGATACAATCTGTATTGTAAAAAGCGCTATATAAATTAAGGTGACTTGACTTGAATGAAGCTGTTGAGTACACAGCGATGCACCTTTGTTTTTAGTCAGATTTTCACGTTTCAATGTGTTGTGATTTAACTTATCTTTGTTTGGTTGATGTCTTTTAACTTAACAAAGACTTTTTATTAAATCTCTATTGGAAAAATATGAAAAATAAGATATGGTTATGATTAAATTTTCAGACAGGAATGTTGTTCCAGGATCAACAAAATCAGGACGTTCCTGGGTTAACAAAAGTGCATTAAATTGACATATACTTGGACATTCAGATATAATGTTTTAAACTAATAAAAACAGAATTTGTTCATGCTAAATTCAGTGAGACCTTATTTTCACTTTGGAGACACGTCTCAAAAACAGCAGACATCTGGTGTTGGGGGTGGTACTGCAATTCTTTAAGCCATTAAAAGTCACCAAAGCTCAGAACAGCAGTTTTACATGCGAGTGTGAGAGGACATAAAGACTCACGCTGGTTGTTAAAGTATTGTGGGTCGGATGTTATTTGGCAGATGAAAGCCCAGAGGACCGTTGGATCCATGCTAGTTCAGCCCTATCAAACAATTCTTTTGCACACATCTTTCCAATTGAAGGCAGCCTCCCCAAATGAGACCCATGGGGAGGAGAGTAGACCAATGAAGCAGCATGAAGACATGCAAGGGAGCCATTGTGCTGCAGAAAAGACATTTCACAAAAGTGAACCAAGAAGTGAACCCAAAGTTCTCAGTTTCACAATGGGTGAGCATTGGTGGCATAAAGAGGCACATCCTGTTTTGTTTTTTCCTGACAATTCAAAGCTGACACTGACCTACAGTATATACAGTTAAACGCCAGAAATAAATGACCAGCATGACTTTCCATGGCTAACCCCAGCAGCATCTTTTTAACCACGCTTGGAAGCATTTGGTTCATGATCTTAAGTCTTTTCTTGAGCCCTTCTCAGCTAATCAATGGGAGAAGCTTGTGCGCCAGACTCCCCAAAGTGCTTCTAATGGAACTTTTGTCCAATGTGGTGTGAGAACGATTTGTATTGTTTGTAAGGCATCTGTACAATTACACAACACATTTTGTTTTCGTAGCTTGATACAATATTTTCATGTCATATATAAAAAGCCAGTCTGGTTTAGCTTCATTCAGGGACAGTACAAAAATGGTTACACCTGATCCCCTTTGTCCAAGGCACAGTGCCATGAGAGACACACACACACTTAGAAAGAAAATTTACAATGTTTCTTTATAAGAGTGTTTTAGTGTTTCAGCACCTCTACCTGTTTAACACCTTTGTAAGTTGAGTCTATCAGCGTCTTTTCTGATGAGAGTCCATTATATAATGAGCTCAGTGCAGAAAAGCTAAAGGCTACACACACACACACAAAGAGAGAGAGAGCTGGCAGGAGAAGCCATTTCTGGAGATGTGAGACTGAAGCAGATGGGCTCTCATCTCTGCATGTTCTTTTGATGATATTCTCCATCTTGTGAGATTTGTTGAGATTCAACCAAGTTGCAGCCCTTCTAAATGGTCAGGCAGATGGCTTTTTGCTCTATTTATCTGTCTCTTGTAGTGTGTGTGTGTGTGTGTGTGTGTGTGTGTGTGTGTTTTGTTATACTGTGGGGGCAATTTTGTCTCCAGAAGTTAGATAAAGTAGACAACCTCAATTTGAGGACCAATGGAAAAATGTGCCTCTACCTCTACCTACATTTTTGCAAAACTCACAAAATGCACCTATTCATACAATTCACTGCAGTTTCCTGAAATGAACACGAGTGGCAGACCACAAACGTTTAAAAAAAACCTTTTATTCCTTTTCACACAAATTATGATTACAAACAGGGGCAGAGTATCGACAAAGTCCTTTTAGGCAAGTCATGCCACTCGTCCGCCATCTGGCAACGCGTCCGGGCAGCTATTTCGGACTATCAAGACCAGGCTCCTATCTTAATGAATGGGCAGAGACTCAGAACTGCACTTTCACTGTGTACAAACAGTAATAAAATTAGATAAAAATTGCTGAAAAAGTTTGATGACTTCGCCCCAAAATAAGGTTTAAAACGCCTTTTGCCAACGCATTCTCATCCTTAGACGTCATATAACGCTATGTGATAAAACGGCGCTATACTATGCACATGGCACCCGTTATCGTTAATATAACACGCGCTGTGATGGGTAGGTTTAGGTGTGGGTAGGGTAGGGTATTCTCATATTACGCTTAAGGATTTATGACGACTTGGGTTTGCGTGTTATATTAACGATAAAGGGTGACATGTGCGTAGTATAGCGCCGTTTTGTCATAGCGTTCTATGTGACGCTAAAGGATGAGAACGAGCTGCTTTTTCCCTACAGATTATACTTTTACTGCGCATGTGCAAGGGTTCTCTCGCTCTCTGTCGTGCACACGCTACTGCTCGCTCGCTCTAGATTCTGGGAGATTTGAACTAATTTGCATAGACTTCAACAGAGAAAAGTGAAGTCAATTAGAAACACTCACTTCCTGAGTACCAAGCGTACTGCGCAGGCTCAAACTGAGCTTAATGACGTAGATGTGACGTGACCAACCCGTCTCACAGTTGTACGTCTTCTAGTAGCTGTGCCAAGCGGAATCTGAATCATTCCCTTCCAAATCTTGCAGAGCCAGAGATCATGAGTATTAGCTGTCCATGAGCTAGCAACAGGAGCAACTTTACTATCCCTTTACGGACTATCTATGGGCTTCTCCCTTGACTTTATGCCTGTACATTCACCTGGATTGTGTGCAAGCTTCTACTTCTGTCCATACGGTCATTTCTGTACTGTGTGAACAGAGAGTCACATGTTATGACGCAATCGTTAGGCTATATATTAAAAAAAAACTGCTTGTACGGCAAGGTAATAGAGCCCTTTATACATTGTTCTGTGTTCTTAGAAATAAACAATGGACAAATGGAGTCTTTAAACGCCTCAGATGTAAAGTTATTCGCCAAAATGAATGGGAGTCATTGGAATGCTAACAGCAGGTGAAGCAACCCAATCACACCAAATGCGTCTTTATAGCACGCATGTGTATTGTCGTGTAATATATATGCTAAAGTGAGTTTTTACGTGCATATGATACGCATTGGTTGGTTAGGTTAAGTTCAGGTGTGGGGTGCGTGTGTATTAGACGCTGCTAGAATTAGTGGTGTGCGTGTGTATTATACGCAAATGAACTGCGTATCAATTGCACAACAAAAACTGTCTCATATGCACGTAAAAACTCATTTTCGCGTATATATTACACGACAATACACATGCGTGTTATAGAGACGCATTTACATGAGAACAGGCTGGGTGAAGGCCTAATAGTGAACCCAATGGCAGCCCCTGAGGAGACTTCAGTTTCTGGTTGGTGGATTACCCCCTTGCTTGTTTCAGCTTCTTCTTCTCCTGTGTTTTGATCCAGAGATTCTGTACTAGAAGATGTCATAGCGCCCCCTACTGTATAACAGTGAAAACATGATAGCCTAGAAAATTCAGTCAATGGTGGGGAAGACAAGAGTAAATTAGAATTAAAGTAAATTCTTATGTACAGTACACTACCAGTGGACTAGCGTACACAAAAATTCAGATACGCAGAATTAGAAACAAATCTGTTTTATATCAATATTCTTATAAATATTTTCAAACGATGTAGGAGTTTCATAAGACTGTATGAAAAACTATGTAAAAAAAAGTATATTTAATAGGCTACTCGGTCAAAAGAGTTAACACAACTACAAGCCAAGTATACTTTGAATACTTAATTATAAATTTGAGTGTATCTCAAATTGAGTAAAAGTACAGGCCAAAAACGATGCGTCGGGTGACTTGTGAAACCAGACATAATTCGCCAAAAAGATATGGTATTTACATTGTTTGAATAGTTCCCTATCCCGGCCTAAATAGTGCTCTATGTGCAATTCACCATATAGAAAATTGTAAATGTATAAGCAAGTGACTAATTTCAGCTGCAGCTTCAGCATTTATAATGTATAGGGGACAGGACAGTTTAGATTCCAGAAAACACTTCAATGGTAGGTTATACTCTATTTAGATAGAAAGACGTAAAGACACAAGAGAGAGAGAGAGAGTGAGAGATCCAAATGGTGAGAATATTTCTACATTTGCATTTCTCTCTGTGACAAGAAAACAGAATTACACATGACTGCACAGCTGCTCTCCGGGTCTTTCCAAGCTCAATTAAATTGAGACGGATCCCCATATTAAATTGGATTTTGCTTGGTAATTAGCATACAATCACTCATTTGCTTAATAGAGAGACTACACATTCAAGCCTCTTAATGATGTAAAGGTCATACACATATTTCAATCCATGGCCAATGTTAGTGCATTTTCATGATTTATCTTAAGTCACATAAACCTCCCGTGACTACAGTACCTGACATTGCCATTTATCACACACTACATAACAAAATCACTGGTGAGCTTAAAGGTAAGCTGTGTTGCTTCTGCTCTACAAATGGTTCTGTTGGGAACTGTTCTTTTGAACTGGATTAATTTAATAACCTTTAAATTTGGACTACTGATGGTGAATTTAGTCAGTGCAGTCTCATCCCAATTCGTCATATAACTGACGTTTTGGGACGTCTTTTGACCATTCGTCAATATACGACTTTTAGGGCCCCCTTAAACGTCGGTAGATGACGTTATGGGATCCTAACTCTACCCCAGACCTAAACCTAACCCTAAACCCAACTCGTCACCTAACTGACGTTAAGGTAAAGCGTCAGTTGTATGACGACCCGGGTATCGTCATCTACCGACGTTTAAGGGGGCCTGAAAAGTCGTATATTGACGAATGGTCAAAAGACGTCCCAAAACGTCAGTTATATGACGAATTGGGATGAGACTGTCTTAATTTAGTTACATGTCAAGCCTGCTGCTATTGCTGAAATAACTTGGGAAAACTGGGAATATTTGTTATTGTTTCAGTAAAATAACAACAATGAAACAGAAGCGCTCATTTACTTTTTTTCTTCCTAAAATATGGATCCCTGCTTCAACGAGAGGAGGCTTTTATTTTTCGGTCACTTTTGGTCAAGGACAGTGTATGTGATGACAGGCAATTACTGCCACTTTTCATCTAATAGGACGGCAAGAGCAGCAAACGATGTGACTGGAGGCAATTCTGCCCTGAAAAGACTAAGGAAAGAAAAAGACCGACAGCACAGAGAGACCCCTTAAACCCTGCCCTGCTGTGACTGAATGCTTTACTCGTATATCAATCAGTCAAGCATGGCATCGTGTTGTGTCCCTATAATGACTTTTTGGCAGTAACCATGGCGAATGCACAACACTGACAGCAAAGTTCTTAACGGCCTGAAACGGTGTTATAAAACAGTTAAAACGGCGCTTTCATCTGATTTGTCACCTGTGGGATGCATATCTTTGTTGGTCTTTTGTAGATCTGTATTTCTGTAGCGTGCATGCCTCATGTGGCCAGTTCTTTATCTAAATGACCTAAAGTGTCATTAACGGATCTATTAATGCAATTTAAACAAATGAGTAATCGAATATAGGCCTACCTTTTATGTGATCTGCATGTGATTTAATTTCATATAAGAACTTATTAGTTTGAATTGGAACAAACACTCAAACATCTTGATAATTCAATATAGCTAATTTATTTTTGACAAAACATCCCAAACTATATATTTAACATGAACCAGTAGAGCAGTAATTGGAGAACAAAAGCTTATTTGATGTGACAGTAGTTTGAGCCCGTTCTCATCCATTATTGTCATTTAGAACGCTATATGCAAAAACGGCGCTATGCTACGCACATGGCACCCTTTATCGTTAATATAACACGCGAACCCAAGGCGTAATAAATCCAATAAATCCTTTAGCGTAATATGAGACTACCCTACCCTACCCCACACCTAAACCTAACCATCACAGCGTGTGTTATATTAACGATAACGGATGCCATGTGCGTAGTATAGCGCCGTTTTGTCATATAGCGTTCTATATTACGATAAAGGATGAGAATGCGTTGATAGTTTATTTTATTGTTAAAACTTATCCAAAACTGGTAACTGAAATCTTGTCTAAACACTATATTCCATCTGTAACATATCGTTTTTATGATATATTAATTAGTATGAAAGAAATGTACTTTTTTAAGAAAAAACAATTTCTACATTAAACACGCCATCGTATTTGCGACTCTCTTAAAGCCGACACTTCCGGTTTCTTCCCACTGGAGCCATTTCAAAATGGCGGCTGCGTGAAATCAGCGAACGGGACAGTCTGTCAGGTGAAGCATGAGCAATATGATCATATTGCTCAGAAAATCCAAACGGCTTGACCATTTGAGTAGTGTTTAGACTGTTTGAAGATTTTTTTGCATTGTATGGTGGTTATGTCCACACACTACAAAAAACATTTATTTGCAAACACCATATAAAAATGAATTTTTAATTCAATGACCCCTTTAAATTCAATATACATTTAATTCATTTTGGGGTTCAGGGTGATACAATTGACCTTATGCACAGCTTTACTACTTCCTGAACTTAAGCCAGCTCCTTGTTTCCTGTCTGCCATTATTGGCCGAACTTGATTAATTCAGGTGTGTCTGATTATTGTTGCCGTGACTACTGAGGTCAGGCACACCTGGATTAATCAATTTGTCCAATAATGACAGACAGGAAACAAGGAGCTGGCTTAAGTTCAGGAAGTAGTGCAGCTGTGCATAAAGCCAATTGTCCTGACATCATAATGAAGAACAAAGAACATGTAAAAACATGATACAGGAAATTACATTATATGGAGAACGTCTGAAGACCCTCATGCCAGTGCGGATCTCAGGAAAATAAAATATCAGATAATTAGATTTTTTTGAGAGAGTTCAGGTTGTAATGATATTTATGAAATAAATGTACACTTTTTATGATATTTTTAAAATACTAATATTTATACTTTTTACTATTTGTTTGTTATTTTCCTGTTTAAGCTGCAACAATCTAAAGACTACTGTATAATATAATTTTAAATAATGATTAAGTGTTGTACACTCAAAATGTAAGGGAAAAGCAATATTCATTTTTTTTACTTTGTGGCTACACCACATGACATTGGTTATAAAATTAAAACTCCTCTTGAAAATGGTGTACATTTTTTTTCATAACTACATAAAACCAACATAAATACAAAGAGTAAACTTTTAACATCTTGGCACACACATAACTAGATTTATTTTATTTTATTTCATATGTCCTTGACCCATGACATCTGAGTCAAGCCAATTCACCTTTATTTCTATAGCACTTTATACAGTAGCCTACAGATTGTTGTAGCTTCATAGCATTTCAACAGGAAAATAACAATGCAAACATGAGTACAAATTCCGCTGTAAAGCTCTACAAAAGTCAATGGTGTCATTTTGCTACTGAAAGTCAGTTCAGTGTTGATTCAGTTGAGTTCAATAACTGTTTAAAGCTAATCAATTATTAAAGGTGGAATACATACGATTTTTGCATTAAAATATCCCAATATCACAAGGCCAGTGTTATATATTTAGTTAAGATGATAACTTACAATATTCCAAATGTTTCAAGCAATGTTTAAATCGCAAGAAAATGTGAGATTTTAACCAAGGAAACGGGGCGTGTGAGCAGGGGTGAGCTGGGAGTCGCCAGTCAATCGCGTCATATCGCGTTACCTCGGTTTCCGCTCGTACTACGTGTAGTCCTGGACAAATGCGGAAGTTGTAGTTGTGCGTTAGCGTCTATCAAGCAACAAACGTCAGCTTGTTTCGCGCATTTGTTATGGAATGGTGCACATATTATTCTTTCAATTATTCTTGGAATGTGAACTGTTGGCTGTAAAGGGGGTCGCACATCGGACGAGAAGCCGTGCCACGTCTAGGACAAAGTCCAGTATCGCACACCGGACCCGCACTCTCTCATCAGTATATGGCCAGTAATATTGTTATGTTTAATGACGTGAAAGGAAGATAATGTCTGTTCTATGTTATGATTGTACTGTACAATTAAATACAATCGTTGCTGCGTCTGCAGTCTGAAAACTTTACCTCAGAGCATCCGTTAACTGAATGAATTGAGAATCTCAACTGAAAAATCTAATAAAATCAGCAATTGTCATTCAAGCAGCTGATTTCTGTAAATGAATGCAAAACTAAATGCATATTGCAGCATAGGGCGAAGTCAGGATCCATTAGCAACGATTTGACTTCAAACCCTCTCCACCATAGCTTCGTCCAGTGACTCGTATAGTAACATCTGTGATAACTAATTTACTTTTAAACCTGACTTTTCTTGCGGCTAATTCAGTTTAATGAAAAACAAGCATGTCATTAAACGCAACATTTATAGAAATCGAACTTTACCTCATCCATGACAACTAATTTTCGATTCCCGTCTGACTGATTTATCCACGGTGGAGTTGAAAACAACAGTTCCCATCATTCCGTGTTCCTCCACGTTGTCATCAAGCAAAGCCGTTGTTGTTGTTTTGAATGTAGCGCCCTCTAGCGACATGCCAATCTCAGGTATTGCAGCTTTAACTGAGTTGAATTCAGATTAACAACTCTACAGAAGACAATCGTGTCGTTATTCAGCCCAATTCAGTTCAATGTTGATTCAAAGTTCAATAACAGTGTCAATGCTGCAAAATTTGTCGTTTATGAAACAGTTGAATCAGCCTTGAAGCATCTCTATAGAAAACAGTGGTGTCGTGTCATCATCGTTCAAGTTCGGTTCTCATCCAATAGTGTCAGTGCATCCAATAGCAGATATACAGGCATAAAATATACAGAGATTACATTGATTTAATTTGTTCTATTGAGCTACTTCTGTGATATTCTGAGATACACTGAGTATATTTCAAAGATTTAATTCCACCAATAGCTTTTTTCTTACAATGTACTTTTCACTGCTTTCCAACCAACTGAAATGTGCACGATTTCAGAAGTATGTGCCTATTTTCCCTTTATTCACAGATATTATTATTTTAATGATCTTTTATTCTGCATGAAGGGCCAGGCAGAGCTAAATGCTTTTTGACCAACAGCGCTGATAGCTGCAGAGAGCAGATGGGTCATTTCAGCTACTAAAAGCTACTCAAGTCCCTGTTGAAAAGGCAAAAAACCTGCAGTTGCCACAGCGGACATGCTGAAGACAGAGAACAAGCAGTCCCTGAACTGAACATTTAGAGTCTTGCGTAATAAGCTTTTATAAAAAATAAATAAATAATAATAATAAAAATGGATGCATTTTTAATGCCGAAGAGCAAGGGAAAAATGAATAGAGTTAAGTATTTAATCTTCAACGCTGCTGCTGGATGCTGTTTTGTGTATCAGACACATACACAATTATCGTGGGCTTGGATGTATGGCAATAAAAAATTTTTTAATTGAAAACAATTTCTGTAGGGTTATGGTACAGTGCTGAGAAGGTAAGCAAGAAAAGCAGTGCGAATATTCTGTCTATGATTAAGGAAAGCAGAAAATGTTGGGATGATATTTCTGTGAAAAGGAAAGGAATGTCTTTTAGCGTTTAATGTAACCTCATCTACAGTATTAAATTCCATATGGTCCATTTTATTCTCAAGGTTATTGAAACTGTAAACAAACCAAAACTATTGTGAATGAATCTGATGGCATGCTATAATTGTCAGCCAAATTGATGTTGACTTCAAAGTCAAATGTCTCTGGAGCTGACAGCAATGCAAGGAGCTTAGCATCGTCCCTGTTTGGGTACATACAAGAAATATACTTATGCAAAACTGACTGCGGATTTGCTCTGGCTTATCAGCGAGATACTGTTAAATGTCCTGGGAGATGAGGGCCATGTGGAGAAAATAAAATGATGCTTTTAGAGGCAGTTTTAGTGCTGATGCATATGATTAGCCGTGGCCATCACCCTGACAACCTTTTTTATTGGAAGCACTACAGCTAGAGACCATTATTTCCCTTAGGACTTTTCTAATAACAAAAGATTCATTAAAAGTATTAACAAATATGTCTTTGCTCAGGTATGCAGATGCATCTACATTTCAAAACTTTTTAAAGCACTTTATGAATGAATGAGGCAGCCTTCACCTAATGTTTGTTTGTATTGCAAAGGCTTAGACAACATGAGCCCTTTTTTATTATTTCGTTTTTTAAATTATTTAAATTATTTAGAGCTTTTTTCGATTATTTAATAATCAAGTACTATTAAAGTTGAGCCTCAAGCAGAGTTATTATAGTTAACTAAACCAAAAAACATTTTTGTTTTTTGAAGTAATAAACAAACAATAAATAACCTTAAACTTATTTTATTTTAGAATACAATCACTGCCTGTTTTCAGTTCATCAGTGCGTTTGTATTTAGTTCATTCTGTTCAGCCAGTTTTTTGTCTGCTGTCCATTGTATTTAGTGTGTGTATACCTTTTCCCTGTTTATAGTTTTAGTTAGCCTATATTATTGTAAGTAAATGCTTTGCTTTGGAACTTCAAACTCCTGATCTTCTTCTGCCTGCACCACAGTGTGGCAGGTACTTTGGTGCAAACAAGCAGATCTTGCTAATGTTCTTTCAATCTGTAATACAGATTGTACAATATGGGAATCTGGGAGATGTCCATCTGGCTGTCTCTCTGCTATTTGCTCCAAGATTGTGGGCTAATTGCTTGTGACAAGTTTTCATGAGTTGTATATGAAATAAATACACTCTTAGAAGAAAAGGTTCTATTTAGAACCTTAAAAGGTTCTAAAGCGCTACGTATTTGGAACCCCTAAAATGCAATGCATGTGAATAATCGAATTTGGGGGTTAAAAAATGTATTTAATCAATACCACACGAAGAGTGCCATTTCAGTTTTTATCCTTCAACAATCAGCATGATTAAAATGTGACATTAAGTTACTACAACAGTTTAATAAACAATAATTTAATTACAACTGCAAAATGTTGCAGAATAATGTAATATATGAATGGCCTATAAAGAACCTTTGTGCCAAAAGGGTTCTTTCTTATCATTATCATAATTTTTTTGCATAAAAGATCCTTTGCAGTTGAGTAAAGAACCCTATGCTACATATATAGAACCCTTTTTTCTAAGAGTGTATGTGTGACCCTTCTCATATTTTTAATGAGGAATATCCTCATCACTTTTTTCCA